>OX460928.1:4236512-5464768 GCA_949788335.1 Salpingus planirostris
CTGCAACGGAGAGCACCGATTTCAGCCAGACCGATTTCGATGTGAATTTAATCCAAAATAATTCAATCAAAATAACTAAGTAATATTATTACAGGTTCGATCGTTGAATACTCTTCTGAGTGCCATGTTGAACTCTAGAGAGTAACATTTGGAAATTGTCGACTTGGTTTCTTCGATTTTTCTTCTATCTTATAGGAAATACATTATTGTTCATCTTCTATTAAAATGCAGCTTATATGCAGGAAAATCCGTTATGTTACAATTTAATTGAATAATTTGAGTTAATAAATTTTTATGTTTCTTTTTGACATGCTTGTTTATCATTGAATGTAATCGATTAGCACTCGATGACGCATTTTACATCTCCAAATTCACTTTCGTTCGTGCCGTAACACCGTTAACAAACTGGTCACGGATGTCCCATCTTGATAACGTAACGTTACATTAGACCAAACACCGCCTTAAGGTGTCCTTCCGCCGGTCGGCAGTGGCGTCTTAAACTTTTTATTAACTGAACTGTTACCCACAACACTGGTCTTGTGTGTTAATAACTTTATTCACTTTCTCCCGGAGCCGGATCTACTTTTATTATTTGAACTCGAGTACACCCGAATCTCCCATCAAAACATTTATTATGAGAAAAGAATAAAAAAGCCTCCCTATTATTAGTTCTTGAAGCTTTTTGGAATTCCACAAATAAAGATTAGTCATCTCTTCAATTTGTTTAGTTTGATGGTATAGACAAAGGATGGAGCCGTTTTTGAAGACGAGTCGGTACTAAAGCTTGACCTCTTTGCTTGGTCAAGTGAAGGCAACGAACTTTTACCACGAGGAAGGAGGTGCAGGAGTGCAGCAGCATCGATCAGGGATTCCCCGGTTTCACTTTCAGCTCGCTAATGGAAAGAGTTTTCTGAATAATCCGACCGATGTGTTATTATAAAATCGAGATTTCCGATCCTTATTACACAACTTGTTGCGTTGAGGGATTCCCGAAAAGTATGATGAATTTTTCGAAACATGAATGAGAGCGCACAGAATTCCCAATTTCGCAATCGAATCCTTCACTTTATACTATGGAGCTGAATTACAATTTTCAGGTTCTTAGAACAATTGGGGATTCCCCACACAAGTATCTGATTTTGGCACATGTGTTACATAAGAGAAATTTCTGAACCTTGTTTATCATTATTTAGTGACTTTGACCCAATTGAACTTCTTCGAATATAATCAAAAGTCGGAGCAAAAACCTGAAAACTAAATCAAATTTTCGAAAGCGAGAGCTTATTATTATGTCTTATTGTACTGAACCTCATTAGCGAAAAAAGTGCTAATCAACATAATCCCATAATAAATCATGAAAAAAAGTTTTCAAGTAGAAATTATTTCAAATTAGGGAAAAGAACTGGCAGAGTTTAGTGAAATTGTTTGAATTAATTCAATTCGGTCATCTGAATGAACGATCCATTAATGAAATTTCCCATGGCTCAATAATGTCTTCGTCTTATTGGCGAAGATGGAGTAGATCCGCTTGCCCCTCTATCTGCATGGATTCTCTGAAAAAAACCTGAAGCAATCATCCCCTACCAAAAATGAGAGGTCCGTATAAAAGACAAACTTCGTAATCTCAAAGCAGTCTTAAGGTGCACCATACCTCACCAACAGTAACAAAATCATAAGATAGAAAGTGTCTGCCCACGTTGTGGAGGGACACTATAAAACGCACATCCAGTGAAAAGAACTTCTTCAGTTAACGGTGTTGTGTGCCTTTGAAAACCAGTGACTTAGAGGTTAGTACTTTACTCCAATTAATTTCAAATTTGAAAATAGGTAATTAATCTCATAATATAGAGGACTTTTTTGAATTATTAAGAAAAGAAAGTGACGAAATCAGCGATTTCTGATTGATAACGAAATAATATAAAGAGATGATTATATCAATTCACCTTTTATAAAATCAAGGAAAATTTGTGTCTGGCAGATTTAGAGTTTTCACCTAATTATCGATGCTTTTATGCCTCTATTGTTAAATTAAGGCCCAGTTTCCTACGGTAATGAACTAGTGGCCATGACCGTGCAGTAGAAAATAAGTCTCGAGAAAGTAAGGAACAAAGTCATCTATCTGCTCCTCCTATCGACAATGGCTCTGAGAAAACACGATCAAAACATCTCACTTTCACTACAACATTTACTTATATTTGCATACAATCCAACTTGGAATAATGGCGACACCCATTAGCTAAAAAGTTTCTCTATTACTATCGCGAAATTTCCACATTTCCACATTCTTGTGATTTAAATAAAAGATGTCACCGTGGGTAATGGCTCAACATATCCAAACGAGTTCCACCTACCTATCTCTCTTTTTAAAATTAAATTATGGGTGAAGGAAGTGAAATTGCAAAACATGACATCACCCCAACGATCCCGAAAAGTCGATCGAAAGCAATAAAGAAAGTAAAAGCGGCCAAGTAGTACCCGCCTACAACATTTGACTTAATCGGCAAACGCGAATTTCACTTTTCCAATTAACTTTCTTAAAGCCTTAATTCGATTAAACTTCCAGATATTCACAAATATGCGGTTGATTTATACGATTGCCATCGGGGCAATGCTGGTACTGCAATGCGTAAGGGCAGAAGACAACGCCGGATGGTCCTGGGGTGACAAAAATGAAAACCAGAACGAAAATAAAGAAATAAGCGAAACCAAACAGACCGATCTTGGCGAGCAAGAAGCCGCAGCCACGGAATACGACACCATCCAAGCCAATTCTACAGAAGCCCAAGAAATCATCGACACTATTCTGGCTTCTGGTAGACAAGGCCGAAATTTGGACGGCTTCGACGAAATCTACAGCGACCCGAATGTGCAAGAAGTGCTCCAAAAAGGAGACGATGGAGAAGCAAGGAACATCATCAAAGACCGCCTTTGCAATTTAGGGCTAATGCAGGTAAATGATTTCAAAATTCCTCCCAAAATTTCTTCTAACTTGAGAATAATTTTTATAGTGTGATGAAGACGTCCAAGGAAAACGGCCTTACAATCGGCCGCCTTACATTTCCCCAGAAGAACTGATTTACGCCCAACCCGTCGCTATCAACCCAGTGGGGCGCCCCATTCCGACCATTCCGGTGAAGGGCCCAAATCGAGGAACCTACGGCCCACCCAGACCCGTCCCTGTACCGGGAGGTCACAAGTTCGGCCCACCCAACAAATTCGGCCCTCACCCCCCGAGCAGTTTCGGCCCACCCGGCAATTTCGGGCCCAAACCGCCCCCGCGTCGCCAGTACGGCCCACCCCCGAGCAAACCGTTTTACGGGCCACCCAGCAAACCGTTCATCGGCGAACAGGACATCTACGATTTCGATTCGAAACCACACGGATCTTTCATCCAACCGGTAGAACCGGAAGTACCTTACCAATACGAACAGGGTTTCTCCCAATCTGGCCACCATAAGGATAAGAAAGTCGAAGTTTTCGTTAATGCCCAAGGAGGAGCTGTTACTGCTTCCGGTGGTTCCACCGCTGGAGGTCTTCAGCAACACGTCCATCACCATTACCACCATAACGCGGATGGTACTAAAGGCAACACTGTGGTTGTCAACCCGATCCCTATTGCTAGTGCTGCAGTAACCTCATCTTTATCACAAGCCTCTTTGGGTTCATTCGGAAATGGTTATGAATCACATGGTTCGAATATCTTCAAACCATCTTCAACAGGGTTCAATCCGTCTTCGTCTTTCGGTACTCCTGGTTTGACCATAGGTGGACCCAGTGTTGGTGGTTCTTACGGTGGCCAAACCATCGCGAATTACGGTGGTTCCCATGGCTTAAGCTCTTTCAGTGGTTTGAAACCAGTCACTGAAAACTACGGAGCTCAATCTTTCGGTGGGTCTTCTTTGGGAAGTGGTACTTATGGTTCTAGTCACGGTTACGGCGGTAACGTGGGTTACGGCAGCGGTGCCAACACTTTCGGCGCTTCCGTCGGATCTTACGGTTCCACCAGCGACCTCTACAAGAAGGAGCTGAACTTGAACTCCGGTAACTCGAATTACCTGCAGTCCAGTTACGACAAGTACCAAGGATTGGAATCGGCGAGGGCCGAAAATTACGATTGCGTTTGCGTGCCTTACGACCAATGCCCCAGTAGTGAGGTCATCGGCAGGAAAGACGATTTGTATCTGCCTTTGGATCCGAGGAGCTTGAAGAGCGACATCGAGGCTTTGGCGGAGGAAGAACGCGTTATTACCGACGGAAACGGTACTATGACGATCGTGCGAGTGCCAAAAGGCGCGAGTCTTAACGAAACTGTTGAAGAGAAGTCGGAAAATCTCAAAGCTGAAGCGAGGACCAAACGCGAAGCTCCGGTTGAAGGAAAGGACGACAAGGATAAAACCGAAGGCGTAAGTACTCTCTTTCATATGAGTTTTCTTCAGTTAAAACGACTAATTCATTAACGAATTGAAGTATTTGTGGCGTTTTTTGGTCCATGTATTTTTATAGGTATTGAGTACTCATCTATATACTGATCCACCGTATCTTCGGACTTAATCAAAATTTGTAAATATAATGGGTGATCTGGCGAGGGTGTGTTTGGTACGAGTTTCACTTTTCCCGGATTTAAACAGATAATATGGGGTTTTGCAGCGACAGTCCACGTACGGTTCGTACTTGAACAACAACAAGAAAGTGAAGCCCACGTTCGGGGTGTCGTTCGGTTTGCCCAGCCAGGGAGGCGGCGGATATCCGGTTAACCCCTTCGGCCCCCACCCTCACGTGAACCCTTACGGCGGCTATTTCGGCAGCCAGGGGATCAATCTCGGCCTGGTTTCCGTCAACCCCCTCATTTCCCTCCAAGTGACCAAAGACGATTACGGCGAAAAAGTCCTAAAACCTTTCGTCAACTTACACGTCACCCCCAATAATTATCTAGTCCACAAATTCGAAGACATCCTGTCGCACAAAAAGCAATTGATATTCAATAACAAGCACAAGCACTTTCATTATCACAAACCGAACCATTACTACCCCCATCACGAACATTTCGCACCCCATCCGCCCCATTACCATCATAACCCGCCTCCACCGATTTACGAAGGGCCGGCTCATCATCACCCATCTGGTCCGATTTACGAAGGGCACGGACACGGTCCTGTAGAATACGACGCACCCCCACCTGATTATCACCAACAAACTGGGCCTCATTACCCCCAAGACCCTTATTTACATGAACCTGCAGGCCCTTTGAATTATTACGACGATTCTCATAATAATTACGGGGGTGGTTACCATGATGAAGGCCCGCCCTTCGGAAGGGCCTACCAAGATAACAACACAAATTTAGTAAACGGGAACAGTATTTTAAATCAGTACCAAGAGCAATATAACGATCAAAATTCTTATGGGACTTATAATGATCAAAACCCAGACGTTCACAATTCTAGGGGTGGTAAGAGTCTTGAATCCCCCTCATCCTTTAAATTCCCATCCAGTAGAAAGCGACGAGACTTGACCAAAACCGAAGTACTTGACGATAAAACTAAAACGACGAAGGTACTTATATCAAAGAAGCCACAAATATTTCAACCAAATCACAACAAATCCACCCCTTTTCTAATAATAACGTTTTGTTTTTAGAGGCAAGCACATTACGGGGGATCTTTCGGCCGTCCTCAAACTTGCGGCCCTCGCCACGTCTGCTGCAGGAGGCCCGTCCGCCCTCAAATCCCGAATAATCCAGGGCATCGCCAATGCGGAACCAGACATTCCCAGGGGATAAACGGCCGTATAAAGAACCCGGTTTACGTCGACGGTGACAGCGAATTCGGCGAGTACCCTTGGCAGGTCGCCATCCTCAAGAAAGACCCCAAAGAGAGCGTCTACGTGTGCGGCGGCACCCTGATCGACCCTCTACACATTTTGACAGCGGCCCATTGCGTGAAAACCTACACCGGATTCGATTTGAGGGTGCGATTAGGGGAGTGGGACGTCAATCACGATGTGGAGTTCTTCCCTTATATCGAACGCGATATAACTTCTGTCAACGTGCACCCTGAATTTTACGCGGGTACTTTGTACAACGATTTGGCTATTTTGAGGATGGATAAACCGGTGGACTGGTCTAAACAACCCCATATTAGCCCGGCTTGCCTCCCTAGTCCCCATGACGATTACAGTGGTACTCGCTGTTGGACCACCGGTTGGGGTAAAGACGCGTTTGGGGATTTCGGGAAGTACCAAAATATTCTTAAAGAAGTGGACGTGCCGGTTGTTAATCATGGGGTGTGTCAAAGGCAACTGCAGCAGACTCGTTTGGGTTACGACTTCAAGTTGCATCCCGGTTTCGTCTGCGCCGGGGGTGAAGAGGGTAAAGATGCCTGCAAAGGGGACGGGGGTGGTCCTATGGTTTGCGAAAGGGGTGGCACTTGGCAGATCGTGGGGGTTGTCAGTTGGGGCATCGGATGCGGGCAAGTCGGAGTTCCCGGGGTTTACGTTAAAGTGGCCCACTATTTGGACTGGATCAGACAGGTCACTCAAAGATACTAAAGACTTTTTCTCGTTTTCAATTCGATATGCTTTAATTGAGATATTTTTATTATTTATTAGAGTTTAGGTTTAGAAATCATTCTAATTTATTATTTTATGTGTGTATAAAGCGATCATAATAATGTCTTCAGTCTTTTAGTTAGTTAAAAGTCTGGAGAAGTTAGGTAAATGCAATTAGCATGTCTTTTTATAATTGTTGTAATCATTATTTATATGGACGATCGTTTATTTAAATAAATTAATTTAAATTACTCTGCTTATTTGAATGCACTCTGCTTGACTCTGCGCATTTTTATCAGAACCACAGTTCGGAACCATCCAAGATGGCCGCCCCGCAAGTCTCATTGACAGATTTGACAAGATGAGTTCTGATGAAGACGCTTTTTTCAAAAATACAATCCTTGATCCAATTTCAAGTAAAGATTCGCAGTCTTCTCAGGCAACTCCAGAGAAAATCTCACATAAGCAACTTTGGGAAGATATCGAAAAAGAATTCTACGAGAAAAGGCGCCAAATAGAAGAGTACAAGAAATCGAAAAATCCAGACCCAGACCACGTTCAAAGTATCACAAGCATTATCGAAAATTCAATGTACTTCAACTTTGATACTTACAGATCCAACTGTTGAATATTTAAATCATACTCTTTTCCCTTATTTAAATGATGCCCTAATAGAAATGTTCAACAAACTTAAAAAGAGAGAAGTGTTCTCTGAAAGAGAAAACGAATTCGATAGCTTATGCTACTTGGGACTTCACTTGTGGGTTTTTAATCCTCGACATCCCAGGAGAAAACACCATTTCAAAAAGAATTTAGAAGAGTTTTAACTACTAAACTTTATTCGATAATTATTTGAAATACTCACAATCATGTTGAGGACGCAGTAATTTTTTTATAACTCTCTACATTCGAATATAATTCTTTGTGATAGCGTGTTTCTTTTATTTGGTTTCCAAAATCCACATTAGGTTTCTCTCCATCTTCTGCTAATTTGTAATTGTGGCTGTTTTTCTTTTGATAAACTAGTTCAAGCTTGGGTGGCTCTTTTGGGTCTTCTCCTGCATCTCTCATCTCTCTAATAACCAATTCTCGTAGTACAGGAGGGAAGTCTATTACTTTTGGATAAATCTTCAATGATTCACTCTTCTCCTGGGAGCTCCCTTTGCAGTAAACTTCTTCTTCATCTTTCGGTATGAGTTTATAATCGGTCTTGTAACTAGCTGACTGAATTGTGACTGGTTTTGCAAAGGTCTTGCCTCGGAAAGTCTTCTCCACCAACACTCGAACCAGCCGCATATCCTGAATATAAATAATGGATAATCAATTCAACCTGATAAGTTTTGTTACACTTACGTCTATATTTTGGTTTTCGGGACATGGCAAAGGTTCCACTTTTAGAATTTTCAAGTAGGAAGGCTCAGGGTATCTCTCGAATAGATTTCTGGCCACTACACGGCCCACCCCGAAATTTTTCAGATTCCCAACGATTTCCCATAAAGTCTTTCCTTTAAAATCGGTGGTTCGACCGATATATTTATACGGCATTGTGTTTAAATTACAAAAACGCTTGGAAAATGTGCAGAACTGTCACAAAACGGGTAAAGCTAGGTTAGGTTAAATTTTAACATCTGTCATAACTTCGTTTAGCACGTGACACGTGTTCAGCAAAGAAACGAACCCACTGTAAATCTTCAATATATTTCATAATCGCACATTTTTCATTTTCAAGTTCATTAATTGTAGACAAATAAAAAAATAATACCAAACTTAAATGAAGAAATTAAGCTTTTTTGAAAAAATTCATCAATGTGGGTTGATTTCCTGCAGGAATTTTCTTATTCTTCTTCCCTTTTTTCTGATTTTTCAGTTCAGTTTCAGAATCCGTAGTGCTATTCTTTTTCTCCAAAACTTTCGAGCTCTCCTTTTTCATAATTTTCATAGGGGGTTCTTCTTTTTCATCATCTGATTCAAAGACATATTCGACTTTAGTAACTGAAATAAAAAAGACATCAGTGACAAGTTTAAAAATAAAGTAAAAAAACCCACCACAAAAGCCTTCTTCATCCATAAAAGTTTTCGTGATTTCCTTCCTGCATTTACTTTTTGTTGGAAGAGGTGGCTCAAATTTGGGAGGTGGTTCAGGAACAGGTTCTTCGAAGGATTTCTCAATTATATCTTCCTCACTTTCACCAAAAATATCATCTGAAAATCAATCACTTGCTTCAGTAATGTATTGACTAATTGTAATAATTTGTCATTTTTACCACTACTATCTGAATCAAAATTATCCTGAATGCGTCTCCTTCTTTTTGATGGCTTATCACTTTCTTTACTTTTGCTCTTCCTTTTCTTATCTACTGGTTTCTTATTTGATTTCTCTGCTACATTTTCTGAAGGTGTGAGTACAGAACTTTCATTAATCAGTATATCTTCATCAACTTCCATTTTGACCACTTTTTCAGGGAGATTCTCTTTTTCATCAGGTAGACCTTGGACATGACTCTCACTTTTAGATCTTGAGGATTCTTTAAATTCATTGCCGTTTTTTTGTTCACTCTTAACAACTGGCGCCTTAGTGAAAAAGTTTGCTATGCCACCCTTCTATAAGAAATCAAATTATAAAAATAAACATTAAATTGAGGAATTATATCACCTTAGATTGCGTTTTAGGCTCAATCTTTGGTTTTACAGTTTCATTCGACGTGGTAGGTTTTACTTTTTCAGCCTCATCTTTCGGAGGAATTTTGGAAAAGAACGATTTCTTTTCTTTCACTGGATTTGATAGTGGAATTGATTTCTTCACTTTCATATCGCGTTTATAACAATTTGTACCAACTACACACCCTGGTCTGTAAAAAAACACTAAAAAACCGATTCGATTATCATCAGAAACTTACTCACAGAGATTCTTCCTTGGTTTCATAATCGAGAAAAGAGATGATGTTCAAATCGATCGCTTTACATTTTTGCACACTGTTAATTAACTCTGAAGTGACTTTAGCAAATGAAGCCTTCTTTTCTGATAAATCATTTTCTTGTACCCACGAAAGGCCCAAACTTCCGTCTGGGAGAAGGCCTGATACTACGTAGGTTACAGCCAGTTCATTCACTTTTGCTTTGCGACGATCCTGTACATATTTCGCCAAGATCTCTTTGGCATCTTTTAGGGGAATCTTCAAAGCATAAGCTGCAGTAGAACAGGTGACCTGCAATCCAATGAGGCATTAAAAACTTGATTTGAAGAGATGTTTTTAGGTTATGTCGACTTACAATTTTATCCTCATCGAGAATTAACCCATCTAATGTCTCGAAGTGAGACTCCTGTGTTGGTGAATCCATCGGGCACGATAATTCCTTCAATTCATTGGATTTTAATAGAGATTTTAATTAAAACGAACACCAAAAAACAATTAGCTGTCACAAATACGCGCTTTTAAATCTGACAGACGCAGCCAACTTAATAAATATTCGTCGTACCAACTTATGGATTGAAGTCACTAAAGTTACTAAGTCCTGGGAATCCCATACGATTTCAATTGAAATTGCGGTAAATTCTCTCATAATTTCGCCGGTTCGACCTTGTTCACGTACTTGACCAAGAAAACCATCCGAGATCGCGATGTGGTAATAACGAAACGTCCGAAACGAGGTGGGTCTAAATGGTTGAAATTGCAGGCACGTTCGCTCCAGAAATATGCGCGAGATTCCGAGAGGGAACCCAACCAGAGGACATGCTTACATTATAATCACGACAATAACTCTTGCCAAAGAACGGGATCGTGCACAATCAAGTCCGACTTTAATTAGATTGTTTTAATAGTGCAACAATCCTGTTATGATGACCATTTGAACACACATTCGGCGTGCCGACTGGGTGCACGTTATATTACCCGTCAATTACGACTAGGCGTAGAATGTATTACATTAAATAAGCAAATGAAGTGTTTAAACCGTATTAGAGATGGCCGTCTCGATGCCTTGGGGATCAATATTATTATAGGCGTGATGCTGATGTTATTGGTAAATCACAAGAGTAAGGAGCTGTTATAATACCAAATACCGCAGAACGGCCCGTTACCTGGATAATCTGCTTCCTCTCTATCACTTCTTCGGCACGTAGGTAGAGGAGGTGTACCCTTATTCTGTTACAGTTGGCACATCAGGACTGTATATCAATAAATCGCGTTTACCTTCACCAGGAAGTCGCGGTGACCTCGGCGTGTCCACTCGGGGGGCCCCACTAGGAAAAAAGCCAGGGCAGGAGAAAGGGGGCCCGTCCGGAGCGCGGTTTACAACGAGCGAAAGCCCATTAGGCGATTCGCCTTATCCGGAACGCGCGCTCGTAGGTTCACAATGGGATCCTCGCCAGATCCAATTCTCGTTTATTGTAATAACCGCGGTGAATATGCAGACGCATTTCCTGATCTGGATTTTGCATCTCAAGCGTCAAGGAATTCAGTTATAACGCGCGCGCTCGTTTTCGTCTTGTTCGAACGAGCCGATCGAAAGATTGACCACAGAGTGTCTTTGACTGATGAAAGCTCTCCGGTTCGGTTTAGCCACCGTGACCCAGATTATCATGCGGAAATATGCAACGTCCATTATCATGAGTATTTAGTACCGCAATTATTAGCGCATTTACATCCCGGTGTAACTGAAAGCTTCGGGCCGAAGAGGCCACAATCTCGGTGATGACGGCGATGATTTCAATGCTCATCAACCTAACGTATGTTTATGATAATATGTGTCGGAAAGTCCTGTTCGTTTTGATTAAGTGACTGCGATTATTCACTTTTCGGAAGAGGGAAGTATCGTTGCAGTTAATTGCGGTGATGGTGGTAAGGCGAGCGTAAAAAGTGTCCACACACATTTGAACATGTCACGCAACGATAAATAATCGACTCGTAGTTACTGTTATCCGCGAGCACATGGCCGCAAAATAAACGATACGAATCTCTGATCGAGCGCGCACTGATTTTTTCCGAAAATTTTTCGTCTCTCCGATCGCAATCTCGTGAATATGAAGAGGAGAGGTAAACAGTTCTCGCCAATTTAACGCCACCGTCAATCGCGAATAAATTGGTCGCCGGTACAGTTAATTTGAGGATTCGTGGACATGTAGGACGACCTAGCTGGAGTGGGTGATTTTACGCTCGGCCTATTCCTACGTACGTTTAGTTGCACATTCAGCGTTCTGCCGAATTTGCATTGTCTCGTCATTATCGAACCGAAATGTTTAATTGTTTCGATCTGATAATGGAAATGTACGGTTAAAAACTGACTCGAACGGGACCGCAATGAGCGAAATCAAAGTCGCACACATCCGTGAAACGGCCCAAAGAATGAATCTCACGTTTATGGTGATGGCGCCGTTTATTATTTAATAATAAAATTAACGTTTTCCCATCAACTTTTCTTAATTGTCTCAATCGGGCCAGACTCAAGTGGATCAGTGCACGCGACCGTCTAAGTACAATTCAGACAATGAATACGAAAAAATCTCAGTTTTTATAGTCTGAAATTATACATAAAAGACATCTGTCGATAGAAAAAAGCCGTTGGGTTCATCGAAATTACCTAAAAACCTGACCTAAAACTTCCTAATTATCATAATACTGAAGAGAATATAAGTTATCAATTGCGAGAAGTTCTTCTATCTTTTAGCACAATCTCGTGATGGATGATGAATGCGCTTATTAATTATATAAATACGTAATTTTTATTATTTGCCTTTTTAGTTTTTATTTGTACTCACTCGAGTAATATTAATAATAATTAGCAAGCGTAATTAATTTTTATTCGTTGTTGGGATGATTATGACGGCGATTATTGTGCATCTCACATGAGGAAGTTGGTAATAAATTCAACCATTTTATCGCCATCGTGAGGATGATGATGGTGATGATGATATAGAAGTGGGAATTTTATTTTATATACTCGCGTGCTGAAATCGAACTGGATTTTTACCGTAAATTGATCGGTGTGGATAATGAAGGTACGCCAAGCCTAACAAATTTGCATTCGAACAGAAGAAATGGAGCGAATTTTTATTTTATTGTTGCAATAATAAGTTCTCTCCAAAAATTCGATTGGTGCCCAGAGGCGACCTTTAGAAGAGTAATACTAATCAAATCTGCATGGAGACTTTGTAGGTGATCAAGCGACGAACCTTCATGAAAAAATATTAATCATTGAAGGAATTTGCGGATTTCCCCGAGCTTTGTTATGGTAAATCTGCGTACTCGTACGTACTTAATATGCCTACCTCTGTGTCACGATAATGACAACAAATGGATGTAGATCATTATCGCAATCGGCAAATCAACGCAAAATGCCTTGTCAATAACGAGATGAGTATACACGTTCACATATAAATGGCCGGACAGTTAGAGCTATGGGAAAACAGATCTAAAACCCCAGATATTGCCTTTACTATAGGCTTTCAATATTTTTTCACCGCATTCTACTTACAGGTCATTAATCACTCTTCTCTTCTTATTTCTTACAAAAAAATTGCCAAGGATTATGAATTGACTAAACTTTGACCCTGCCTTGGTAGTTAATACCGAAATTGAGAACTTTTTCTTGAAGAATATTATTGATAGTAATGGTTTTGCGAAGTCGTGTAAAATCACAACCTAGATTCTTGATAAGACACTGTTTCCAATAATAACGGAAAAGATAACACCCGGTGTAACCTAATAAGCCACTTTTCACCGTACTTTGCATACGGACATTAATAAGAAAAAATGAACCAACAAGTGGGTGTTTTGAATTCACATACCTCAATGGGCACACATTGCACATCCATTGAAGTCCCGTCGAATCGGAATAATTATCTTACCGGCCGGTACCACCATGCCGTAAAGCACTCTCATCTATTCCCATAATCTGCCCCACTTTGGCCATCCGTATACGAATTCTCAAGACGTTTCTTTTATTGTATCCGACGTTTTCGAGTGCTTACACAGGTAGCAGTACCCATCACTTACTGTTTTTTCGGTATTCTTCCATTATGTGGCAACGCATAAACGAGTACTATATGCAAAGGAAGAACCGAAGAAGAGGATGAAGGCACTACACATAATACGGTAATTCGAGATGGTCGTAATATGTGGATCAGTGCACAGTTAAATACGATTCGATATCGATGTCAGAGATGTGGTAAAATCCTTCTAATATTCGGACTCTATTATGGGTTTAATTGAATCCGATCCATATCCAGCCCGTTCATCTCCATCAATCAGTTAAAATTCCAAGCGTTTGCGTCATTTTTCCCCGGTCGTCAATTATTGTAATACAGTATCGAATTGACCGCAAATCCACGAAAATTCTGATTTTGAATAAAGAAGATTGAATTAAGCATAGTTGAAAGATCGAAACGGATTAAGTCATTAGAGCAGGGATGTGAAATTATTATATCGGCGAAAAACCGATAGGCGATGTCGCGTAAAAAGAGTACCGTTTAGAAAGTCACCGGGGAAAAGATCGCACTTTATAGTCGGTACCATACATACGTTTAACCCACATCATCGACAAGTAACTAATTGCACCCAGGAAAACTCATATTATGCAAACAAGTCGAAGATGTAAAAATCGTCGCGAGCCTTATTAATAAGGAGAAAAGTGGAGTAAGTACCGAGTGGCGATTGGCGCCTCGAGGTGATAAAATCTTCACATGTCGTCGATATTATTTCACGACATGTGTTCAAATTCGAGCACCTGTTATGGGACCCACGAATATTAATCGATTGATGGTACTCTTGAGGTTGATGGACAATGCTAGGTGGTACCGCTGACCCACATAAAATAGTCGCATTCTCGTGGAAAGACAATGAATTTCGAGTGAACGAGGTGGAGGAGGAGGCGTAACTGGACCTCCGGTCTGCACCTCTTCCCATTCTTCGGCTTTTCCGCGATTCGAGCTATAAGGCAGACCTTACAGCATAGTGGCGTAACAGTACCGGCAGACTCTTGGTTCTTGTAGCGTAGCGGGGCGGAACCGGACCTCTGGCGAACACGCGGAACTACCTACACCTAGGCACTACTGTTCAGTTTCAGTTTGTTATTGCCGCTGCAAGTCTTGTCGAGGTGCATAATAATCACTTTAGGTACTCGCGCCGAAGAAGTGCGCGCTAAAATTTCGATTATTTAATCAGTGAGTGAAAAATGAGGAGGATAGTGCCCTTTCGTCCTTCCAGGAGCGGCGCCCAAAAAAGGATAATCACCGTTCTCTGCCTCGTCCTTTTCCATTCGGTGAGTTCGAGTTTATTGAATGAATGGGCCCGTCACTCATCTCGCTGACGGATTTTCGGACTATGGGGCGTGCATAATCCGGACTTTACTAACGAGGAGCTTTTCTTTCGATAAACACCTCATTATCGCACACCAATTCCGGGCGGATAATGGGAATAATGGGCTCGGTATTTAATTACAGCTACCATCAAGTTCAATACGGCATGACTTTGATTTTGATTCACCTTAGGTGTAATAACAATTAGATTAGATGCGAGAGTGATTTGTACGGCTAGTCAATTTAAACACCGATTTCCTCTCGAATTTTTATTGGTGGATCTCTTCAACCACCTGACTTTACCACTTACAGTGAACAGAGCAGATAATTGCAGACTCTCATTAGGGAAAGTTTTCCTTGATTGCACTCAAAACTAAAAAAAACTTGTAGAAAAAATTAGTGGTTGGCGGTTCTACTCTGATGATTCGGGTTAATTTGAATAAAATTCGCGTAGTAATAGAATTTGAAACGGTCATGTTCTACTTCTTCTGCTTCTTCTTCTTCTTAAGTACGTGATGGCCATCAATTCAGTACTAAACACCCACCCACGAGGTATCTAATTCAATTATGCGATGCAGACTTGATATTAATGATGATGATGATGACGATGATGGATGCTACTGGAAAGTGCACCTCCTCTCGTCCCGCTTTTGGTCTTAGGTCAACAGGTGCAAGTAATGCGAGCTTCTATACGTGTACAAATGAAATGTCCGCGTGTGTATCGAAGAAATAATTCACTTTTTATTCCAGTTACAGTAAACTTTTACTGTTAAAATTGCGTTAAGTTAAACGGCCTTCTCCCATTTTCATTTTAATTAAATTATTAAGCTTGTTACTCGCAACTGTTGAATGGACAGGAGCTTTAAAAAATCACCATCACTAATTCGAGTATTAAAACACTAATTGCTTAATTAATTAGCAATTTTACGACTACTAGTTTTCACTTCGTGGATAGAACCGATCCAGAATTTGGTGGCGATTCAAAATCTTGGAAGGGCTGTGCTAATAACATGATGGATCCTGTTAGATTATGTGCAATTTACGTGAATTCGAAAACGCCCACAGAACTCTAGCGGCTAGCACGATTATAGTTATTGAGGAAATTGTTAAAGTCGTCTAGTTGTAGCCTGAAACCAATCACCTACCTACCTACATCTTATTTGTGCTTTGTTTTGTCCGATGCCTGAATCCTGAATGTAATAAGCTAATAATTGTATGTGCCGAGATGCGAGCGTATATGCATCTGATTGGAATGTAATTTTATACGTCAATCAACCCAGAAAGATAATCCCAGACTTCTTCTGCGCTAGGAGGCCATCTCACGTTCCATTTTTTCGCACAATCCCATGGATTGAAAATGAATTATATAGATAATAAAGGGTTATTTTGTTGCAGGTCTCGATCTGGGCGCAAGACTATGAAGGTGATTACAAACTCTTCCGCAGGAAACGAAAACTGTGCTCAATCAAGTCAATCGCTCATTATTGTGGTACTCCTTTTTCCGAGTAGTAAATTGCATTTCTTATCGTTTTCCTCTTGATTTTGCACAGTTTTCGAAGAAGTCTTCGAGTTGAGTATGGTTGAAATGGTAAATCGGCAATGATCAAATCGATCGGTATAAAATAAAAGCTACTGCCTACATCCGTGTTCTTGTACATCACGGGACCGTTATAATAAAAGGCCTCATGAGCGAGTTTGAAGGAGCTCGCCAACCGAATGACACGCTGAAAGGAATATTATTAGAAAATCACGTTCGCGTGCCCGCTATTACACACATCCACGTCCCGGCTCGGAAAGCACCACAAACCGTTTTTATTTCACCGGATTTTCCCTGTTTAAAGTGACGGAAATCCAGTGCACGTTCGCGAGCGGCAACAGCATCGGCGCCAAGGACCAAATCATAGCGAAATTGCGGAAACCGGACGGATTCAAAGGGAGCCCACTTTTCGCGGACGATAGGGCGGTCGACCCGGAAAGCGACAAGATGTGCCAAATTCGACCGGATTTGGGCGACCCGGCCGGACTGAGATACAACCTGAAAATATCCGACTTCACCAGATGCGGCGTCCTCAAACGAAACGTATTCAAATCCAAAAAAAAAAAAATCCCTAGTGAATTTGGTGATTTCCAGGGTTTCGTTCATGTGAGGGTTTGGTTCCCACAATTTCCGGGCGTGGTGATGCAGTCCGACCAGGAGCTTATAATCATGTGCAAACCCCCGGAACCGACTGTTATAGAAAACAAAGCCGCCGGATTCGCCGGCAGTTTGTAAGTCATTCGAAAAAAAAATATTCTGGTTTTATTTTTTTGATTTTTTGTTTTAGCCCTCACGGGGCGCGCGTTTCCGGGGTGGTGGAGGAAACTCCGGGTCGTTTGGAGTACGAGGTCGCCCTCTACAAAGAAGCGCCTGCCGCTAGATTGAGCAACATCTCCAGCAGCGAATTGCCGGTGGACCAGGCGGTGCCTATCGGCACTAAATTGCAACTGAGGGCGAGGATAAGTCCGGAATCGGCCTGGAAATACGTCAAGCTGATGGAAGTGACCGTTAGTCCGGATCCGGACGATCCGCACATGCCCGGAAGCGTGGCGCTGGTCAAAGACGGGTAAGATTCATGATGTTAGCAAGATGAATAATGCGGCATTAAAGAAGGCAACGAACGGTTTTTAAGTATTCGTCGTAGTCAAAACATTTGGAAATCGCTGTTCCGGAAAGGGTTATTATTACGTTTGCGTCAAGACTTCGGTTCATTGTCACGGTGACGCTTATTTTCGCCGTTAGACAAGTACTTAACAAATGTACCGGGTGTTCGGCTCGAAAATTCATTGCAATTAGCTCAATAATCAGAATAATATGTATAAAGACTTATGTAGATTTCTTGGGTTTCAGTATTTTGTATTTTGGGATCAAAAAGTAGGTACCCTACTCTGAATCTCTGAGTCAGAAATTTATCCATGCAAATTCATTTTCATATATTTTATACACTGTGGAGCCAAAAACATTATACGACATAATCTAAAAAGAAATTTCAGTGATTTTGGAACACGGAGTCTGATTATTGGTTTCGAAAACTTTCTGAGTCAGATTTTTGAAATCTATGGGATCCAAGTTCGGTACTCAAAATCAAAAAGCAACTGAACTTTGGGTTTCAAGCTTTTGACTCTAACCAAAATCTAGTCTATTTCATAAGTTTACCTTGTTTTGGTTTCCCTGGAATTCAAAATCTTGCTGATTTTCCGACTTTGGGTCAAATTTCATTGATTCAACTCTTTATTACCATTATTAATGCACATTCGGTTATTCTCTTCTGAGTAGAATCCGCAATTCCTGACCCAACATGACTTACACAATCAAATCTGTAATTACTCATTGTTTTTGAATACCTACATAAAAACGTATGCATACGAGCATGTAATTATAGTAATTAAATCTAAAACAGTTTCAATGTTGAATATCATTGGACACCCGGTACTTCACGAACTGCACAGTAGTCGAGCAATTAAACCCGAAATTATCTAGAACAATTTCTCCGCGGGACGTGACTCTAAAAAAAAAGTCCTTCTCACGGTCAAGATTTCCATTCGGTGGATCGAAAACGACCGATGGACCGTAAAAACGAGAACTGGTCGATAATAACGATTCCTTTCCGTATCGCGGGCGATTTCAGGTGCAGAAATCGCGATTTCGCGTCCATCATCCCTCACCAGCCGGCCAGATACCGCGAACGGCACAACGAGGTCTTCCTCGACTTCGAGGCTTTCCTCCTGAGCACCATGAAAGAACGGTCCACTTTGTGGATCCACTCCCAGATCAAGGCGTGCATGGACGCCGCCGACTGCCAGCCGGACTTTTGCCTCGACCTCTTCGAACCGTCCGGTCATGGAAGGCGACGCCGGCGTCGCGACGTCATCGAAATTGTCGAGGCGCCCGACGTCGAGCGCCGCGACGGCCACAACGGCAGCACGCAGTTCACCAGGATTAAGGAGAATTTGGAGTACACGGTTTTGATGCCTGGAGAATTTTACCACAGGAATGCGTCGATGGAAAGCTCCTGCAGCACTTTTCTCGTCATAGCTGCTATCTTGGGATGTCTGCTTTTCCTGTCTGCTTTCATCATGTGTTGGTTGGCGTCTCGTTTGCATTCTGCTTTAGTAGGGGCCGTTAGTACCAATAAAAATATCGATCAATTGGTTAGGGAAAGTAGGCATTATTGCGAGTCCGGGTATACGGGGAGAGCTACTACGCAATAATATTTACCAAATATACAAACACTAATTGTACCTAATGTTACGGAATTTATTTATTCTTATTTATTTTAGGTTTTTAAGTATTCGCGAGTAAGATTTGTACTTGTACATATTGAATGTTTTTAATAATTTATAAGAAAAAACAGCCTTTTGGAAATTTCAGGAATATTTACATCTTGGATTTTTACGCGTACGTGGATGATGATTATTTATGAAATTTCTACTAGAATACAATTGGTTGTTTTTAATACTGGGGAGGAAACGGTTCAATAATTTATTTGATAAAACGTCACGGATTGTTGTTTATATTTAGATTTGTGTACAGTTATGTTCTGGTCTCTTATCGAAATAAATGATTAATTTTCCTTTCTGCATCGTACTTTGCGGAAAATTACAAATTTTCTCACCAATGAGCCACTAAAGCCCCCCAAAGTACACTTAAGCCTATTTGTGTTTTGTTTAAATCCCAAAACTTTCAAGAAATGTATTTTTAGTAAGTTATCTTGATTTCAAGATAAGGGATTAGGAACAATCAGATCATAAGGATTACGCGAATTCCCAGCAAAAGCAGTCTCAAATGAAATATCAAATATTTGTTGAATTTATCGCGTATAGCTATTAATTATTTTTGCTTAATGAAATGAATTAACCACGGAAGTGATACTGATAATAATAATTATAAATACTACGGGGTTTCTAGGTCACAGATAAAACCGTACAAGCACATACACATTATGCGTAGTAACGAATCCAATATTTTAGGAAACCTAACACTGCATTAATTAATCAGCATGCGAAAGCTTTCCATTAGAAATTGCAAATGCACGGATAGTGATAACATATGCAGCTAAACTGAAACAATACTGTGTCATATGAGTATTTATTGATAAAATACACGATAATAATAAATGCGTGACATAACATTTTGCATAAAAATAAAAATATCAAACGAGGCTTAAACATGTATCATTCAATCTCACATAATAATTATTATATTTAAATAGATTAATAACAAATTTCGTTGGAAAATAGTCAAAGATTTAAACTTATACAGATAATCATCACTATATTTTCGAAAAGTCTCAAGAAAACATATTATTTTTGGCTTAATGTTTCGATCATTTCTGAAAACCCATTACAATAGAGATATACTTAATTACTAACAATATTAACAAAAATAAAAGTCACTACACTATACGCTACTTAGGTTTAATAATTTGTACAAAGTTACTCAACTACAAAGCACAGGGTATTCAATCAAACTATTTCTCATTACAAAATCTGCTTGTTTTGACTAGGATCAACGCGATATAATGTCAACACGAACAGCACAGCTCATTTCCACGGTAAAAAGGCCAAAAGTATCCTGTTTTGATCAATACCCCATATAATTATTACAAAAAACGTGATGGCTTCTCTCGAAACAAGAGGGTATAAGGTATAATCCGGCTCAGGGTGCGGAGATTTGTACTCACATATCACGAAGAGTCAACCAGAGTTCAACTGCTGGCCTCCATCATCTTCTTCACCTTCTCGTTCTCCATAAACTTCCAAACATCCAACTCCTTCTTCTCTTTCGCAATGTTGCGCCTCTCGAACTCCAGACGATTCCTGATGATCCTGTCGACGATTTTCTCCGTCGTCATGTCGTTTCCGCTGTTGACAGTGATGAACTTCTTCAGTTTCTTCGGAAAAGCGAACGGATCCCGACCGTCCACGTCGTTCATAACCGAAGTTTCCCCATGAACCACAACATCAACACCGAAATGCTCCATCAAATCCTCGGTTACGGTATAAGGCGCTCCTATGACGACCTCACTTACGTATTTGCAAGCCAAAACGCTTAAGACTCTTTCGTGGAGGTTCATTATGGGGTAGTTTGAGCCCTTGTAGCGGTTGACTACAGGGTCGGTGTGAAGGCCGACGATTAAATAGTCGCCGTGCTTGCGCGCCTGCTCGAGGAAGTCGAGGTGGCCGACGTGGAAGAGGTCGAAGGCGCCCGCGACGTAGATGACGCGGTCTCCAGGTTTGGGGGATTTGCCGTCCGAAAATTGGATGATTTTCTGGGTGGTGGGCAGGAATTGGGAGCAGCCGGTCCACGGGGATCGGGCCAAAGAGTCCTGGCCCATCGTGGACGAGTGCTCTTTGGCCACGTCGTACTCGTAGCGGCCCTGCCGAAAGTGGTCACGTGTTAGGAGCAACATCCGGCCCACCAGGTCGGTGGTGGAGACGCCAGCGGTGCGCTGCACTTCCCTGGAAGAGAAAAAGTCTTTCGAAACGTTTTGAAATGGAAAATTGAGCTTTTAGGTGGTTCTTAGTTAGAGTTCTTCAAGCAAATGATTTAGAAACCACTGAATTATCTATGAAAGATACTGTATCTCAATGCCTAGCTGAAATGGAGCAGTTTACCCCATGTGCTAAGACAGCATTGAAAAGCAAAGATGTCTCAGTCAGTCAAACATGTTGATCTTCTTCAAACAAGATGGGAGCACATAAAACTTGGGCAATTATGAGTAAAGTTGTGTAAAAGTAGTGCAAGACTACAAACAAGACAAAATAAATCTTCAATAGTCATTAACCTCTGATGGAAACTATAGATAATTATTCTTTCAAAATTTGTTGTAGATTTTGCATATATGCCTGGTGTTCCTGATTCATTCTAGTTCAAGGTTGATACCTGATAGAGTGAATTGAGTCAGCATCGAAAAATCCGCCCAATCATTGGAAATCCGATTGCATCAAAAACATCAGATAAGGCAATTTTATGTAATTTCGTTTATCAAATTTCTACATTGTCAGGTGATATGGCGTTGATCGAAAGAGAAAAATAATAACTTTTCTTTTCGCGATGTTGTCATCAAAACCCGAAGTAAAAACAAGATTTCTCCACGTCTGTCTATTATTATAAGAAATGTGTTGATAATTTCGAGTAATCATTTACTGAAAGTGCATTTCATAGAGCGAAAGTATAAATTTCTAGGACTGCCATAAATTCATAGTACTTATTTTTACAACAGATGAGTATAAATCCCTTGACACATAAATTTAATCGAGGAAAATTTTTTGTTAGCTGTTTACGCTGTAACTTTTCAATTATAAGTATCTCATCTCCCAATAACACACACCATCAGCCTCAAGATAATGCGCAGTTTCTATTCTGTTGTTAATCCAACGTATGATTATATTATTTACGACGGCTTTATTCGCGTAAAGGAAATTTCGGTAGGATTATAAATTATCGTGTCTATTATGATCTCGCGAAAAAAAATCACAAGGTTTTCGTCTTTTACCTGTACCGCCCGGCGGCCTTGACTTCATGGTAGGTATCGACCCCGTCGGCGGTCATGGTGATATCATCCCCGTGACAGCAGAAATCACAGTTGTATTTGTCCAAAGTTTCCAGGGTGGTGACGTAGGGGGCCCCCTCGACCACCTCGTCGACCCACTTGATGCCTTTGACCATTTTGTATCGCTCTTCCTGCGTGAAAACGGGGGGCCCTTTGTGCTTCGCTATCTCCTCGTCTGTATGGACGCCCACTATCAGGTAGTCTCCTAGTGCTTTCGCCTGTCTCAGGGAGTTGGCGTGTCCGAAATGCACCATGTCATAGCTGTGAAATCAATAATAAAATAGAAATGATATCGTCGATTATTACAGCAGTTGGCATAAAAGGTGAAAATAAATCAATCCATCACCACTCTGTTTTTTATTGGACAATAAAAAGTTGTGCTATTTATTTCCTCGTTTTGCTGAATAATCAAAGCCTTGAATTCTACTTTACGAATATAATATATTGGAATATTTTTATAGGTGCATTAAGACTTTTCCCATTAAAAGTGAGGTTAAGCAAACGTCAAATCCAGCTTATTTTCTAAAATTTCGGTCTCAACATCATTATTATTGGAATTTCTAGGGTGATTTTCGAAAAGTATATTGAAAAAGCTTCAAAATCATGTATTAATCATACAGATAAATTGTTTAATTAAGGTGGAATTTCCGGGAGAGACCATATAAGTCATAAACCTGTTTCGGTGATTCTAAAAAATATTCCAAATATTATTGGACTAAAATAGAAACTACTCAAGTTAGCATTCCGATTTTCGAAAAGTATGTGAGAAAAACTTAAAAACGATGTATTAAACAGACTGTTTAATCATTTAATTAAGAAGAGATTTCCGGGAGAGACTGATTTAGTGATTGAATCAACTGGAGGGCGTGTTTACGTGAACCGAGAAAATTCTGGAAATTTCCCATCGATTTTCCCCGTTTTGAGGTTATGAAAACTGTGTAGGCAGCTTACCATCCGTCGCCCCACACCCGGACTGGATTTTTCCGTCCGTTTTTCAGCTGGCTTTCAGGCATTTTCCTATGCGGCTTCAATGCGAATCCAATATGAGCGATCGATCCGGAACTGTTTCGATGAATGAATTACACTGGTCACGGTCTCACTGAGATCTAGTTCGATTATTATTCACGTTTTATTTATGTACTGAATCGGCCACGACCCAGCCTTGCCCACACAGCTCGTGTTTGTGATTCTTATTGGATGGAGGGGCGCCCTTTTGCTCCGTCACACCACTCGTTCGACGGTCCCCACTTCTCCTTTATGTTATCGATTATGTGGTTCTCTTATGTGTCTGGCCGATTGCGAGATTTTTCTATTCCCTGTTTCCTGTTATCCTTATTCGACACTTTTCTTCTTCGATGCAGTATGAGTATGCATTCAATTACGCCATATTTTGTATTGTGAATTTTCGAATGACGAATAGGTAATTCAAAACATCTTATACACAGGGTTCTTGAAAATAGGTACTCAAGAGGCTAAATAAATCGACATTTGTTGTACGTGTTTATTTTGAGCCAATGAACTATCTAAATCCAAAACGAAATGAAAGCTTTAAAGCGGTGCTAAAAATTTGTAAGTAGGTGTTTTACAGATGTGCTTTAATATAACCCAAATGATAACGCACGATACATACTTATCGACTATTTAAAATGAGAATAGAACGAATGTAAATTTTGACCTATTCATTCAGTTTATTTTATTTAGAAATTTTTTTTTTATAAACTTATAAAATAAACTCTAGATAATTAACCGAATGCTTATGATGGTAATTTCAATATAATCAGCATAATAATGTGATAATAAAATCCATCATTTCTAGATTAATTGAACATTGCCCTCTTCTTCTCTCTTACATTTACAATCAATCTTTTCACTGCGCAAATTGAGTTCGGTTCTGAATAGGAAATTCGGCAACATATTTTCGTAATGGTATCCGGGAAACTCGGGCAATCTTAAATGTATTTCATTATAATACACACGATAACGATATCATTACTTTGATTAAAGTAATATTCCCTGACCTGGGTCTAAGGTAAATTTCCAGTCCAGCGGATGCATTTTTAACTGGGGGTCCAAAATTTGATAAGTACGCCTCTGCTGGCCAGACGTAAAGTGAATATATGAATAACGTGCATTATGTAATCAAATTACAAGTCGTCTCTATGTGAATAATAAACAACACGCTCGACAAGCAAAGAAGCGAGTTCGTTTGGGTGTCGGAGTGGATAAAATTGAATTACCAGAAAATTAAATTTGTAATTTTTATTTCCCCCATCTTTTGAATCGTGTACGTATGTTAGGCAACCAATTATACATCATTTATCAATTTTACAAAGTTTGCTTTTTCTTGGGAAGAGCGGCGACACCAAAGACCTCAATACCGCACTCGTTTTGTCCTCTTAATATCTTGAAAAATCCGTTATCGCCCCAGTCTTTGCCCCAAGAGTTGGCAACAAGCCAGTAATCTGTTCCACTTTCAACACCCCATCCAATGATTCTCACAGCGTGACCGTATACTTCACCACCGCCAATATTTTGATAAACCCCTTATGAAAAACAATAATCTCTTATTAGTAGAAATTATGAATAAATCAATAATCCTTACCGCTTTTATAACATAGAAAATCTTGGTACACGGTAAAGGTGGCTACTATTGGTCCATTTTTCAAAATTTCCATCTGCATACTCTTGTCACCGTAAAAAGCATAAGGTTTCTTGTCACCTTTCGTCAATTCTTCAGAAAACGTTAAATTTGACGATTCATCGCAAGTTTCTTCACATTTCGGAGTCTCAAGAAGAGGCTCTTCAGTGCATTGAACTTTTTCAGAAGTTTTATGAGCTTCGGCGCCACAATATCCACTCACGTGCGAACACGTATCGAAAGTATAGCTTTTGCACCCCTAAAAATCAGAACTTCATACCCGAATATAATCAAAAACTCAACGATGACTACATTTTCCGATCCGTATTCTCCTCCAGTAACCACCCCTCTCTTATACCACAAATCGAAAGCGGAAAGCGGATTTCCACCATCGCAACCGTTGCGTCGCCCACTGCAAGTCAAAGGGTGTTGAGCGGAAACGTTGACCAGGATTTTACCATTCGAGTGGATGCATAAACGGTCACTCATAACGCCAGCAGTAGAAAATGCCTATTGGTGAATTAATCATTAGTTGAATCCAAGATCCAAAAGGATTTGACTTACCCAACAGGCTCCACAATCTCCTTGATCTCTGATATGGTTCATAACTTCAGCGCATTTCGGCCAATGTTCGCGCGAATCGAACGATTCAGGTATGGGAAAATCAGCGCGTTGCTCGAAAGTCTTCCGTTCGAAATCATCCCCTTTCTTCGGTGGTAAGACGCGGCCTAAATGCTGAAGTTTCGATAAGGGTATGTCCGGGATTACACTGTCAGGGGCGGCTTTCCACGTAGAGTTTTTGCTGTTGATTGTTTCATTTCGTTTAATTTCGGAACCACTCGCAGATATCGCAATGAACAGAATTGACCACAAATATGCAGACATTTTGGCGTAAAGTTTTCTACGTAATAAACGAGAGGACAAGTGTTTATATGCACATTGATAACTACAAGGTGGCCAATAAAGAGGTCAATGAGGTCATCTTATAATAAATAAAACACGAAAAGTTCGAAAAATTGGTTTTAATCATCGAAAGTGGGAACTCCTGCGTCAATTTCGCGTTCGATGTAACATTCGTCGCTTCCTCTGAGTATTTTGAAGAATCCTTTATCGCCCCAATCGCTGTTCCAGGAGTTGGCAACGAGCCAATATTTAGTCGAGTTTTCAACCCCCCAACCGATGATTTTCACCACATGACCCCCAATTAATTCCCCTGTTAGGTACTGATAGACCCCACTTTTGTAACTGAAGAAATCTTCATAAACGTTGTAAGTGGAGGCAACTGGACCGTTTTCCAAAATTTCCAGCTGAATATTCTCCTCCCCATGAAGTCTATAGCCAGAACCGAACGTCAAATCATCCGAGTAAGTCAATTTCGAGTCTTCATCGCAAGTTTTGGCACATTTGGGTGCGTCTACATAGGGCACGCAAGGGGGCAAATCCCTGTTAATGTGGTGCTCGCAAGGGGGCAGGAAGTAAGTTTTGCACCCTTCACCCGAGCCATAAGCGCCCCCAGTGACGATTCCGGTAGAATTCCAATAGGCGAAAGCTTCGTCTGGCGATCCTCCCGTACAGCCGAAATCGTAAGCGCACTTGTGACAACACGTCATGAGGTCTTCTGCGGACACTCTCAGTTTTTTCGTTGCTTGGGAGTGGATGCAAATCCTGTCGCTCATCACTTCGGAAGTCCCGAAAGCCCAACAGGAGCCGCAGGAAGATTGGTCGAGAATCTGGCCTATGATTTCGGCACATTCGGGCCATCGATCTCGGGCGTCGAAGGATTCTGGAACGTCTTTTTTTGGATTTTGGTGGGTTTTTATGGGAAGAACACTTTCGGGAGTTTTGCGTCTTACAGTACCAGTGAGAGATCGTAGGGTTGATTTTGGAGTGTCGATGTGGAAGTTTCTGCCGGCTTTCCAGGTTGATTGCTTATCGTTGATCGATGCGATGAATTCGTCGGAAAGGAGATGCAATTTTGATTCGGCATAAGACATGGATATTGCCAGAATGGCCGTACAAACGACGGTATTCACTCTCATTTCGATGGGGATACCTAAATGTAACTAAATAAAAATTGGATATGGTATCCATTTATACTCATCATATACTGGATAAAGATTTTTGTTTGTCTTGAATTTGATTATAATGGGATAGGTATTGGTTATCTTTTTGGAGGTATTTTAGATTTATTTTTATATCTGAATAAGCCGTGTCATTGTTATTGAATTAATTGTAGATTTGTACATGCCTACCAAATGCCTACTAAAAAAACAACCAAAGTGAAATTACAAAATAATTTTTGGGTAAGCTGAGGATGTTTTCTGTTGATAGCCATCTTGAATGTCAGAAGGTGAGTAAAAGGAGCATGATCAAAACGGCCAAACAAAGTAATTCCAAAGTATTTATTACCCTAAAATGCTACAGATTATTTCGCCGGTGCTGGTACTCCCGCACTGAGTTCACTTTCGAATCCGCATTCGTCCTGTCCTCTGAGTATTTTGAAGTACCCCTTATCGCCCCAATCCGCGTTCCACGAATTGGCAACGAGCCAATACTTGACCGAGTCCTCGACCCCCCATCCGATGACTTTCACCGCATGCCCCCCGACCAATTCCCCTGTCAAATGCTGGTACACCCCGCTCTTGTAATTGACGAAATCCTCGTAGACGTCATACGCTGCTTCGACCGGACCATTTTGCAAAATCTCCAGTTGAACATTCTCCTCCTCGAAAAGGGAATACGCGGTTCCTGTGGTCAAATCCTCGGAATATGTCAACGGGGAGCCCTCGTCGCAAGTTTGGACGCACTCTGGGGTGTCCACGATGGGACCACAAGCGGGAAGATCGCCTTCAACGTGGTGTTCGCAGGGAGGGATCGAGTAGGTTTTGCAGCCCTCGCCAGATCCGTACGCGCCCCCCGTGACCACTCCGACGGTGCTCCAATAGTTGAAGGCCTCATCGGGCCATCCGCCGTTGCAGCCGAATCCGCAGTCGACGCAGCACGAGGTGATGTCCTGGGAGGAGACCTTGACTTTGGTCGAGGCGTTGGAGTGGATGCAGATCCGGTCGCTCATGACTTCCGCCGCTCCGAAGGCCCAGCAGGAGCCGCAGGACGCCTGGTCGCGTATGTCGCCGATTATGTCGGCGCATTCGGGCCATTGCTCCCGGGCGTCGAAGGACTCGGGGATGTCGAGGCCCAATTTCTGGTTGGTTTTGATCGGAAGGATCCTTTCGCCTGCTTTGCGTCTGAATGTTCCGGCCAGGGAGCGGATGGCTGACAGAGGGGTGTCGATGGGGAAGTTTCTTCCTGCCGTCCAGGTCGACTGTTTGGCGTTTATGGCCGCGATGAATTCGTCGGATAGGGGGTGCGATGTGATGCCGGCATGGGACGTGGAAATGGCCAGGGCCAAAACGGACATGCAAAGGACCGCCTGCAGTTTCATTTCTGTGAAGGAGGTCAAATTTTGTAATGGTGAATTTGGGAATAAGATCGCTTTACTTACTTGTGCGTTCAGATAAGTCAGATCGTAACTAAGTGAAAAGTAACTTGGTTTATCTCATTTATACTTCGCTCAAAGGGCAAATGCTTAAGAAAATCATCAGATTATAAGTAGGTAGATAGTATTGAGATTAATCATGATATACCATTTTTGTAGGTACCACTCGTACCCAGGTACCTATCCAGGCGAAATCATTACCCCTACTTATTTCACAGTCATTTCGCCACAATGATAACACAATGAAAATCATCCATTTAAGATTCTATTCCTGAAGCCAGTAAGCTTTTAAACCATTAAGAAGAAGAAGGAGAATAAGAAGACGAAAAAGAAGAAGAAGGAGAAGGAGAAGGAGAAGAAGAAGGAGAAGGAGAAGGAGAAGGAGAAGGAGAAGGAGAAGGAGAAGGAGAAGGAGAAGGAGAAGGAGAAGGAGAAGGAGAAGGAGAAGGAGAAGGAGAAGGAGAAGGAGAGGGAGAGGGAGAGGGAGAGGGAGAGGGAGAGGGAGAGGGAGAGGGAGAGGGAGAGGGAGAGGGAGAGGGAGAAGGAGAAGGAGAAGGAGAAGGAGAAGGAGAAGGAGAAGGAGAAGGAGAAGGAGAAGGAGAAGGAGAAGGAGAAGGAGAAGGAGAAGGAGAAGGAGAAGGAGAAGGAGAAGGAGAAGGAGAAGGAGAAGGAGAAGGAGAAGGAGAAGGAGAAGGAGAAGCAGAAGGAGAAGAAGAAGATTGTTTAATGCAAGTAAAATTTAAATTAGAATACAATAATGATGGATGCCAAACATATTGAGGTTTTGGACATTGAGGTTTTGGACATTGAGATATTCCCAGGAGAATTTTTCCTGGAACCTTTCCAAAATGTTTGACAAGATGTTATGAATCTTTTCCAGAATATTGAAAACTTTCTGAAGATCCTGTATCAAAATATTAAAAACGTTTCCCAACGTATTTAAGCCATACGACCAAGTATATCAGATTATTTTCAGATGCATTGATGTAAACCTTCTCTCAAAATATTAAGATAAATAGATAGGTACTTGTGTGAAGTGCGACTATTTGATAGTACTTTTCCTTGAAATAAAATTGGAAACAAAGAACATGGCGGACAACAATGAAATAATTTAAATGATCGCACTTCATGAACACGTCTCGATATGCCAAAAATCAATGATAAAGATAAATCCGAGGTATAATTTTATCTAAAAGAACACCTTCGAAATATTTATTTACTTATAGGTAAAAAGAAATTTCATTTGTGTGAAAGGGAAAATTTGCGATCACCACTTTATTGCGACCGCAACTTTACCAACATTATCGGCCCCTCGATGACGATCGGGCGCAAAAGGTTTGCGCCCAGGGCACACGGGGTCGGCATCACGGTCCACGGGAACCGCGCCGTAAACGTCCCGGAATCGGGGCGAAAAATCCGTAGTTTGCGGCACTTTCGGGCGATTCGAACTGCGCGCCGCCCCCTCGAACAGCCCCCGAAGCTCGGGCCGCCGTCGTGACGTCACTGCGACGTCGTTATCGATCCCCGAACCGCGTGTACGACAGAAGGCCCCGAAAAGCTCCGGGACGCGGTCGGCGCTCACGTCCAGTGCCAAAAATTCTGCAACGTCGGCCCGATGGCGGCCCGAAATCGGCCGGCAAGTGCGAGTGCCGAGTGAGGGCCCCCCGGAGACACCAGGAGCGACCCGCGACTTGCCTCGATATTCGGTGAGTCCCCCGAAAATTCGCCCGCAATGCGAAATCTCCCCCAATTTATTATTTGGTCGCCGGAATCCCATTCTCGTAAATATTCCATCCGCAGATTCCGAGATCATGCCCCCGGACTCGCTCCGGAAATTCAGGGCCCGTTTCGTTACCAATTTACCGGATTTTCGGACGAGACGACCGTGTCCCCTGAAACTTTCAACGTGAATTATCCCGAATGCGGCAACTTCACTCTACGAATTGCGGCAAATCTGGATAATTGTCAATCCATTGTGTCAACAGTCGCCGATTGAATTTGTGCAATTATGCGCACGTTGCCATGTATCATACGCAAATACGCACATCGTGGATTAAGGGATACACTCGTGATTAAATCGGGGGATTGAGGAGCGAAACTTTTTGAAAATTTGACGAAATAATCGCTCGGGGGTTTATGGGCGATTTCGTTCGAGTACCTCCGGGTGCCTAATCTTTTTAATTAGGCGGATCGCTTTCGCGCCTCCTCCGGTTTCCGCAATCGGATACAATCCCGGCATAAATTATAAAGTCCTGCACTTTTTCAGTAATTAAGAGGGAAGCTTTTATGGAACACACCATGTGTTGGCCACTTAGCGATATGGTCCGCTAGATTGATTACACGGTTTTAAACGGATTCGCCGGCTCATGTTAACGCAGTTAGTTTTAATCAATTCGGGGGTAATCGGCGATAAAATCTGGTTCCGTTTGCGTTATCGGGTACGTTCCGAAAATAGACCAGATTTGCCCGAACCACCGTGAAATAACTAACCTGGGATAACACGCATGGGTGCACTTGCGTCGGAATTAACTCCCACACGTCCCGGATTAATTGGCCGGTTAACGAGCGAAAAGGTGCGAAAATTAGACGAGCCGAAATTATTTTCTATACACTCCCTCCCCGATATAAGAAATAAGAATAAGAAGAAGCGGGCGCGAATTGCCGCCCGAACGAATTCTAACTTAATTAAGAGATAATGACGAGGCTCCTCGCCTGTTAAAACTTGGCGAGAAGAAAGGATCCGGTTTTTGCTAAAGCTGCCTGCTACTTATGCGCGTTTCCATAAAACGTGGCGGAATCGAGGGATGACAGGGTTTGAAATATTCCAGGCGAAAAAGTTGACGTTTTCGCCCTCACTAACGCACCTCTCTACCTCATCTAAAAATTAATGGAGTTTTTTTTGCGGATTCGGTTCAGGATAAATGGGCAATAAAGCAACCCCGATTATGTACGTTTTAAAACGCGAAAGGGGTGGCTCTCTGTCATAAACAGTCCGCTGAAATTATTACGTTTTTTCGTGTTTTTCAGGGTCGGTTTTTCTTCGCGATTTCTATCCGCATTTACCCTCTCTCGCGACCGTTAGATATAAGTAAATACGTTTCGTTTTCCTCCCCCTGGGACTGTTTATTTTAAATATTCCCCGGATTTAGCGTGGGGCTCACCGAAACGAGAAAAGAGGTTAAGCCAATCGATCACTTGGGGTTTGAAGCCATTGTACCCAAAAATTTGTCTCTTTTATAGACGAGATTCCGCCCCCTTATAAAAAATTGACAAATCCATCACGAAGCTCGGTTTTTCACGATATAAAGTCACAAATGGATGTATGTGACCTAAATTCTGAATACGATTTTCGCAAAGAGAGTCGAGATTGAAAAGTTTCAGTTTATTAATTAAAAGTCAGGAACATTTTCCTAATTATAAACGTGAGGGGGTTGGGAATTACTGTGGGTAATTGGGAGAAGTGCATTTTTTTACGGGATTTGCCTCGGATACAAGTTGACATTTCCTCTCGCGCCAGTCTTATAGATTTCGCACCTTAAAAGGTTCAACTAATTACTATGAGAAAAAAAATCAGTCGCGTGGAATAATTTCGCCTCTTGACTTGAAGTTCCGGATTTCGTACCTAGCGTGCTCTTTAAACTCCCCGGAATTTCAAGCACGGCTCTGCGGGAATTCTCGCCGATTTCGCCATTCTCATTGTGTACAGAGAGGCGCGCAAATCACCCGAAAAACGCAACTTTTCCCGACCGACTAATTCCGAAACCGAATTAAACACGAAATATATCGCGGCAAAAAAAAGTTTATATATAATTTCGCATTTTATCAAAAGCGACCACGAGGAGAATTTATGTCTGAGGAAACTTTTCCAGGGCGGAGGCGGTTTTTCATCAGGGAAAGTGAAACGTCAATTTAAAATATTATTGTGCGCCTCTGGATGGTACTCTCTTGCATTCGGGAAAAAGGTCGAACTTTCTCATTTTTTATTTATGAGCTCTCTGTCAGTGGGATATATCCGGGGTGATTTTCGGGGTGGGAATTAATCGACGAGTTTCCCCCTTCGCGTTATTAGAATGTTCAAATTCCTAATAAAAATGTTTAAAATGCTCGAAAGCGATTTCCGGCGAAATTGCACTCATCATTTACCCAGCGAAAAACGCCATCAATAATAACCGAAGTGCAGAGGTGAGCTCGCTCCCGTTACGAGCAAGCAACAACTTAAATTTTCATCTTCCAACGGATTCCCCGCGATATTTCCACGCTTTTCAGTAGATTTCTCAGAGATTTTACCTATATTTCAAGTTTTACACAGTTTCAAACAAAATGAAAAAGGGTTGCCTAAAACTGCTCTTTTTCATTCAAAGCAGTAATCCTTCAAATTTGTTCAATCATCCACCGATTTCTAGAGAACTAGACGGGAGCTTTCCTGAAAGCTGAAAGCGTGCTCCTTTTATACAGGAAGCTCTTTCTCGCCATAGCGCCGGATAAATCCGGTGAAAATGTAGAATGTATTTATCGAGCTTTTGACGGTTTTCGTCCTTATTTTGATGATAATTGCTCGATTTCCGGGGTTGTTTTTGAGGAGATTCGGGGTGTGTTTAATGTTGGTGTTTGTCTTTTGTGTTTAGGGGGTGTGATGTGGCTGGCTGGCGGGGGGCGCGCGGGGGGCAGCTAGCGGCGTGGGACCCCCCCGGCCCCAAAATGAGGCGCGCTAGAGAATGAAGAAGCAAAACGTTCGCACGCTATCTCTTATCGTTTGCACCTTCACGTACCTGCTGATCGGCGCCGCCGTCTTCGACGCCCTCGAGTCCAAGACCGAGAACGCGCGGAAAATCGTCCTGCAAGGCAAGAGACGCGCGCGGAAAATCCTTCCCCATCGAAAAAACGCTTTTTTCCAATTTCCAGAGATCCAGACGATCGTCAAGAGGAAGTACAACATCACCGGCGAAGACTTCCGGATCATGGAGACGGTGGTCCTCAAATCCGAGCCGCACAGGGCCGGCCAGCAGTGGAAATTCACTGGGGCTTTCTACTACGCGACCACGGTCCTGACCACCATCGGCTATGGGCATTCCACCCCTAGCACCATCGCGGGGAAACTCTTCACCATGTGCTACGCCATGATCGGCATCCCTTTGGGCCTGGTCATGTTCCAGAGCATCGGAGAACGGGTCAACCGGCTTAGCAGGTGAACAAAAAAAACTTCAATATTTTTTTTATTTTTTATTTTTTATTTTATTTTTTATTTTTTTTTTCACTCACATTCTTTGTCTGACGGTCAATTTTGTTAGAATAAAGTGAGGAGGGCTGAGAAAGTGCTGAATCTGGGCATGCTGGAGGGTGTTTTGGTATTCTAGGGGATGTTTTTTTATCTGTGTTTTTTGTAGTGTGATAATTCGGTCCGTGAAGTCTTCCCTGCACTGCCGACAGACGGCGGCGTCAGAATTGGACCTCATCTGCGTGGTGACCACCCTCAGTTCGCTGACGATAGCCGGGGGTGCCGCCGCCTTTTCCCGATACGAGGGTTGGAGCTATTTCGATTCGGTTTATTACTGTTTCATCACGCTCACTACCATCGGATTCGGCGACATGGTAAGTCCATTAAATGCCGGCCGATACAGGCGGGATGAATTATTGAGACGCGCATATAACCCTCTACCTCTCTGTCCTCTTTTGGTACTTGGAGAATTTCCTCAAACAGTTTTGGGAACCAAGAAATTAATTATCAAAATCTGGAAATCTTTTCTCGTACCTTTCCTGATAAGGGGTCCTTGAAAACTTTTAGCCACTTGCATGCCTTAGATGCTAATCGAAATCCTAATCCGTCGCATCAGTCAAGGAGGAATTTTGAAGAAAACAAACCTTCGCTCAGACAAAACGCAATTGATAAAGTGAAGTACGTTTTTCCTCAACCAAATGGATGATTATATCGCCCTATCGAAATCTATTTTTATTGTCTGTTCGATTATATTCTCTAAAATTACTCCTAGTTGTCCTCTGTTAGACTTGTGACAATGCGAATTGGGTCTTTTATTATTGAAATACCTCCGGTTGTCAACGTATCAATAAAAATTTTTAAATGGCTTCGAATTTGGTTATCAGAAGTAGGAAACTGCGTCTAATATTGGTGTAACTTTGGAGGAAAAATTGAAATTTTGAGATTTTTCAAGATTTTTTTTCAAACATTTTTGAAGTGCTGTTACTTCTTATTTGTCGATGAATTGATGAAAATTTTGGAATGGCTTCGAATTTACTCATCCGGAGTATTTTCCGATTTTCAAGATACTTATTATACTCCTCTACTACTAAGTAATAAACATAAATTCATAAAATTAATTGCGTCAAGAAACCGCCGAAGAATTTTCCGGGTTATTGTTCAAACTCCGATAACTTCCGGCGTCACTTTTCCTAACTTCATTTGCGCCGTTTCGAGATGCCGCTCGTCGAGTGGCCCTCGCGAGGCTGTTGCGGGCACTCCGCCCTCGTTAAAATTCAAGGGGCGCCCTCGACTAGACTTTTGTTATTTCCCGCATTCATCCCTGTTGTTTCCAGGTGGCCCTCCAGAAAGACAACGCTCTCAGCAAAAAGCCGGAGTACGTCATGTTTGCCCTCATCTTCATCCTCTTCGGCTTGGCCATAGTGGCCGCCTCTTTGAACCTCCTGGTCCTGCGCTTCGTCACCATGAACACCGAGGACGAGAGGCGCGACGAGGCCCAAGCCATGCAGGTCCTCCACTTCTTTTCTTAACACTTTTTCTATCGATTTTTCTAATTTTTCTTTAATTTTCCAGGCTTTGGCGGGGGCAGTGCGGCTGGAAGGGGACGTGATAACGGCGAACGGTTCGATCCTCAGCGGCCAAATGGGCCACCACTGTACAGAAACCACATCCTTGGATGCCGACGATACCTCCGTGTGTTCTTGTCATTGCGGCTGTTTCTCTTCGAATAGTAGGCACAGGTAGTTTTCTCCCCCGAATTTTCGAAAAATGTCTGGTTTTTTTCGTTTTCTTAGGTTCAAAGTACGAAGATCGCCGACGCAAATAAGGCACTTGTTGCCGGTGCTTCCCATGCACGAGCTGCACCTCCCTCAGGGGCCCATTTTGCCCCTGCCGGCGATTTACCCCAACCACAGGGCTTCGATCTGATTCCCCGGGGTGCTCAAAAAGCAGCAAAATGTTCAATGTGATACGTAACAGCACAGCAAAAACTATAGCATAAAATTCGAACGAAATAGTGGTTTTTAATCATCGATTGTGTGTATAAAAGAGCATAAAACAATAACCAACCGTTAAAACGCACTTGAGAAAAACGTCTTATGATTAAAACAGAAAAATGTTGTACAGAGTATTAATTCTTATCGTTTGAAGGCACAAATCCATCATTTATTGGTCCATTTATTAGTTATTATTATTGTGATGCTTTATTATGTCGTTGTCGATTCATACGATTTTGATGTAATTTTTGGTGTCCCCTTTGACTTTTTTAAAATTTATTATGATAATATAATTATTGTAATATGAAAGAGAGTATACAAATCTTGGAATCGATGAGGGAAATTGGGATCAAATTACATGTAATGTAATTAATAATTATACTAAATTATCCCTTTTTAATCTTTAAAATCGTTCGTTATTTCCAATTTTAACCAGTGCTTCTATTAATCTTGCCAAAAAATATAAGTCACAAAATATTATAATAAAGTGAGAGGAAACTCCAGACTGTTATTGCGGTGCTTCCTGTTCTCTCTGTATGATAATGCTTTTTTCTAAATTAATTGATAAATTTTGGACCCGGTAAGCTTGAGGGCCTCAATTTTGAGAATAATCTGCTCAAATAATAATCCTCCAATCCATTCATCAGTATTAATAAAATAAAGCTTCCAGTATTTTAGCCAAACTGTTATTACAACAAATTATATCATATTACTTAATTCATTATTGCATTATTGTTATTGAGCTATGAGCAGAATTATTATTCGAAAAGTGCATTTGTAAATAATAATCAGACTGCATTGTACATAATCCAAGTACCTATGTATATTTATAATACCATAAAAGTAATCCTAGTAATTTTTTAAGCGTTTGGTTTGTCGAAATAACCCAGTACCACAAATTTATTAAATTATATTGTAAACAATAACTTATTAACTAAAGTAGGTTTTTATAATAAAAAATTGACCGTTTTAAAGAAAGAACATACAAAATTCGGGTGTCAACGATCTTATATCATTGAAAACATAATAAGATTGTAAAGCAACTTTTGGCCTAATAAAAACCGTAGATTTTACACTTTTACCACTAATAAGTAAAATTAATAACATTATAATAATAAAAATTTAATAAAGTAATTTTTCTTAAAGTAAATTATGGAACGTTTCTAAATTTTATTCAAATGATATGAGTATAGTTCTTTCTGTTAAAACCTTATTGTAATTTAATTATACAGGGTTACCGATTTTTTCAAAAAGTATAGAATATATAAGCTTATTCGACATAGCTCACCTATAAATAGAATATCTCTCAATTCCAGAATTTATTTCCATGTAATTTTTTCATATAATAAGTAACCCTGACTTAAGTATAATTTTTTTCGATTTTTTGTTATATTTTTGGCTCCTTAGTATGTTGATTATTATAATTATAAACCTCTACTACCTTAGATATGATAAAAAATGTGAGAATAATTGTTATAAAATGCTTGTTCGATTTTTAATTGCTTTATAAATGGTTTATATAAATATGTTGAAAATTATTATTGTAAATATTTATAGAAATATTATTGCCAGATGTTCCAAGTTAAGCAAAACAGGAGGAATTATAAAAGGGTGTACGTATACCTTAATAGTAATTGTACTTTTTATTATTAGTCCTACTATGTTTTAATTACTTATTAGGACATTTTTTATTTAATTTTGAGCGAAAAAATGTAATTAAGACATTTTTAAGTAGAAATAAGTATTAGATGTACGAATCTGAAATTCCTATAGAATCGCTTTATTGAATTGTTTTTTGTACTGAAGACGAAGAAAAAAATACAATTTTTGTGTAATTAATTATTAAGGATCAATAATAGTTTTTTAATCTGGATGTTTGCATGTGCAACAGATTGTTGTAGATCTCTCTCGGCTAGAGATTATGTTTTTTTTAGTTTAAATACGCTGAGAAAACTAAAATAACAAACGCTTTCATGTAAACATTTATAACTTTTTATTCCACAAGCTTATAAAAGAGGAAAAAAAAACAACAGTGAGGACTGAAGAGATGCCAACATAATCTTTTCACTTAATTATATATTATTAAAAAAGCACCGAATTAAAAGAACTGACTTGAATCTATCTTTTCGTTTAATAATTGAAGCTGCGTTATAGATAGAATAAAACTTGTAAATAATTAATAATTTTTAATAAAAAAAGGAAAACTAAACTGACGTGACATGTATGCATTGCAACCACATGTGTACTGCCAAGTATGAATTTGTTTTTAATAAAAACTTTAAAACCAACATCTTTTATTGCAGATCCCTGTAAATTCTTCAAACTGTCTCCTCCACCAAGATGGCCACCTTGGAACTGTCAAATACTATCCACAATTATGACAAATGCGATTAGGAATAAAAAGGGTTGAAAGTGATGAGAAATGATAGAAAACGAGTGAACTTTTATAATTTATTACAGAAACTTGCATAGTGATTTTTACACCATCCTCCTAAGAAGTTCATTAACCTTATCCTCTCTGTTTCCAAAGTCACCACCCTCGACGTAGTGGTTGGTCTTCTTGCGCCACCCACCGGTGGGTGTGTTTAGCTTGAAGGGCCAAAGGAAGTTAGAGGCGTACTTAAATCTGGGTCCAACAGTAAAAATTTCATGAATCAAGTCCTCAGTGCAGATAATTCCAGATCTGCCTAATCTGTTCTCAATGATTTCGTTGCTGGTGATGGCCACCCTCTGTCCGTTGACTTTAGCGAAGCCTCTCTTGTAGATGAGCTCCCTAACCGATTTCAAGTTCGGGTAACCCCAGGTGATATAAGGCTCGCAGATTCTCAACATGTTGATGGTGGCCTTATTCAACTTTACGAACACTCCATTGTTGATTTGAAGCAAGCGGAATAACTGGAGGACCTTGCGGACTTTCGGGGCCACTTTGTTGATACTGAAAATGATTACAAACCATTAAAAACCATTTAATTTCTGTTTGGGATGGGAGAATTGTAAGTTCATTCATTCTATTACTATCCCATGGCATTAAAAGATGTAATAACTGTCAACATGAACTGTTTATCTTGGACTATTTGGAAAATAGCTCATCCAAATAAAGGAATGAGCCATTATGGATATGTCCTACTCTTTTCGTGTGAGGGTAGAGAAAATTACTCACCCTCTGATACGAACGACGAAAGCGAGTTTGGCTTCAGCCGGAACGTAGAAGTTTCCCTTGGTTTTAGCCTGGCGGATCAGCCTGATCTCGTCGCGCTCCTTCAGCCTGTATTCTTTGACGTAGAGCTCGGCCCTCTTGAAGATGTTCTTGCGTTTCTTGATGTGGTCCGACTTCTTCTTGATCGCGGTCTGGATCCGTTTAACGCGGTACGCATCGCGCCTTTTCCGGTGCTTCAACACCGACTCGGGCACGGCGGGGAGTCCCTTCACTGTTTTCGTTTTGGGAGCCCTACGAAAATCGGAAAGACACTCATTAGCACAATAACCTAACCAAGCCGTCACTTTGTGATGTAAACACGTTGGACATTCGTAATTTCACCAATTACACTAATTTGGCGAAGGATTATGATAGATTAGGTATTTGGGAGGAAGAATTGAGAAAATATTTCGTGAAAATGTGGAAATTGGGGCGGATGATTGAGGAATTTCGGAAAATAAAATTTACTCACGTCGGCGCCATGACGATTTGTTATAGAAAGGAACCAGAGAACAGTCAAGTAGAGAACAGCGCCCACCGTGTTAAAAGTTGGCAACAGATTTCTACCCCCACTTTTATAGATTAGGCGCGAAAATGATAAATTTCAAAATATGACAAGCTAAGTTAGGTTGAAAGAGGCAACCAGTAAGACAGCATTTTATATTGTTGGTTGCCTATAATAATTACACAACTTGTTTTCATAGGCAACTTTTGGTACACCAAACATCATTTTCCTATTACGGTTATTTTTCTTTTGAAATTGGGACATAAAAAAGAAAAACCTTTTTTGATGGCATCCATTTATAATATGTAAAAACTTACATAAATTATAACATATTACATATTATTAAATAAAGTCATATAATCACATTTATCATCCTGGATGTTGTAATATTTAGAAATAACTAACAAGCGATGATAATTGATAAATAAAGAGAAATCTGGGTACAACACATGAGAATGCAACAAAATATAAACAGTTATACAACCTTAAAACGGTGGAAAAGAGCAGACGAGAATTTTCACTTCGAACACTTTGCGAACAAGCGGCCAAAACAACAATGGCGAGCGCGTGACGTGTAGAAGAATGGCGCATAGCGCCAGAGAATGCGCAGCATGTGTATCGTGTTGTCTCCCATTGGTCCGTTTTCAAATAGACCGCGTCCGTATGCAGCGCTACCACCCTCGTCCAGTGCTACCCAGATTTCTGGTGACTAAACTAGGGCCGAAAGTTACTAGATTCCCCAAGTGACCTTGAATCACCCACTCTGACATATTAGCGCCACCCCCCTGAAAGGAACTAAACGTAATGCCAACCCACTTTCGTTTCTAGTGATTTTACACTAACTTCACTACCAACCTAAAGATAAACATAAGTTATATTTAAAATATTCCTGTGATATTTTACGCTCATGTTTCTGATTTTATAATATGAAATCAATAATGATTCGCAATACTAGTTAAAATAATTTTAATGTGTAAAATAAGTAATAACACGCACACGTGGTGTCTGACGTTTTGATTTTCCCCCAAATTTGACAACTGACAGTTGTATCAAAAACACATGCCGTATATTCAAAAAGTGTTTTAATTTGATCAAATAATTCAAATATATCAAGTAAATCATGGAGGAAGATTTAGATTTCATCGAATATCAAGGTAATAAACCTTCTTGGCTGATATTTAAAACCCTAATTCGTTTTGTTGTGATGAATATCTCTTCTAACCTAGAAATTCCTATTTTTCCAGTAACAACAGAAGCAGAATTAGAAAATGTGCTGAAACTACATAAAACGCTGAAAAAGAACGAAGCTCAAACGAGTTTATTGAAAAAGTCGCTAAGAAGTGCTCTAGAGAACCCCCAGCTGCAACGTTACTTTCGATACAACGTAAGTGGCTATTGCGAAGCACTATCAATTTTGATCACAGAAAGCGAAAGTATTGAGGAGTTAATAACTCTCTTGAAAGATGGGCAAACATTCCCGAAATTATTGATAGAACGTGACGATTTTTATTCATATTTTCTAGACAGCATTGTAAAGCCATTAGTTCACTCAGTAATCAAGTTTATTAATGATCCAAATGTTACGGAAAACGTTTGCAAAGCTATACAAAAATGTGTTTTCGCGAGGAAGTTTAAATCGTACGAGTGCTTCCTAAGTGATCATTTGAAAAATGATAAATGTTCTGATAAACATGCAATTTGCAAAGCAGTTATCAAGTTTATGGCGAAATCTTATGATTTTGAGGACACAGAGGCTTTAGTAACTTTCAAATTAATTTTCCAATCTTTTTGTAACGCCTTCAATCATCCGAACTTAACTTACAGGATGTTAATCGTGGTAATAGAAATTTTAGGTTTCAACGTTAAAGAAACTTTCGCTCTTAGTAAATTAATCAAATCGCAAAACTGTCCAAACCCTTCGTTCAAAAAGTCTTTGGACGTACTGAGTCAAATATTTGATATCGTAGCCAAATCTCAAACCGAGCCAGATTCAAAAATTAACGATATCACATTTACAAGTTTTCTGCAAGATTTTCTAAAATCTTTGCTAATTCAAAGCAAAAGTCCCAATTCAAATTGTTATAAAATTTTGGAGGCGACTATAGAAATTAACCCGTTAGTTATCGAAACGATAATTACTGAACTTATAGTTCACATTATGCTGTCTCATAAAAATTCGGAACTGATGAGCGAATATGAGGACTTGATTGTTAAAATTATGGAGGTGTTTTCGAAATTGCACCGAATTCAAAATTTCATATCCAAGTTAATCCCTACGATAAAATTGAAAAGTGAAATTAAAAGCGAAGTTGAGTATGCCGCATTCAGAGGCGAATTTGATCCAGAGGTGGTCGGAAAATGCGTTTCCGATGTAAATTCGTTGCTGCCTTTGAAAGTTTTGAATTATTTCGCCGATTGCGTTACGAATCTCGCGAGTTGGCAAGTTATCAATCTATTCAAAACTTTACTTTTCCACTTGAATGGAGCTGTGGATGATTTACCGCAATCTCTGGAAGGTGAGAACAAAATTGTATTATTATGATATTCGATATTAATTTAGGTAATTTTTAAGAGGATGGCGATTTCTACATGGTAGTCTTAAGCACTTTAACTTGTTGGTTACTACAAAGTGTTCGAATAGCTGAGCACACTGTCGCTTCTAATGTTGTAGAGAAATTTGTTGCTAGATTAAGCGAACTTAAAACGGTCCTAAGTAAATTTGGATCGCATTTATTACAGAGAAAACATGTAAGTTATCTTGGTTCAAAAAATCTCTTGGGAATGATAAATAATTTAAAATTTGTAGAACATAACACTTATGAAGTCGTTTTTAAACACTTGCTACAATTGGGCCGAAATTTACATGGTTTTGGCCTATTACTCGATCAATGACGAAGTGAAATTCCCATTAACTGCCGATAATGATTTTACGCCATGCAATTTAACTTATTTGCACTCTTATTTGAGTGGGGAACAGTGGTGTTTAATTTCGGAGAGGATCACAAATTTTGGGGAACAACCCTGTAAAGAACTTATGGTGAGTAACATTTCGTTGTAAAACTCATTACTAGCTGAAATGTGTTTTTATTTCAGCAAAAATTGTTCATTCAGAAATTACGGGCGACGATAATGTTCGAGAATGAATTGAGGGAGGAAATGGCTTCCCCCGTTATGAAAACCCTTTGCATTTCTTTAACTGACGATGCTTCTCTTGATTTATATTTGGATACATTTGTGTTGAATAATCTTCTGCCTAAAAGCTCGAACAGTTTCATTCTCACGTTATCTGAAAAGATTCTGAAAAACGTTTTGGATGGAAAATTGGATTTCGATCAAAATTCCGAGATTTTCGATAGCGTGCTTTTGACTAAAGGTATTTCAAGCACGGTCACTTCGAAAATCAACAAGTTGCTGAAGCAGAAACGAAAATTAGATGAAGGAGTTACGAAAAAGTCGATATTTTCGAGAATTATTGATATTTTACCGGAAGATCTGTTTCTTGAGGATAATCTTGGAAGTTATTTAGAAAAATCTGCAGGATTTCTAACAAGTCTAGAAGATAGACCTAATTTGGATTTAAAAGTGAATTCTACGAAGATTAACGAGTGTTTGAAGATTTTGAAGAAGCTGCCGATTATTTTCTGCGAGGGGGATTCCCAAAAATTACTAATTATCTTACTCTTCTCACTGCTAAAAGATCTAATTTCGAGTAACAGCGCAATTGAATTGAAATCCACTTGCGAGATTTTAATTATCGGGATTTGCCAACAGAACAAATTCACTTTTGTGGATATTTTGGATCCTTCGGTGCTTTTTGAGGCGATTTTATCAAACTTTGATCGATTTCAAGAGCTTTTCACCTCGATATGTGAGACAGTTTTCAAAGAAGACACCGCACTTGAAGCCTTTAAACCCGCACTTCTCTATTTGAAAGACAACATTAAAGACAAGAAGTGTTTGAAATGTGCGATAATAATTTTAAACTTATTAGCGAAATCTAGAAGAGCTAAATTATCCAACGATTCGAAGGCTATTTGTTCGGAATTGAAATCTAGTCTTTGTCGCAAAATAACGAGTTTAATTTCCAAAAAGAAATCGCCTAATGATGATTTATTAGAACCATTTGGATTAGCACTTAAACACTTTTTGGTAGTTAAAGACGAAGGCGATCAACTACAAAGTTTAAAAGATCGATTAGGCGATTATGTGGACTTTGCCATTAATAATTCAAATGAAAACATTTTGAAAGGGGGATTAATTTTATTCATAACTATCCTACATAATAAAGCGACTTTCAATAATATAATTGGGGAAGATTTTATTTTGAAAGTGTGGAATTGCCTGAAAAACGTTACGATTATTGATGAGCATAGTGAGGATTACTTCCAGTTGATCATACTTTTGACTGCGCTTATTCCCAATGAAGAATTTTCCAATATTTCACAGGATCTACTGAAATTCACCGTAAGTCTTGTTCAATTCGCTTAAAAATTTTAGTAAATCAATGATTTCTTTATAGGAAAAATCAATCGCTGAAGAAAATCACGCAGAATTCATCAGGCATATCAAAACCTGGACCGGAATAATTTCGTCGAATTTCAACCCAATAAAAACCAAAGTTTTACATGCAGAATTAGAGTCGCTTTTGCAACATTTATCGATCATATTGAAATGTGCAAAATACGACGATAATTTGTTTGATACGATTATAACTTTCGAAATTTCCATCATACAAAACTCCCAATTTTCATTAACCCCATCGATGGTAGAAATATTTCTGCTGGACGTGACTTTACTGATGACTAAAGAAGTCGATCCGAAAGATTTCTTGAAAATATTCAATTCGAGTATGTCGCTCTTGGAGAATCTACTGAAACACCGAAATCCCTTAATCATGGATCGCCTGCCGCCATTTTTGCAAGGATACAGGGTGATTTTGAAAAAGCTCTGCCATTTTGGAGACAGCAACAACGCGATTACGCCACGCGGGGTGCAGGAGGTCGCGGATTGCGCCCACCGCTTTGAAAAATTGACGAAAAATTTGGTTTCCAGCGGCAAAGACCTGATGAGGATCTCGCCGTATTTGATAGCGGACGTTTTGGCGCAATACGAACTGGTGACGCTCCACCCCAACGTGAAACTCCACTTGAATAATTGCGTTTACGGTTTTATCTCCCTTTGCGATCAGCACGCCGTCTCCTACTTGATGAGGGTTTTGAGTAACGCATCCACCGAAATATTCAAGATCATGTACGATAACTACAAGAAATATTACCGGTTCACCGGGAAAGTCTAATTTAATCTGTATAATCATGCGATTACCCTTATTTCGCGATTAATATAATGATGACAAAACTATAGGCTTTTTGTTTTAATCGTATTAAGGAAGTTACTAGAGAGAGGTGTATAAAAACATCCCGTTTTCGGTTTTGATAAAGTACGAAGAGGGGAATTGCTTCAAATCACGCGAGGGCTGTTTTGGGGGTTAGAAACGATACGATCTTATCCACTAGACGTCGGAAATGTGATTGTTTCCTCGTTTAGGATTGAAATTGCGGTTTAGGTGGAAATATTGCGCTATCCCGGCGCATCCACCAAATTTAAACATTTCTTGACACTTGAATCGATAATTCGGGAACTTTTTATGCGGAAAACCCACTTCTGAATGGATTAATGGGGTTTTAAAGCCATCATTTTAGAGGATTTATTTCTGAACTGTCATTAATAATCAATCGTACTGATCAAGCGATTTGATTGGGTGGAAAAATTGACAGGGCTCTGTGATTTGTTGAAAAATCTACCTTAAAGTCTAAAATGAAATCGTCTATTTGTTGACATTCGAATTAATTTTTTAACGTAACTTTTATTTTATCGAAAATATGCTGTATTTTGTGCCGTAATTTTGTGGATAACCCTTTCGTATTTTTGTAGCTAATTCGGTTATGATTATTAATAATCATTCGATGACTAATACATAATATTAATCACAACTTTATAATATTCATGACCCCTAATAATACTGGGTGATCCACTATACCATCAATATCGTTCGATACGTTTCAAATTTATTACCAAATCCACCCATAATCACAAAAAGTAGGTTACGTAGGTAGTTCCATATAGAAAAATCGAGTCCAATTCATGAATGATTGCGCATTCACCTCGCATCAATTTGATGAATCAGTATAATCAGTAAACCGATGGAAATAATAATGATGAAGCCCCCTCCGTTATAATAAGAATCAAGTGATGTTTGAAAACATTCTAGAATATTCAAAAATATTACTAATGGTACCGAGTGGAATATGGGAACCTCCTTGAGACTTTGGTCCCGTTTCCCATTCCATTGATCCCAAGGCGATGACGTAATTCCCCGTCTGATTAATAGCAACATCAGGTGAGCCAAATCGAAAAGAACCGGCTTTTCGTATCGGATGATTTCCAGGAGGAAGCGGGCCTAACTAAAAATTGTTAACTCCTTGGTGAGGCATAGCGGAATGTGAGTCAGCCCGAAAGTGGAGGTGGATTTCTTGTGAAATGTGCAGGAATTGAGTGGAAGATTCGAATTTAGGAATGACTGTGACACGGTCTCGTCTCTTTTCTCTTTCTGGCTTACGGGGATCGAAGGCGAGAGAAACGCGCAAACGTGGAACCTTTTTATAGGATCCTGCGACACACATCCAGTTAGTCCGATTTTGAATTTGTTGTAGAGTGAGTGTTCCTGCTGCTAAAGGTGTACAAAGATAATCGTCAACATGCCTATCGGTAAGTTTACCCACTTATTTATCAACCAGATAAAAGCCGGCTAATCCGGGCAAATCCACAATCCTGCAAAATTAGTAAATCCTGAAAATTCTACTAGTAAGTTTTCCTCTAAGAGAAATAGTGTTAAAGTTTCACCTGCGCGCTAGATACGCAAAAAGAATTCCAATTAGGCGAATAATCGCCATTTCCAGTCCTGAAGAATTTGCTGAAAATTCCTTGTTTGAACTGAAAAATCTTTATGGTGATTCGAATGGGTTTATCGCATGTCGGGTGGTAAATTTGATTATGGTCGAATATGTAATAAGCGAACGGGCACACCCATTAAAATCCGGCGACCTCTGGGTTCACTTGACCATTACCATTACTGCATGGCATAACTCGCCTATTTTTAGATCTGTTGTCATCGTATTATTCAACTGTAGAGGACGCGATAGTTGGTATGTTTTGAATTTTTTTATTTTTACCAATCGAAATCAAAATGCAGAGGACTTTGGAACCGGCGAAAAGTTGCGGTACTTTTCTGGGTTCCAAAGGCTAAAAGCGGAAAGAGAATGCCGTAGCCGGTCGTGATTCGTCTTGATTGGTAAAAATTCAGATTCCTTCGCAATGATGCAGGGAAAGTTTCCGCTTCTGCATTCGAATTAAAACCGGCTCGAAATAGCCACCCCATTACTTTTTACGGCCGATAGATATTTGCTTTTCTGTCCTCTCGAATCGATATAAAAGGATCACTTATTGTCCTGGTACAAATAGTAATAATTTTTATGTTGTTTTTGCCAGTATGGAAGACTCGGTACGCCCATCTGTGAATAATTAAATTATAACTGAAAACCTTGACATTATTAATCTCGTCATGATGATGTTATAATGAAGTTATTGTCGTTATTTTTTCAAAAGACATACTACAAGGTTGTTTTGATTTGTGCCAATTTAGAAGATTTCGTCGCATAATTCATCTTTTCCGTCTAAAATCCATCACGAAAATGCCTTCTTTATTGGAGCAGATTATTTCTAAAAAAATCCAATCTATTTTGGGCCGCCAGAGTGTTCATGCAGCCGTCTGGTATGTGCAAATAAACTCAAGAGATTTCAAGGCAAAATAATGAATTTATTGCCTATTGGCGATATTATAACAAAATACTATTAGGGTATTACAAAGTAGTACTATCACATTATCGCATTGTCTAAAAGGTTTGGACATGTGAATTTCCTGCCTATTTTCGGTCCGATTACTCCACTTCTCCATTGTCTACTTTTGAATTACATTGTATTTACGTGGATTATTTCCTACGCAAATGTATCGAAGCGTTTCGTGGATTCTTCGCTTCCTCTGCTTCATTATCGTTCCGTTTTTGTCCGCCAGAAATAATCGCGTCTCTTCAGGAATTTTATCCATCGTGTAGTTAGATTCAATGACAGCCTTGTAGCGCGTTCTTGTAAATATTGTTGTTTGCGAACATCTCACGTGTATGCAGGTGTAATTAGGGACATACTCGCATTAATTTGGTCGATTCGAGTGTGTCGTAAAGTACTAAATTCAGCGATGATGTAACATGACAACATTATGAGATTCAGAATCGATGATGACCTTCTTTCTTTCTTTATGGCGCCAGACCGAGCGCCAGACTCTGAGGAGCCGCAGGATGCGAGGGGAAAAATGTAGCGAAATTTCCCAGGAAAAATTCGGAAAGAACACGAAAATGCCTGATTTGTAACCGACAGCGGTCATAAATACCGGAAAACTTACGCGAAAAGCAACTTTTCTCCAATAAGAACGATTTATGAGGGCTGTTTTCAGCCGAAATGGGTTAATCTAATAATAGAAAAGGAAAATTTTCTTTGTCGTAAATCTTGTAATTGAGTATTTGTAAATTCTTTTCGACTGGATATGAGCACGCTCCTTACTAGTGGAAATCGATATCCACACCTTCCTACATCAAGGACCGCGATAAAATAACGAGTTTCCCAACATCCTTGCCTATAATAACAACAATTACATTATTGGTATAGAAAAGTTCTATTATAATTTGATTGCATTGCATTGTGAAAACGATCGACTGGTAAATACTTGAGATTCTAAAGACTCCAAGGGCAATGTCCTTATTCTTATAGGTTTGGTCAAGGGGGAGCAAATGCATTTTTCAGTAAAATGAGACTTTTACTTTTCAAAATAAGGAAATAGTAATCATTTCATGGGATAGCTTGTTACGTACTAAAATTACTTGTCGGCCTTATGCCCTAAAGTTACAATATTCACTTTAGTACTGATAAAAGTGTTATCATTTGATATTTACAGGTTTCTGTATCAGATTCAAGTTTGTAGTTTTAAGATCTATCTATTTTCATGAGTTATTTCTGTGAGATTTGGTTTCTCGATTTAGCTGTAGTTTTAAAATCTATCTATTTTCATGATTGAACTCTGTGTGATTTGGTGTCCCGATTTAGCTCAAAGATTTGGTTTCCCGATTTAGCCAATATTTAAAATTTTAAATAAAATGGCTTCCATCCATAATAAAATTAACTTTGTTGTATTTCAGAGTTGAATACCGAGGACAAGCTCCAGTACACCTTCTTCCCGAACGCTTCGGGCATCGTCCAGTTCCGCGTGCGCGCCCCCAATGACGCCCACCTCGCGCTCAGCCCTTCCGCGTCCGAGTCGCGCCCCATGTACGAAATCTACTTGGGGGGCTGGGGCAACTCGCGCTCGGTGATCCGCAAGAACCAGACGAAACCGGACGTCGCGGAGGCCGACACCCCCGGCATCCTCAACGCGGACGAGTTCCGCGGCTTCTGGATCCGCTGGGAGAACGGCAACATCGCCGTGGGCCGCGAGGGCGACGCCACCCCCATCCTCGACTGGACCGACCGCGAGCGCGTCCCCATCGAGTACGTGGGCGTCTGCACCGGCTGGGGCGCCTCGGGCAGCTGGATAATCGAGGAGGCGCGCGGCCGCGCCTACCCCTCAGGGGGCGGCGGCGGCTACGCCCCCCCTCAGCCCCAACTGGCCCCCAGAGGGGGCGCCGGCAACACGGCCAACGTGTGCTGGGTGGCGGCGCGTAACGGCGAAGTCCCGCCCGCCTCCTTCCCGGGGGGCGAAGACAACGGGGAGACGATCTACGTCGCCAGGGCCAATTTCAACGGCGCTTTGATCCCCGGGAAGCTCCTGGCGAGCCACGGCACCGCCTACGTGCCTTGGGGGGGCGCCGAAAACGGGGTGAACGAGTACGAGGTCCTGTGCGATTTCAACGGGCGCTGGGTGGCCTGCAGCGGGGGTAACGTGCCCCCTAATTCCGTCACTGCGGGGCAGAGCGAGGACGGGGAGCCCCTTTACGTTGGGAGGGTCGTCCATGAGGGCACCCTCACCATTGGTAAAGTGCAGGCCAGTCATGGGGTCGTCTACATCCCTTTCGGAGGCAACGAGTTGTCTTTCCAGGATTACGAGATCTTGGTACAATAATTATCCATGGACTGATGACGGTTATATTTTTATCGTTATAAATCGTAACTCTGTACTGCTTTAAAGTCGCTGCGCATATTCTCGTGGATTTACCGATGGTCCGTATATTTTAATCGAGTATTGGAAATATTACAAAAAAAATGGATTATATCCACCCTAATATAATTAATTATTAATTAAAATTAAAATCAAAGAATGTGTAATTTATGTAATGATTATTGAGCTAGATCGCACGATTTGTGGCTTCTAGGTGCCTTATTTATATCGGATACCTCCTATTATAGAAGTGTATTATTTTTGTAAGGATATTACTGTTCCATCCGTGAATTTCGTAATAGATCTGACTTGTGGAAATGGTTTTTGGAAAATTATTTATTTTGTAATTATTGCAGGTTTTTGTTGGAGGGGTCGCAACGACCCCCTTTTTCCCTTTTTCTAAAAGTTATTCTATGTTATTTACATAATAAAATTTTATTTGACAACTCAACTCTAAATGTGGTAACCAAATCTTGGTCCCATCCCACAGAACTAATACTAATGCCATAGACAACCAATGCCGATAACATTTCTCTTTATTTATCCCAATTATTACATAAGTACAATTCATCAAGCGAAAGCAATTATTAAATAGTAAATACCAAGTATAATTATGAATGATGCATATAATTAGTCAGTAATCAAAAACTTTATTCTTCGCCGTCCAAGACCTCGACTTTGGCGGACCCGGTGATGTCCAGCAACTCCTTGGAGGAAAAGGTAGCGACGAGTTTTTGTTCCCCTGGCACCCTGGGCACGATTTCCGTCTCGATTTTCACCAACCCGCCCGGTCTGACGTCGTTATACCTCACGATTTGATTGCGCAGTAAAGTGGGTCCGCTCAGATTGAACTTGCAATCACTCAAAGTCTTCTTGAGCGGATTGACGAAACGCAAAGTGACCGAGGTCGGTTTTCCCACCGGAATTTCCGTCGGAATCCTGATGTCGATATTCGGTTTCAGCACCTGGAAATCGTCTTCGTCCGCCCACGTCTGCCGCGTTTCCACCACCGAAACGATCGCGTACAACTTCATGTTGCAGTACTCGACCAACTTGTCCAGATATTCGTCCGCTTTGACCGTCATCCGGACGGTCTCGTCGGAATGCGCCTTCATTTTGAACTCCCCTTCTTGTCGCTTGATCTTGCTGGCTTTCACGCCGTTGTAAAAGACGCTCGCGGCCGATAAAACCACTTTCAGCGTACGGATTTCTTCACTCTTATTCTTGATTTTCACCACCAGGCAGAAACCTTCACCGATTTTGATCCGGTCGAGTTCTTCCAAGTCGAACTCCATGTCTTCCAGAGTTTCGTCCGGCAAAGCGTAGAAGCTTTTAGCCAATTTCGAGCCTCTGACCGCGTTATAAAGTGACAGACGCTCCGCTTCCGTACCTTCTGGTGCTTTATATTGTAAAGTGACGTCTTCGCGGTCTTTATCGCCGTTCGGATCGTACAGGAAGGGCTGTTTGGTCAAAATCAGGCGACCGATACTAGAAATGTCAATAAAATAAAGGAATCTGCATTATCGTCTTGTTTCTTGTGATTGACTCACTGATATTTGTGGCAATAGATGCGGGCGAATCCGAGTTCGCGAGTGGCGTCCTCCTTCCAGCGCATGACGTCCGCGTTGACCGAGGCCACCATGAAGGCGACGTCGTAATTATAGCCGACCTGCCCCTTTTTTATCGCCTCCAGGGAGGACGGACCGCACTGGAAAAATCCGGACGAGGTCTCCTGCGGGGTCGCGTCGATCGCCTGCCATCCGCCGTATCCGGGCGGCAGATCCGGACGCGCCATCCAGACGTCGTTCCAGACGTGGTAATTCCAGACCGAGTCCTCGCCCATCGGATTGTTCGGGTCGTACTCCATCTCTTCGTCGTTCCTGTTGAAGTACTTGTCGACGGTCAGGGTGGCGTTGGCGTCATGGGCCGACACCAAATTCGACACGACCCGCGACGGAATACCCAGAGCTCGGCAAACTGCAATTTTTTTTTAAATAATTACAGGTTTCTGTATTAGATTTAAGTTAGTCAGTGGTGACAACTATCTATTTTCATGGGTAAGCTCTGTGAGATTCGGTTTCCCGATTTAGTGAAGATTTTGACAGACTTGTCAAACACCACTGAGAATTATCTTGTCCTATCTTCATACACTTCCAACGTAAGATAGAACAAGATAATTCTCAGGAGACGATTAATTCAAATTTCTAACCTACAATTTATAGTGGTTTTAAATTCAGAGGTATTGCAGTGAATTTGAGTGGGACTTACTCGTGGTGACCACCCCGGAGAAGACCCAGCACTGTCCGTAAGGCACGGGCGCTTGCGTGTCCAAAAATTGCTGCAAAATCGGCACGGATCCGGTCCAAGCGGAGGGCGCCGTCCCGTCCTCGTACTGGCCGTCCCAGCGCCCAATGAGGACGCCGTCGTCGTCGTTGCTGTTGACCAGCTTCGAGATCGTCCTCGTCGACAGGATCGGGTCGCCTCGATTCAGGGGGCTCATGCCGGCCCTCTCGAACAGGAGCATGGCGGCCGGGAGGACGCAAGCGTCGAACTGGCCGAAGACCCACTCGCGCCCCTTGCTCGAGCCGTAAGGGCCGACCCAGATTTTGCCCACGTCCGTCAAAATGTACTCGTCGAGAAGTCTTTCTTCCGGCATGTAAGTGGCGTCATCTGGCGGTAATAGATTTCATTTCAGGTATGAAACATGCAAATAAAAATCGTTTTAGGGGCTTACGGCAGGTCCACGGGTTGAATAGGATGTAGAAGTCGTTGGGGTAATCGAAAATCTGGGGTGGTTGAGTCGAATTCGAAAATCCGGTTTCAACTTGGAGGTTCCAAATTCCAACAGGCGCAGAAGTAGGGGAATAAATCTGAAATTTTTTATTTTTTCAACGAAATATTCATTTCGAATGATATTAAGTACCTCAAGAGATAAGCTGTCACTTCCTTGGTTGATTATGTTAGCCCCCCAAATATTTCGGTCTTCTAGTTGTTTTTTGCCCACTTCTAATTTCACAATTCCTTGGGTTCCTTTGATCGGATGAGGACTAGGCCCTTTAAATACATGAAGTAACTATAATTGAGAGAAATTATTAGAAATTTGGTGAGATTTTACCGTAGTTGAAGAGAAGTCGGACGAGATCCTTGCGTGCGTCGAAATTGCGTCCGATGAATCGAATTGCGATGGTGAATTTGAGTCCGCGTCTCAAAATTGCTACCGGATTCTCTTCGTCGTAAATCATTTCGAATTTGTCAGTTTTGTGCGGTTTCGAGTTTTCCTTCTCGTAGAAGTAAACTTGCTCGACTTTTAATAGGTCACCCATTTTCACTTTTGGAAAATTGAAAATTTGAACAAATTGAACTCTCACTGGTGAGAAATATGGACCGAAATAAATCGGATTTGAAATCGCGGCACTATTTATTTTGATTAGAAATTGTTGCAATTTTCTCGTTAATTGTTAATTTCCTGGTTTAAATTGGAACTGGCGAAATAAAGGCGTAACGTATGGCAGGAAAACCGCACCACCGCAAAATGTAGGAAGGAACAACTAATGATAAACAAATTCAGAGTATTAATGATTAAGTCATTTAATAAAATATCAATTTAAATCGAGATAATACTTTTTAGGGGCATTAATATCTTATAAGTATCAGATGTTGGGTAAATAACTAGTAACAAAATAAAATTTCATAAATTAGAGTAAGTAAATATAAATATATGTCCAGAGATATCTCTGATATGTCTAAAACAATAAAAAAGTAGTTGAAGGTACTTTAGAAGTAAAATTTAGAAGTTATACTAAATAAATTTCAGCAAAATCAAGGAATGTATAAAGATGTCTATTGATATGTCCACAAATTTTCAAATTTGACACAAATTTACCACTGGAAAAATAAGGGAAATTTTTCAGATCGATCACTATCCACAGATTACTTCTCACTAATTGATAATCATTTCTATAAATATTTAAAATAAATGGAATATTTCAAATCTTACAATTTATACACACATTTCAATCCGAATATATAAATTCTTCTATATTTTGACAAAATAATTATATCTCTTGTACTGGTCGCAGGTACCTATCATAGGTCATGGGGCATAAATGAGTGAAAATCCAGAGGAAATTAATTAAAATTCTCGAGAATAATCACCCAGATGAACTTTCCTTAAAATACATATACAGGGTGTTTCTAGGTTGAAGTCCTATCCTGAGAACTTGGGTGTGACTTAACGATCACCTTATATTAGAGGTACACTGGCGGCATCAAAAATCGGGCCCACCTTCCATCGCAGTCTCACCAAGGCGTGTATCCCGATTTATGACGCCGCCAGGGTACGAAGATCAATAAAAAACGCACCTTATCATTTTCCTACAGCAGAGACACGTGAAAATGGTCACAACGAAGAAAAGCAGACTCAAAAACAGCAGTAAATACCCGGTCAACTGCGAAAAACGGGACGGAGACCACAGCACGCTGTACCTAACTTCGTTCCTCTCCAATATTGCGAATCCGAAACCGATCCGATCCGTTCCCATTCGGTACGAGCAAGTCGGCACTATGAACTCGTACATGTCTCCGACTCCCAGCGAGTACTCAAAGATGGCGTCGTTATCGGGGGTGATGGGGACGATTTGACGGTCGTTCCGCAACATGGCGTCCGTCATGACTATCATGGACTTGTGCTCGTGCGCCGTGAACACCAGATGCGGCATCATTTTATCGAAGACCTTCTCGACGAACAGCGAAGGGGTGAAAATGAGCGGCAGGTGGCTCAGCGCGACGAAGATTTTGCTCGTGTCGTAGAATTCTCGCCGTTTTTTGAACACGGGGACCGTCTGAGTCATCCGGTTGACTTTGAAATAGGTCACGTTCTTGTGAGTCATCAAGTCGGACTGCTTGAAGGCGCGCTCGAATCGCTTTATTTTGTACCCGACGACCGCGTCGAAGTCTTCGCCCCCGATGTCGTTGTCTCCGGGCAGCCAAATGTGCTGAAATTTCGATTTCATAAGAATTCTGAGGTTTTTCGATTATTAAGACTCACTTTAACGGTGGACACGTCATGATTTAGGAATATGTTGAAAACTCTTCTGACGTAGCCGTGGAATTCTGAATCGGTGGCTTTGGAGCCTTCGTCCATTAGGTCTCCGAGAAAAATCACGATATCGGGTTTGACGAAATCGAAGGCGTGCCAATAGGTTTTCTTCAGGTACATGTCGCTGTCGAAAATTGTGAAAGGAGTGAGCCTCCAGAAGAATTCTCTGTAGTCTCCGATTATTTGCGGGTCTGCTACTAACAGGATCTTGGTGCACTCTTTACGGTTTAGACATTTCGGCTCAAGCCAGGTCTGTTTATTTCGGGCGTACGTGTAAAACTCGGTGTAGATTATGAAAATTACGGTGGTCGAGAACCATAATAATAATATTTGCTTGATCGAACATCTACAACTGCATAAATTGCGTTTATTGCTGGTGTGGTATGTTTCCAATATGGTTTTTTGACTTACCTCAATGATCTCATTTTTAACTTAACTGCTACTCCGTTCTATCCTACATGTCTGGCACTGAAGGTCTTCACATCGTTAATGAGGAAAAATGCGGGTAATTACAAAATAAACATATTTTTTATCGTCATGTTATGATGACAAATATGTAAGGTTAAGTTACGTCAACTGTCAAACTAGTGGACTGAAGTTAGCAACAGTGACTTATCTCTGCTATTTGTAGCCTATTAATCTGTCAGGGTGGACCACACTCCCCCGAACGACATTCACCCGAAGCGACGTTCACTCGAAACGACATCCGCTTGAACGTCAAATATGATTTTCTGTGATTCTTTAATTTGAGAACCTACTGTATAATATTCATGTATTCTTGGTTGCATATTTTCAATGAAATTTGACATAATCTCAACCCACCGAATACATGGTGTCCCGGAAAGAGCACTTAACACTCGAGTACTATTGAAAAAAAAAAAATCCCCATCGTGCTACAAATAAGGGAACATCCCCAAACAAGGGGTGAAATGGGCATATTCACGAGAATCGTGCTTTTTAAATTTTTGACATGAAATTTTTACGAAAATTTTAACGATTTTCGCAAACTTCAAAGTGGCGAAACTTTCTTATTAGTCGAGATATCGATAAAAAATTCAAATTGGCTTCTCATTGTGTCATCTGGAGTAGATACATGCGTCCGGTATTGGTTTATCTGAGAAAAAAAAAATGTTCGAATTTTCGAATTTTCAACTTTTTGAAAATTTCAAAGTGCTGTAACTTCTTTATTTGTTGAGATATCGACGGCAAATTTAAATTGGGTTCTAATTGAGACATCTTAATTGAGAAAATGCGTCTAATATTGCCGTACCGTTAAAAATAGAGTAAAATTTTCAAAAGGCCATAACTTCGTTATTAGTGGAGCTATCGAGTCGCACGACCCGGGAATCGCTTAGTTACCTCAAAATCTATCGGTAAAAGTGTCTGGATTTCGATTTGGACGACATTTAGTGATTTTCGATTTTTTCGAAAATCCATCACTTTGGGTACAAATTTTGCTCGAAATTTTCAATCGACCATAACTTTCGAACCGAAGCTCTGATCGGGATGGGCGGCCGCGCATTCGAAAGAGCGTCAAAAAATCTACCAAATGCTCCTAGAGCGCATCGGAAAAAAGTAATTTTTCATGTGAATTATGGTCTCCGAAAAATCACCAAATCATCGATCTCGTGAAATTAAAACCGGTCTAACTTTTGAACCGATCGAGATATCGATTCGGGCGACCCGGCAATCGAAAGAGAATCTCAAAATCCATCGAAAACAGTATAGACATGTGCAAAAAGCTCTCGAATTGACCGAGAATCGTGCTATTTAAATTTTCGACATGAAATTTTCACGAAAATTTTAACGATTTTCGCAAACTTCAAAGTGGCAAAACTTTCTTATTAGTCGAGATATGGATAAAAAATTCAAATTGGCTTCTAATTGAGTCATCGGGAGTAGATACATGCGTCCGGTATTGGTTTATCTGAGAAAAAAAAAATTTTCGAATTTTCGAATTTTCAAGTTTTTGCTCATTTCACGCCTTGTTTGGGGATGTTCCCTAATTTGTAGCACGATGGGGATTTTTTTTTGTTTTTTCAATAGTACTCGAGTGCTCTTTCCGGGACACCATGTATTCCTCGATGTACATATTCGGTGGGTTAAGATTATGTCAAATTTCATTGAATTTATGCAACCAAGAATACATGAATATTATACCGTAGGTTCTCAAATTAAAGAACCATAGAAAATCATATTTGACGTTCAAGCGTTCGGGCGGATGTCGTTTCGGGTGAACGTCGCTTCGAGTGAATGTCGTTCGGGGGAGTGTCGTTTCGGGCGAGAGACTTTTCGGGTAGAAGTCGTTTCGGGTGAGTGTCGCTTCGAGTGAAAGTCGTTTCGGGTGAGTGTGGTCCACCCATCTGTCACACATGTCAAATTCGCCGGCCATGTTTTTTTGTGTTATGAAATCGGTGCATGTGGGACATCGGAAAGTGTTTATGGATTATCTGTGTTTCATTACAAATTTGCGTTATGTGTGACACAGAGCCCTTTAGGAGCATGGATTTGAAAACACCAAGAAATGTTCATCTATCCGCATTTTATAAGAGGTATGACTGCTATTATTTACATTGTGAACGCATTCTAATGAAATTATTTGAATTGCAGGAGTTTCGCTTTTCATACCGTAAAAAATCGTATGCCCATAATTTTAACACAAACCATAGACGGATTAGTCCGAAGTAAAAGTGAAATAGAGAAAGAGTACGGAGCCGTAAGTGATTGATTTCTACAAATTTTATCATTATCAGTAATTAAATATTGAAATGAACAATTAGGAAGGACAAGTCGACTTGAAAGCGGTTATCGGTGAACTTTCGAAGTTGAAGTACGAAATACAAACCAATAAACCTCTGAGAAACTTAACGTCCAAAGCTCCGGATTCTGAAGTTTATAATAGATACATATCCGAACAGTTGACTGAAGGAGGTACAGTTTCCTACTTTTCGACAATTTGGCTCTTATCCGAGTGCTACATGTACAGGCGGATTAGGGAGGCTTTTGAACTGACGTAAGACAATAACGTGTGGGAAACTTTAGCTTAATAACTTATTGGGATTAAATTGATTTACAGTCACAAGTTGCAAAATTATGATCCTTTCACTAAACAGAAGCAGGCTGCTTATGTTCAAGCTTTACCGATTATCTCACAGATGGGTAAATATTTATTGGAAATTTTAAGGGAAAACGATGATGCGAATAAAGACGATTTTGTTAAATTGCTAAAGGTTTGAATATTAATTTCGTCATCAGGCAACGATTTCAATTGGGTAATTTCTAGCTTAATTTGTGGGGGAACAAATGCGACCTTTCCCTTTCGAATGGAATTGTCGATTCAGACACTGAACATTTATTCAATTTAGAACACTTGGAACCAAATATTTTGTGCGATCAGTCTGACCAAATTTGGTTAGCCGCGTCGACCTCGGACGAATCGTCAACCATAATTGACATAATCTGCGATAATTCCGGATACGAAGTTTTTACAGATTTCTGTATTGCCGACTACATAATCTCGAATAATCTGGCGACGAAAATCCGTTTTCACGTCAAGACGATTCCTTGGTTCATATCGGACGTGATGGTCCACGATTTTCGTTGGGTCCTCAACCAGATGAAAGCCGATAAATCTGACGAAAACTTGACAAAGTTGGGTCAGAAATGGTCCAAATACGTCGCGGATAAAATTTGGGCCGTGGTAGAAAACGACTTTTGGACGTACCCCGTGGATTACTCGCTCATGTCTAAAATCAGCCCCGAACTTTATAAGCAACTGGGCCAGGCCAAACTCGCGATTTTTAAAGGCGATTTGAACTATCGGAAATTATTTGGGGAGAAAAACTGGGACCCCACTACTCCAGTCGATGAGGCTTTGCAAGGATTCCATCCGACTAAAATTTGTACTCTTCGTACGATTAAGGCGGATATAATTTGCGGACTCCAAGCGGGGGTCGCTGAGAAAACTGAAGCCCAAAATGAAAAGTGGATGGAAATTGGGGACTACGGTTTGATTCAGTACTCGGATAAAGTTGTACCTTTACTATAAACATGATATTTTTGGTTGTTATTGTAAATATTATAACTTTTCGTTGACAGAATGAGCTTATTTCATTTCCTGCTCAAAACTTGATGGAATTCGCGTCTATTAGAGTAAAGATTTTTATCGTTTGGGGGAAGTTTCGTGATCTTTGGAAATTATGCAGGCACGCATAGCACCGGTTTGCACCGACTATCGAAATTATTTCAAAATCCATAACGCGGATTCCCCGACCACACAAACAATGAAAAACTGGCAAATACTGCAATTTTACCACACATTAACGGGTAATCGAACTAATAAAAGTTAAGGAATTGAATTAGAATTGCTAAATAAAAAGTTTCGTATGAATTTGCGGATAATCTCGAGTGAATTTCTTGAGATGGTGGCATGGTTACCGAACTGGGATTCGATTAAACAACAATTGATCGAGGAAGGTTATAAAAGGAACCCCCGGAGACTTCATCTTGCAGTCGGCTAGAGATGTATTCACCGAGCACCACCCCCACGAAAAAGCAGAAATCTGCGGCCGGGTTTCTGGTGAGACCGAGACTCGGCCTCTACAAAAGCTTCTTCCCTTTAACTTCCCAAGAGAAGAAAAAGAAGGGCAAGTAAGTGACATAATTTTGCGTTTTATAATACAGAAAGAGAGCGCTGATGGTAAAATATCGATCCTGATGGTAGTACAAGTCTCGATACAAACAGTAACGCAATCACGAATATTACTCACATTTATTCTTAATAACTTTGAAGGAAAAGTGGCGGTTTGAAGATGGACCAATTTCGGAAAAAACCGGATTATGCCGATACGGCCTATCGCGAAGCGGTCTCAAGATTGAGGATTCTTCTAGCCGAGAGTTACACACCCGTTAAGAGATTTCGAGAGTTGGACAGCGCAGGCGAAGAGACCGATAATCAATCTCTCGCCAGTGTTACCAGCAGGACTTCGCGTTATTTGGGGAGATCTCATTACAATAATTATCTCAGCGTTTTACCCAGGAGATACTACTATCCTCCATTGAAGCACACCTATCTCCCCACAGAAGGAGATAGAAATATAACGTAAGTACACATACAGGGGGGCCCTGTATGATTTTTGATTAAAAATTATGGTTCTACAGGGTCGGGCCTAAAATTGAGTCTTCGGTTCCTCCGGAACTCATGTCTTTTATCGAGAAGCAGGAAGACTACATCGAGCAACTGGAAAAGGAGTCGCGCTTTTGCAGGGTAAATTGACAATAGAAATAAATCGGCCTGAATAAATCGTCATTTATTTCAGGACGAATTGGGGGCTCTTTTGGGAAAAGTGAAAGACGTGATAAGCGAGAACGAGAATCTCCACGAGAAACAGAAATCCAGCATAATGAGATCGGTTTTCGACCATTTGGAGACGGAAACGGAAACCGAAACCGACCTGGATCTCACCCGGAAACTGTTCTCTCCCTCTAACAAAAAATCGACGAAAAAGACGCGAATCCTGGAGGGCCCCGCGATCGTCTTCGAGTCTCGCATTTCCGAACTGGAAGCGCAACTGACCCAGGCCAAAATCGACCTGAAGAAAGCGCAAGAGGACGTCGACATTTGCAAAAGGAACCACAGCGGTGTCGACAATTACACGTACGATAACTGCAAGAAACAGATCGAGAGCGTTCAAAGAGAGAAGGGCGTTCTTCAAGATACGGTCGCTAAATTGCAAAACGCGCTCTCGAAGATCAGGGATAAGGAAAACGACACTTCAGATCAGGTCAAGAGGAGTCTCGACGTGGCCGAACAGGCGCAATACGAGAAAAGCGCCGCCGAAATGGAGATCAGGCGACTCAAAGACGAACTGGACCGCCAACACACCAAACTGAGAGAGGCGATATCGGATCAAGTAATTTTTTTGGTTTTAATCGATCGATTTCGATAAAAAACTCGTAATTGCATTCAGGAAAGGCCTTTTGTCCACTCAAAAGGCCGTAAATCGGTGTTTTCCCCGTGAAATTCCCTTCGGAACACATCGGGTGCGCTCGGCTAGACCCGATCGGGTACTATCTTGATTGTCATTGCCGATAATGTAGGGTTCTGCGATTACGATTTTTATGGATTTCGATTTTTGGCGATTTTGACGTTAAATTGGGATAATTTTCAGGGAAGAAGAGTTGCAGACGAGCGAAGCACGGTAGAAAGACGCTACACTCAACAAATCGAACAGCTGACGTCAGAATTGGGCGTCCAATGGGAGTCCACCAATAAGCTCCAACTGGAATTGGATAAGCAGAGGCGCGAAAACACGGATTTGCGACGGGAACTGACGCAAAAGCAGGCGCTCCTGGACGAAATGAGAAAAGACATGCAAACTAAAATAAGTAAAAAACATTCCCAACCCATAAATCGATCATGATAGTGACGAAAAATCATTCCAGTGACGTTGCAATCGGATATCGGGGTGACAGGTGCGGAAAAGGGCGCATTGGAGCAGCAAATCGCGACCCTTCAAATGGGAAACGAGCGAAACGAAAGACAGTCCAAACAGGAAATCACCCGTTTGCAGGCGGAAATGCAATCTCTACGGCAGAGGTTGGATCGAGCCGATGCCGACTTGATCCACAGCAGAAGAGAGAATATCAGGCTCACCGAGCAAGTGGCCTCTTTGGAGAAAGAGGTATTACAGAAACCTGTAATTTCAACTCGCTTACTAACGTGATTATAATTACAGATTAAGTTGAATCACGCTTTGAACGACGAAAAACGAATCACCAAAGAGTCGTCTGGTGAGATTCTGGCATTACCGCCGCCGAAAAAGGAGCAGGAATTGGGCTCCATGATCAACGACATGGAATCCAAGCACGGTGAGTTGTAATTTCGGCTCGTTTTGTTATTATTGAGACCCCCAAAAGACGGGACAGTCGCTGCCATGAGTTGATTCGGGTTTTTCTTTTTTTCGAGATAATGTAAGATTCGGATTTTTGAAAAAGCGAACGATAATTTCACTGTTGCAGCGGCTACTGTAGCCGAGCTTGAAGGCATGATCCGTTCCCAAAATCAACTCATGGACAAGCTCTCCCTCGAATGTCACACGCTGACCACGAAACTGGAAGACGCCAGCAGCAGACATAAGTAAGATCGCCTTTTTAGCTGCACGATAAATTTAATTGCGTCGTCGGAAAAACTTTTCAAAATGATCGGCGATTGAAAATTCTGTAATTTGAATGAAATTGACTAATGATGGCTTGTGTTTGGTAGGGACGGATCAGGCAGGTGTCAAAAACGAGTCCGGTTCGCCAACTGTCCGACCAACCAAACGCAAGGAACCAATTAAAGTAGATATCAGTGTCAAAGTGGTGCCCAAATCACGCAAGGTTAGTCTTAAATTCGATCACGTTCCGTTTTTATCTACGATCGTGGGTTAACGCCGTTTTATCGCACTCATTTTCGTGAGGTAATGGACCAAAACCGCTCGATCGTAGATAAAATTCTTATCGAAATATTGCGTTTAAATGATATGGTAACGAATGTGCTTTTTTTATTTAGAGTTGAAAGGGCAAATTTGCGGACAAAAAATTACGAGCTTTTCACTAGATTAGGAAACGTTTGGGATTGTCTCAAGCAGATCGATGAGGGCCATACGGAACTTTGTAATCGACAGGTAAATATTTCATGACTTTTCTAATACGTGTCCCTTGTATTGTTTATAGGGAGGAAATACGGGAGCTACAAACTAGTCTAGATCGTTTAAACAATAGGTTTAGTCAGTCGCAAATTAACACTTCAGGTATTATCAAAGGTATTATTAGCATAAATTCAAAAATTAAAAGTCAAACACTTTTCAAACCACATTTTTGATGGTATTTTAGATTTTTTACCAGTAGCAATTACCTTAGGGTCGTAGTAATAGTAGAGTGTACCCATAGGGTAGAATTTTCTTCACTTAAGTATCAGAATATTAGAACAAATTTTAGTGCTAAATGAATGCGATGAGAATGTGACAGATTTTTTCCGCAGATGAGGATAATCCAGTTAGCTATCAAAGAAGCTCACCGTCCCGGCCCCAAGCCGTGGATCCATCATCACCCCAAATCGTGAACAAGCCATCTCCGACTCAATCGAGACGTTTAAGTCGTACTGATAGCAAATCGTCACTTTCGCGCAAAAACGGTCATCAAGATCCGTCATCACTGCCTCAATCATCACATCATCAACAGTATCAACCGCCATATCAACAGCAGCAACTATATCAACCCGAATCTGCTCTTGTCGAAGACGGCAATAATGATTACCAGAATTACGCCGACCCAAATCAACAGCAATATGCAGAAATGGGCGATCAACAGTACATGAGTCAAGAGCAGTACGATCAACAGTACGATCCTAATCAGCAATACGATCCGAATCAGCAGTATTCGCAGGATTATTCAGCGAATCCGGATCAGCAGTACGCCTACGATCCTAATCTGGACTATAACGTTGATCCGAATCAACAGCAATATACCAGTGATCAGGCCTATGATGCCGATCTATCTGCTACTGACGAGGGGCAATATGTCGCTGATCCTAGTAATGGTCAACAATTACCGATAGAGACGACGGACGATTCGAAAAAGGAGGATGGCGAATCTACTGATAATGCCAAGCCTAAGTAATTACTTATCGTGCCTGCATGCTTTGATCTGCACTTTCATTATAATGTACTCATTTATAAGCTTAGTAAAAATAATACGTAAGAAACGACTTTATACCCCAGTCTGTTTTACTAGGTTTTATTACATAATCAAACAATATACCTGTTAGTTTGTTGTGCCTGAATAATACTGTTAAGGCCAAAAATGCGTTTTTATGAAGAAAACTTTGTATTTGACAACTGTAGAATCACGTCCTTCCTTTAACATCATACAACGCGCCTAACTTCACGGTGCGCAGTATCTGATAAATATGACAGATCATTGACGGAAAACTACGTTCGACGGAATTTCCAGTGACCCTCAACAATATATTCAAATTTAATCTCAAATTGACATTTTTCCAAAAATCTTTACAGAAATTAGGATCAAATGCAATAAACTAATTCCAAAGTTTTATTACTCTTCCCATCTTTTATCCAAATGTATGACTAATAACGTAACATTCGTATTATTAAAGCGACGATAACTCAACAGATTCTTCTTCAATTGAACATCCTAAATCAATTTCATTCTTTTCATGATAACGTTTTTTGTGCTTCTTCAGAGCACTCGAATTATTAAACTGTTTCGTACAGATAGTACATGAATACGGGGTCTCCCCTGTATGAATTCGAAGGTGCGCCTTGAAATTTGAATTCTGAGCGAAACTTTTCTCACAGAACGAGCACTTGTACGGTCTCTCACCACTATGAACCATCAAATGACGTGTCAAATGATTCGGTTCTACAAAAGATTTCGAACAATATTTACACTTGTACGGCCTAAGCCCGGAATGGATGTTTTCATGGATTTTCAAACGCGAACTGTGGCTGTAGGACTTTCCGCAATCGGTACAAGTGAACGGCTTCTCGTCGCTATGCACCCGAAGATGATTGTCGAGCGACCCCTTCGCATAGAAACTCAGCCCGCATTCGGAACACAAGTAGTTTTTCTCTCCGTGTATCTTTCGGTGCCACCTCAGTGAGACCAGAGATTTGAATCTCCTCGAGCACACCTCGCAAACGAAATCGCGACCCTTGCAGTAAGACGGATCGGAAGAGGCGACGCTTTCAGGCAAATCGCCATTTTTACTGTGTTTGTCCAAATGCGCCTTATAAGCGTTCGCCACTTTGAAACATCTACCGCACAAATCGCAAGTGAATTCATCACTTGTCTTCGTGCCGGCCTCCTTGACTCTGCGGGGCCTCCTCGGTTGCCGTGGCGATTCGCCCTCGGCCAACCCGACGCCGTGACGCACCTTTTTGTGGTTGACCAGAGAATAGTTTTGGATGAAACCGGCCCCGCATAAGTCGCAAACGTGGGGGCGCTCCCCCGTGTGCATCATGGCGTGTCTTTTGACATTAGTGGGCGTACTCAAAGGCATGGCGCATATTTCGCACTGGTACAGCCTCTCTTTAGTGTGCGACGTCATATGTTCTCTCATTCTGTATGTTGTAAACAATTTGTTGCAAATTTCGCATGGGTATTTTCTCACGTTTCCGTGTTTCGTCTTCTTTCTGTGCTTCAACAGCATCTCTCTCGTTTTGAACCGCTCCAGGCACTGGGTACAATGAATAATCTTTGACCTAAACAGGGTCGAGGATTCTGGCGGTTTCGCTACCTCATCAGACTTTTTAGGTACGTTTTCATTTTCTCTTTCAAAGTAATCGGTGTCATCATCATCACTGTTTCCAGTTGATTGAGTTGCACGAGGTGTCGCTTCTTTTGCAGATAACGAGTCACCGTCATCTTCTGCGTAAGTTTCGATTGCATTGAATTGATTTTCGGCGACTTTGTCCGCTTCTTGTATCAATGATTTGAGGGCGGCGTCGTTATCCAGGGACTGGCGTTTGAATTTGTAACTGTTGTGGAGTTCCGTGATGCAAACCATGCACATGTTTTGCGGGAGTCTATCGGGATCTTCGATTTTGATTTCGCACAGGGACTCGAGCAAAGTGATGATCTTGACACCATTTATTCCTGTAATGTTGACGTTGTGCACATTCGAGACTCCGAGACACGTCCTGCAGATTTCTTTGAGGTCTCTCACAGGCGTAGTTTCCATTTGGCCAAGGACAATTTGAATCGATTTATTCCTGAAAAATAATTCCGGTATAATTTTAATCCAGATCGTAATAAAAGGGTGATTGTATTCAGAAAATGGTAACACTTACCAGATTACATACAGTCCTCCAATTTTTCATTTTTTGAGTAGGTAAATATTTGTTGAAACTTTTGCTGTTAGACATTCACCTGTCATTTAGTCATAACAGTTCCAAGGTAATAGATTACCGAGAGGTTAGCTCACTTGAACGGAATTTCCAGTGATCCTCAAAATCTATGACTATCATTCCCATCAACCTTTCAGCATTTTCAGCAGTTTCGATAGATTTATATAAACTGTGATTTCAGGGTCTCAAATTCTCATTTTTCCAAAAATCTTTACAGAAATGAGGATCAAACGCATAAAGTAATTTGCAAGTTTTATTACTTTTCCATATTATTTTCTTCAAATTTATCAAAATAAGCAGTTATTCTAATAAAGTACTTATAAATAACGTATCATTCCTATATTATTGAAGCGACGATGACTCGATAGATTCTTCTCCAATTGAACATCCTGAATCAATTTCATTTTTTTCATGATAACGTTTATTGTGGTTTTTCAGAGCCCTCGATTCATTAAACTGTTTCATACAGATAGTACATGAATACGGAGTCTCTCCCGTATGAATTCGAAGGTGCACCTTCAAAGTCGCATTCAGAGTGAAACTTTTTTCACAGAAAGAGCACTTGTACGGTTTCACACCACTATGAATCTTTAAATGACGTAGCAAATTACTCGATGCTGTAAACGTTTTTGAACAATATTCACACGTGTACGGCCTGAGCCCGAAATGGGTGTTTTCATGAATTTTCAAACACGAAGCGTGGCTGAAGGACTTTTCGCAAATGGTACAAGCGAACGGCTTCACGCCGCTATGCACCCGAAAATGGCCGTCGAGCGCCCTATTCGAATGGAAACTCATCCCGCATTCTGAACACAAGTAGTTTTTCGCCTCGTGAAATTTTTGGTGCTTTCTCAGATCATAACTCTTTTTGAATCTTTTCAAGCACACCTCGCAAACGAAATCGCGACCTTTGCAGTAAGAAGGATCGGAATAGGAGAGACTCTCCGGCAAATCGCGATCCTTACTGTGTTTGTCCAAGTGTGCCTTATAAGCGTTCGCCACTTTGAAATGTCTGCCGCACACCTCACAAGTGAATTTATCGGTGGCGATTTCATCACTCTTTGCCTTCGTGTATCTGCGGATTCTTCTCGGTCTGCGCGGGTTTTCGCCCTCGGCCAGGCCGATGCCGTGAAACGCCTTTTTGTGACTCACCAAAGAAGTTTTTTGAGTGAAACGGGCGCCGCATACGTGACAAACGAAAGGGCGCTCTCCCGCGTGCCCCTTGAGGTGTCTCCTAAAATTGGCATACGAACTGATAAGCGAGGCGCATATTTCGCACTGGTACAGCTTCTCTTTAGTGTGGGAGATCATGTGCTCTCTCATTCTGCATTTTGCAAACATTTTGGCGCAAATTTCGCACGGATATTTTCTCACGTTTCCGTGTTTCGTTTTCTTTCTGTGCTCCAACAGCATCTCTTTAGTTTCGAACCGCTCCAGGCACTGGGTACAATGGATAATCTTTGACCTAAACAGGGTTGAGGATTCTGGCGGCTTTGCTACCTCATCAGATTTTTTAGGTACGTTTTCATTTTCTCTTTCAAAGTAATCGGTGTCATCATCATCACTGTTTTCAGTTGATTGAATTGCACAAGGTGTTGCTTCTTCTGAAGATAACGACTCACCGTCATCTTTTGCGCAAGTTTCGATTCCATTGAATTGATTTTCGGTGACTTTGTCTGCTTCTTGTATTAATGATTTGAGGGCGGCGTCGTTATCCAAGCATTGGCGTTTGAACCTGTAACTGGTGTGGAGTGCCGTGATGCAAACGATGCACATGTTTTGCGGGAGTCTATCGGGATCTTCGATTTTGATTTCGCACAGGGACTCGAGCAAAGTGATGATCTTGACACCATTCAGTGCTGTATCGTTGATGTTGTGCACATTCAATGGGGCTCCAAGACATGTCCTGCAGATTTCACTGATGTCTCTCACGGGCGTCTTTTCCATTTGGCCTTTGTGGTAATTCATCACCAAGAACCATTCCAATCAATTTATTCCTGAAAAATTATGCTGGTAATCCAAATTATAATACAAGGATGGTACAATGGTAACACTTACCAGATTACATACAGTCCTCTGGTTATAAAAATTATTTTACAAAGCACCACACAAGCATTTTCTTTTGCAATTTTTCATTTTTGAGTAAATTTCCGTTTTGTTGTTTGTCATTTACCTGTCATCACTGTCATTTCCTGAATCCAAGGTAAGAGATGACTTACAGGTGGGTTCACCCTCACTGGAACCCACGGTTCTAATTTGTTATTTCTATTTCTGTCTTTTGTCAGTTTATCTATGTGCACTGGGGTGAGATTGTTCTGTGGTTTTATGAGAAAATCTGCTGGGAATTTGATAAACACAAACAAAATAAAGGTTTTGTGATCAAATATAGCGTGAAACTCGGTGTGAAATACATAAAAAATAACGAGTAACTTTTTCAGCAGTCTGATATGACTCAATGAAACCCTTTGGAACCCTTGGACTGTTTGAAGCAAATCAAAAAGTGCGGTTAAAACCTGTTCCGAAAATGAAAATATGAACATACAGCAAGGATATTCATTCGAAAACATCAGACAACGCACTGCATAATAGCCGATAAGTACCTGGACTTGATCGCGTAAAGACTTCCAGCCCTAATCATATAAAAATGAGTGAAGAGAGTTTGGCCAAATCCATGACCGTAATACGAGACTTTAGCATAATCTGCAGGACGTGTCTCGGCGATTCAAACGTCCACAGCATAAATGGCATGACGATCGACGGTGCCAACGTCACCGATCTACTCGATTACACCGTTCAAATCAAAATCGAACATCCCGACAGACTCCCGCAGAACTTGTGCATGAGTTGCATCAAAGAACTGCAGCGGAGCTACAAATTCAAATGCCAGTGCGTGAGTAACGAAGCCGCCCTAAAATTACTGGTACAGGAAGCCGAGAAACTCGCCGAAGATAAAGATAACGTGATAGAAGTCGACTCGGATGATGACAGATCATCTGTCAAAGAACTGATAGCGTGCGATGTCTCCATAAACGAAGACAGCGCCACCACTGACGATGATTGCGACAATGACAATGACGAAAGGAAAGAAGGTGATAAAATTAATCCGGTTATCACGGCGGGAATTATCAGTTGCGTCGAGTGTCTGGAGACTTTCGAAACGAAAGAGTTGTTGATAGAGCACCGAAAAGAGACAAAACACAGACCCGCGCTGAAATACCCGTGTGAAGTTTGCAACAAACCCATTCCTACCAACCAAATGAAGCAACACATGAGAATCCACACGAAAGAGAGACCGCACCAGTGTGAAGTTTGCCCCATGTCTTTCAGCTCACTAGGAAATCTAAAAAGACACGTTTTAAAACACACTGGAGAGCGCCCCCATATTTGCGGGGTGTGCGGAAAAGGCTTCATCCAACACTGTTCGCTCGTAAAGCACGAAAAAACTCATCACAGCGACGTTCCTCTTTTGAAAAAAGTGACAGAGAGATTCACTTGCGATGTCTGTGGGAAGTGTTTCAAAATGGCGAGCGCCTTCAACGCGCACTTGGACCAGCACACCAACGACGAGGAGCTCGTCCCCTTGGATTCTGATAAAGAGCGATCTTACGTCTGTGGGATTTGCTCGAAAAGTTTCGAGTCGAAATCTCTGTTAAATTCGCACCAGGTTTTGAATCACAAGGAGGAGAATTATCTGTGTTCGCATTGCGGGCGACGTTTTTATACGAAAGTGGGGCTGCAATCGCATTCGCGGGTGCACGGTGGCGAAAAGTCGTTCACTTGCGTGATTTGCAAAAAGGTTTTCAGCGAAATTTCCAGTTTCGACGCCCACATGGAGGTCCATTCGGGATATGAGCCGTTCAGTTGCAAATATTGTCCGAGAACTTTCACGCAACCGAACGATTTGATTCAGCACTCGAGGACCCACACCGGGGAGAAGCCCCTGACGTGCACTTATTGTGAGAAGACTTTCGTGCAGAGAGGGAATCTAAAAGTGCACATGAGAACGCATACAGGGGAGACTCATCCATATTTGTGTATTATTTGTGGGAGACATTTTCGTGATTTGAATAGTATGAAAGAACATAAACGTAATCATGAACAGGACAAAGACAATTCCGACAGTTTGATTAAAAAAGCTGGAATTTCGAGTAATAAGAAAATGCGATTGCTGAGAAAATTACATTCAGAATGAACTAATATTTGTTGCCATTATTTACGTAGCTTTATATCATTTCTTTCATGCGAATATTTTACAGAGTTTAGTTCGTCTCAATATTTATAAGTTCGATTATTAAGTTCAAATCCCTTTAATTTTGTTGTAGAAATTAATGGCGTTTTCCGATTGATAAAATAAGTGTTTGATCGATTTTAGGTGAAACGGTTGCAGAAATTGTATTCACCGATAGAAAACTGAAATTGTTTCAATAAATAACGTTCGTATTACGTTTTATTATAAATTTACAATAATTTCATGTGTTTTTCTTTTTCTATGTCGATCCCTATGACCGACCTATGACATACAGCCACAGATACAGCTCTGTTGTCTATTTTTATATATATTTCTGTGGACAGCCCAGTAACCTAACCTCAAATTTGCGAACTGTCACTTTTTAGGAAAGTGATTGTTGATTGCCAAATTAGAGGAAATTTTAGATAATTAACAACATGCCATCTAAAAAGAAAAAATATAATGCCAGATTTCCGGCGGTAAGTGTGCCCCATGTCGCCCCTCCGTTATATTAATAAATCCATTCGTTTACAGGGTCGCATCAAAAAAATAATGCAAACAGATGAGGAAGTAGGAAAAGTGGCACAGGCTGTACCAGTCATAATTTATATCCTTTCATTATAGACGTAATTTAGATTAGAATTCACGCCCATGGCAAAATTTCACAACCGCCTTTCCCCGGGCAAATTTTCAGGCAATTTTCCTTAACGCAGCACACCTCGCACCCTGGAGCTGTTCGTCGAGTCCCTGCTGACCAAATCGATGCAGATAACCCAGACGAGGAACGCCAAGACCCTCACTCCGTCCCACATGAAGCAGTGCATCCTGTCCGAGAGCCGCTTCGACTTCCTCAAGGACCTAGTCAAGAACGTTCCGGACGCGAGCGTCCAGGAGGACAACGAGAACAACGCCATCTTCGAGGCGAACATAGTCGGCGAGCCCCCGGTCGACCTCTCGATCGACTCGGACGACCCGAACCCCAGGCCGAGCAAGAGGCTCGCGGCGGAGCGCCCGCCGGGCCCCGCGGCCTCCTCGTCCTCCACGCGGACGCCCGTGATCCAGTACGGACCCAGAGTGGTGCAAATCGACGCCGGCAAGAGGCTGAGTTTCTCGGTGGACAGTCTTATCGAGGGCTCGGACGACCGGAGAGTGCGCGAAAACGTACCTGTGCCCCCGCTCGTCCCCGCGACGGGCAGAGCCCCCTCGGAGGCGCCGCCCCCCGTTATTGACGTCGACGGGATTCCGCCCCTGATCCCGATATCCCAGAACTTGTCCTACGGACAAAACACCGAAGATAATCTATGCATCGACGAAGATTACGATAATTAATTCACGCACCTACCTTTATTTCATCGTCATTATCACTGTTACTAATAATATTATTATTATCGATTGAGAAAATATTTTTATATGTATACACTTTTAGGGAACGTCAAGAAATCGCCAAAAATTACAAAAATCTTGTATTAGTTAAAAAAATTACATTTTATTCATCATTCATCATTAGTACCATTATGTACAATTATCCTTTTTAAAAAAACTATTAAAGTACATTATTACGTAATATTATCGGTATTTACATTTTCCATCTATACGGCCCTCTTTTCGTTATCGATAATTGCGATTGCACTTTTTCGATCCTCCTGATAAGTTAAAGTGATGTAATGATAATCACTGCCACATCGGAAAAAAGAAGGCCGCACTTTCATAATCGAGGCACATCCTTTCCTTATTATGGCAATTAACTCCTACTTATATTCGAATATTGTTAGGGAAAAACTGTCTTCATCTTATATCTTATAATTAATATTGCAGTTTCCTTTTACTGTGAGTGAGTCAGGTGGGTCAATTAGGTTTATTTACATGCTTAAATTTAAGTGAGGCCAGACTGAAAAGCAATTTTTAAACTAGACTTTCCTACTACAATTTATTGTTACTTGAGATTTCAAGTCTAACTCGAAAAATGCGGTGCAGTTGGGCCCAATAAGGTAACTATAATTTACATTTGTTACACAAAAACTATGGAATAAAGAATAAATAGAAAAAATAAGTTAAGAGTATACATTATACAGCTTAGAGATAACATTACCTATACTTTGACAAGGATTGAATTATTATTAAAAATTATTATAAAAACAGTGAAAAATGCCCTTTAGGGTCAAAAAATCTCTACTAGTAAGTATACACAAGATGCTGAGAAATTATGGAAGATTTTTGTACTTTGTCTCGTTAAATAATTGGTCGAGAGGTCTACCACTCCAACTCCTGGATAATTCGCATTAAAGCTTACTGTTCAAATTAATTCGCATTTCTGAGTACGATTAGTAAAACAGTGACAACCGGTGCATCTCAAATTTAAAGCCATCAGCTGTACTCGTACCCCTCGTAGAGATTCTCGCACTGATCCAGCAGTCTCAGAACCGGATTGATGTTATAAGGGAACAACTCCCTCGCCACCAACCTCTGGATCTGCATCTTGAGCCGAATCAGCACCGACATCGTGTCATCCAGCTCGTTGCTGCTCCTAGACACCCCGTTCTCGCAGCAACCGCTCACAAACCGATCCCAATACCTGCGAATGTACTTGAGAAACCTCAGCAAGTACAACAGGAAACACGTCTCGTTATTCACTAAAAAATCCAGCAAAACGTCGGAATGATGACTGACGATTTTCAAAAACTCAATAAAAGAATGCACCGGATTTAGCATCGCTATAAAATCCGGACTCAAAGCGTTCTGATATGAAATCCCAGCGGTTATATCGAGAGTGCAAATCATCGCTTCTATCATGTAATCGTCTTGATCACTGAAAAGCTGCACCAAAATTTTCGAAAAAGGCGTCTCCGGATGAAACTCCAAACTACCTTTAATAAAAACGTCAACCTTTTTTAGTACGTCCCTGATACTCCGTGCTATAACCTGCATGTCTTGGGAGAAATCATAGTCTTCCGAGCCCACACTCGAATCGCTCGAATCCGATCTGGTCTCTTTTATAGTAATCGCGACCGATTTTAGGACTAACAACGTGATTTTCTGCAGCAGAGTCTTATCAATATTCGATTGGTCGGCTTGAGTGGTCGGAATAGGCCCTACGAAGCTGTTCACCGTGTATCCTTCAAGTCTCCGATATCTCAGACTGTCTAAAAGCCCGAAATCTTTGACGTAACGCACGATAAGATGCGCCAATTGACAGGTGTCTTCCGGTAGCATATCTTGAAGCGCTAAGGTGCTTCCATAACAGAGAACTTCGTTGAATAATGACAGCAGCTGCCTCCAGATGATCGGAGGGAGGCTGCCGTTCAACATCCCGACGAAATTCTCCAAGTGGGCGTAAAACGGCTTAGTATCGATGACACTCAAGTTGGCTTTGACAGAAATCGTGCTCTCCCAAAGACCCAGAAACGTCAAAATCGCCGTCTGGGCTTGAACTGACGAATTGTTGACAATCAGGTGCTGGATCTTCGCTATCAACTCGGGCCACTTCGATTCCAGGCTTTTGATGATCAAGCCTTTGATGGCGGAAGTGTCGAAACTTTCCGAGTCGCTGTAAGGGACGGTGGCGCAATTCGGGTTGATTTCCGGGAGCTGCGAACTGGGTCCAGCGCCGTCCTGATTCTGGGGCTCCTCCAGCACGTGCATCTCCGCGTTTTTCCACTCGACCACCCGCTTGATCACCTCTAGAGCGAAATTCATTTTGGTGAAATCGATTTCGTCTACTGTCAAAAAGTTGACGATGGTTTCGAGCCATTCGTTGTTGACGTCCGTTTTGGCTATTATCAAAAACGAGCTAAACACCCTCCCCGCCATGAAATTGACGTATTTATCGGTGTTTTCGCATAGGGACAAAATCTGCTCGACTAAATTGTGTTCGTTCCGTACGAAAGTGTTGCAGATGCTCACAATCCTCGAACAAATGAAGCCGTTATTGTTTTGTTTCAGATAAACGTCAAAAAGAAGTTGCAGATTTGACAGAAACTGGAGCACTTTAGGTGTTGACCACTCGCACAACATGGCGGTGCGGTTACCACTTTCGTCCGAGATCTCGTGCCCTTCGAAGGGTCGCCTCAGCACCATCTCCGGAATGTCACAAAGGCACTGCCTCACCAGATAACAGCGGAACGTCTGGGGCGGCTCTTCGCGCACTTCGTCCGCTATATCCGGGGCGGGTTGCATGGAGATGTTCTTGCAACTCGTGATGATGCGAGAAGGGGTCTCGTCTTCGTCGTCCGATTTAACCTCACTTTCACTCTTATCACTGCTTGTCCGAGTCCGGAAATCGCCGTTGCCGGGGTCGTCCTCATTTAGGTTCGGGAGGCACAGCTGCAGGGCGGAAAAGTCGGTCCGGACTTCGTTTTGGATGAAATCCGGCTCGTCCACAGCCTCGGGGTCGTCGCCTCGGCGCTGCTTCTTCTTCAGTGGCTGCTCGGATGCCATTTTACTCTCGCGATGCCTCAGAACCATTAGAAAAGACCGAGGGCCCCCTGGATCCTGGAAACGACCGAAACTTTATTAAAATTATCGCCCCGACTTATCCGCCACCTCCGAATCGATGCTCGTACTGCCTTTGAGGGCTTTTGTACGTTTCGTTGGGTTTTGGGGGCGATTTTTGGGTGAAACTCACCTGAATAATTTCGTGTGTAACAAATTAATCCAGTAGTTGCTTCGATAGCGGTCTTTGGGAGCTTCGGTCGCGTTTCGTTTCAGTTACGGCCGATTATTTCGGCTCTCCTCTGAACTTGGGACTACTTTTTACATTGTAATTTACTAAATTTCAATTAAAATAAATAAATGTTTTTAAAAAAACACCAAATTTATACACATACACAACTCTCCATTGCGTACAATATGCTGCGCTAGTCATGTCACGACCCGTGTTCATAACTGACTAGAAAACACCAAAAAAACCATTTGAAACTTTCCGAATTACGAAATCGAATTAACACATTGTCTTAAATCGATTCGTCTATTGAATTTGATTGGTTCTGGATTTTTTCTAGGGGTTTTTTGCAAAAATGGACCAGGATTTGAGTGGTGGTTTTGATTTCGGAGGGCGAAGAATGTGCGAGGTTGCCACGTTTCCGGCTACCATTCATAATTTTCCTTTCCTGCCTTGAAATAAAGAGGGAAATTGGGTTATTTCCGGACTTTTCTCATTGTTCGAAAGTTCATTGATCGTTTTGCGTTGTTTTTTGGCGTTTTTCCACGACATTCAAAGTCGGCTTTTCGGTGAATTCACAAAGTTCAATGATGCCCGCGCGTAACACGGTGAAGGCATTTTCGTAGCTGTTTCGTTCGGTAATATTTCTTTGGGAGGGCGCGTTCCCAGGTGATTTATCATCTTTTTTTCTTTTTCTATTTTTTACGCGAGGTAAATTATTGGGTTTGTTGCTTGTGTTGAGGATTTCGTAATGGGATCGATCGATTTGTGGGCGATCCTCTTCCTTTCAGAGCTTTGTCTTCCACCGCTGAGAATAGATCGCATATGGGTAAATGGTAAAGAGTCTATAAGCAATAGAAAGACCCCATAATGGTGAATGAATTTTAATGGTGAAAGGAGGAATCTTGATGGCCTATGAAAAAAATTCATTGATGACGGGATAACGATCGCGGGATCTGATGATCTCAGAACGACCATCGACCATGCCGCAGACTCCTTTTTTATCTGCCTGTCTTTCATTAATTTTTACAATCAAGCCAAATTAGCCTATTATGAACCGCAAAACTGGGAAGAGGTTGTGGTGGGTTGTCGATTTACCGCTCTTCTGAATTGGAGACTGAAGATTTAGAAATTAAACTGGAGAAACATTGGAGTATTTTCTAGTTTGATCATAACGGCTTTACCAAAAAGACAATTTATTGTCGTTTTTAGTCGGTGTCGAGGTCTGTATTAGTGATTAAACATAATAATATGCAAAAATGTAGGTGGAATACAAAAATACCGGGCATTTTTAAACTTTCAAAAGACGGTAATACAGATTTCTACCGTTCCAGTATGACATAACACCGCTAGATGTCAAGTCGAACAATTTGAGGAATTTTCTAAATTATAAAACGAAACTTTCTAATCTGCAACAAAACGTCTCCAGTTTGTATTCTATTGTAATTAGTGTAATGGAATATTTTCAACAATTCGGTCTATTTGAGAGCGTGTAATGAAAAGTGTACGTATTGGCAACTGCTACTGCATTCGTCTCGGTGGGGGAGTTGTAAAGATGGCTGCCAAAAGTTTTCAATGAAGTGCTATTTAAATCCAAAATAATGTCGATACTGTCCTGTTAATCAAGCTTGTCAAAGGTAATTAATTGAATTGTAACAATATTTATCCCGATTCAAAGTGCGTGGGTCCAAATCGCATCCGGTCGTTTTATTTTAAGACAATGTTTATATTTAGGTTAAACTTCGTCACTTTATTAATGATAACTATCCGACATTCCATATCTATCATTTTTATCTGTTTCCGAACCTCAAATGCACCGGATTAAATGCATCGTTATCTGGTAAACACGGCGCACTTCCCGGTACCCCACAAACGGGGCAACCTTTCATACAAATTAAGGTGGAATTTCGCATTGACGTTTGCAAGAATGTCCGGTCCCAAAAAGTAGCGCATTTCTCCAGAATTTACCGCAAATTTATCACGATAAATTATAAACCGCGCCTTTGGACGTGTACGCTTTCGCGATTTTATCTAAAAACCGCGGCCTCCAGGGCTGGCTTATCGTCAACATCACTATCACAGTGAGGGGCTTGGATTATTTGGAATGGGATCGGCCCCCTTTTCTCTCCGCCGATTGTTTACTCGTTTACGGTATAGGCCATCAATATTTCATTAATGTGCCATCATTGATGATCTCTACTCAAGGTAATTACTTTTGCCGAAGGTTGTTTACATTTGCCGTTTTATTAGTCATTCCTGCAGCAATCTCGTCATCGGCTCTCTTGCGAATGAATGAGAAATTCGGCTGTTGTGTGCAGGACGCCCCGATGTTTTCGATTCGGGACACACTTTTATGCGCTCGTTACGTTTCCAGATTTCCGCGCGATAATACGCAGTACTTTGCGAACTTTATCTCGAGATAGTGGTAAATAACATACTGAAACGTTTGCGATTTCTTTAAGGTATATTCTGATGAAAAAGTCTGATGAGTGAGAGCAGCGTGGGGGCCATGCCGGGCGTGGCCGGGGCCGGGGAGCGCCGCCTCCGCCAGCTGGAGGCCCTGTTTTTGGGGGGCCCCGTCGTGGCGAAGGGCCAAAGTTTCAGCGTCGAAACCCTGATCGACGTCCTCATAGTCCTCTTCGACGAGTGCTGCAACTCCAGTTTACGCAAAGAGAAGACCGTCTCGGATTTCATCGAATTCGGTAACAAAAACCACCACTTGAGAAAAAAGAAATCTACTTTACCGACTTTCAGTGAAACCCGTGGCGACTTCCGTCAAATCCTTGAGACTGACACGCGAAGACTTCGAGATCATCAAAGTCATCGGCAGGGGCGCTTTCGGTGAAGTGTGCGTCGTGAAGTTCAGGGGGTCCGAAAAAGTGTTCGCCATGAAGATCCTCAACAAATGGGAAATGTTGAAAAGGGCCGAAACCGCCTGTTTCAAGGAGGAAAGGGACGTTTTGGTCTACGGGGACCGCAGGTGGATTACCCACCTTCATTACGCCTTTCAAGTAGGTCCTCCACTGTCTTTTTCTTCAGTTGAAAATGTTGAAATTAACGTGTTTTGCTATTTTTCCAGGATGAGTCAAATTTGTACTTGGTGATGGACTATTACTGCGGTGGTGACCTGTTGACGCTTCTGAGCAAGTTCGAAGATCGTCTTCCCGAGGACATGGCGCGCTTTTACATAGCCGAAATGGTGCTAGCCATAGACTCGATCCATAATCTTCGCTACGTCCACAGAGATATCAAGCCGGACAACGTCCTATTAGACGCCAATGGTCACATCAGGTTGGCCGACTTCGGTAGTTGCCTGAAACTGAACGAAGATGGCACCGTGCAGTCGAACGTCGCCGTTGGTACGCCCGATTACATATCCCCGGAAATTCTGAGGGCTATGGAGGACGGGCAGGGTCGGTACGGCCCTGAATGCGACTGGTGGTCTCTGGGGGTGTGCATGTACGAGATGCTCTTCGGGGAGACGCCATTTTACGCCGAGAGTCTGGTCGAAACTTACGGCAAAATCATGAACCACAAGAACTGCTTCGATTTCGCCACCGATGTTGAGGTCTCGGAAGCTGCTAAAGACCTGATCAAGCAGCTCATCTGCGCCCAAGAGTTCCGGCTGGGTCAGAACGGCATCCAGGACTTTAAGGTGAGAAAAACGCAAATTTCTCTGGTGATTTCTGAGCACTCTGACAGTTGCGAACGCCTATGATGATAAATACACGATGACGACTCAAAATCCCATTAAAACTCGCCTTTGTAATCTTGGTCGTCGGTGCCTAAAATCCCGCGACTGTAATCCCGAAGGTAAATCAGAATCGAGCAGGTGTCGAGTCCTTGAGGATTCCGCCGCTAGAGGTCGCCACTTTATACAGGAAAGAAAGTCGTAAAGTCTCGACTCGCTTTATCTTTTTGGCGCCACATTCTCCGTTAATTTCGAGTTGGAGGGTTTTCACGTGATTTTTCTTTAGTAATCTGAGGCGCTTACGTGATTATTAATAACTTCTACTGGTTATCGGTAATGCAGATTTCTACAATTTTTATTATGGTTCACTTTAGAACAATCCGTGGTTCGAGGGCGTGGATTGGGACGGAATTCGGGACAGCAACGCGCCTTACATACCGGAAGTGTCCAGTCCCACGGACACGTCAAATTTCGACGTGGACGACGCCGACATCCGGTTATCCGACGCCATGCCGCCCACTGCCAATAACGCCTTTACCGGTCTCCACTTACCGTTCGTCGGTTTCACGTTCACCCAAGGAAGGTAATATCTCATTACAGATTCCTGTATTTTTTACAGGTTTCTTTATAATTCGTTCTGTCGATTGTTATAGTTGTATTTGCGATTTGAGCAACCTCTACTTGAACATCACGAACAACCAGAATAGACGCAACAACGGCGAAATAGTCCCCCTGAATTTGAACCAGGAAAAAGACGTCGATAAACGCATGTCCCCGGACGGTACTAGGAAATTACAGGACGAGATCAATACGCTGACTAAAAGAAACGGCGAATTGGAGTCTCAGTTGAAGAGTTTAGAGGCGGGGAACTCGAAAGACTTACACATCGACTCTCTGGATGGCACTGAAGGGTCGACGAAACTCAAGGAGCTCGAAAAACTAACGAGACTCCTGAAACAGGAGAAAGAGGAGGCGCAGAAAGACAAAGTCGATTTATTGGAGAAGCTCAAATTCCAAGACAAAGAATTGAAAGACGCCTTAGCCCAGAAAAAGTTGGCCATGACTGAATACACGGAGGTCTCGGATAAGTTGGCGGAATTGCGTCAGCAGAAGCAGAAATTCAGCAGGCAGGTCCGGGATAAGGAGGAGGAGCTGGAGAACACGATGCAGAAAGTCGACTCGTTACGGAACGACATCAGGAGGGCCGAAAAGTTGAGGAGGGAACTGGAATCGAGAGTGGAGGAGGCTCAAGCTGAGGCCACGAAGGAGCGGAAATTGAGGGAGCGCTCCGAGGAATATTGCAGGCAGATGCAGGCCGAATCGGATCGACTGAGGGTGCGCAACGAGCTGGGGCCTCGCGATCAACAGGATTCGCTCAGACTCAAAGCCGAACTGGAAAAATTAGAAGTACGGGGTTTGCTTTATGATTCGGTGATTTTTATTAATTTTCTTTATGGTTTTTAGGTCCAGTACAACGAAAGTCTGGCGCAGCAGCAGGCGCGTTTCAATATGGAGCTGTCTTCACTTCGGGAGCAACTTCACGATGCCGAGTCTCATAGGGAACTACTCGAAAACGAGGTACATTTCCTTTTTAAAATAAAAAAAAAATTAAATTTTTTTTTTATCCAAATTGTTTTCTCCAATTTTTTTTCTTTTCGGGGTTTTATTTTCTTTTTATTTAATTTCGTATCAGGTGCGGGCACTTAGAGAAAAACAGGAGAAGCACAGGGCCGAGGCCATTATCGATTCGGAACAATCTATAGCGGACATAAACCGTAGGCACGAACGAGACAAGCAAATCCTATTGGATGATAATAAAAAGTTGACTGCGAATTTCGATCTCGTGAGTTTTATTTTTTGTTTGGTGGTTTTATCGCTTTAATTTTGCTTCATTCGACCGATTGTGGACTTGCCACGGCGCCATTTTGGCACTTTGTCAGTCCCCTGGAAAATTTTGACTGATTCGTTTTTGATTTTTGAATTAGCTCACCGAAACTGTGGAGCGTCTCCAATCGGAAAGGACGAACTTGGAAACTGAGTACGATCAGTTGAGGACGAAACAGGAGGCTCTGGGTCAATGGGAGTCGCAGCTGTCGGAAATCATCCAATGGGTCAGCGACGAGAAAGATGCGAGGGCTTACCTGCAAGCGTTGGCCACCAAAATGACGGAAGAGTTGGATTATCTCAAACACGCCGGTATAGATTTCTACTTTACCGACTTTTTTCGGTTCGTAATCGATCGTTTTCTTTGCCAGGTGTTTCGAATTCTGTCGGTGGTGCTACTGATAAAAATTGGCGAAATAGGAGATCACAGAAGTTGGATAAAATGGAACTGCTCAATCTTCAGAGTTCGCTACAGTCGGAAATTCAAGCTAAACAGGCTATCAGTGAAGATTTGAGTAAAACTAGAGAGGCCTTATTAGCAGCTCAAAAGTGAGTACTTATTACACCATAGAATAAATAATAAATCATTTTTGTATCTAGGGAGCTGCGCGAAAACAGACAACGAAACGAGGCCTTCGCTCAGGATTTAAAACGAAAAGAGAAACAGATAAAGGATTTGCAAAATCGTCTGGATTCGGAAGGATGTGAGTAGTTTTGATTATCGTTCATGTTGTTGACGTCATCGTTCTCTTCTCATTTGTCATCACTTTCCTCTCTTCGCTTTGGTTTTCTATCACGACGTCACAGCCGAGTTTCATCATTTCCTTCCTTATCGACTGTCGTCATAATCTGACACATTCCAACTTGACGGTTCTCATCTCGGCTGTGACGTATATTAGCACTCCCAGACGGGTGGAATGATTTACATTTTCTGTTATTGTTTTTTCTGTTGTGTTGTGTATACAGTCGGTTCGTGGTTGAAACACCTTCCGTTGGTCATTGGGATCACTTCCTGCTTCTGGGGAATATTGTTGCTGTTCGTGCGTCTCTACAGTTGAGAAAAACGGAAATTTACACTAAATTTTCTTTTCGAATCAAACAATCAGACGATCGCGAACAAAATAAAACTAATTGTATATATTGTGTGGAATAATAGTCATTAGGCTCGTCATTAGGTGACTTTTTATAGTGATATACAGAATACGTAAAGTCGGGAAAATATTTGACAGTTTTGGTGGGTAGGTGCTGAATATTATCCGTACATAAATTCACGGGACTAATTTCTAATTTCGTTTTTCGCATTGAAAATTTCCATAGCCAACTTCATTCTAACGGGCCGATATACTGAGCTGGCATCATCTCAATATGCCCAAAATCGGCCTTTAGACATGTCAATCATAAAAGTCCGTGTTACACTATCATAATTAGGTGCCAGCAACCAATTCTGACGAACTATCTAAAAAGTTTTCATGCGATTCTTAAGATTATCATCAACACATTATTTTTATAGGAAAACTGAGACATTTCAAGGTAATTCAAATTTTTAGAATTATTTAATTCCAGAATTGGTTGCTGACGCCTAATTATGATAATGTAAAACGGACTTTTCTGGAAAAACTGTTTTTCGCGAAATTCAAGGAAATGTGGTATGAGGAGTGTAAAATACTCACAAGAAACGGTCGGAAACAAGTCACAATGTAACCGGGAGCCACAATATCGTTCATTTTTGCAGCAATACACGTTATTTCGATATAAAACCGCACCTGAACCTCAACAAATGACAAAAGTCAGAAAATTATTTGGATTGACATGTCTAAAGGCCGATTTTTGGCATATTGCCATAATGCCAACTCAGTCTTTCAGCCCGTTAGATGACAGGCCCTGAAATTTCATAATCATAGCGTGAGTGCAGGGATCAACGGACGTATTGGGACCGATTTTCTTTCATTTCGTACTAGTCCGGATCTGAAGTCATAAGCTTAAAAATAGAGAACTATTTTTGGTTCTGATGATTTGAAAAAAATATTTTCATGTTTGTTATAAGTGGGACGTAGATTTAGCTTGAATGCATTTATTTATCGTTTTTATGTAGTTTATTTGGTACTTGCCCGTCACAGTTGTCATCTTTTCTCGTTGCCTTTTTTCGACATGTTCTCTCCATTTCTCTAGATTTTTAGTTGTTTAAATTTGTTTGAAAATAAATTTTCTATAATATTACAATAAATTCAAATATCTTTTCGAGACATACAAAAACGTACCTCTCTAATTAATTACATGCAGCGAGTGTCGTTGGAATATCGTCTTTCATCAAACGCCACGTCAAGGGTTAGTCATATTTGTGAGCTCTTTAACCAAATAATTTGTTTTTTTTTATATTACAACCAGTTTTTTAATTGTTTATTTTTTATATTAATTATAAATAGAATATTATTAGGTGAGCGTGTTTTGGTAGCTTTTATTCGCGAGTTTGAAAAACTTACGCCACGAGCGCCAGCGAGTGGCGTAATTCAAAGGAGCGAATAAAAGCCAAAACACGCGAGCTTAATACTATGCTTTATCCACTCCAAAACAGTTAAAACGACTCTCGAAAATTCGCTCAACTTTCAAATTTCATTCAAAACAGCTGTGACGGACAGAATGTAGTGTTGTCAGATCGGCGCAGATTTGTGAGCTGCGAACAGTGCGAAGGGAACGGTTATAAGTGTCATACCTTCATTCATAGCTCTTTCTGGATATTTCAGGTATCTGGTATCTCCGGAGCCGTTCCTATGAGCTCGTCTCCATTTTCACTATCACTTATATCATTTATATGCATATTTTCAATTAAACGATCAAGTAATTTTCGACACTCCACAACACTCGTAACAATTATTCAAACAAATGGTCGCTATTTTTGAATGTCAATTTCGCGATTGTTGCGCTGTTGCCAGTTGCACCTGAAAATCGCTCTATTCTGATTGGCCACAGCCAATGCAATAATGATCCCATTAATCGCTGGAAATGTCACTTTATTTCATCGAACTGTGATCTATATCAATAACGCCACCCATTATTACCAAAAATTTCTAATAATAATAGTATGATTATTATCTAGGAGTGGATAAAAGAATAAATATTGCTAAAATCGCCTGTTGTAACTCTTAATTGGATTGTTGCAAGGCGGCCATCTTGGGTAAACAGAAATCACTCAAGATGGCCGCCCTGCAAGAATTCAATGCTTTTTTCTTGTTGGTTATTTTATTACTGCTTGGAGTGCTAATATCTCGTGTCTTGAGTCTTAACTAGAAGAGCTAATTCACAAACTGTGATGAGTCTTTATTTCCTGTTCTTTATTTTATTTTTTTTTGCTGTCTTAACTTTCTAAAGGAGAGAGTGTTGACGAAAACTCTGTTAGTGATTGGTTTAACAAAGCGGTGCCGGTATCACTAGTTCAGTTTTTGACATTTACCTATATCACGTCAGAAAATGAATAACTTTCGACTTTTTGACAGTTTTAGAAAGGCCGTCATCGCAAATGTCGTACTTGGACCAGTTCCTCAAGGAGACCAACTCGTCGTCCCAGCAACAGCAGCATAATCAAAACACCCCTGCACCCTACGAAACCGTTCCGGGGGCTCCAACGCAATCTCTTCTCTACCACGGAGGCTCAGTAGAATCCGAAGAGGGCGACATCGAAGACAACAGGGCATTGAGCATGACCAGCTCCAAGAGCAACCTCTCGGAACTGAGCATGGTGACTTATTCAATTTCGATCGAATTTTCAGGATTTTTTAATGAATTTTCGGTACTTTCAGCACGATCCCCAGTCGCCGATGAAGCACAAAATCCACCAGTTTTTGGTGCGCACCTTTTCTAGTCCCACGAAGTGCAGCCACTGCACCTCCTTGATGGTAGGCCTGATGCGCCAGGGGATGGTCTGCGAGATCTGCGGCTTCACCTGTCACACCGCCTGCTGCCCGCACGTCCCGCCGATATGCCCGCTGCCGTTGGATCAAAGTACGCGCGCCTTTTTCCAGATGTCGGTAATACAGTTTTCTTTTTTCGCAGCGAAAAGACCGCTCGGCATAGATCCCACTCGAGGCATAGGCACCGCCTACGAGGGTTACGTCAAGGTGCCCAAACAGGGAGGCGTTAAAAAAGGTACGAGTCTCGACCAGGGAAATGAAGTCACCATCTTATAAGATGGCGCCTTTAGCTAAAAGCGCCTTAGAATGTGACAGTCGGTGGACGTTTCCCGATAAGTATGTCACATTCTAAAGCGTTTTTGCTAGTCAAAACACAAGTGGGTAGGAAAAACGACTGCGCATGCGCGGAAGCTGTTGCCAACTTAACGTGTCTAGCCATCTCTCTTTCTCTCATTGATCTAGTTCCCACCAGAGATTCCTGATTTCCCTAGACTCAACTTTTTCGCCTCGACTTGACTTTAACCGAATTTCCCCAGGTTGGGTCCGTCAATTCGTGGTCGTTTGCGACTTCAAGCTGTTCCTTTACGACATTTCGGCCGATCGCAACGCCTTGCCCAGCGTCCACGTGGCCCAGGTGCTCGACATGAGGGACCCCCAATTCAGCGTGTGCAGTGTCAAGGATTCTGACGTCATCCACGCCAACAAAAAGGACATCCCGTGCATTTTCAAGATAACGACGTCTTTGATGGAGCCACCGGGTCCTCGAAATTCCACTCTCATGTTGGCGGACACGGAGGCAGAAAAGAACAAGTGGGTGGTGGCGCTGTCGGAACTGCACCGCATAATGAAGAGGAACAACCTGCCGAACACCACCGTCCTCTTGGCGAGGGAACTGATCGACAACTCGCTGACGTTGCTCAGGAACTGCACGAGCGCCGCCATTATCGACCCGGATCGGATGGTTCTAGGGGCGGAAGAAGGGCTATTTTGCGTCGATTTGGATCGTACGGAAATCGCGAGGGTCGGGGAAGGAAAGAAGATTTTCCAGCTGGAGTACATAAGTGAAGAGCATCTCCTGGTGGTTGTAAGCGGGAAGCAGAAACATGTGAGGCTCGTCCCAATCCGCGCCTTGGATGGGGATGACACGGAATGGATCAAAGTGGCGGAGAGTAAAGGGTGTTCGGTTTTGACAGTTGGGCCGGTTTTGAGGGCGCCACTCACTTTCGCCTTGTGCGTCGCCATTAAAAAACAAGTAAGCGTTGGGGACTTTCTTTCTGTCAAATTAACCTGATCTGTCATTTTGTTTCAGCAAAATTCGTCTGTCATAATTATTTACGAAATTACTAGAACTCGCACTAGACATGCCCGAGTTAGGGAGATTCCTTTACCGGTTCCGGTGCAATCGTTGCAATTGATGTCTGATGGGAAGTTGTGTGTGGGTTCTCCGTCTAATTTCACCGTCTATAATTTGCAAATGGATCAACCGCCTTTTCGTAAGTCTGTCAAAATATTGAAGGATCTTTTTGGAAAGTTGCAATTTTATCGCAGATTTGTTAAACTCGGATAATCCGCTGTACTCGACTTTGGCTTGTACCGCGGTGGACGCCCTTCGAGTGATCGAACTCCCGAGGCACGAGTATTTATTGATTTTCGGCACGCTCGCCGCCTACGTCGATCGCCATGGGAGACGGTCCAGAGACAGGGAGATCATGTATCCTGCTGTACCCACCGCCATCTGTAAGCCGCCATTTTGATTAAATTTTTTGACGGATCCGCCATTTTATCGCTGTCTCATTTGACGTTTGTTAATGATTGAACTTTGTAGGTTACCGAGACGGTCATTTGCTGGTCTACAGCGAAACGCACATAGACATTTTCAATTGTGCGACGGGCGAATGGGTGCAGACTGTCAACATCAAGAAAGCCAAGCCTCTGAACGACAGTGGCGCCATCTCGTTGTGTATTCTAAACGATTTAACTCACATGCTCTACATGTCGAATATCCACCAAAGTATGGCGAATAACTCGATAATTTCGACATAATTTGTGATTTTTTTCGTCTTGTTTTAGGGGAACTAATTAATTTAGACAATATCGTCACTTTGGACAGAGAAGGGCGAACTTTGCAGAGACCTAGAAGACGTTTCTCCTTGAGAGAGGGAAATAGATCACAACGAATGTAAGTGACACTTAAATCTGATTCTTTTTTAGGAAAATTAACCTCAATTTATTTCAGCAATACGGATCGTCGTTCGAAATTAATTTCGGCCCCCACCAATTTCAACCACATAAGTCACATGGGCCCTGGAGAAGGCCAACGTCAGAGATTGATCGATTTGCCGACGAATTTGGTCGACAGTGCGGATCCGCCCTCGCTGCCGCCCCAACCGCAACCGAGAGTGGGTAATTTTCGGTTTCGTTAGATAAATAAATTACAGGTTTCTTGTTTACCGGCAGCCGACGAAAATGGCTCCTTTGCCGCCCAAACACGGCGAGCAACGCAAGCGCTTGGAGATTTCGAATCCGACTCCGATCAGGCCCCAGTTTCCGGCCCACAATGGGGCCAAGAGGGCGGCGCCCCCGAGGCCCCGCGATCTGCCCCCCGCGTTGCCGAGGCCCTCGGACACGTCGCCGTCTCCGGATCCGGCGAGCATCGGTAGCATGTCCTCCCTTCACGATATGATAAAGGTCCGTTTTTCGATTTTTTCGGGGGGTGAAAACTTGGCTGATTTTTGATGATTTTAGGGGACGGAAAAGGGCAGTCCGAGGCATTCGATCGCCAGCAACAACAGTTCGAATCTGTCGACGCCGCCTTCACCGCAAGCGGACCACCACAACAGTTCGAGTTACGACAGTTAGAGGGATCTGTTTTACCGGCTCCGTTTTTGGAACGTCACCGCGTGAAAGAGAGGTGATCTTTTATTATTATAATAATAGTTTGTGATTTTTTCTTCAGTTTGCTAACCTTTTATCTTGTAGCTTTTACATATCTCTCTGTCTTTTAGTTACCTCATACATTTATTATACATTTGTGGTGATTGATAGAAATTCGACAGGTGAACGACATTTATTATTATCTTAATTAGATTTAAGGTGGCACTACTGTACTTATATATTATTTCGTCTATTTTTGGTTGTAAATTTACGTTCTGTCTTGAATTTGGTGTATTTTTTATACATCGATTGTAAAATAATCCGAGTCAATTAATTAACTGTTGTAAAATTTTTATTTTATTTATATTTTTTGTGAATATCTACAGCCGGGCGGTGCATACTATCGGTTTCTTGTCTTTTACTATTTTTTGAAGATATTTATTTTTACTCCCTCAATATTTTTTGTACTAATTTTCGTCCTAGTGATATTTTTTATTAGTAAAGTAAGCAAATATTCAATATTTATTACTGTGTAACCGACGTTTTTAGTACAATTTTATTTTACTTTAGGCGAGACAATATTATCTAACCGGCATTTCGGAACTTTAAAAGAATGGTTAAATAAAGTCAAAAAGTAGTAGATTTTTTACTTGAATCTCAATGAAGAAAGAAAACTAGACATGTTTTAGATCCGAACTCGTTCTATATAATAATTAAATTGGTGCACTATCTAAGATTATTAATTATTGTCTTTCATAACAATTTTGTGATGGAATCGATTAATTTGTAGGTTTCACTGTAGTATGGCAAAAAAGACCTCAGTTCCATAACAATATTAACAAAGGCATTTATGTAATATACTAGATGACATATTTATTTTATTAATAGAGTAATTTATATTAACAATATTGAATGAATAGTATTATATTATCGATTTTATCTTAGCATCCTCCTTTTGTGTTGATCAATTCATGTTTTTATGTGTTTTAATAATTAATTATTATATAACGAATTTTTACTTTCACACACACCCCTTTTATTTATCAATAGTATCTTACAATAATACCCACAGTTAAATAAAAAAAACTAATATTCAGGTAAACAATAAAATAAGTATAATAATTCAATTCTAAAGACACTACAATAATGATAATTTATAATAGATTCATTATCAACGATAATAATACGAAATGAGATAAATGTAAACGAGACATCATTATTTATTTCAAATCAATTTCCTCTGACATTTTACGCTTCCTGGATTGCATGTTGGAGAGTGGCGTCTTAATCAAATTCTCGATGATCAAACTGAAATTACTTTTCGCAGGAGCAGTCCCTTCCGAACTCTCTTTCGGTTTCGCCTTGTCTTTATCCTCCCCGCAGTTGTTAAACCGCCCCAACTTCACCGGTATATCGGGCAGCAGATTCGACTTCCTCTTCCTCTCCAAATCCAACGACGACTGCGACGTCTGGTAATTCTTCGGCAGGAACTGAGAGATGCGAGGCCTGATGCTCGACCGAAGACATTTCGGGGGCGACAGGACCCTCGGTATAGGCGAACTCGAAGAGGTCGACCCGGTCTTCAACAGTATGTCGTCGCGCGCCCTCACCAACTCAGTGGTCAAATCTTTGTACTTTTGGTCCCACTCATCCAGGTGCTTCTTGATGTCGATTAGGGCCGCTTCCTGTTCCTGCAGTTTGGCAGTCTGCTCCTGGATTTTCCGCTCCTGGTCCCGCATTTTCACCGATTGGGCCTTCAACCTCGACGCCTGCTTCTTCACCTGGAACCCCGGACACAAAATAACCAGAAAACTATTAATCTTCCTCTTTTAGATTTTAGTGATTTTACCTTTTCGGCGATTTTCAGGGTGTTTTGGTTCAGATGCATGATGTAGTGCTTGTAGACTTTGTGTTGCCGTTTGATCTTCTGCATTTCGATCGACGACGGCTGGACGGGAACGGCCGTTCTGGCAGGTCTCAAATTCGCGGGCATCAGTAGGGCTGAAAGCAATTTTCCTGATATCCAGGCTTTAAAACTCAAGTGGTTCAAACACAAAAAAGCCAAAAAAACCCACGTCATAAAATCGAAATATCGCACCTTGCCTCCTCTCGTCCATCTGCTCTTTACGTTGCTTGACTCTTGGTAAAATATGCTCGTCGAAATGCTCCATCGCCATGCTGCTCAGATCCCGCAATTCCTGGAGGAGCTGGTGGGTCCTGGGAGGGGCGAAATCGCTCTCCACCAATCGCAGCACGTTGATCATCTCATCCAGGACCTTTAAAATCAATGCGATTGTGGCGCCACCTAGTAGCCGTGGTCAGGTTTTCGCCCGTTACCTTTCCTGGGATGAAGCACAGCAAATTGCTCTCCATGTACTTCATGTAGGTCATGTTCAGCATGCTTATGCGCGTTTCGACGGCTTGGAGGATATCGCAATGTCTGGATAAGGGGTGAGATCTGCGTTCCGATTCCCTTCTCGGTAGCAAAGACTTGACCCTTTTGTAAACGGCGCCGTGGCGTTTTTCCAGTTGGATGAAACCTCTGGAGAGGAGTCTGCTGCCGATTTCGTTGAATTTTCTGCAAACCTAATGAAGGAAACCCAGAAAATGAGAAAAACACAGGAATAAAACTCGATAAAACTTTATTATATAAAATTTCAGTCACAATTATTTATAAAAATGAAGTATTGTAAAGTTCACAAGTCGCCGTCTGGGACCATCAAGTCTAAATTCGAGTTGGAAGCGATGGAGTTGACGAAAGTCTGCTCTCCTCCCCTTATGGATAATTTATGGGCAACAGCCACCATCTTCTCCTTCATCATCCCGGTCCTCTCCCATTTTCCAGAACCGCAATTTTTACAAGCGACAGTTGGTACTACGTCCAAAGAGACAGTGCGATTTCCGCAATTGCCGCACTTGAAGAACCGTTTCATGGCGTCGAAAACCCTCAAAGGGTGTCTCTCATCTTTGCACTTATCTGAAGCGGAAAAGTTGGTGTATTTGCATTTGAGACAGCGGACGGCTTTGCACGCCATTTTAAAAGTGTTAGTCATTTTCTCCTCCATCTTCTCCTTCATTTCGAGCTTGTCGAAATATTTTTCCTGTTCTTCGTTATCGCGCACTTCTAATAAATCGGTATGGTTAGATGTCGCTTGCATCATTTTCTTGAAACGGTCCGAGAGGAACTCGTTTTCCTCGATTTTCTTCTTCTTCGGACCTTTTTCGCAGCAGTTGTCGATCTCCTCAAGCACCCGCTTTTTGGTGTTAACCGAAGGACTTTTCTTCACATTGTTCGGGTCGGTTTTCTTCAAAGTCCCATGATTTTTTATAAACTTTATCGCATTTAATTTCGCTCTAGTTACGGATTTCGGTGATATTGCCGCATTCAAATCTACCGAACCGTTTTCGCCACCAGATAATTTCGGAACTGTCGGGAAAATCGACAATCTTGGAGAATTATTACTAACTACCGGTAGTGGAGTTGGTGTAGAAGGGGGAGCATTCGCCTCTTGCTCCCTTTTCGCTTTCAACTTTGCTATAACATTAAGCGCGGTCGATTTCGAGCTTTCTAAAGATACTTCAGATGAATGTGCTCCACTGAATTCGCCCCCTTCTGGTAAAAAATCAGCACCACCCAATTTCCTCAACAACTCCAAATCTCGCATCCTTTGAGCTTTAGAGATTTCCAGATTAGCCGCCACTTTCTTTTTGGCTATTTTCGGCACTTTATAATTCGCAGGCACGGTAGTGGGCAATCCTGTCAAAGACTGCAATCGAGTTTCGTCTTTCTGCACCATTTTCCTACTTTTCTTGGCCGGGATCGCCATGTAACTTTTACCGGCGTAAAACACCTCATTTTTACCCAGAACTTTATTGCGCAAAGCCGTCAAACCTTGCCCGGCGAACGCCGACTGCAGTTCGGACCTTTTGGCGCATTTTTGGTACTCCTGCTTGATGTGGTAGACGCAGAAATCGCATTTGCCCAAATTCACGATCGCTGTGCACTTCTCGCCGCTTTTTTTGGTGCTTTTGCAAGTACCGAAGTCTTTCGATTGGCCCATTATCATGATCTTCTGCGAATTTTCGACACTCAGACACGCTTCGTCTTTGGAATTCTCCTTCTTGTCGAACACGGTCGGATTCAAAATCCCTATGACCGTACCGGGGGTGGTTTTCCAAAATTCTTTATAAGCGCTCCCGAATAAAAACACGGCGACGGTCTTGATGTCGCCCAGGAGGTCGGTCAAAGTCCAAATCAGGTATTGGCTTCCTTTTTGAGAAGTTTTCACCGTGCTTTTGTTGGCCAAAACTCCTGCGATTACCCAATTTTTATCGGCCACATTTCCCGAAACGAATTTCTTGATCATCGTGAAAGTGACAGCTTGGCGATTGACCATGCGTTCTTGGAGGGCAGTAGACGATACCAACGGGTTGATCATTCTTATTCCGAATATCGGATCAGTGTAGACATCTTTAGATTTAGACCGAGAACTGTCGACAGTTGGATTCTCATGAAATGGCTTACTTGAGGACGTTGTGGGCTTCCAGTTGGAACTCAACGAAAGTTGAGGGGGCTGCCTTTTACTAAGCGAAGTCGAAGAAGTCTCTGGTACGAGCATCGACTTGATGTTACGTCCGTAATCATTGTATTTACGTTCTTCGTGATATTTGTTGTCTTCGTCATCTGAGGAATCGGTATCACCATTATGAATCGTACTCAGACTCGTCTTATCTTTCTTATCTGCATTGGGTGGCTTTTCTCTTTCTGGGACTTTCAAATTTGTTTCTTGGCTGAAGATATCAGTTTCTTTGAGAGTTTTTTGAGGCGACGATTCCAATATTTCAGCTGCCGCTAATAGGAAATCGTCCAACTCGTCTCCAGACATAATTCCAATGAAAATATCTTCAGGATTTGTAAAATTCACATGATAAGAACACTTGTTATGATAGTAAAGCAAATGCCGCCTTTTTCTTGATTGACAGATGACAGCTGTCACTTTTGACAGCCAGTTTAAGAAACCTGACTTGGTAAAAATCCCTAGGTTTTTTGTCCTTATTCAAAAGGACAAAGAAAAATTAAAGGACGACAAAAACAGCTGATTTTATCAATTATCTTATTAGAAGTGCAAGGAAAATGATAAGGAAAGAAAATTTAGTACTTACAATACGGCCTCTGGCGATTTCATCGTACGTCAAGAAGGAAAAAACTTTTTCTAGAGCAACTTCAGGAATGAAGAGCAGAGGACACGTATGAGGATTCATTTTGCTCCCAACTTTATCGATTCCGCATCAGAAATGTACGTTGTTGCTGGAGCACTACGCGTTTTAGAATTGTTCAAAGAAAGCAGACGAATTTTCTAGATTTTCACAACAAAAACAAAGTCGAGGCCATTTTGTCAAGAAAATTACCAGCCAATACCAACAGATCACACAGAGACGAGAAAAACCCCAAATTTCGACATCTCCAGGAAAACTCCCACCAATCAAAGTGATTTAAAATCACGTGGGATGCCCAGGAATTTTGAAAAGTACCAACGCAACAAATGTTGAAAACATTTTATTAAATTTCACACATCAAAATATTTTAAGAAAATAAACGCTATCCTGACCTACAATTTCATAAAATGTATCAGCATACGTACGGATTATATTGCGGTATGTATAATAGCTCATTACTCCACTCGCCATAAACACAAAAATTAGAAAAAAATTTAAGGGTGTAAAAACGGGCACTATATTACCGACAAACGCATCCTATTTGCAAGATTTACATACGAAAAATATAAATAAGAGAATTTAATAAGGATCACGATTTAAATACCCAAGGTGTTCCAAACTGACAACTAATATAACGTGCCCGCGTAATGTAAACCCGCAATTAAATGCCTTATCCTTACTTTTTTTTTAAATATAATCTCGAGCAGAGTTCAAAAACCTCACGGCAGATTGTACTTGACGTAGGGCACCTCCACATCGTTACCATCCTCGTCGTTGCAGCACAATTCAAACACTAGGGCCTTGACGTGAGGCTCGATCTTCTTCTTCGAGACACGTCTCACAATCTCGGACATCGGCAACTCCAACCGCTCTTGCGCCTTCGCCTTTGCCATGAAAAACGAGTAGAGCATGCACACCCCCTGCGACAGCATCGTGATCTCGAGCCCGTGCTTCTCCTGGAAATACTTCAAGAACTCGCTTAGAGTCATTTCCCCATCTACTTCGAACCGATCCCAGAGCGTCCACTCCTTTCCGCAGTACTCCATCTTGGGGGCGGCGATCGGCTCGGAAAACCCGAAGAAAGGCAGCGCCAAGTTGACGAACCCGTTTTTAAACGGAGTAAGCGATTTGACACTTCTGGCCAACTTGTACAGCTCAAGGCAAACCAGTCCTGCCACCACCGAAGTGGTTGTCGCAATTGCAGGAATAATTTTGCCTGCAATCAATTTAGACTTGTGCCTATCGGCGTTGGGGATCTTGTAATTGGTCGCTCTCAAATTAGAGGCGGCCACGATGAAATCCATGTGGAAATTGGTGTCGTCGTCCTTTTCGAAATCGAGAGGAGTCAACCGGAGGCTATTCAGTTCACCCGGTTTCGGCAATTCCTCTTTCAGTTGACCCACGCGGTCCAAGTCGACGTTCGAGCCGTTACTCATCGCCATCTGCGAGTCGGTGACCGCGATTTTCACCCCAGACTTCGGCACGAACTCGGGAACCTAAAGAAAAACCACAAAACCTGTTAACCAAAATTCAACAAAAATTGTCAAAATATTTACCTGAATATTTTTGAGAATTTCGACCGTGTAACTGCGATCTCGATTCTGAGTGATCCCGTAAACCTCCGCTTTGAGATTGGCGGCGGCGTGGACGTAATCCAGATGCAGCGGATTGTTCACGTCGAAAACCAGAGGTTCGGGACACCTCTTAGGTCCCGACCAGAACAACTGTCCCGTACTGGTCAGTTGATCCTGCGGGAAATTAAAAAGCAACTGCTTGATCTGATTGGCGTACTGCTCCTGCCAATGTAGACGGGCCCAAGCGACGCAGTCTTCAAACGAACCGGGCCTTTCGTCAATCAGAGCCACTTTGACAGATTCCAGGACTTCTAGTGGCTGAATCCCCGGCAACTTCGTCGTCCTCTCGAGGAAATCCGGATCGGTCAGATACTGCGACGCGTTTTCGGCGTTCTGCCTGAAGAGACCCTCGAAATTGTCGCGGGCCCACTGCAGAGTGTGCTCGATGGCGTTCGGGAAGTTCTTCAAGGTGCAAATCGGGATGCTTTTTTCGGGCGGATCTTGAGACGAACTGTAGGATTCGGTCAGGAACGGGACGACCACTTGAGTGTTGCCCTTGGTTCCCAGTGTTCCGGATTCTAAAAGAGGTTTCCGATAGTAGACGCATCTTCGGTCCATGTAAATGCGGGCGTCCACGTTATCCAAAGCGTTCGCGACTCCATCCAAAGACTCGAAAAACGTGTCGTCGTACACGTTTTCTGTCTCGGGGCCTACGCGGTTTTCGTGCGCCACCACGTTCACGTCCGGGTTCATCCTCTTGATGACCTGAGAACATTTTTGAATGAAAGTTTGAAGAAAATGGCGCCATTTGACAGCTTGTCAAAATCAGGCAAAATGGCCGCATTTCCAGGGCCGCCAACCGACGAAATACCAGGGATGCGTTCGTAAAAACAATAAGGCGTTACCTAGGCGAAATTCTATCTTTGTCTCACCTACATTTCGCTCATAAGTGTGTCTTTTTTTAATTATTTATTACAGATTTTTAATGTGGTGCTTTTATGAACGTACCCCACTTTTTCATAAAAATAAAAACTGATTTACTGTTCTCAATTTTCTCAATATTCGAGAATTACACGAACATAAAATCCAATAAAAAACCGCTCAATTTACCTTGGCAGCAGTGGCGGACTTGGGGCGTTGGACGTCGTGCGGTCTGAAGAGAAATTGCCTATTCAAGTTGGATTTCTCAATCAGGTCCATGTCGGTAACGGTGATTTGCCCCCCGACTGTCCCGATTCCCATCATGGCGAAATTTTTGAGCAATTCGCAACCGATAGCGCCGGCTCCCACGACGAAATACTTCAGAGCGCCCAATTTATTGCGGAATTCGCTACCGAAAACCGCGTTCTGCCCGTCATATCTGGTCCCTTTCGGAGCGGCCGACTCTTCGGAAATCACCTCGCCCTCCTGAGGCAGACACTCGATGGCGTCAAAGTACAACCACTGATAGATCGGGTGGAATTTCCCCGAACAGGCCTTCATGACCTCCTGCGCCACAATGCCCCCGACTATCGCATTAATGGGATTCAGATCGCCGCTCGCCACTTTGGCGAAAGTCTCGAGCAGGCTCGTGTTCAATTCGTTGTCGTTCCCCCCGTCGACCGCCAGAGATTTCGCCAGAGACACGAACTCTGCCGCGTCCTCGTCGTTCCAGGGCTTCGGCAAACGCCCGAACTTCTCCACGAACTTGTGCAAGGCCGTAAAGGCCGAGTGCAGCTGTTGCGGGTGCTCGAACTTTGCGAAATCCGTCACCAGAATCTCCGGACTCTTCAAGCTCTCCTTCAGCGGTTTAAAAACGAGCGTCTTGGGCATTTTGACCTGGGTTGCTATGCCCCCGCGTTCGTACTTGCCGAAGGCGCTGGTGTCGCCGATGCTGAAGGTGTACGGGCCGAGCACCTTGATCTTGAGCGGCTGACAGTTGTTGAGCTCGGTCATCCCCTGCACCTCCGAAAAGGTGACGTGATCGCCGTCCTCCATGCCGTGCCGGGTGTCGTCCAGGCACGTGACGACGCTCTCCTTGTCCGAGGAGATGTCGGCGATCATCGCAGAGACGGGGGGCTCCCCGTTCGTGTCGACGACCGTGAAAGACTCGCCGAAATCGCAGAAGACCTGGGCGAAGAGGCCCTTCGTGTCGGCTGCATCAGAAACGGGATATCGTTACGGTTATTATGCGCGGACAAGGTGAGTAACTACTTCGAGAATCAAGGACGTTGCCCCGTTGTTATTGATCCGAGCGAAATAATAAAAAGCGACATTAATCACCTTTTAAATTATGAAAACAACTAGTCTAATGAGGGATCCATGTAGGGATTTAGTTTTGTTAGGTTGCTAGGTTTTGTTACTAGATAAGTCAAAAGTGGGCACAGAACATCGAACGATAGAAAAATTCGGATTCTGTCATTTTGTCACTTTTTTAAAAGAAATTCTTACCGATAATCAGGGCGATGTTGTTGGCGTGGGTGAATTCGCTGACGCGTAACTGTTCAGAAAGGGTGCTGGCGGTGAGCACGACCACGCTAAACTTGGCCAAAAAGTCGTCATCGAGGGGGCCGGTGTACGACTTGGTGGGCACGTAATTGTTGAGATCCGAGAGCTGTTTGCAGCAGGCCTCCGCCCGATTCTTGCCGACGTCGGCTTCGGTGAAGTAGAATTGCGAGGAGAGGTCGGCCACGGTGCAGGCGGTCTCGTCATGCAGGGTGACGGACTTGACTCCTGCCAAGATGACGTTTTTCGCGACTTCGACGCCGAGCCCGCCCAGGCCGGAGACGAGGACGTCGCTGGTGGCCATGCGACGCATGGCGTCGTGCCCCAGGACGTACAGCTGCCTCGAGTACAGTCCCTCGTCGATTTCGTGCTGGTGGCCGGATTGGCCCGCTGATCCAGAAGCTCCATTGTTCGCCATGTCTGATGAAATCGGCAACGACGAATCAAGCTTCCGTTTCTTGGTTGGGGGATCGACGGAGCTTTCAGTGATTTCAGCACTAGACATCGGACACACAAGGACACAGTTTGATTAGTTTCGGTCGAATCACAGTCGGCACACGCGTAAATTCATAAATGATCGTTATTTTGCAACGATAATGATCTATTATCAGTCGGCGTTCAGTCACGACGAGGCCGAACGAAGATGGACTCAAAAATGAAAGGAGGGGAGTGGGAGGAAAAGAATGAAGGAACAAAGGGCCTACGCGCATGACCCAAATGCGCGCGACTTTTCACAAACTACCCACAATCCCCACAGGAACAAAGACGCGAAATTTCAAAAGAATTTCCACAGGAAAACGGGATTTCACACAAAAGTCACGATAAGATTAACAAACACAAAGAATTTGACAGATGTTAGTTATACCGTTATGTCAAACGACCCTAACCGCAACTAACCGTAATCGTGACGTCCGAATCCGATAAAAGATTAAAAGTCCGACAATAAAAATTAAAAACAGGAAAGTTACCATTCACAGTTAAATTGGCACGCGCCCTAATCACTAATTAGGAAACTGATTGAATATAAAATAAAACCGTAAAATAAATGGGTATTCAAATTTTTATAGTAACCTTGACACACGTCACTTATTTTGAAGTCTGTGAACTAGATTGTCGATTGTCTAATTTCTTAAATTTAGGGGATTTATTTTCTTTGTATTGGTATGCGATACATACCTCGTGTTCAAAATATATGTTTCTCTTTGTTGGACGATTGCAGCAAAGTCACACACTCGATCGTTATACTCGATAATGATTAAAATTGTAGTTACTTATTTTTATTAGTCATCGTCTTCGTGAATTCTTCCGTTAATTCGTTATCTTTTGGTCATTACACCTAAATAATTGTATCGCGTTGGAGCGCGATAACTGCGCGCGATCAACTAGTAGGAAACTTTATTTCATTGTATGTATGAAATGCACAATCCATTACGATGAGGTCGTTCGAGAAAATTCTAGGGTTTTGTTTAAACGTGTAGAAGAGTGGGGAGAAGGGAAAATACCGGAAATATCTAACAAAATATATTTGCACAAAAATAACAATTCAAAATATATTTTAGGGTTGAAGTCCAATCAAAATAAAATCTAGACTCTATACATATTTAAAATAGTATAGTACATTTTCTTTTATTTACTAGGTAATAGGCAAATTAGAGGGATCTGTTTTCAAAAAAGAAAGCCCCATTGATGTACCCACAGAAGTAGCATTAGGATGGATTACTGTAAACCAATCAGAGTTGCGCAATTTTCTATTGCACCAATCAAAAAGCACTCTGCGCGTACATCATAATTTTTTAATGAAAATGTTGAATCATAACTCACTAAGAATTATTTTCCTCGTCCTCTTCATCGGACATTGTCACGATGCTCCCAAACACTTCAGTGTTGACCAGTTTTTTCCCTTTTTGTTTACCGGAAGCCTCGTCTATGGAATTTTGATTTCCCCCCGCCTTAGCCATGGAGTAACGTCGATGATTTTGACTGTTTCAGTAAAAATTGTAAAAACCAATAACACATTATTTTATTGAGAGTTTACCCTGCCGGATTCGCAACAGATCTCCCAGGAACTCCATCCGATTCCGAACTTTTTACCCTCACAATTCTCGAACTGTTGGATCGTTCTTCTAGAGATTTATTTCTACGGTGGCCACGAGCTGGAGTTCTCATCCTATTTTTTTAATATTTCATGAATTATAAATTACGAAAAGATTTTCGAAAATCCTTACCCTGCATGGATTTGCCTCTTATCCAGCTCTTTTTGGATCGACTCGGGTATTTGCGACGACCCCCCACTGCTGCTGGGGCTTTTTATCCCATTTTCCGTATCCGGAGACGTCCAAATATTCGAAGACGAATCGTCATTGAGAATTTCGGCGGAAAACGCCGGACGCGCCGGTATCAGCGGCGACCTACAACACACTCTAAAAATAAAACGCTAGTCGCAAAACCAAAACTTCGCGACTCAGGACGTACGAATTGACTTCCTCCAATTTCTTCAACAACCTCTCGTTCTCGCGACACACCAACTCGTGGTCCCTCTGCAGAATCTCCCGCGAGGAAAACATCTCCGAATTTTCCCTGCGCAGCGCCTCGTTTTCCGTGATGTAGAGGCGCACCAGCTCCGCCAATTGGGGCCCCTCGAGCTCCGCCAACCGTTCCAGGTCCACATGAGGCGGAGTGACCAAAATGCGCCTCTCTGCAACCGCAAAAATCGAAATTATCGGACGATAATCGAAAATTAGTCGAGATTCGGGCGCGATCCGCCAGAGAGCGCTGATTCGGTTCGCCGTAAAAAGAAAAGTACCTCTGGTGGGACTCGAACCCACAATCCTCGGCTTAGGAGGCCGATGCCTTATCCATTGGGCCACAGAGGCTTGGTACTTCTGCGTAAATCGAGTAGAAAACGAGCTAATCGATTCTAATAATAAATTTCGACGCGAGATAGATAAAAGTGGAGAGTAACGCGTGTCGTTTTTTCGAGGGGAACTGACCTGCCGTCGAGTCTCCTGCCGATGACCCCGAATAGACGTTCAATGCCGAACGTAGGTGCTCGTTTTCGCTTTGCAGCACGCTCACTTCCCTTTTCAGGCTCAAAATTAGCGCCTCGCGCGGGTCCATCAGAACCACGGGCTTTGTGCGGATCTTTTTGGCCCTTGCCGCATATCTCAGCGTGTTCAGCGTCTCGCTAATGTTGGATTTAGCCGGGGAAATGCACGCAATCTGCAAAAAAAACACGACAATAGTGCATTATTATTAAGTGAGGGTGTAAGTTGCCGCACTAGAGCGTAAAGGGTTTCATTACCGCACTGAAATGCGGTGGGTAAAGTCGGTTAGTGATCGCACCTACCATTAAAGTCGCCCCATTTCCCGCCAAAGAGTCCGCCAAAAGTTTCGTCAGCTTGGAATCTCTATAAGGAATGTGCGAATTTCTCCTTTTCGAGTCGCTCAATGACGATATGCAATAGCCTGGAAATTAATGCGTTTTTTTTCTTCAACATAATAATCGAGCACTTTGAATTTATGATCAGTTAAAGTAACAGGTGTATTTTCTCACCCTCGAGACTTCTCCTTGCTTGAGAATAAATAATAACACGCAGGAGCAAGTGTATTGTGAATAATTTCACATTTTTAATTTTAAACTTTGTACACTGTTATTTGTGAAAATAATTATTGTCCCTTGAGGTTTTCATGATGTTGGAAATTTCATGGGTCATAACGTGTTTTCTGAACTACCGTGACCGCAATTTGTGGGTAAACTGTTTGAAATTACTTAGTTATTAAAGTATTTGGTATCGACTGCCTTGGGAGGAGACGTGAAAAGGTCTTCCATACATAATTAATCCCCGATTCAACCTCTTGAGATATTTATAGGAAACCAGGGTGGCAACGTAAATTTCTTCTATTTTAGGAAAATGAATTTTAATATAAAATATGGCAATAAAAATGTTCAAACATCACAAAGTCCGTAATAAAATGATTGATTTTGTCGCGCTATCAAAGTATGGATTATAAGTTTCATCAGCAATTTTATGGTAGTCAATCGTGTAAAAAGTGAAAGGAAAATGAATCAAGTTTTTAGGGTGAAACACTTCTTTCCCACGTAGACAGAATAAAAACATCCCCATTAAATTCTCGGATTCGGCGAAAAAATTAACGAGTTAGGCAACCAATTATACATTTTTTTGGTAAGGGGTGAGCTTTTCGAATACTCACCCAGCACCATTAGGCTTTTATTGATGTTGTTCGCCTCTTCCAAGGTCTTCCCTTCGCTTTGTGTCTTTTTCGTCATTTCGCTACCGGCCAAATCGACGAAATTCAATTTCCCGGACCTCGAAATGAAAACGCCGTTTTCGGCCGGTTGTTCGGAAGTTATGTAAACCGTCAAAATCGTGTGGCTCCTGCTCGAAAAATCGTTCATGTTGTGCCTTCCGACCGACCTGTTCCTCAATCCTTCTTCAAGAACCGCGATTAAATCGTCCAGCTCTTCGCAATCCACCGTGAAGAGATTCTCCACGAAGAATCCTCGCGCCTTTTTACTCCATCTGACCGCCAAAGGCTTACGCGCACTTCCCGGATTCAACAAATCTATCACCTGGATTAAAAATTAGAGATTTTAGGGGGAAAAAGTGGAAAAAGTTGGATGCATTGGCCGGGAATCGAACCCGGGCCGCCCGCGTGGCAGGCGAGCATTCTACCACTGAACCACCAATGCTTACGAAATAATTTGCTCATGTCTTAAGATTTCTGTGATTCCCCTGACCCAAAAGCTCTTGAAACCACGAAAATCAACGAAATACCAACCTTTTCGTTGTAAATTTCCAAATAGCTCGCTTTCAGTATGAAATGGACGTCGGTTTTCTGCTGAATCAGCTGGAATAAATACAGGAAAGACCTGAAGACCAATCCGTGGTTGTCGCTGTACGGAGCCGGTCGAACTCCGAACTGAAAAAAGCGCATTTTCTTGATAACTGTTTATTAGATTCAAAAAACGCTTACTAGTCCTGGTGGGCCGGTTAAAGTGTGCGTTTTCCCGCTTCCTGTCTGCCCATAACAGAAGCACGTACACCGGAAACCCTCCAAGCCCATTTCGATTAGTCTCTTCATTCCGGAAAACTGTAAAACGTCCTCTTGAGTGGCCGCGTGCTCGAAAACGACATTATAAGAGAAGAGTTTCGGTTTTTGGCCGCCACTGGGTCCTCCGGGGATTCCCTCGACCAAAATTTGACCGTTGCCCGGAAATTGGACCACGGATCTGTCGCCGGATTTCGTTTCCCTTTTATTCAGAGGTCGAACTCTGCGGAAAAAGGCCGGGGTTGGAAAAAGTAGGGTATCTCCGATACGTTAACATGCATGCTAGGTAAAACGCTCATCACGCCATCTCAATACAAATAGAACATTAACCGGGAAATTAATAATGTAAAAGGTTTGTCGCTTTTATTACATTTTTCTAAGTCGTCGATAATAATGCGAGTCTTCAGAGGATAAAATGAAAAGTCCGGTGTATACCTGACAACAACGTTGATGTTATCCTCGGCCTGATTGAAGCTCGTTATTATCCTCTGGAGGTTGTTATCGTCGTCCAATCTCTCGATGCTTCCGCACCTTGAAAATTAAAGATCCGAATCAATCAAATCGTAATAATTCAACGAATAATTATCATTATTTTTTAATAGCGATAGGGTTTTTGATTTTTCGCCAAAATCGAAGACCTTGATGGTTCCGCAATAATGAGAGCTTTTATTGTGATAAGTGATTGATCGAGCACCTACACGAAAAATAAAAAGATCCGAAGTGAAGGCCAACATTGCGAACTTGACTTTAACTTTATTGTATTATTGTTGTGGACGGTTAAAAAGCGGTCTGAATGGCCGCAACCTTGCGAAATTGAAATTGTATACGTATTGTAAAGCACACCCCATCATTAATTAACGTCTTTTATCATGGCGGACCATCAATATGAAATTATTTATTATCATCGGTGATATTATCGAGTGTCAAGCGTTCGGCCATAAAAAGGGCGGAATAATTCGTTCATTCATTTTTACCAATATTTAAGTTTCGCATCGCACGATTAAAGGTTAAAAGAGTTCATTTTGATAACCACCTCATACCTAACGAACTAAAAGGTCGTTGGGTTCATTATGTGTATACCTAAGTATGTTGTAGATATGGGAGACCTTTAGTTTTATTTCCCGAATTTGTAGCGACATGCCCTTCAAAATCTATCGGAAACAGTATGGACATGTGCAAAAAGCTTTCGAATTGACCGAGAATCGTGCTTTTTAAATTTTTGACATGAAATTTTTAGTAAAAATTTCAACGATTCTCGCAAACTTCAAAGTGGCGAAACTTTCTTATTAGTCGGGATATCGATAAAAAATTTAAATTGTGTCATCTGGAGTAGATACATGCGTCCGGTATTGGTTTATCTGAGAAAAAAAAATGTTCGAATTTTCGAATATTCAACTTTTTGAAAATTTCAAAGTGCTGTAACTTCTTTATTTGTTGAGATATCGACGGCAAATTTAAATTGGGTTCTAATTGAGTCATCTGAAGTGAGAAAATGCGTCTAATATTGCCGTACCGTTGAAAATAGAGTAAAATTTTCAAACGGCCATAACTTCGTTATTAGTGAAGCTATCGAGTCGCACGACCCGGGAATCGCTTAGTTAGCTCAAAATCTATCAGGAAAAGTGTCTGGATTTCGATTTGGACGACATTTAGTGATTTTCGATTTTTTCGAAAATCCATCACTTTGGGTACAAATTTTGCTCGAAATTTTCAATCCACCATAACTTTCGAACCGAAGCTCCGATCGGGATGGGCGGCCGCGCATTCGAAAGAGCGTCAAAAAATATACCAAATGCTCCTAGAGCGCATCGGAAAAAGTTAATTTTTCATGTGAATTATGGTCTCCAAAAAATCACCAAATCATCGGTCTCGTAAAATTAAAACCGGTCTAACTTATGAACCCATCGAGATATCGATTCGGGCGACCCGGCAATCGAAAGAGAATCGAAAAATCTATCGAAAACAGTATGGACATGTGCAAAAAGCTTCCGAATTGACCGAGAATCGTGCTTTTTAAATTTTTGACATGACATTTTTACGAAAATTTCAACGATTTTCGCAAACTTCGAAGTGGCGAAACTTTCTTATTAGTCGAGATATCGATAAAAAATTCAAATTGGCTTCTTATTGTGTCATCTGGAGTAGATACATGCGTCCGGTATTGGTTTATCTAAGAAAAAAAAAATGTTCGAATTTTCGAATTTTCAACTTTTTGAAAATTTCAAAGTGCTGTAACTTCTTTATTTGTTGAGATATCGACGGCAAATTTAAATTGCCGTAGAGGAAAAAGTAAAGTAGGGTGGTTTTTGAACTTTCGCATGAGCACCTCAATATCGCAAAATATCACCAGAGAATAAACAGAACGGCAATATAAAAAATTCAATATATCAAAAATAATTAGCGATTACATAATTTTTTAAGTTATCTCTATAAATTCATCAGACAACGGCAATAGACTATTCTCAAATAAACATTGCTATTTTTACTTTGTACTCCATTATGAACTGAATGTTTTATGTATTCGTATGTATAGTAGGTCCGAATTCATGTTTATCTGGGGTAGATATGCATTTGATAGCCGCCCGTAAATGTGGTACACATTACATTAGCTTTATGAAACATCAAACAGAATCATACCAAGGCTAGATATAATCGCAAAAGTATCGAACATAAATCGATAAAATTATTATCTATGTTCAAGACCATGCACGTATCGGTATGGCCCAGTGATCATCGTCAGATAGCATCATTTCGATTAAAATAATAGACATTCCATTTTAATAAAATTACCCAGTTTATTGATGAATGGATGAAATTAAATGAAATTTTCATATTGTGAATGAATACCACGATAAAGTAAATAAATCCATATGTAAGTTATTTTGACGACGTCGAAAATAACTCCTGTTAATGATGGGAATGTGTCGCCATTTCTTGATTTTAAATAAGTCTATGGGAAAGATTGGAAATCGATGGATACAAATATTCAGGACAACCGTTTGAAACAATGCTTAATGCGGTAATCATCATGTTTAAAAGTCTGTCTGAAATTACTTTCAGGCACCATAAATCAAAGTTTGATGTAAATTTTTTATTTTACGAAGAAAATGTCTTCAAATTTGTGATTTTGTCAAATCAATATCGGTCTGTTTATTATAATAGACTTTGGGTATGCACCTACTTTTAATCGATAAAATTTGATAGAAATTGAACGTCCAATATCGGGGCTCCTATGCAAAATAGGTTACAAAATAAGCCAACGACCTGAGCTTTGCATTCACTAATATTTTCTGTCAACACCTAATTAAGTATATGTTCGATATGCAAAATCCATGTTGCGTCTATAATTTATTGATTCGAAAATAAAAAATGTATGAAAAACTTTCATGTAGAAATAATCCGTTGAAAGACATTCTCTTGGTATTATCATATCGAGTTCGGTTTGAATTTACTTATGCGTAATTCTTCATCATTTACCTAGGTCTAATCCAGAAAATTTCAATATCAACAAAAAGCCGAGGACAAGTCACAAAAAGCGAATCGGTCATTTTCATGAAAGCTTTCCTGGGACACTTGTCGGGTAACTCCCATCATACAATTATTCCTAATACACTCTTCGGACAAAATAAAAACAACATAAATATTTATATTAAAACACCACGCTTGTTCGGATAATTTCATTATTCCGTTATGAAGAAAGTGGAATAAAAGTGAGCGCTCACAACCGACCAATTCATTAATAAATTAAAGCCACACTTTATAGAGATTGCCTTACTCGCTTCCTCTCGATCGAGGCAGATCCTCCCGGATTCTACCCGCAGGACTGTTCCCTCGGGATCTAATTAGCGGTCTTTCGGGAGTCGAGCGCCTTCTAGTCGGACTTTCCGCGATTATTTTTTTCGTAGGGGATTTTACGGGACTCCTTCCGTTTCTAACTGGAGAAGGAGCAGGAGTTCTCTTTTTGAAACTTCCATTATTCCTGACCGGACTGTTCCCTCGGGAAGTCGGAGGAGTCTTGAAGTTTTGAGGACGCGTCACCATTTTCAGGACATTCTGCGAACATTTCAGGATATTACAATTTACAGATCGTGCTAGATTAAATCCACCCCTGAACTTGCAACCAGAAGGGTGCGTGCAAACTTTAATAATTGCCAACACAACGAGCTTACCGGGTTATTTAATCTTTCTCACACTTTTATTTTTCGTCAAGATTTATGAATGGCTTTTCGCTTTTCGAGTGTTTTATCCAGTAATTCGTGTTAAAAAGTTTTGTGGACAACAAAGTGTTCAAAAGCACGTGCCGTACGTTACTGGACTGGCGTCCAAACATGCAAACCATTGACATTGGGACGCTTAGCGTCGCTACGCGTCCTTCAATTAATACAAATGACGTCAGACGGCGTCGAAAGTGTGTGGTTCTTTCGCTTAAGGGTTTTTCTATGGAAGACTGCGCAATTTTCCACTTACGGCCCACAAGGTTAATGATTATGCAAACGGTACGGGGAAAAGTGACCTAACCCAAAGATTTTATCGAGGATTTTCGGAAAATGTCTTATAAAGTTTTCGAGACCTTTCTCTTGCGATATGAGTCGAGTCGTGCAATGCCCGCAAGATCAAAAGTCGACGTACTCTACAAACTCCCACTACCGAAACAATAGGAACCAGTTACCATAAGTCTGTAACGTGTCGATAGTAATAACCCACACAAAATCTCAAGACTCAAGATTTCTCCAAGTCAGAGTGGAAAATTCAGAATATGCGACATATCTTATAGAAATTGATTGTAATGCATCATTATCTATTAGCTCTGAATATCCGGAAAGTATCGGGTATACAATAAAACTTTCCCTTATGGTATAAGATGAGGAAGTTGCGTACCTATCTAAAAAGGTGTTTGCTAACGGATGTTGGTGGTTTATCGACGAAAAAATAGCCGATAACGCTGTTTGCCCATAAGCTATAAAAAGCACGTGGCCCACCAGATAATCGAGAAAAGTTAAGGGCTTCCCAGACCCAGGCAAGCAAGGAAAAACTCGAAAGTAAACGAAGGCAGGAAAAGTCAAGAAAGTCCAGTTTCCACTAAAACTAGGATGAGATCACCATTTTTGTCACCGATTTAGTTAAGAAAGCTCATGTCACGTCTTAAGACTTCAACCATTTCCCCGTTTCAGATTTGCGTTAGGGGAAGTCCGTGGAATTTGGACCAGTGTGTAAATTGGACCAGTCTAATATTTTTCAGTCTAACGATAATGGCGCTATGCGGTATTTTTTTTCACAATTAGTAGACTCTAGTGAAGTCTCAAACAAAATCTGTAGTCATTCAACGCTAAAATTCCAATCTGGTGGAAACATCCAGTGAAAACATCAAAACGATATAAGGAGTGAGTATAATCATAATGAAGTGACCAAAAGAACGAAAGAGTAAGAACCATACTAATTGGAGTAGCTAATTTTACACACGATCAGGTACACCATCTTACATCAACATAACAGTTTTATGCTGCAATATCATCATTATTGAATATTTCATGTAATGATTGTCTTTGTGTAATTTGGCCCAGTGACAATTGTGTATTTTGGACCGGTCCAAATTACATTAATACATTGAGATTTTCTAATTTAAATGAAAAAGAAGATCCCAGCTGTGGTGAATACATTCCAATGTATATAATTGATCCAATACCATGTTGTTGTTGATCTTCAGGGGGTCCTAGAAACAAACGTCAGAAACTGAATTCTTCTGAAGTTGATTCAACAGGAAGCCCAAATTTCTAAAAAGAAGTTTTTTGATCATGTTTCTCATTGTCAGAACCTAATTTGTTTAATTTTTTCAATAAATTGTGTGTTTGAAAAACTACAGTTGATTTTAACCGATTTCAACATAATACACGCCTTGGTCCAATTTACACAAAGACCAAAACCAATTTACACGTCCTGGTCCAAATTAAACGCTGCTGGTGAATTTTGGCAGTTATTTTTTCATTGGGAATTGAAAATAATTATAACCACATATAGGTGATTATTTGGAATATCAAAACTGATTACAACTTGGAAAAAATTGGGATGCTCATAGTTGAATTCTATACAGAGATATTGGTGATCTTTCTTAAGTGGTCCAATTTCCACGGACTTCCCCTACCAGATGAAACATGTGACGATTCACCTACCTGTAATAATAAAATGACTCAACAATTTGTAATATGGAACTGAAATAGGAAAAGTTATGAATAAGCGATTAAAGAAGAGGTCATGTTTATACCTGTGGGTACTTAAAATTATCCCTCGTGTATACTTTATTTGTCTGTAAAAAGTCGCAATATAATTACGGGTTTTTAGAGTAAAAGTGTGATAAAAGTGACACGAAACTATCGATTTTTCTTCCGGTCGGATAATGTACTCGTGTACTTAGTCGGGCTTAGAGCAAATATGTGCGCTCATGTTTCGATACCTGTAACAATGTATTTGACTTGGAATTGATTCGGATTCGGACTTTAATTATGAACCGAGGCCAGATGGCGCAGTTGAATTAGGGCCAAACTGGAAGTGATTAAACCCATAAATACAAACAATCAATCGATAAATCATCCGATATCCGATCCATTTTCTTCCAATTAACTATACAACACCGCTTACAGGGTGTTTGCACAAAAGAGAAAAATCTTGATCTCGGTTTCTTATAAGAAACTAGATCAGATTTTTTCTGTTTATTGGTTTAATAGGGGCGATTTTTTGGGGGGAAATTATCTTCCGAATGTCTTCGTGCATTTTATTTCCAGGTGTTTTCTGCCGGCAACGGATGGCAGACCTTTCACTGAGGTGTAGTAGTAGAATAGTATGCAATCGGCGGGAGTTTATATGGAGACCGACAACAGACTGGTCGAAGCCTCGAAACCTACAAGATCCCAAGATTATACCGGTCCCAATCCGATCCCATTTCTCCTCATAAGAATTCCGAAAAAACCACGAAGAACTGTTGAAAATCCAGTGACGTTATTTCACCCAAAGTACACGTGCGTGAAATTAGCCCCAACCACTTAAATCGAGCCCCCGCACGGAAAAATTAATAATAAAACGACAGGAAACGGAAAGTGTAACCGTCCCTTCCTCATAAAATATCCACTATAGAAGACGATATAATCCACGTAGTGCCCCCTTGGGTTAATATGGTGGTGAAAGTGCGCGCTCTTTTTTCGGAAGGATTTGTTTTCTACAGCGAATCGTTCTAATTGTTATTCTTTCGGTAAGATTCTAATTATTTATGTACCGATCAACCTTGGATTTTCGCGCTTTATAGCCGGGTTCAAGGATGATTTCTTATTTTGTACCCGAAAAAATCGTGTTTTATCCGAACTTCAAATCGGGGCGAAACCAATTTCGTTATTTTAGTATAAGCGTAAGTCAACAGTACTAAAAATAGAGGTGCATCGGTGTACGCATCTGAAGTCTTCAGTTAATACTCGGCTTCTCTCCTAATTATGCTTTCAAGATATTTTCGAGATAATCAAAGTGACTTTTAAAAGCTTTGTATAGAGAGGTGATGATTGATTTGGGAAAATAATAAATGAATAGTGGGTAGGTATTTTTAATTAATGACTTCTTGAAGTAAAATACACAGACCTACATTGTATAGGCACATTGGTTAATTATGACATTTTCACACATTCATCATTCATTTCCAATTGTGATGTTCTTTATACTGTTATTTTGTGCTGGTATTATTATTGTTTAATTTTACGTGTGAACTCTCTGGTTCACTTTTGTATAATAAAAAAAAAATACACAGTGGCTGCCTCTTTGACGGAAGTGTACCTATCTAGTGTTATTACCTAATTGGGGCCGGGACAAGTGGATCGTTATCGTTTTTTCAGGGGCCTACCTGCCCATGCAATAATAAAAATGTGACTTTTATACCCCTGGAGCTTTTACGGACCTGGAGTACTTTACTTTAGCCATCGGATGATTATTGGGCTATTTTCTACCCTACGATTTTTCAATTAATTATGTCTCCATAATTCCATTTAATTTGTTTATAATAGGTATGGGGTATGGTTCTGTTGCTTGGATGGATGTGGTTGCGGTTATTAAAAACTTGTAATCTACAAAACCGCGCATTTACCGCACATGCGTTTTTTTGCGAACTTAAGTTTGAGAAAAGAGTACATGTTTAGCTTTTGGGGACATGTGCAATTATTAAGTCATCATTTTATTATAACGCTGGAAACACATTAATTCTTAACGCGTACAATACTTCTCCATTGTTGAATTATAATTCCAATTCAATGTGGTTTTTATTATCAAGAATGAGTCATAAAAGCCAATAATTGTCCCAATATAATTAATTATTTTCAAAACACTCGAACATTTTTGTGAATAATTATAGAAATTTGACCTACTGGATAACATGATCGTTATAGAGTCCGTCCAGAATCTGAAGGCAAAATTGCGATAAAATCAGTCAAATTCTGATCTAACCTCCAGTGATTTTTTGCGAAAGAAAGTCAACACATTGTGAAGTATAAATAAGTCATTTCCTGTTTAAAATTTGCATAAACTCATTGTTTATACTTGGGAAAGAAGTTCCTCTTCCGTTTCTGGCATGAAATAAGTAAGACATGCGGAACATAATATTTAAAATATGGGAACGAACAAAAATTTAAGATCAAATTGTGGGTACGATGCAATTTGAGAGATTTGAAAATAATGATTAATAATTATTTTCACTCACGAGACAATAAATTTACGTGAGGTAAAATTGCCTTGGCATAGATTTTTGTATTTTTGAAAAAATATCTTCCCAAGTACCCATTCGTTATTTATTAATTCTTATACATAATGCCTGAGTCTACAAGTTCTATTCTTAGTATTCCGTCGGTTATTCTTGTAATAAAGTCTTCATTATTGTTTTATGATGCTAAAGATTCAACGTCCCACGTTTTTCTTTCTACGACCTATCTCTCTAACAGCATAAAGGTGAGTCAGTACGGACAATGACTGCTTATTGTGTTATATGTGGTACGTTTATAAACTCTACTTCAGCCTTGATACCATCGACCAAGAAGAAGAAATCTCTTCAATGCATCTCTGTCCCATGGTGCAGACATTGTGTATCGATAAATGAACCAACAGGTTTTTCGATTCTTTTGCAGACTAGAGCCTCTGTAAGTAGGTCTCGACCTTTTTAATTCTGCAAAACCACGTTTAAGATACTTGGGTAATAAATCACCCTTATTTATTATTATAGTAATAATCGGAGAACAATCAGGACAATAATTTAAGAATTAAAAGTGGGCCAATTTGTTTTCAAGTTTTCCCTGATCTTACTGGTTACACTTGGAATACGGCGAAATATGCTCACTTGCGGAAAATGAAATGAAATTTGTGTATATCATATCAAGGTAAATAAATCCAGATTAAATGCAACGTCATTTTGCACTTTGTGCTAAAAAATTGTCGACTTTATTCAACCAAAAAGGAATTTTTTCTTCAGAGGCTATTATTCTTAATTACAAGTTGCTTTAAGTGAAAAAGTAGGTACCTCTATAAAGTGAAATTTGTAGACGATTAATATTTACGAAGAAGGTGAATTAACAAATAAGAGAAAATCGAATGAGGATACAACACTAATACGAGGATAATACCAGGCGTTCAAATACAAAAGTGACCATAAGGATATATCGCATGATAGGCTTTTCCCTCATTAGCATAACGCTATCTTTTATAGATCACAATTCCATACATTCATTCAAATAAAGTTATCACTAAACTAGGGATAACGCAATTTACCTAATGAGTGTTTGCTTATTTCTATGATTGACAATCGATATAAATTGGTTTGTAACTATCAAGGGCTAAAAAAAATTATATTTTTATTAGGGTTTCATTAGAATTTTAGTAATTAGTAATACCCACCAAGATTTTTTTACGGTATTCAATGTTATCTTTTGTATGTAGGCAAGTGCCTACCTACGAAATCGGTATTGAACTTTTTCTAAACTTTACGGTCATTTATTATGATCATATACACATAATACCTAATAGATAATAGTGACGTACTGGTAAAGATAAGTAAAGATAAACTTTATCACGTTGAAGCGCTTTGTCCTTTTAGGTGAGTGAGACAGTTACACTCTGTCCACGGTGGAACAAAAATTGCAACTAGAAAATTATTTAATATCTATAATAAACCGTCCCAAAATTGTTTAAAAGGGGTGAGTTTTTTTATTTTCAAGTAATAGCTACCACGAGCGCATCTTTAAAATTAGAGGACGTCATTAACAGTTCAAAGAAAAAATTAATTACCGAGAGAATTACCCTAATGAGTCTCAAAATAACCCTACAAAAATATCATAAAAAACGTATTCAAAGTTGTTGTAACTACAGGAGTTACAGAAATGAATCAATTCTGGCAATGAAACCTTTATATTCGTCGTGTCAGTTATTGATTGCATTATTGTTCAATTTATTTCATAATATTATCGATGAGCTAAAAACCTATAAGTATTAATTGTTAAATTTTTGAGTGTCACCGCCGATTCCAGGATTTGTATCTGAATACAATCCGACTCATCGATTGTGCTTTTATAAGTATTATTGATTGCTCTTCCACTTAATGATAACTAAATGAAATTGAGTAATTTTCAAGTATCACCTTGTGGGTCTTATTGGAGACATTTTAATGAGGACTAACCGATAAAATGTTATCATATCATAGGAAACTCAGGAAAATACTAATGCCGATAATAATTTTCTATTCACCGACAACACAATTCCGTATAATTATTCGAATGCATTATAAGCAAAATAAAACAGAACGCTGACGAATTATTAATAAAGTCTCACAATAAAAAATGTTGCTACTAATTTCATTATTACTGTTGGAGATAAGGATTTAGTTTTTAGAAAATTAGGTTTAATTGGCGACTTATCGATGAGGAATGTTCGCGATAATCTAAACGTAATAAATTCCCCGAATATGACTTCATATCTAAAATGATTGAATCTCGATTCCAGTCTACCTTTCTGAGCCATGGAGACCCACCTCCAAGACAGGGACAGGGTGGGCGTTCAAGACGCCGTCCTTTTAGAAGACTACACAAGCGAAACCGCTTTTACCGACAACCTACATAAGAGATTTAAAGAAAACGTGATATACGTGAGTATCAACTCGGGTCAAATCCGGTTCTGATATAACAAACCAAAGGTCTTCAACCTCAAAGAGCCCCTAATATTTACGTTTTTTTTTTCTATGATTTTATTCAAGACCTACATCGGCCAAGTCCTGATTTCCGTCAACCCGTACAAAGAGTTGAACATTTACGGCCCCAACGACGTGAAAGCTTACACGAACAAGCACTTCTTCGAGGTGCCTCCTCACGTGTGAGTTCCGTCGCCGAATCGCGACTTTCCCGAATAAAATTTGCCATTTTCACCAGGTTCGCCATCACGGACACGGCATTCAGATCGCTGAAGAACGAACACCGGGAACAATGCATTCTAATTTCCGGTAAGTTATCGCGATCATTCGGATCGATCGAAAAACCTAAGAGGGAGCGTTCATTCACATTTCACGCCGATATTTCGCAGGTGAGTCCGGGTCCGGAAAAACCGAAGCCTCCAAAAAGGTCCTCCAGTACATCGCCGAAGTGACCGACCATGGCGGAGACGTCGAAAAGGTCAAAGACAAACTCCTCCAGTCCAACCCGGTCCTGGAGGCCTTCGGGAACGCCAAAACCAACCGGAACGACAATTCCAGCCGATTCGGCAAGTACATGGACGTACAATTCAATTTCGACGGCAGCCCAGCTGGAGGCAACATCCTCAATTATCTCCTGGAGAAGAGCAGGGTAATCAGCCAAGTGCCGGGGGAAAGAAATTTCCACATTTTCTACCAAATCCTCAAAGGAGCAGACGACGAAGAACTGGCGAGACTGAGATTGCAACGAAACGTCGACGCGTACTACTATCTGTCCAACGGGGTAATTTCAGCCTTTTTCAGCTATGATCGTGGCGTAAAACCCACTTACCGCACCCTTTTCAGTGCGATAATGTGCCAGATTTCATATTTATAACGCGAAACGATCGTAGAAATGAAATTCTTGTTATTTAATTCATAATCAACTATATGAGATAATGCATATGATTATCGAATCGTACGATTACAAAAGCTTTATCGTACGAGATGATAATGCTGCCTTTACTCACTAGCTTGTTTTCTGAATTCAGTCGAAAGGGATGAACGGGATAGTCACGGACGACGAAAAAGGTTTCCGGGAGGTGAAAAAAGCCTTGACGACGACCGAGTTTACCGCCCAAGAGCAGGAAGACATGTTTTCGATAATAGCGGCGATTCTGCATTTGGGAAACGTCGGTTTTTCCGAAGACGAAGGCGTTTCGAAAATCGCCAAACCTGACACTGTGGAAACCGTCAGCAAACTGTTGGGTTGCGATTTGGACGAGCTGAAGAACGCGTTGACAAATCGCACGATCGAGGCCTTAAGGGATGTCGTTACCACCCCCCTCAACCGGGAATTGTCGATTTACGCCAGGGATGCCCTAGCTAAAGCCGTTTACGACCGGCTCTTCACTTGGCTGGTGAAAAGGCTGAACACATCTTTGCAACCCTCGGTTTTGAGGAAGCATTCAGTCATGGGTATTTTGGATATTTACGGATTCGAGATTTTCGAAAAGAACAGTTTCGAGCAACTTTGCATCAATTTCTGTAACGAAAAACTCCAGCAGTTGTTCATAGAGTTGACTCTGAAATCGGAACAGGAGGAATACCTGAAAGAAGGGATCGAATGGCAACATGTTGAATATTTCGATAACAAAGTCATCTGCGAATTGATCGAGGAAAAGCACAAAGGGCTTATCGCTTTCATGGACGAGGAATGTCTTCGTCCCGGTGATCCAACCGATAGGACCATGTTGACCAAATGCGATAAGGAACTGAGCTACCATAAACATTACATTAGCCATAAGAAAGCCGACGTAAAATTGCAGAAAATCATGGGAAGAGATGTGAGTAATTCCGGCAATAATTAGTAGCAAAATTTAGCAATTTGATTTCAGGAATTCCGCTTGATCCATTACGCAGGGGCCGTCACCTACAACGTCAAAGGTTTCATCGAGAAAAACAACGACCTCCTCTTCAGAGACTTGAGGGAAGCCATGACTAACTCGTCAAACGCCATAATAAACTCAGTTTTCCTGAAAAAGGAGCAGAGGAGCTTGAAACGTCCAGTGACCGCCATAACCCAATTCAAGAATTCCGTCAACAACCTGATGGAGATTCTGATGGACAAAGAGCCGTCGTACATCCGCTGCATCAAGCCGAACGGCTCGAAGCAGGCGGGGATATTCGACGAAGAGCTGGTCAAGCACCAGGTGACCTATCTGGGCTTGATGGAGAACTTGAGGGTGCGCAGGGCCGGATTCGCCTATCGCCGCAAGTACGAGCCCTTCCTGGAACGGTACAAATGTCTGTCTAGGGAAACCTGGCCGAATTACCGTGGCAACGCGAAAGACGGGGTTCAAATCCTCGTGTGCGCCATGGGCTACGAGAGCGACGAGTACAAAAAGGGCAAAACTAAAATATTCATAAGATATCCGAAAACTCTTTTCAACACCGAAGACGCTTTCCAAAATAAGAAACACGATATCGCCGCTATAATACAATCGTCCTGGAAAGGGCTAGTTCAGAGGAGGAAATATTTGAAGATGAAGACAGCCTCTGTCATAATCCAGAAGCACGTTAGGAGGTTTTTGGCGAAACGGCATGCGCAAAAGCGCAGGAAAGCCGTATCCACGATTAGAAAGCAAGTACTTTCCACCCTGTTTGTAATTTCCTAGTCATATTTCGCATTTTTAGCTTTGTCAAAGGGTTCATGACTAGGAACGGCCCAGAAGACGACCTCAATAAAGCGTTTTTATCGCTCGCGAAAGCTCAATGGCTTATTAGGCTTTCGAAAAGTCTTCCAACGAACATTTTGCAACGCACTTGGCCTCCTTGCCCTTATGTTTGCAAAGAGGCTTCCTTTGACTTGGAACGTCTTTATGGGGTTCACATGTCGCGAGTTTACCGATTGGCTTTATCCGCGGATCGTAAGAGTCAATTGGAACTCAAAGTTTTAGCCGAAAGGATTTTCAAGAACAAGAAGAAGAGTTACAAAGGGAGCGTTCCGCTTTGGTTCGTCAATGACCGTGTCGCCGAAAATGTTCTAGCGTTGAAACAGACCTACGCTCTCAATTTGAGTGGAGAGAAAGAAAGGGTAAGCCACTGTGAAATTATTGGTAATTACACAGCTTTGTTACAAAGTTATCATGATCAAACTTACCTTATAAATTACTATTAAAATGAATGATTTTTTGCAGTATGCCAGCACAGTTATGAAATACGATAGACACGGTTATAAACCCAGAGAGCGCATAATTATAATAACTGATCAAAATTTGCACGTGATTGAGGCAAAAGGCACTTCTACAAAACTGAAACACTGTCTCCCGTTGGCAAAACTGAAGTTGGTCGTGACACATGAGAAAGACCATTTATTATTGGTGCAAATTCCCGAGGAACTGATGAAGAAAAATAAAGGGGATTTAATTCTAGAAATACCGCATCTAATTGAAGCCGTGACTAAAATTATCGATGTCACAAAAAGACCAGAAATGCTAACGATTATCGACAAGAGTTCGTAAGTTATCCATGTAGAAAATTGGTAATTTTTAAATAATCTGTACAATATTTCCCGTTTCAGTATTGAGCACTCCATGAAGCAAGGCAAACACGGAGTAATCGATGTCACAATTGGCAATCCCGAGAGAATCCATAGGACTAAAAGTGGTCATTTGCTAATTGTGAGTTAATCTCCATCACCTCCATTACAAAGTATAATAATTTGGCTATTTTTAGGTTTCCTCGCCGTGATTTCCGCTATAACAGTATTGAAATGTGCCTTAAAATGGCCAAATAGCCGTACTCTTTCAAGTGATTTTTGAATACTTAAGTGCCATTGCATTACTTAATTACTATGATTATAATTATCACGTACCTACTTATATTTTATCCCTACGAACTTTGCGTATTTCATTATATTTATCAATCTAGGTATTAAACACAGAATAATAAGAGAAGTAAAAATAAATTGTTTGGAACTAAATTAAAACAAAAATTTATTAAAAAAAAAAATTAAACAGGGAAAGTGTACCTAATAATCTTGTAGTCCTTTGGATGGTTGATCTTTTGTTCTATGGGTTACTAGAGGTTTGCTTCTGGTGGTGTTTCGCTACAGCTTCTTGAGCTTTCGAGAACTTTTGTTGAGGAGCTGCCATAGCTCTGATTTCATTCTCCGCAGACTTGTTAACAGTTTTTGTGATGATTTGTTTCAATTTTCTCGATTCTTCTACCTTTTTCTTGGATTGTACAGGCCGATCTTTGATAAAACAGAAAAATATTATTCATAACCTCAAAATAGAATCTTTATCTTACTTGCTCTCTTCGTTATGGCATTTCCTTTGACTTTCTTCTTGTTTTTTACTGTATCTGGGAGTTTGGACTTCACTTTCATTTTACCTTGGGCCATTTTAATCAGCAAATAATTAGATTTTTCACAAAAAAGAACGTAAATGCCAAGTACGAACGCCACAAGACCCTGTCACTTTGACAGCTGATTGACAGAAGTATTGACCACGTGGGTCAGGATGCCAACCTTCTGTACTTTGAAATGAAAATAGCTAAAACCATAGACTTTGATAATAATATCTCTTCCTCCTTTTTCTTCCGAATCTCCAGCATCTGTGACGTGCATTTCTTGTAATATTGATATTATCACAGATATTATGAAGCAATTTATTCATGACGCTGGTAAATTGACTCCTTATTTTGAGTTTAATCACTGCATAAAAGGTCTAATGATCAATTATTATGTCTGTGGTATCAATGTTTAGGATGACTGCTTAGGGAGTTTAGTTTTTGAAAGGTTGGCACCCCGAGTGTCAAAATTGTTTAACTGTCACATACGATTTCGTTTCTGATTCGTTTTTTGAGGGTTCCCGGTGCTTTTCCTGAAGAAAGTAACGAAAATGGCTCATAATATCGAGGAAAAATCAAGAACGAAAGACGTAATACTCGACGATAACGTCAGTTTTGATTCCCTTCTTTTAAAAGACGAAATAACGAAAGGTTTGGAGAAAAATGGATTTCGAAAACCATCCCCTATTCAACTAAAGGCAATTCCTTTAGGAAGATGTGGCTTCGGTAAACCCCAGAACATCGAATTTACTCAAAGTGTAATAATCATCCTTGTGTTTTAGATTTAATTGTCAAATCAAAATCTGGAACTGGAAAAACTTTGGTGTTCTCCATTATCGCTTTGGAAGCTGTAAACATCACGAAATTCCTACAAGCCATCATAATAGTACCCACACGTGAAATCGCTGTACAAATTGAGCAAGTCTTGAAGAGCATAGGATCGTTTATAAACGGTTTAAAGTTTAAACCATTTCACAACTAAATATCAAATTCCTAATATAAATTTTCATGTGTAGGTCTACGAGTGGAATCGTTCATCGGCGGTTTACCCCTAGAAGACGACATAAATAAAGCGAAAGGCACCCACATCGCAGTCGGAGCCCCAGGTCGCCTGAAACATCTAATAACAAGTGGACACCTCTCGATAAAACATGTTAAACTATTCATCCTTGATGAAGCCGACAAATTGATGGAGAGCAGCTTCCAATCTGACGTGACCGAGATTTTCAACGCCTTACCTCAGAGAAAACAGATGATCACTTCGAGCGCCACCTATCCTCCGAAATTGGACCAATTTCTATCCCGGTATATGGTGAATCCGACCCACGTCAATGCAGAAATGGATACTCCCATGCTGCTCGGCCTGAAACATTTCGTCACGATTGTAGACTCGAGCTCGAACGTCGTACAAATGACTCGGGCCAAGAACGAGCTTTTGATCGAGATTTTATCGAAAGTTTCCTTCACTCAATGCTTGGTGTTTTCGAATTACCAGACTAGGGCCGAAAGTATCAGCAATTATCTGAACCAGAAAGGGTGGACCGCTTCGTACATTTCGGCGGCTCAATCGCAAGCGAAACGTTTGGAGGCCGTCAAAGATTTGAAGGAATTCAAGAGCCGAATTTTGCTTTCTACCGATTTGACCTCGAGAGGGATAGATGCAGCGAATGTCGATTTGGTTATTAATTATGATATTCCTACTAGTGCTGTCACTTATCTGCATAGAATGGGTCGGGCTGGTCGATACGGTTCGGCCGGAATTTGTATTAATTTAGCTCTCAAAGGGGACGAATTGGATCAATTGAAAAAAATCATTGGCGCTATTGGGTCTCCTTCAATGTCAATTCCGGAATTACCGGATTTGAAAGGGGTTTCTACTCTGGATTTATCGAACTCTGATTTAAAAGACCTAGAACAAATCCAAGGATTAGTAGTAAACTCAAATAATGATCTTTCAAGTAATATAAAAGATGAAGTCCTAGAACTGAATCATACTAATAGGAAGAATGAAAAGAATAAGAGTCAAACAAATCAAAAGACTTTATCTGATGAATTATCTGTAAATGAAAACGATGTTATGAATATTATCAACAACAGTAAGAAAGAAGTTAACGATGTCTGTGAAAAATTCTCGAATTTAGACACAGAAACTCTACTTTTGTCATTAGCAAACGGAAAAGGAACTGAAGAAAATGCCATCGGAATTAATTGTGATGATGATGGTGAAGACGACTCTGGTAAAAAACGAAAGAGGTGTGAGAAATTGTCACCTCCTTTGAATTTATCAGAAGTTCAAACGCAAAAACGTAAAACTAAAACGATCACCAATCCGGTTTTTTGTAAAAATAAAGCTCTATTTTCCATTACCAAATTACTGTGCAACTCGCAAACTGCCGGTGACGATACAGTTTCCTCCATAAGCGCATATTTGAATTTCATCAAGGCTGAAGATGATGATTTCGGGGAGGAATCTCATGAAGAAAAGACTGAAATTCCACTTGAGGAACAAATTCCTGAGAGTGTTCCTCAAGTCCAAAAAGAGTTGAGTGATGGAGTTATGGATGACATTTTTAGAGTAGGCTACAAATACGCTGTTGGTCTAGATAAGAATCATTGGCTCACCAAAATTCCCCCTGAAGAATTTAAAGCTTTTCAAGATTATTGCGCTGCAGAATTGCACGAAAATACTGATGAAGATGATGAGGATGACGATGAAGACGTGGATGATTATAACATGGAAGATTTCAGTTTGGTTAATAATTTGCCTAGTACTTCAACTTCCAATTTCAATTCATCTATGCATCAAAATAATCACGAATTGAGTGCCGAACAAAGTGAGCATTTCAAGAGATGTTATGACGAATGCAGCGATAGTTTGTGGCAAAACGGACTTACTTTCGAATCCGTAGATGATTTTGATTATTGGTATTCTAATGTCTGGCAACAACAATTACAATCTGTTAGGAGTTACGTGCAGCAAAATATTTATGTTGATGAAATGAGTAATTTCCGCCAACAAGATCCACAAATTCGTGATTGATCACTTAAATAATACACGTGTTATTTTTCTCATAAACTTTAATAAAACATTTAATTTTCCATGATTTCTGCTTTTTATTAAACTGGGATTAATTCCTCAGATTCATAGATGGGTGTGAAATTGATTTATGCAGTGGAAGCGTCGCGGACTTCGTTGGTGGTACTTTTAAGCCGTCCAGGGCCCATAAGTCATTTGTGGGCACGTATTATAGGTACCAGTTTTACAGGTATAATATGATGAGGCGAAATGCACGGTTTTCATTGAGAATCTGACGACATATTTACGACCATCTCGCGGTAATTCCGAATCTGCTCGCACCAAAGAAGGAAACCATAAAATACTTTAGCACCGGGAGGAAACGAGCGTGTCTCCCAGGGCACTCCACCTGAGAATACCCGGAATCATGAGGTGCACCTCGACATCTCGTAACACGAATAAAAGAGAAAAACGCCTAATTTAATATTTAAGTGGTCAAGTCGTGTAATAATAAGTACACACCGGTCAGATCTAAGACTTTTATTTATAATGGTAAAAGCCACCGGTTCGATTAATATCAAAAACATTTTATTAGACCAGAAACCGGCCGATTACCAGAAGTCCCGCTGGGAGAAATTACGTCACTTTATTAAAAAAATTAATAATAATAAAGTCCCATTAACGTCTCGAAAAGCGTACAGGAACTAATTTAAATATTTCTATACGTATAGATTGATCTGATGAATATTTTTGATAAAATATCGTCTAGCCTTTTCAAATGTCAATCTTAATTAGAGTCGATTCCTTTTCCGGATGTGAAAGCTCCGATGTTTTTTTTCAGGATAATGGACGTGCCGTAATTTTTTATCGCGTCTCGGCCGTAATTAGCATGGGAATTACCTAAAAGAATTGGATTTTCAGACCGCGTAAGACGCTATCTGCGTGTTTCGGAAGTTTATACGATGCATACAATGCAAATACTCCATCATAATCTAAATTTAAATCGATTTTTTCACCATTTCGAGGCTCGTCTGCCACTTACTGAAATGCGACAGTAAATAAGCCGAGTGTGGCGTTAATTCGTTCTAAATTATATCGTCGCAGGAAACGGAAGACGCAATTTTAGCGACAATTTAGACACATTTCGCTCGTTTAATAATTGCCACCATTAGTAGCGTACAGACAAAAACTCTATAAAAATACAAATTTAAACTGGGTGTTTATTTTAGATATTATAGCGCTTGCACCTTGAGCGAAATCATACACCTTCAAGAAGAAGCATCTGATAAAGAAGTGCATTTAAAATATGCATTAACGGCGAGGCAAGCGACCTCGACTATTACTATAAGAACAAAGACTTTATCGACACTTGAAAAGTTAAAAATGCAAATTATTTATCTTAATTGCGTGTACCTACAAGGAAACGTAATAATATTCTAATTGGAGATAAAAACTTCAACGGCAAAAGTTCAATTCATGAAGGAGTCTTTAAACATAATCTCTATACCCAGAGATAAGAAGTTCCAGACAATAACTTATAGTTATGAATATTTCAGTCGCCTTTGCTTCAAGTCTCCAGTGATGGATAGTCCGGTGTCTTTGAGCTTTTTTTCTGAAGAGCTGGGGGCAATGTACAACATGATGCAGTAAAAGCGAAACTCGCCCGATTACAAAGCAACATTGCGTCCTCTATACCAGAGAGTACACGTTATACCCGCTTGATGTATTGTGCAACTGGTCATAATACACCGCATTTGCATACAGACTGCACGCAGAGGTTTCGCCTCTTACAAAATCCCCAATAATAAATATTTGAGCCCTCTCGCACTATCGGCGACATCGGCATAAAATCACCATAATCGAGTCCCATCACGTTAAGGGCGGTTCCGTAATTCACGATTTATTATTGCCCTCGCCCACGGAAAAAACTGATTTCGGAAAGTGATTAGTTTTCCGAATGCGGGGCATAAATTATCGGGCCGATCCGAGAACACGTTCAATGGCGGAATGTGGGTCACGAAATTCGTGACAATATTCAATCTTTCGTTATCCGCCGGTCCGAGATTACGGGCCACCTTTATCACAAAGTGTGGAAGCTCTAATCTTAACGGCGCTTTTCCCTACTTTCAGAAAACGGAATTCGATAGAAAATGGCCGAAACTCGAATAATAAGTGATATCAAGAGCCCGGAAACGCCGGAAATTATGCATACGCGGCCGACCCGGCATATTCATGCTTCATGACCATTGTGGCGGAGGTGTGGCCATCGAGCATTACGATTTTCGTCGGACCTCCCACAAGAAGCACATTAACATTAATTACTTGGGAAATTCGGGGGAAGACTTTCGAAATTTGAGATTAAAAGAGTCGGTTTGCGAGTGAGCCAGAAGTGCCCGCTTTTAGTATGGTTTATTACTGAAAATTTAGCCGATAAAAAGCAGATAGCAGATAGCGAATAATAGTAGGAGTTATTATGCATCAGTCAAGTTACGGAGCAACGAAACGACACATTGTATAAAGATAATGACGATATGCAGCAGGATGCAGGCGAGGCGTAATGGCGTACAGGTAGATCCACAACATAATTAAAACGTCATATCGAGATCGAGCGAAAAGCGAGCTTTCCTCTCTGTGCCCGTCTTTCTGTCGGCGTCGGGTGTTTGTCATGTAATGCCGTGTGTGCTATAATGCGGACTTTATTCAAAACAAACTGCGGCAATAAATTATATCGTCGGCCTCGTACCTAACGTTATAGGAGCGAAAACCGGCCAGGTGGATCGAGCTTTTTTCGCCTCGTAAAAACATCGAATTTAATGCTTTTGTCTCGCAGAAATTCGACATTTCGCGCTAATTAATCGCGAAAAATTGCAGGTGTCTGCGAGATTAATCAGCATCCAGGAGTTCTGCTACGACTTCATAAATACACGCTCTGACAGGTGCTTATTAAGCGCATTTCGCCACCCGAAATCGGGCCGAAAGACGAGCTTTTCTTCCCGTGGGTAAAAAGGGCAAGAGTTAATTGGAGTAATTGTTGTGCATAAGTCCGCAATTTATTTTTATTAAGTGTAAGTTCCCATTCTTGGTGATGGATGCAGTCGGCAGCGATGGCCTTTACCTCTTCCCCGATAACGAGGTAAGGTTGCACCAGACGACCGCATAGCTACGATTCTTTCCTGACAAGTGCACATAAACTCTTCAGATTTATATGCACGTATCGCATATGCATGCGTGTAGGCATAATAGTAGCCGCGGCATGATGGGAGGAAGAAGAAGAGGTCGAGGGGAATCGGGATTACACGCTTAATGATAATTATGGCGCAAGAAATGGAGGGTTTTCGCTCAATTTATCGTCCGTTTCGGCTCGTGATTCCCTGGTGTCGGCATATCATTTCATACGAGCTGTTCTTTCGGATTTCCAGAGAACCACTGAAAAAATACTGAAAATTTCAAGTTGCGGATTTTCAGGAACAGTGAATTTTGAAAATCCTGTTCCTTGAAGCTCTATTCGATACAATTTCTTGAAGATCACCAAAATCGACAGTAGAGTTGTTGAAATATTTTCAAAACTGAATCAAAATAGACAAAAGGAGCTTTGGAAATAAGGGGCACCTTAAGTAGGGTGTGCGCCGAATGTAGGCAACCAAATATACGCGAAATTTTAGTGATTTTTGTCAAAGTTACAGCAAAAATGTCTAAAAACTTGAGAAAATCTCCTGAACCCTGCTCTATCACTAAAATCACCAAAAACTACGCCAGAAAATTGTCAATTACTAGTTTATTGTACTTCCGAAGCAAAAATTCGTAAAAAGAAGACAAAAAAATCTATAAGTTTGAAACAGTAGTATCTCTACTGAAACTAAAACTTCTCGAATTTCTTGAAAAAGTACAATATCATGCAAAAATATACAGCCACCAAATGATCAACATTGGAAACGATCAAAACTTCCAGTAAAATTCATATCGGCAGTATATTTTCAGAATAGTCCACCTATATGAAAAATCGACATAAAATCGTTACAGAACAGGAACTAGGAACTACAAACTTGTAAAAAATGGCTAAAATGGTTCGACCAAAGCTCTCAGATGTCCTCCGAGAGCTTTCGGGCGAAATTTCACTGAAAATTGAGACCTCCATAGCAATTTCAAAGAAGGACGAGTCGACTTTCGAGTTTATCTCGTCTGCGAGATGCAAATTTCCACCGGGGCCCCGGGGCGCCCAAATGGGGGGCCCATCGGGTACTCGATGGTCCCGAATTCGATGATTATGATTACGGGGCGAAAAGTTGGCCCGCGGGGGTGTCTCCTCGGTCATCTGCCCGGGCAATGTGCATTTCCTTATAGAGAATGGTCACCTCGAAGAGTCTCAATTAACATCGGCACCACCTGTCTCATTACGCAGTCAGTGTGTCAGAGAGACACTTCACCTGCCCGTCTCTTTTTCCTCTTCCTCTCGGTGGTAGACCGGAGCCCGTCAATCCACCAACGACTCGCCCACACGTAACCCCGGCCTTACAAATAAGCGACGATCCGATCTACCAATTAGCCCAACAAATTATCGTCGATCGGAATACGGGACCCACCGCATAATCCCGGATTTCCACCTAAAAGTCTTGAGAAATTTGAATTTTTTCACCACGCGATAGCCGAAGAATGACCATAAAAGCTCTATCACTCCAAGATCTTAAATATTAATGTGAGCCGTTAAAATTAGTTTGTCTTTTCACTCAAGCGATTACCATATCGTTGAAAATTTTCAGTTAGATACCTAATAGAGTCCTTAATGCACCCATAAAAAGATAATTAATTTAAAATTTAAACAGATAAATTTCCGTCCGCGTCAAGATCACAATCGTCGAAAAGGTCGGACGACTTATCGAATTTTTTTTATTATTATAATCGATCTCTTGCACCCCTTGGTGGGGGGTCGGCAAGAAAGGCCCCCACCCATTTATTAACATGCGTAAATATTGATGTCTATCTAGAAAAACAACTCCATATATCAGGCGTAATAGCCGCTAATGGCCAACGGTGAGTAAATAATAATGCGAGCTCTGTGGTATTAGGGACCCAACGAAATTTGTGCCTGATACCACCTAATATTAGTCAATTAGCCGAATCGATTAGTATGTATCTCACGTTTTACATATCACAATTATCACCCGTGTATTATTACATTAATTTATTAATTTCAAATTGATTTTCGTCGGTTTCGATTTTATTATCAACATTTATGTGTACAGCTGCGTTCGACTATTACAGGTCCTCTACTTGGTTATTAATTTTTTATGTGCGTTCTCGATGGTTTATTGGGTTTCGTTAACACCTCCAAACACGTCACCGTAATCCTATATACCTGCACACGCGAAATAACACTTAAATTTTTCGATATCAACCCAAAAGTGAACTCCACCTTTTGGTACTTACCGTATAATTTTTCGCCTTATTTATGTGGCGGTCGGAAATTACAATTTTTTCTGTATCGAGTTTCAGCAATAAATTCTCCCTCATTATAAATAATAAGCGGCGTATAGAAATTATTACGTTCTCAGCGGGGCAAATTGTGTTTTAATACGTTCCCGATAAATCCAATCGATGTCAAAATCGTTATTAAAGCGTGTTAAAACAGATCCACCTTAACTAAACTAAAAGTTAATGTAATTTAGTGGCCGTTTAACATGTTTGACGTATTTTATACCTTCCGTTTACCGTTCTCATTTTTCCTCATTCAAAGTGTACACGGTTCAAAGTAAACGGTTTCAATTTTGCCTAGATGGAAAAGTTGACGAATTTTTTAACGATTTAATTATCGGTTTGGGGATCGACGCGGAAAGCGTGCTTTTACCCATGCAGGGTGGGAATGAGCGATTCCCCAAATTAGAAAAGGGTATGTAAACGGTTCCAAGACATGTGTTTCACGATACCTGCCCGGACTTTACAACCGATCCTCGCACGAAACATCTATCAAGAGGAACATAGGTGAAGCAAAATAAAGATACGAATCGGACCATTAATCAATCGGGCCGCACAAATAATTAACTCCGAAATGAAGAATATTATCAATCATTGCTAATTGCACCTGACAGCGGTAATGGTGTTGTCGAGTGGTTCGGGCACCATAGCTAACAAGGAAATTTCAGACTGAAACTTTTCGGGAAAATTATGTGGACACCTTTTGGGAATAAAAAGGTGTGGCTCTCGTTTTAAATTAGGACGGAAGAATTACGGTGAGAAAACATGTAAATTTGTGTACTTTCGTGCCATCGATTTATGCTTTTATGATAATAATAATTGTGACTTTTATGCCAGATGCGGAGTGAAAATTCGGATTTATGGGGTTGCTCGCCTTTATAAAGGGTACCTTTTGCTCTTGCCTCGCACAATAACTGAATAATAAATACATTTTTACATGCAAACTACACGACTTTCGTTTCGTATTATTAACTATAAACTTGATACTTTCAGATGGCGTGCAGTATTAGCAATTAATGGCATCAGACTTGTACTTTATTTTATATTTTCAATTTACTTCTTCCCCTTTCTGGATATTGTTCTAGGCAGACATTCTAGAGGGAATTTTTCGTTTTGCTGTCGCTATCGCTAATGGTAATTTTAGCATTCCTTTTTCGAGTCGTTAATTAGATAAAGTCGGCTTATTATCAAACCAGAGTTGAAGCCAAAGTCAGATTATCAGAATAGTTTTTAACATTCCTTCGCCATACCTTACCTTCCGATTTTCTCGTTTTACCCAACCACATTTAGTTACTAGCTCCAACTCGGCTTTTTCACGTTTATTAATATCCATCCATCCACCACCTAAAATAACTCAAAACCGTACGCACTTTAGGCTCAATTATTTTTCGCAATCAGTTGATCTTCTCATTTAGCGGTCCATAATGTCTAAAAATACCTAGAAAAATATTCATTTGAAAGAAAAAAATATAATAAACGCATGGGAAAATAATCAAGGCCTTATTAGTTACGGAAGACTAATTTTTTTGCGAAAATTGTAATTATTACAAAGCATGCGATGTGAATAATAAATGTCTATGAATTGTTGCAGCAAAAAAATCAATTGGAGCGGAATTTCCATCACTATTCGGAAATGCCAAAGGTTCTAAAAATTACAGGGGAAATGAAATTAGAGAATTAATTAACGGATCAATTGTGTAGGTTCCTTTACCTACCATAAATAATACACAACTTATTATTATCAGTTTTTTACTTGAAGTAAATTGGATGCGTTACGACTATATCGTAAGGTTAATGTTGCAACAATATACTTTATTATTATTGTTTTATACATATTATCATACTTTTTAAACTTATCTAGACTCGAGTAGTATAATTTATGAGGTAAATGTGCATCCAACCTCTCCACTTACACCTATCGTGATTAAAGAATAAATACTTAATCTAATTACTTTTCGAGAAACTTTTTCCTTACATTATTAGGTAATTCAGATTAGTTTTCTATACGTTAGAAAATAATTAAAAATAATGCAATAGTTATGTTGCTACTCGATAATGAAATCAGTTATAAATTGAAAAACCGAAGAAAAACCAATACTTTAATCACCAATCAGATCGTCCGGATTAATGAAAAACAAGTCGTCCAAGCCGGTATTATAAAATACCGCAATTATTTCGCGGCTAAAACCCACAATTACGCCCTTTTATAAAGTACGTATAATATTCATACATAGCATACATAAAATCAGCAAAAGTACCCCATGGTTCTGATCTACATAACGTACACCTATAAGAACCCGAGTATTATTCCGGTAAGTACCCATGCTGCTTTATTTATAAGGTAAGTGTACTTAAAAAACGACCCAGCTGCATAATTACACCCAATAATAAATAATAAGATAATGAAGCAAGAGTCGATTTATCCAATTTTGAATTTTATAAAAAAGGATTTTTGCGACCAAACTAATAGGCTTTTCCTGTCAGCTGAAACTCGAGGATATACATATTCCAAAAGTAAAATATCATCAATTACCTCACACAGTTTCTTGGAGATTTGAAGATAAATTCGCATCTACCAAGACACGATTTTGACATTTCATCATCCTCTGTTAATTTGTACATACTCGGAGTTTTTTTCTCAGTACTGCATGAGAAAAATTAAAGAGAGAGTGATTAATAGCTACGACATGACTTTTGTGAGTCACCTGCGATAGTTTTTCTCGATTTTTTACAAGTACCTCGCCGGAATCGCGGATGTTTATTGCGTGATGAAGGTTTGCCCGTCGGAAATTCAACCGTGTCATTACATCGAGATAATCGAGGCGCAATTAAACGCTAATTTGAATCCGCAATTATTGCCCGGGGAATTCAAGAAAACGCCCCAATTTCCCCAATTTTCCTAGGCACGGACAAATAACCGAATCGAGATTAAATCTCAATTTTCGTTCTTGTAGCGACTTTTTAAACGCACCGTGCATGTCGTTCCGATCTGATGTCCGAATAAAAGTCACCCAACCAGCGAGCTTTAAATTTTTAATCCTCGTTATCTTATTTCGCCCGAAAAACGACCACCGAGAACCGGAGAGATTATTTAAATGCACGGGCTTATTAAAATATTTCCCCTTGCTTTCTTGGCGATTACTCCAACGAAAACTAAATACCAACGCCATTAGCCGTTCGTATTATGTTAAACGTGTGGGTGATGGCTATCGAATTTTCTAATCTGGGCAGTTGGAAAAAATGCATTTGCATTCGGAACGCGAGGGCGATAGCGCCGCAATTTTCGCTTTTCTTCCCTCGTCGTTATCGCGATTTTCAGTTTTTCAGGAGTGCGTCGTCCATTTTTCAGGTGGCTAAATTGTGTGTAAAATGCGATAATACGTGGCGGCTGGGTGGAGCTTTTGGCGGACGGAGGGCGTGGGTTTCCGCCCTTAAGTCTCGACCGGAAACACGCACCACGACGTGTGACGCCGACATCCACTTGAATAACTCACGGGTGCACGAGAAAGTGGGCATAACCCACGGGTGCGCCCCCTCGACCGATCCTGGATTATTCCAATTGGGCCACCGAACGAAAGATAGCCCATCGCTCCTCATTTCCGCTTCATAAGTATGCAAATTCTCGTGTTTCTTCCTCTTATATCACTCGGGGATTAAATTAACTGTTCACCGTGCATTTTTTGAAGAGGTGATGGGCTCAAGTCTGCCGGAATTAATTTTCTGGTGGGCAAGTACCCAACACCATACATATTACATGAAGGTATTAGCCGGCTCCAATTCGCTGGTTTTCTGCCGATTTCGGGGTGAAAATAATACAAAAATCGTCGATTTTTCGTTTTGCGGTCTTGGCATCGCGGCCTAATTAGGCTTGAGGTTCTTATTACCGCTTTGAATTATTGTTGATACCATCTCGCTTTTAATATCGTCTAATTACCATTAAGGCACGAATCTTTAGCAAAAACTGACCGTGTTATCGTTATGGTCGGGTCGAGCGGAATGGAATTCAGACCGTTTTTTCACAAAATTTCTTTATTTTTCCCCAGTACGCTTCGATGGCCCTAAACGGCAAAAACGACGGAATGGATTTTCGAAATATCCGATATTTTATTATATTGGAAGAATGGCAGGAAATGAAAATAAAAAATGCACCTGATGTATCAATGTATCAATTAAACGCGCGTCGTCTCATAAATAATATATTCGCGCTGAATAATTCGATAGAAAACGGAAACTGCACCCATTAAATTTTAAGTCGTGACATAGTATTTCCTGCCGCATAAATCATGCGATCGTAGAAATATCGCCAACGAATTTGTGATAATTCCATCGAATCTCGTACATTATGCTCACTTATAAGGGGTCATCACACTTAATACGGTACACTTTACACGACAAGAGTGTTTATATCTGAATCGGGTTGAATTTACGACTTGAAATGTAATGAATTATTATAGGTGTTTGCTGAATCGACTACCTAACTGGATGTGTGTCTGCCTTTTACCTAAAGATGAAGAAGGAATTAATTCCAATAACTCATTCGGATATTATTTATGATGGCTATAAGACCGACGCACATGCGAGCATTTAATTAATTTTTTCTATGGAATTCGATTGGAAGCATTAGAAACTTGAGGAGGTGCAAAGACTGACCCTTATAAGGCCAAAAATTGCTGCAAAATGAAAATCGAGCAATTCGTGCAAAGTTAAAGTGTCCCCATTTTGGAGGATCGATGCCACTGTGACCGCCTAAGATATTTAGGGTAAATAACAATAAACCTCCCCAGATTTCGTGCGGATAAAAGTGCAACGATCCCCTATGCAAAATATACCTGAAGAAAAATTACCTATTCGAATTAATTGCAAGTTCGTACAGGTAGTAATTGACAGATTTCCTGGCACTTTTTCCCATATCATTACGTATGTGTACTTAGGTTATACTGGTATTATTATTTTAGCCAAAGATGTATTTATTCCGTTTTCAACTCTTCTACAAGCAGGTGTTGTTGGTAAATTTCGCAAGACATTTTTCATCAAAGAACCGGTGAAAAACCTATAAACTGACGACTCATTCAATTACACATTACCTGTAAAACGCCTTTTCTACCCAAAAAAACATAAATGTTGAAATAGAATTATTCACGTATTCATTTAGGTTGCGTCTTTTACCCAGATCTGATGAAAACGCGACAATTCCCCGAGCTCATAAATTCGAAAGCGTGCAACCGAACAATTCCAGATATACCCAGAGTGATAAATACTTTCAAAGAACTCCAACCGTCCATTTGTGCATGGAAACACCCCGACATTATAATAATTACAATGCAGTCCAATAATTAAATCAATTTCCTTCACCATGTTAAAAACGCAACTTCTCCACAAATCAATGAAATGATTTTATTACCATCACAAAATAAAACAATAAAATGCTTGAGCTTATTTCTCTATATTTTTCAAATAGTTACAAAAAAAAAATCAACAGGGACAAGGCGGACAACAGGGTGGACAGCACGCCACTGGCGGAGGACAACAGACTTGAGGAATGCACGGCACGGCAGGTGCCACAGGGACGATACTTCCGACCGGAACCAGTGGCGGAGGACCGGGGCAGATAGGCGGCGGACAAGGCGCCTGCGCCACCAATGGAACAGCGGGACAACACGGAGGACAACACGGGTCACAGCAGGGACCGCACGAAGGACCGCAAGGGCCGCACGAAGGACCGCAAGGGCCACACGGAGGACAAGGAGGCAACCGGATATAGGCAGGGTAACACTGGTACTCCTCCAAATCCTTGCCCTTTCCGCTGTAATCGTGCCCTTTACCCAGGTGCTTCCCATTAGAGAATTGACTAGGCCCGCAAGTTGGGTCAGGTTTTGTCAGACATTCCGGTGACCCTTGACATTCGCTCCTAGGGCAATCGTCCTGTAGGCCGTTTCGTTTTTCGCAGTCGCACCCCACATGCAAAATGCTCGCCCTCAATTCCCTAGATTTTGACCTCTTCAAGGGTCCGCATTTCGGGCGTCGGTAACAGACCATCATCTGGGGTGGGTTGCAAGGGACGCAGGGTTGCTCTTTCGGGCAGGGGTTGCAGATCGGGACGCACGGGGGCGGCACTGGGGTGCAGATGGGGAGGGTCGGGGGCACGACGACGGGGCAGCAGGGCGGCGGGCAGCAGACGGGCACCGGGGTCGTGGGCGGCGGGCAGGTGCCCGGGCAGCAGGCCGGGGGGCCGCAGCAGGGCGCAGGGCCGCAGCAGGGCGAAGGGCAACACGAGGGCTGTGCGGGGCACACGATTGGCAGGCATGGTTTGGGGAGCGGGTCGTAAATTTCTATTACCGGTCCTGGGGCGCAACAGGGCGGCGGCGACGGCATCGGAAAACAGGGCGGACAGCACGGACTGCAGCATTGCTGCTTGTCGTCGATTTGACACACGAGGTCCTTCAATTTCGTCAGGAGGGATTGCCTCTCGGCGCACTTTTCCGGGCAAACGAAAACCATCTTCACTATATGTTATAGTTTCGAGCAGAAATAAAAGGACACTGGTAATTTTCGAGATTTTGGCCTGAATTTACTACTGGGATTTGTTTCACATGTCTGGACGAGACGAATTTTGAATTTATTTGGAAAATTTGATTTGTTTTATCCGGGGTTCATGGTAACGTCAACAGGGTGCCGGCTAGATTTAAGGTACAAGTTCACCCCAGTGAAAAAAAGCTGGAAATTCAAAAATTCTCAAAAAAAAAATCACAGAATTGTATTCTAATGAGTAGAATGAGACACAAAAAAATTAAGGAAATTGTACTTAGCGTTTTTTCGAAAATCGCTTGTTAACTCCGAAAGGATAGGTACGATTTACACGAATTTTTTGAGAAATTTTGAATTCCAGAAGGATGAACTAGATGATTATTCTTAGTGTCGGTATTACAGTTGCCTTTATGCAGTTCCTAGCGCTCTCTACTGGGTACTTTAAGTAGTAGCTACCTGTTCTAGAATGGTTCGTACCCAGGGTGGGTGAACTTGTACCTTAATCGTGGGGATTTAGGACGAGCCTGTAGAACTAGCGCGAATTCGCGTGTTGGGTTTTTTCTTATTGCCGGTGTCGCTCGTATAAATGCAGGTGAGTTGGGCAAAACGAAACTCTAAAGTGTAATAATAAAATGATACGATAAGAAGACAGGTAGATTACAATTTGCATTTTTCTTTGTTTGCGGTGATATCAGAGTTCTACCGACAACAATACCCGCCTAGTATTATGGTGGTGCAGATGTGATGCACTCGGTAATTATGCATTTTGCTGCACTTCCTCCTGTGATGCGGTTTCGTGAAACGACAACACGGTCGTATTATGTGTTCTTTTTTTCAGTGATGGGTGATGTTTGGTTGAGTTATCGCGCCGACCTTTCTCTTCGTATAATTCCTTCATGAATCATTATACGTGTTGTTATTATATCTTCATGTCTTTATTTCAGAGAAACCACCATAAAGGTTCTTTATATGGGTAGGTATTTTCCTGAAATGGGTTGTTATCCAAGAAAAAATCTGATATCCAGCCAGTTAACAACCTTTTAAATACATACGTATGGAAAATTAATTGCTTTTTATTTCTGTCAGGACCAGTAGCAAAACTAGATCTTTATTATTACAGTAAAATAGAACGGTTTTTATCTTGAATCTAAGATTCAGACTTTATAAAAGTTTAATAGCACCTTAATTGAGATTAATAAATAATCCGAATACAATGAACATTTTTGCACAAAGTGATTTAAATGTCTGCGTTTTAGTTTCAGGCGTTCCCTGCATGACGAAAGTTGATTATAATTTATGGACCGCTTTTTAAAATAAAATCCAATAGCAAAAAGTTCCCATTTGGTATACAAGATTTGATATTCTGATTTGGAATTCGAGAAAGTCTGCGTGTAGAAAAAGAAAATCCGCCAAGTCATGTCTACTGATAACTGATAAAGAAATATTACAATGACAACTTGGAAATTAAGTATTTATGTTCAACCCAAGACCGCTTTTTCTATTTTTAATCTACACCCCTAATCATACAATAGTTACAGAGAACAGGACCCAAAAAGCATACAATTAGGTGTGAATCCAAAAAAAACACAAGAGGAAACTGACCGAGAATCTTTAAACGAAAGCTCCTTTCAGATGGGAGAAAACCACACATGTGCTAATAACTTGGGGTCGGTTTGCAGATTGCAGATGGTTCTCGGGTCCACCCTGATGCTCGTTTGGAGATCTCGACTTATATTATCGACTAAATGATAATTAAGGAGAAGATAAAAACGAGACTCACAGGAAGAGGAGTGAATGTAGAAAAAGGAAAACGGTTATTTAATCTTAATAGTGGACATAAACTCCCCTTCGCACCCACCCAACACAACATGAAAGCAGATGTTAGTGACGTTAAGTAGTCATTTTACTTAGTTTTAAAGGATACAAACGCATAAATCAGTCTGCGGAGGAGTTTTTGTGTCGTTTTCGGTGGTCAGCTGCGCGCCATAAAAACACTTTCCTTGTGTGTACTCTCTGACCCTCCGATGGCTATTTACGATCCGAATTTCCTGAATTAGAACCACCGACTACATACCGACACTACATGCCTTCTGAGGTAAACGACTTTATCGGCCAGACGCAAGACATCGGGGCCGAAGGATAACGAAGGGTGGCCGCACCTTTACTACTTTATTTTTAGAGGGTCGGTAATCTCTTTAAAGGGATAATGCGATAAAGTCTCGACTAATTTGTGAACTAGACGCAGTCGAGTCGGACATTGTTCCTTTAGTTTTTTGTCGATTTGTTTCCGAGGCGTAAGACATATTACTACCGGCGACAGCCCACTTCTAATAAAACGGCAGATGCGAGCGATATTTCATTTTCGAGTTTGGATATACAGAAACCTACAAAAAATTCATCAGTTTCAGTTTGTTTCGACCACTCGTGATGATTTTTTCAGCCACGAAAAACGACTGATAGAAAAAAAAAACCACATGTCATATTAAAAATTCATTCCAGGTATGTAGACGTTCCATAAATAATTGAGTTTTTAACAATTTGAAAGGATTTTTAGCAAGAAAAAAAGCGACGGAAACTAAATTAATGAGTTTCCCCGCTTTTCCAAAGAAAAGTTTGCGATTACTTGAGCAAACCAAGATTTCAGATTTTTTCCTAGGGTTTTTTCGAAATGACTAATGATGACCGATGAGTCACCCCTTCCTCACTGCGGTGGTAGTTTCAGGCGAGCTTTCAGAAGGGTTCGGTTAAACGCGTCCGGGTCGGATCAATATTTTGCCCACCCCTGAAATTTCAGGCGGTCGCTGAAACCGAGTTGCCGCTATTCGCCGTTAGATGGCACCACTCGAACATTTCGCTCGGCACTTTCCAGATTTTATTCCATTTTCGTAAAACGAAGAAATTTAATTACATCGCGCCGGAAGAACCGCCAACATTGTTCTGGTGAAAGCTCCGACTCGCATAATGATAATGAAAAATCCATCCAGCGCCTTCAACTTATTATTCTACTTACCATGATACCAACACTAGGCTAGGAATGAAATCTGTTTAGAAATATTTCGAATACCCAAGTACTCGAGTTTGAAGTAGGTGAGTATGAGTATGAGGAAAAGTCTTTATTTGATTATTTTTATAGTCGAGTGGTCGACTCAACGATTGAGAAAAATCAAAGAGGAGGTGTGTTCGTGATGTGTTGTTCATCGTTGGGACGTTTGTTTATTAATCGAGAAAAAATCGTTCGGTGAGTGGCTTTTGGAAGTCGTTATCGAAGCGAAAAGTTTTTCAATTTGTTTGATTAGTAATAAATGCCGTTAACAAGTTAACAGTTAAAATAAACACGAAATGCTACTCGAGGTAAACACGATTAGACGCTTTTTTCAATTTTTTTCTCCGCTCCAACGTCATCCAATAATAAATAATCACCGAAACCTCGTTGAACTCTATTACGCGATTATTTTCATTCGGTGGTAGGTGGAGGAATTATAATATTGGAGCCACTCTGAATAATTTATCGCATAACATTCCGACCGTAAGCTCTTGAGACCCGCGTCCTATACGAACGAGTCTAATGTAAGAAGGGAATGATTGCGGGATATTTAGCGTGCTCCGATTGACGTTTAACAAATTGCACCAGTGGCGTACCCACTTGTATTCGTCACAAAAGGGCGGAAATCGAACTAAAGACGGTGGGAAAAATCGAGTTCGCTCACTGGATGTACGACTGGTCGGTGAGCAAAGTCTCAAGATTGCGCATAGTTAGGCAGGAATTCCGTGTAGGTATACCTCGAGCTTTTTTGTCGGTTTCGCTGGAATTTATTGTGCGGTTATTAACATAAGAACCCGCGAGGAATTTCAATAAACAATGATAACGAGGCCCACAGCCTCATAGCAACAACGGCGAAAACCATTATTACGTACCTAGAGACGAAAAAATGCCCGGCCCTGATGGGAAATGAGCGAGCCGGGGAATTTTTCCACCCCGGTCCGGATCTGTACGGTCGTTGCGTTCTTATTAAAATCAATCTCGGCGAGAAAGCCCTGACAGAAGCGGTATGAGCCGTCAAATCAGCTACCCGCTCCCGGTATTACTGCTTATATTTACATTAAGCCTGTATTGTGAGATTGAATTTTGAAACAAAGCGAATTTTAATATTCGCTGCCTCTTCTTATGCATAAAGAATCCCTCATATCGAATACCTGGGCCGCCTCTCGTATACAAAGTAGAACGAAAAAAGTTTCATCTTACTTACGACCCCCACACCAGAAAACCGCCATCATCATAATAATCATCATAAAATCGAAGATTAGTGGGGAAAACGCCCCATCGCTTATTATCCGCCGATTTCCAATTGTTCTTATGCGTGACTGGGACTAATAAAAATAATAATTCAATGACTACTGTAAAGTGGAGGGTGCTAATTACCCCGAAATTCACTCAGACTTGTAATTCCGAACGTTCGTCATTTCCCATCCCGAAGTAACACCTTCTCGATACTTTTATACAGGGTGTAATGAGGGTCGCTTTATTCAGAAGAACTTGAGGGAAGTAGTCGTGGGACAGGAACCCGCACATCACAGGTGGCCGTCATTTCTGTTAAAAATGCTTCCTTATAACAGCCATCGCATTGCACACGCATCTGAATAATAATAAAACCAGAAACGCGGCGATAAATCAGTGCCGGGGCCATAGGAGAGAGAAGAATGAAAGTGGAGGGAAAATGTGCAACCAACCCTTTATTCCTTTTATGCAAAACGTACACAGAAAGCGGATCGATTGTAATGCATCCACGTCCACCGTCGGGGCCTGGAAACTCTCCGAGAGACCATCTACGTACACGCATTATCCACCAGGTAGGTTATGCGCGTATGGTAAACACGAGAGCGCGGGCACGCATGCAAATGCGCAATTTTCATATCTAATAAAAGCCCGAGAAGTGTATTAAAGGCCGCTCTGGGAACGGGAGGGCCGCATTTCCCATGGAATTTCAATTGAATCGCATTATGTGGACGTCCTCTTCCTCGCCCCGAAGAAAGACCCATACGAGCGTATTCATAACGAACCCGACATTCTTCATATTATCGGTCGACTCCTCGATGGATTTTATGCGTACTTATTCAGAAATCACGAAATCGTTTTACTCTCCGGTGGATGGAAGTTACGGCGGCATAACTGGCCTCGAGAAGTGATCAATCGCCCGGGAGCCTTAATGATAATTACATATTAGGGATACTTTGGACGAAGATCACGCGATGCTTCCGAACATCTCATCAGCGGTTTCACGTATGCCCGCATCCACACAGGGTGTCTCTCTGGAAAAAACCCACTGGAAGACGACCATCTCAATTTCCCTATGAGACACCCTGTAGGTTCTTAAGAGACTCGCAGACGATTTGTTGGTCTCGAGGGTCTTTCGCCCCGACGTCTTTAGTTTTTACGGCCGTCCGTGCAATTTGTAGTGTCGCATGTCTCGCGAGAATCAGTCGCGAGCGGCAATAAAGCGTCCATTTGATTCCGTTCCGAGCGTCGGGGCGATCGAATTAGAATCGCCGCTCGTCACGCTCGACCACCCCCGAAGAAGATCCGCGGGCGAAAAAAAAAGTGACCCACTTAATCGCCCCCGACCCGACCCTGATCTCGTCCAACTTTTCCATCGACCCGCGCGTTTATAGCGCCGCCGACCAATTAGCCGTAATTGACGCCGAAGAGCGCACGCGGCGCGCCTGCGCCGCCCGGAACGCGGCGTGTGCCCGGAGACAAGACGTCGACTCCGGGGAAAAGACGGGAAATTAATTCCGCACGGACCGCGCCGACCACTCTCTCACAGTCGGTCGACCTGGGTCGTCATCCGGGTCGACCGAATCGCGACGAGCCGTAACGGCGAAAAGCCGTGAGCGCGAAACGCCACCACGTCGACAGTGACAGCGCGCTGAACGTCAATCACGCCAAATCGCTTTGATAGCAGTCGTGGAACATGTTTACACCTTAGATCCACCGAAAAATGAGTAATTAATACCAGAAAAGTCACAAAAAACACTGAGGTCTTACTTGGTGCCCTTTTGTGTACTGGAAATGTGAGAATTCGCTGTTTTCCCCATGAAACTCCGTTCAGAAACACATCGGGATGATCGGGTGCGTTCGGGTCGACCCGATCAAGTACATTCTTAACACGAACTGTCATTGTCGATGTAGTGGGGTTTCGCGCTTACGGTTTTCGCGCCATTATCGGCCGAATTTCGAGATTTCTAGAGAGTTCTGCCCCCGGAGCCGGAAAGCTCCGGGTGGCCGATTGATTCCGGGTGGCGGAGAGCGGGTATAAGGGGGCGGCATCCAATCTCGGCGCCTCTCGTGTGTCGCATACGTCACCCGTCCGGATTTTATTGCATTTTCCTCCCGGCGAGAAAAGATGGACGCCTCCACGCCCTCTGCGCGTTTTATTCGCACGATTCGCAATGACCTTTTCCAGTGTGGCGCCATCAGCAAGAAATCGAAATTACGATGACAATTCGTTTCGTGCGTACTCGTGACGATGACGCGTCCGCATTTTATGTCAAGTGACAGGTGCAGCGGCGTCGCTGATGTCATTTCCAGCGTTTAATTAGGGTTTGATAATACGGTGCGTGTGATGCACTCATAAATCCGGGCGCGTTCGCGATACATAATCATCTAGGAATTCTCGTGTTGAAAAAACCGTAGATTTCGTACGGGTATAAAGTAGATGATGATGATGATGATTGTCGATTAGTCTCTGGAGGAACGTTGAAATTGTGCGGAATTTGGTCCATCGGCCTAATGACGGTAGATTATCCGGTCGTGCGGTCTTGTGACTCGGGGTTAAATAAAGTAAGACGTCGTATCGGGTCGTTATTAAAAGCTACTCAAGTACGTAAATCTCGAGCGATTAAAGTGCGGTTCACACCGAGCGCGATCCGCGTTTGCGTGCTCCTTAATTGGCGAAAATTACAAGAACTTGAGAGCGGCGAGAAAAGAGCCTCGAGAAGAAGAAGACGAATGATGGCGGTCTGCAGCCACTTCATTATTCCACATACAGGGTTGCCCGAGTTCAAATTATTCTCGAAAACCACTTTGCAATGAGGCACTAATTGGAATTTTAGTGCTGTTAGGTTTCGTCAGGGTTTTATCACTAAATTATGAAAAACTAGAAAAATGTGGAATCCCAGTGCCCGGTAGCACTCGAAAAATGAAAGTTGACTCGTTTTTTCAATAATACGCCAATATTAGACTAATTTCCCCACTCCTGATGACTCATCAATTGGAAGCCCTTTTAAAATTTCATCGATATCTGACTGATAAAAAGTTACTGCACTTTGAATTTTTTGACAATTTTTTTTCTCAAATTTTCGAAAATTGAAAATTTCCTAAATGTCGTCTAAATTGAAATCTAGACACTCTTTCTAATAGATTTTGAGCTAACTAAGCGATTCCCGCCTCACTCGACTGAATATCTCGACTAATAAAAAAGTTACAACACTTTTCTGAATTTTATCTTCTACTTTTAGTATAGTTAATAAAAAAATTTTGGATTTAGACTTGGATTGAGACTTTCTCATATCTTTGAACTACTTATCCTCAATAAAAAAGCACCATAAGACAAAAAGGCACATTACTAAATGGGACAGGTAAGTTCACATTGGCAAAATAAATTGTTGAGCCCACTTTTGAAAGCCCAACTTACACCACAGCAAAAGCCACTAAAACTTTGAAATGTAGTTTCCACTATACAAAGTTAGCAACGATTTCATGTACATAGGTATATTCGCTAACGAGAGAGAGATTAAGTACAAGAGCAGAGAGGAGAGGAGCAGGTACATCGATTAGGCGACCACTTAAGAGAGTAGTAGAGAGATCATCAGCATGCAAATATCATTATCTACTTGAATACTCATTCAATTGTCGAAGATGAATACCGAGGGATAAAGGGGCTCAAATGGCCACAAACCCGCGTTGCCACGGCAACTCGGACGAACGGAGAGAGAAAGAGAAAAGGGCCTCGCTCGGTATTCACCGGGAAAGGGTGCGAGAGCGGTGTGAGCGCGATCAATCTGGCGGCCTTTGTGCAACTTTCCCATTGTAAAACACGTAAACGCTCAGACCCAGACTGTACACCCTTTTCTACACGGTTTCTTCCTGCTCCGTCTGTAATCAGCCCCAGGGCTCACCCTTTACCGGCAATTACCGAAGACGCCGACTTAATTCGGGCCCTCGAGGTGATGCGCCCCCTGCTTTTGACAGGTGATCGAGAATTGTCTTTTCCGTTATTTGCGAGTCTCGGGGGCGGTTGGAGATTTCCACCCCCGCCCTAATGTGGATGGATGTTGGCTTCAAGTCCCGTCGCCCGGGCAACCGGGTTCCCTGCAGGTTAAAACCTTATTGGATATGTTCATCGTTTTATTTTATTTCTCCACTTTTTCCCCGGCATTTACATTTTCTATCCGGATCCGGAGAGGGTGACGTTCCCCTCCTCCATTTGCCGACTAGGACGCTATTCGCGATTTTCGATATGTTATAATATTTCGAGCCACCCCTCGCCCGCCCCTGCAGTGTAATCATCGTCGTCATCCCTTTTCGCGCACTTTTACTCAATCAACTATTTTCGCGTCGGACTTCTTTCATGGCGATATTCCGTGCCCGGGGCATAAATCCGATTTGCTTTCATAAAATTCGCAGTACGTCAAATTAATGGACGACCAATTTGGGCGCAAAAATCTAATAACATTTCTAAATGGCGGAAGCGTGCGAATTCGCAAAGACGTAATAAAAATATCGTCGCGTCGGGCGAGAATCCAAAGGATTATTAATATTAAATGCCGGGTAAAGGAGAGCGAACTCGATCGATGGCGAAATTGGAAAAAAATTACCACCCTGTACATCGGATCGAGGGGTTGGCAAATCTGAAATAAATTTCTACGAAAATTTCTGGCGAATTTCCTGAAATTATTCTTCAGTGGACCACCGATTAGGAGGAATAAATTCCTCACGTCTCAAGTTGAGGATGTTTTGCAACGGTAATGGAATTTCTGCTGTTACAGAAGTGAACATTAATTACCCCATGCAAGACTTAGTTGCATACATTGCGGTTAGCCGTAAATTTATTGCGCCTCCACCTATGTAGTTACTTGTATCGATATGTGTAATTTATGAAATAGGAGGAGATAAAGTGAAGACATCGGTTTTGAATTTCAGACGAGAGATAGTAAAGTAAACACCTTTGCGCAAATCTAGCTATAATGGGCACGTCCAAGGAGAAATTCTTCATAACGTGCCTCGATATGAAGAATACTTACCTAAAATTTGCGAAATTTCATCCGACGACGATATTGCCAACCCAATATAATACCTACAGAGAAATATTACATTTTTCTGCAGAGCGAGAAAAAGCAAAGGCACAGAAACAATCAATTTTAATATCGCCGTCTGGCAACAAAATTACATTCTTCAACTCGCATAATGGTTATAAATGGGGAAAATATTGGAGGACATGGTGCAAGTCACCAAGACACCAACTCACCATCGGAATGTCTCGAGTTAATTAAAAAATCCATCGAGGGGATGATGGGCGATTTCGTAAATAATAATTGCGGTTTTATTCGTTAGCATAGGAGCAAGAGGAGGCTCGCGATCGAGCCGTTCAATTTGGAAAAGTTCCCGGGTTAAATCCATCATTATATCAGGGCTGAGGGCGAAGATCCGGCCCGCTCTCACTACACGCTTCCGAACAATAGACGTCAAGAGGCACGTACAAGACAAGGGCTTTAGGGGCTCCAGGGATGTGTAGATTTCCACCGGCTCTCTTTTGCTTACTTTTTTAAATTGGGGGAGAGGACGCATCTCGAGAAAACCCCCCAGGAACACAATTACGATTCCCACCTTTACCCCAATTCTCCCAATCTCTCACGACCTGCATTGGTACATAAGTAATAACTTTCGTGAAAATTCGCAATATCTACCGAATATTGAAAAGAATGAAAAATGAAGGAAAATGTCGAGTGCGGCGTAAAAATGAGGCAGCACTCGAGATATAATAACGAAAAGAGATCCGGGCGTGAGTGTGGAGGAAAAAAAGGGGGAAAAGCGGCATTCATAATAATACTGGATGGAGTGTGTAATATCTGGAAGCAGTTTCTCATCGTGATGGGTGCGCTACTCTTATCTCGCATTTCTGGCGTGCATCACCTCTTCTTCTTCATCTCGTTCTTCGTCTTTTCATTCGCATCGCCGCGTATCTTTCGCACACGGTTTTATTATTGCGCACCCATCCCTCTTTCGACTAGTCTAAAGCACCACTCTCACATAAAGAAAGAGGGAAGAGCGACGGCGACGTCGTTGTCGGCCATCTTGGAGGAGAACTTGTTCTATTTTTTTTTCTCCTTTCATTATTTCGGTGTGTGTGATGTCGCATGAATTTCGCTCGGTCTCTCGTATTCCCCCGAAATGTATTCATGACTGGCGGCGTTTTATTTTCGGCCGGATTTTCCCGTTTCAGCTTCATATTAAAAAGCGTTTTTCTTTTTTAGAAAACTCGATTTGGATTAGTTCGCGTACATTATAGTTTGTTGGATTTTCGTTCTACGATGGTCTCCCCTTCACGATAATGATCTCGGAAATAGTGTCGAGTCATGACGTGAGAAGTGAAAATCTGGTTTTATTATTCCGCGAGATTTTCATCTGAGGGAAATTTAATTCCGGGGCGAAAACGTAATTTTATGGAGAGTGGCGGAGAGAGGCGCCTCTCGCTCGGAAAATCCGCTCCCGCCTTTTCCCCGAACCTCATCAACTACCCTATACGAGAAAAATAAATCTAGTCCGGGGTTGGACACACCCGACTTGCACGCACTATGCGTCCGTGAGGGTGGAGTTTAGATCACTTCCTCTCCTTCCTCCAAGAAAACCGGGAAAAAGGAAGTGCGTATGCGCCTGATGGCGGGGGGATGTGTGATGTGCGTATGGATATGACGCGAGTATCAACGATTTTATTTTCTCACCACTCGAGGAAAAGGGAGCCATCTTGGGAAAATCCCACTTCCAATCGCATTTTTCCACCGCATGTTCACCGTTAAACGCACCCCGGACCCCCAGATAAATTATTTATGGTGATGATGGGACCAAATCGAGATAACCTAACCCTTTTTCCCATAATCGAAATAAAAATATGCGCATCACTTAAAATCCCATTAATACCCGTGTGCCGTAATATCATCGCGATCGGGGCGAAAATATCGACTTACTCTTCTCCTATCCGTAATAGAGTCGATGATTTATCATCCGTGTACCTCCCGTTTGTATAGAAAGTCCTCGTCTCATTTCCATACGTTCGCGTATTATGATCGGGGAGAGCGCATTCATATAAAGAGCCCATTAACGACCTACCCACCGGAGTGTAAAAAAGTATCAAGTTTTCGGCGCCGGGAAGTTAGGCAAGACGTCATTCCGGGAGATAACGGAATTGCGCCGACACTTTGCGACTCCTCGATGTACTAAACTCGTTTGCGCCTCGGCCGGGGGGAAAAACCCGAAATTACGGCCGAGACGCTAATAAAGAAAAGCCCAAACATTTTATACAACCCCTAAAAGGCGAAAGAGTCATCGCGGATCAATTATATTATACCGCTGATTGCGCCCCTTTTCTCCGGGGGGTGGGATGATGAATGGGGGCGATGCGAGGTGATTTCTTTGTGCGGACGTGAGTGGAAGACGCGCCGTGCGCCCCCCGGCCGATCGATCCGGGGGGGTGGGTCCGTGCGCCTCCGCCCGGATGAAAAATAGCGGCCGGATGCGGATGTGCACACGCAAAACGACCGAAAAGGCGCAAAAATACGTTCCGGGGAGCGCCGTCTCTTTTCGAGCCATGTGAGAAGCGAGAACGTGTGCCGCGGGGACACACGCACGCGCCCTCCACCCCATCAATACTTCACATTCGAACACCTACCACTACTCGCGGATGCCGCAGGATTGGGCGGTTTCCCCCGTGTCGCGCGAATATTTCATACGGAATTGCCGGAGTCGCGAAAAAGTCCGGGGCGTGCCGGAATCGATATAGAGTCCCGGATTTTTGGCATACGCTTCCCGTTTTACGGAGCGGACGTAATAACGGCGAAAAATCCGGACGATTTGGCCCTTACGCGCCGCCGGGCGATACGGTCGCAAATTATGCGTCCTTCCGGCCGGGGTCGCAAAGTTGCGCCGTTTTAATTGGAGACGAAAGAGGGGCAGCGACCCGATTTCGGACGATTCGGTCGCAAATTATGCGTCTTTCCGATGGGGTCGCAAAGTTGCGCCGTTTTAATTGAAGACGAAAGTGGGGCAGCGACCCGATTCGGCCTTGAACCGCCCCCGACCGACGCTCCCGGAGGTAATTAGGCGCCGCGGCGCAGCTAATTGAAGTCGGCCGATGCGGCGCTTGCGTCCTCGGGCGCTTATTAAAGAAGCGCACTGGGTCACGAGGGGAATAATGAACGGGGATGGAAGTCGAGGGAAAGTATTTTTAAAGAGTGAAATTAGACAGACTTGGGGCAGGTCGAGACCTCCGCTCCCCTACCCCGCGGGGTGACCGTTCATTAATGGCCTTTCTTCCCTCGTCATCGTCGGTTCCCTTTCGCCCGGATTATTGCCCGCGATTTCCAGCCCCGGAACCGAACCGAAATTAATTCCACCCGAAAATCGTCATATTTTTTTGTTCCTTTTCGTATTCCCCGGGGAAAACTGTGTCTCTTGGATTCGACTTGGGGGTGGCCGCGCCATTTTTGTATTGATTCCGATTGACTAGATATCGAGTGCGGGGAGCACGTTCTGCCCGGATCCGAGCCCGGGTAAGAAAACTGGGGGCGGCGACGGTTACACCCCCGGCGCTCCCGCCGCCGTATCGTATGTGAGTATGTGACGGGCTCCTTCGGGGCGGACAGCTTGACTAATGCAAAGAATACGAAAAAGGAAAAAGAGGGAAAAACCGCCATATACGCCCCCAGTTTTTCCGCCAGATGGGGAAAATGGAAAAAGTTCGCCCGGGTATATAGGCACCTACCCAGGGAGGGGCGTAGGGGGATTAATCAAATGATGGATATCCCGCTACGTTTTTGCCACGGTCTTTGTTCTCCTCATCCACCCCAGAAACCGAAATTCCCTAAAACCACCAAATAGTTATACAAACAAGAAACTTCTTTCTACGAAATTAGCGATATTATGCGGATCACTCTGTAGCCAGTTATAGGTGAAGCCGCACTTAAAAATTTAATATGATCCTTCTGCATACAAGCTACCCCTACCCACTTGGCAATTTGCGAGCGAAAATCAATAATTTTATTATTGTCGTAAAAAAGTTTCCCTCCTCTTTCTCATTCGAGAGGAAAAGAACTCTTATTAAGTCTTAAACAGCTGATTCTTATACGAATTTCATCCCTCTCGCTGCTTCCCCTCATTATTTCCCTATAGCCGTCGTCGGTAAATTTGCAAAATTTCGTCCTGTTGCAATACAGGCAGGTATGTACTTGAATAATTGGTGACGCAGTTTCGTGTTTGCGCCACCTGGAGAATTCGGAAAATTTATTTCCCATCTACATAAACGGAATTTAATCTACTAATAGCGTTATTTCACCGCCTAGTTTATCACTGGCGCAAACATTTGCCTTTCGAACAAAAAATGTGGAAGAATGTTCCTTAATTACATAAACGCCTGTTTATTGTTACCATACACTTGACAATTTCTTGAGGATTTCGAGGAGGGAATGGGAAAAATCGATGTCGTCCTCATCGGGCGTAATGTGAGGAAACTCATGCGAAGCATCCATCAAATTATTTTGAGACGAAATAAATTGAAATCCATCAGCGAAACCCCGCGGACCTGACGACATCCACAGACAGCTATTGTTATCCGCTGCCTTGCTTCATTTTCATATTTCTCCCGGAGCGGCTCGCCTCCTCTTCCCCCTTCTACCCATCTCCCATATAATAATACACGGAACGCTCCCCGCGCCGCCCCCACGGGAGCGAAAGAGACGGGGCGCAACGCCATATCGGGGGGTGGCGGTGGCGGAGGCGTCCCCGGCGTATATTATTGATCTTAATGACATATCTGCTTTCGTTCCGCGACTCGGAGGGCCCGCGGACCGTTTTAACCGGAGGAATTTCCGAAATTGCCGAGACGCTCGCCGTATTTACTCGGGTCGCGCCGAGCAGGGGCGGAAATGCACGCGGTCCGCTATTATTATCGTGAAGTGGTTTTGAGGGGGTCGCGTATGATCCGGAAAGATCTCGACGGCTCTCGGGGGCGCATTGTCCCGGCGTAATCAGACGGTCCTTGTGTTGCTAGCCGCCTCACGCTGCGAATCCCTGTTTGCGGACATTATTTGTTTTTTTCCCCGTGCCATTGTACTCATTCACGGGGAGACACGCATTCAAATCAACCGTCAATCGGCGAGGGGAGGCGGGAACGGGCCCCCGGAAAATCCGGTCCGATCAACCCTTTCGTATCGTCCAAAACGTTCATAATATCTAAAACAAAACTAGGCTAAAATATTGTAATGTGCTTATGAACAAACCATACTAAAAGGCGGAATAATTGGGAATTCAGGGTAATTTCGAAGAATTCAAGGGAATTTTGAAGAATTTAGGGTAATTCTGTAGAATTTCAGCAAAGTGCCTGGGAATCATTTCAGAAAAAGTATCCCTCTAGGAAACTTAGTAGAACAGATTGAAAGTACAAGTTTATTGAAATTGAAAACTGTAGCTCTGTCCTCAATGCCCCTCAATGACAAACATCGAACGGAATAATTGGGACATCAGGCTAATTTCGAAGAATTCAAGGGAATTTTGAAGAATTTAGGAGAATTTTGAACAATTTCAACAAAGTGCCTGGGAATAATTTGAGAAAAAGTATCCCTCTAGGAAATTTAGTAGAACAGATTGAAAGTACAAGTTTGTTGAAATTGAAAACTGTAGCTCTGTCCTCAATGCCCCTCAATGACAAACATCGAACGGAATTATTGGAAATTCAAGGTAATTTTGAAGAATTCAAGGGAATGTTGAAGAATTCAGTGGAAGTCTGAAGAATTTCAGTAAAGTGCTTGGAATCATTTGAGAATACTTAAGTACCCCTCTATTAAACTCAGTAGAACAGAATAGAAGTACAACTTTAGTGAAATAAAAAACTTTAGCTCTGATGCCCTCAATGACCCCCAATGATCAAAATCGGAATGCCAGGTATTTCTGTTTGGTTGTCTGGTTTGAATTTGTGCTACTTGGAAAATTCGTCCAGACTGGGAGTTGGGAAAAAGGAAAAGTGCAGAAAATAATGAAATAAAGCTGGAAAAATGCTGAAAATAGCAGCCGGTCGTGTGCTTTACGCGTATAGCGTAGAGGTAGGTATGCACCGAAAGGAGTAGGGGAAATGCCCGATATTTTCTCTTATAAATTGTCGTCGGCCTTTGAGGCGACACAAAGGCGAAACTTCAAAGACTTCTTTCTCGTTACCACCAATTACTATGCTACATGTCAAGTGATCAGGCACCATGTTAGCAGATAAAAGTGATCCTAGAATTCCGCACATTTTAATAAAATCCCACATTTGAACTCGCCTGCGACTTTACACGTCTGAAAAAAAAATACCAAACGGAAGATAAGAACACGGTTTTTAATTTGTCCGTTTTCGATACAGAGTGTGGAACGAAACACCTTTTGATTATTGTCCTACAACATCGCGGCTACTTATTACACACGAACCGCACCTGTCTTTCTGGCTGTTGTAATTCAAAGAAACACACGTCCGACTGAAAATGAATCAAAATTAAACATCTAGACAAGTCAACTCCAGGACTTAATTTAATTGGTTTAAAGTCGTACGCACACACGGAGAGAACGTGCCTTTTAAGTCTCGAGACTTAATGAGTCTTTGTGATGGTGTGGATTTTTATCGGTGACTTCAAAGCGAATGAATTATCGACTTGTCTTTGAAACAATCAGCCAAATTACAAACACTTTCACTCCATTATGCCGATCACCGCGAGATCGCACGATCCTCGAAAACCGATTCTTGAATAAACACATAATAATAAATTGCGGCGATAAATTTCCCTTACAAGTCACGATCTGCGTCCACAAAAGAGGCCCCGAAAAAAAAGGGCAAATCCGGTCATCAATATAATATCAATAGTGATCGGCAATAACGCTGATCCCTTCACAATGGGTCGAGCCCTTTCCGATACGTCAAAACACCTCTTCAGACTTCAACAATGCGCCACAAAAGTGCCTAGGTAGTAGTTTAGGGCCTTTACGCCGAATCCACTCGACAAACCGCTGATCCTTAACCAAATCCATGTTAATATGTACCTTTGTATTATTCGGTACTGTTATATCATAATCATTCGGGGAGATTTATGTGACTCGCGAAATTAATCTTGATCCCCTCTTCACAATGGCAGGAAATATAAGCATCAGACGTTATGGGGGAACGGCGGTATAATAAAGGCCCGAAAATAAAAAACCTGGACTTGTTTAAAGGGTCAATTATCGCTTTTATACTTTTTTTTTTAATAAGTCGTGTGTGTGAGAGGTGAGTTGTGGTCCAATTAAAAACGAATTTTCTCTCTATTTTAGGTGTTGGTTGTTGCTCCAGTAATTATTATTGCTAGGGAATACCGAATTAAAAGGGTGGATTACATATTCACCATTATCAGGTGGCGCTCCCACAGTTTTCTCAAGACACCTGCCTCTTCGGCATCCATCAGCTGCCATTCACCCGTTCCACCCCACATGAAGAAACGGCCCACACGTCCATTCAAAATGGGAAAGTCGAATTTATTCGATACCGGGGAAATTCCGGTCGCGGTCAATACCGGAGTACGCAAATGCGTCGCAATAAATCAATCCGGTTGATGAATGCGTATCATAACTCAAACGGCCGCTCGCATCTCTTCGGCGTATTGTTCGCGCAATGAAATCCACATATTCGATTTTTGTACAGTTCCTGCACATTTTACGGTCGAGCCAGAACCGGAATGAACGGAGTCATTGTGTTGTTACCTCTTTTGCCATCGGTCCGGTGTTAAATCGTGAACTCCATTATTAGAGCCGCTATTAATTTAACACTACAATGGAGCGGGGAAAAGTGATTACGATTTTTTCCGAGGAAGTCTCCAAATTACTCTCGGATTATTTATTTACGCCTCTAATGACCCCCGCAATACCTCCAAATTGTTCCTACGTAATAGGCGCAACGGAACAAAGAAGAAGAGTTTCCAACCATGTTATACCGAGTGTCCAACTTATCCTCTATCGTAATTCAATTCCGGGTTTGCACACGGCGAACGTAAATTACCGGAAATTGCGAGGCGTAATGCAAAGACTCGTTCGCCCAAAGTCAACACATCCGAGAGCTTCGCTCGGCATGCGACTCCGAATAAGGTGGCGCAAAGACGATGAGGGTGCGGAAAAAGCTCACTTTTCGGTCGGATAACGTAATAACGCACTTCTCGCATTCGTTATAATGGCGTTGGCGTACTTAATTGTCTGGGTACGGCCGAGTCACGACCGCTAAAGCGCTGCCTACAACACCGTTCATTAGCGTGTAATGCGTAATAAATAACGTCTTCGAATCAATTACAGCCAATGGTCTCGTATTTATGATCAAATTCCAGTTATTACGGAGGCGATTTCGCGTAGTGGTAGTCTCCGGAAAAGCGCAGGGGTTAATTAGTTTAGAAAGCGCGCCTCCTCACGGTAAACCTCACGCTTTTGATTCTTCTGTGCAGATTTTGTACGTCCCGACTCTGAAATTACGACGGCGGTTGAATCAATTAGGTCGTGGCGGCTATGCCATCATCATCATCATCATTTCAGGCCGAGATTTTATCGCGTCCCGGGGAATAAGAGTCGATTTCAGACGTCTTTTCTTCACATACTCGAAAATCTCGAGATGGGAGAGTAATGTGGCTTATCTCGATCGATATTCCTCGCACGGTAATGATTAGTTGAAATTGCTTTTCCCAGTTTCGTTTTTAATAAGCCAAGATGGGCAGTTTCGTCCGACCACTTGCTATATCTGATCAAGGCGAGATCCGGTGATAACCACTGCGACTCTCTGTAAAATCCTCGATTCGATATCAAATTCTGTTATGGGGGTGAGCGGGACGAGCTCGGGGTAGTTTAGCCCTATCGGCTTTCACGTTTAGATCACTCGGTCCGATTACCTGTAATTGAGAAATCAATAAAGTCGACGTATCGGCCGAAGAGATCTTCTGTAGGTATGATATCCTCTGTAGTACATTTCTGTCGAATTAAACCACAAAATGGTCTCGTAAAAAGACTTGACCAGCTGTTGATTTTCCCATTTAACTGTCGCATTAAGCAACCGGTGGTTGACACTTCCTTTCATGTTGAACTCAACCGGGGGATGCTCGAGATGCCTCAATATTTCAAGTACAAAACGTCGTGTTTTTCCATTCTAATAGAGCTAATTAAAATTTTAAGGGTGGAAATGGAATAAAATGCAAATATATGGATCGTGTTACGTTAAGTTTAGTTATTCATGACAATGTGAAGTATTCGTATGCTAAAAGGTTCCTCGTGTTAGTCGTATGTGGAAGGCATATCCTTTGTTCAAATAAGGATAGTTTTACGTTTCATTTTATCCTTTATAAAAGGGATTTTTTCAGCCATTTATATCCAGCAAATACCAAGGTACTAAAACATGTTCTATGCCTATTGCTCGTTGTTAATTGTAAATAAGTGAGTGTTTTTAATTGATTGCCTTATTCTAACTATCCGCACCTATAAAATAGAGAGAGTAAAAAGGCGTGGGACGGTTTCGCTTGTGGTTTTATTGCCGTTGACCCCTCAGGCCAACAAAAATTTCACCATAAGAGCCAAACTACATAATCACCTCCACCATCAATACATAAAGTAGATGAGATTCTTGAAAACAATTGGAACCAAATTCGGATAAGGAAACCTCGGTTTTTTTAGTGCTCCATCATTTAAACATTTGTGTCTTTTTCGGTGGGACCTTTACATAATTTAGACGTCTCGTACTTAATCTGATATCGACCGATTGAGGATTGAATTTTGATGAGGCCCCCATCAGGAATTGAGCCATATCGAAAATGAAGTGATGTCTGCTTTATATCTGTAACCCATTAGCTTTGATTTATGCTCCACTTAGGCGAACAGATTTTGATTAGAATTTACCACTTATTTAATTGAGAGCGGGCTCTCCCGATTTCGCTCCACCGTTCGAAATTTTCAGAAGTGAATAAAATAAAACGGAAAGATTCCGGTATGTCGGGTGTCGTATGGGGAGACACACGACATGGAGCAGAGAGGACAGGAGCTATTTCGAGCCGGTCAGGGCGCGGCCCATTCATCTTCATCAGAGTTCGTTCTGTTCCGGTCCTGGATGTTGTTGCATGGTGTATCTGATGCATCCTGTGGTCCGTCACGAATTGCGACCATTTTTCGCATTAATAATAATCCAAGACTCCAGTTTTATTAATAGAACCAGCATACCGTGGCTTCACTCGCTTTTCCTCCTCGGACTCTGGCTGAGAACCTAGAAGAAAGTGATGCAAAATTAGCACTACATCATTCTGCCATTGAGCAATTGATTGAATTTTTTGCCTTTCGGCCTAAAAGAGAGTCAACAGTGATAATATACATGAGGAATCAATGAAACCATTTGATCTGAGAGCACAACTTGGTCACCAATGGATGTTATGAAGTTATGGTGTGGTTGTGGGCCATCTGGGGAGGAAGCTGACTGAAGTCACGGTATGTGCCGAAGTTGAGGCAAAAGTTGCGTTGTCTTGCGACTCTTGCGGTGGAGTAGAAATTAAGGCACACACGCTCTGGCAATTACACCGCGAAACAGTAGTCGCAATCCGTATTAACGTGCGGATCCTGTCGTGCATGCGACGACATGCTGGCTCTACGGCCGTATTTCATCCACCCGGTCGATTTTTGCTCTTTACCTGTGCCCATAATCCATCCATTTTATTCCATTATTATCATCGGGAGAGATATGCATGCGGTGCCCGTCACAACCGCGATCTCGATCTATCGTCTATTGTGCGGACTATATCTGGAAGTCGTAAATTCGACTTTCATTGCGGGACGGGAACAGTTGTTATCGTATTTATGTCATAATCGTGTCCATGTCTTTCTCTCCGTGTGTATATGCGGTAATCTCAATTATGAACGTGCGCCGGGATGCGGGGGCCCCGATCCGATCGTTTGTGCCACACTTGCACCACACCGTAAATTCCGGACATCAAACAGCCGACCGGAGTATCTCCTTCATATACCGTCTGCATGTGCACAAATTCATCGCGAAATTGACTCGGAGAACATGAATTCTGGATGGAAAATTGGTCGATCCTCGAAATCGTAAAATTAAAACTCGCCCAACAAACTTCAAAGTGCCGTAATTGCTATTAGTCGATATAACGAAATTTTGAATTGCCTTCGAATAAGGTCATCAGAAGAAGAAAACTGCGTCCGATATTGCTCAGGTAGGTGTTCTCCTCAAGTACATGATTAATAATCGGGCATTAGAGTGCCATCACTTTTGGCAAATATTCTTGTGTAAACGGGCCTCCCGTCGTGAATATTAATTCCCGATAGGCACTATCTAGGTATAAATATCAAGTATGAATAACCGAACGTATTTTTTAACGATTTTAACAAGTAAGCGATTAATTTAAAGTGCAGTCATTTATGTATGTCTCCCGGAGCCAAGCTTATAAATACATTACACTTATATTTATACAACGAGGTATGTATCCGTATATAAAAGTGGGTAGGTATACGTATCTGAAGAATGAGATTGCCAACGAAGGTATATTATTGCGGTACCAGTAATAATAATGATAATGCAATACGTCTATCTCATCAGGCGGTGTATTTCTACACTTTTGTGTTGTGTTACGGACGGCGAATCGAACGTCTAATTAATCCTTTATAAGGAGATGTAGCGTAGGTAGGTTTGCTTACTTTGTGGAATACGGTTGGTTCGATCTTTTGCGCGATTATGAAATTTTAAAGTGCACTTAATTGCAGTTGTCATCGGATGTTGCAAACATGTCCTTTAGCGTCTCTCGCCGAGATAGATATCGGATCCAGGACGAGGCTGTAATAGGCAGCAGATACGCGTTTTAATAACCCTACCGTGCACCGTAAAATTTTCCCTTTTTTTCCAAAAATAGATACCGATAGACGATTTTCGATAATTATGTTGGACTCGAATGCGACATCGACGGGAGACTTCCCTTTTTGCGAGCCAGCTGCGGCGGGTCGACTTTTTGATCTCACGGCATTATAAAAGCGAACCAGTTCTCTCGAAGAAAACAAATTAAAATAACATCTCGAGAGAGTCCTTATTCGGGAAGGATCGATTGATCGATGGACCATAACCGAGAATGCATGCATACGCGCATTATTAATTAAAACCGCGATGGAATTCGTGTGTTCAATATGGGAAACGAGACACCTTATACCTCACTGGATGGCATAAGTTATCCGCGATTACCTAACTGCATTGTGTTATATGGAGGCAAAGTGAATTATTATCGCGGGGTACTTTTGGAAAAATGGTGGTAGCGACATTCCATTCTCTCTTATATGCAGAGAGGTAGGTACCTGCAGTACCACGATCACCTCGAGACCTTACAATGAGGCGTCAAGTACGTGCCAGTCAACTAATCATACCATTGATGGGATGCATCGAAACGAATAACACGTCCGACCATCATACCTTCGCTCACAAAACCGCAATGCACAATGCGCCCGTTCCTCTACCTACCCATAAACCCATCATGGGAATTTGAGTCCCGGGTTCATGATCGTGTACGCTTTATGGCTCCCAATTAGGGCGAGGCAGTAAAAATCTGATAATTTAATCGTAACTCTCTTTATTACTCTAAGACAAAAGTCCCTCATGAGGACTGGCTCGAAAGGCCCAGGCCATCTGTTGGCAAGTCGCCGAAGCACATTATCAAAGGTAACTGTACCCACAAATTTTCCAAGTTTCGTGGGTGTGAGCATGTTTTCGGGATTTGATGATCTCGTCCACATTAAGACATTATCGGACAATTCCCTAATTGCCAATTTTATTGCTCGTGATTAATTACCGAGGTTATAAAAATCACGAGGCAATAAAGCATCCTTGCCCAAAATAAAACCTCGTGTTATCTCCGGGACATCACCATTTAAAAAAGCAGCAGTAATAAGTAAGGCGCCGTAAATTTTTATTTTCTCGAATAATATGCGTACACGTATTTATGTCCCACTCGGTGTAGGACGCGTACACACACGTCCTCTATAAAATTATATAAAAACACCCACGTTATTATCGCCGGTCGGATCTCCGTTTCACATCCTCTCTATTCCTCGCGCGCGCTATCTCTCTATAAAATACGATAAAGCCGGGCCAAAATATTAGAAGTAATGAGGCGGGGGCTCGGTTTGCGACCTCTTGACTTGACCCCGAATAAAAAACCGTTCGGATAAAGCGCACACTCCCATGCAAACTCGCTCCATCATAATGACGATGGGTCTTTCTTCCTCTCTTCATTATCCGCGATGGGCGAAAAGAATTGGGAGGAGATTCCGCGCGAACACCATCAATCATCCATGGGTTACGTCACTTTCGCATCATCGGGCGAGAAAGCGATCTTTCCCCCCCGCTCGTTTATTTTCGGGAGATCGTGCGGTTTATGCCCGGGTTATTCGATACCCTCGATTCGGCCAGGTGACCTTTTTAGTAGACACACGTCCAGTCATTGTCGGATCCAGCTAGAGACACGAAAAAATCGCCTAAAGCGGCCGAAATTGATACTCTTCCGAATAATCCCGGTAAGATTACACCTTGTCACAGACGTTTTTAATTATGGATCGGGTTTCCACTACTATCCCCCTGCTTTTCGATTTATAATACACGACACGAAATTTTGACCCACTCTCCTTTTGTTTACGTTCTTTTTATCGGCTTAATTGACGATAAAAACTAATTAAAGTTGATAATTTTAATTGGGGTTTATTAGCTGTAAATAAGTTTGTGTATGGTGACGAGTTTCAGAAAAATTGAGGCAGGAATGCGCGAAATTATTGTCCACGGAATCGATGTCGATAAATTTCCCCGCTGATAAAATCGAAATAACTGTAAGGACGTAGTCAAGATTGTCAAGAATAATGACCGAGTTTACATTAAAAACCCGAGTCATTTGTTAACTTCAGACGGGCGAACCCGAGGGACACTGCGCGTTTATTAAGACGTTTTCGAATGGTCCTTAATATCATATTGTTATTACGAAAATAAATAAAAGTCTCTTTCGCTTAATTAAATCGGGACCGGATAAACGACCACGTTTCGGCCGTGTCATGCCAGGAGGCTGTTATTTCGGACCTTTGTCATTTCCCATGGGCAGTCCCATAAACAACCTCGCGCCGGGAACGTATTATTACAACCCATCGGAAATTATAATTGAACACCGTAAAAATTCGTTATCTCGGCGATTTTCGAGGAATAATCCGGGGCTCTTTGTGCGCTCACATGCACGGGGCCTTCCTCGCTCATCGGATAAACATTTTTACGCTGTAGGTGCCGTCGTGTTTGCCGTTCACGCTCATATTTACGATTCGGAGATAATCGTTAACATCTGTAATTTGCCCGGACTTCGGAACGACTCCGCGCTCACTACCCGGAGCATCTCTCCGACTGCACATATGTGCATCTGCACCTCCTACGACAAAACGACCCAAAAGACGTACCCAGATGTACAGAGCGGTTCAAAAACGAAACGGAGGTTTTTGCCCATCGCAGTTATTTATGCGTTTATGGCAAAACACGCATACGTTAAAATTACGCAGAAAGGCTTCTCGTGTTAAGCGTCATATGGACCCCTAGGGGCATTAATTTGAATTAGTTTCGCGGGCACACACGGCAAAATTTCTTCGCGGATTTATCGTCTAGGAATATGTCATTTACTCCATATGTCGGCTGGGAAAGAGTCGAGGTCACGGATTCGGTCGCTTGCATAATGTCGGTGATTAATTATCAACAAGCTCGAAAAGTGGATCGGACTCTTAATAACTTCCTAATCTCGAGAGTTCTCTCGGCCGCCACATAGAGAAGTTAATCATTGTCATTTATAAATATCGATGTTTAATTAACATGGACCGAAATCCAAGCCCACGAACTTTATGGTAAACAACGTGTGTATTATGCGCTATTTCGCTCTTGACGGCATTTAGTATTTAGTCATTAATTTTGGGCGGTGGCTGATCGATCGTTGGACTTTTACATGGGGACGCCCGGGGCGACGATATTATCACCGAAAAAACTTTCGCATTTCGAATGAATTCCAAAAAAACCAAATACATAAATTAACCCCGGTGGCGGAAAATTACAGGTGCACCGGAAGTACAACTTTAATGCAACTTTATACATTACTACATTAGAGGGAAGTAGATCTAATTTAAATTCACCATATCACTATGCTGCGAGTCTAAAAGAGATGGATTTGTCAGTCGCTTTGTATTTACGATGGGTATAATGCACAAGTTTCACAAATACAGTTGGGCGGTATTTCCCTAATTAAATTCAGATGTTGGAGGTATACATTATTATAAAAAGCCCAGTCATATCTTTATAATACGTGCACCTCTCAGTATCTATCACATTTTGAAACCTGACGTCTTCATCATCATCATCATCATCATCGCTGTGTCCGACTTACATTTATGAGACTTGAATTGGCTGCGATATTACAATGGGCGCTTTTAAATAGAACCATCAATACCTCTAAGAGACGTGATAAGTCACTTAAAAACCATTAAGACTGATGTTAATCCGAATCTCGTACCAGATAGCAGGGTTTAAGTTCTAATCACTTTACTGTACAATGCGCTCGAGGAGGCTTTTAGTGTTTGTGGGAGGATGCAGAAAATTAAAGTCACGTCTTTGTACATACGTGAATATGGATCAGGATAAACTCTAAATGAATTTTTCTGATAATTTTCTTTAATTGGTGTAATGTGGGTTTCGGTTTCCCAAGGTTCTGCGAGTGAGATCTTTCGCAGTGCCGTGTTGAAAGTTGCAAGCGTTACTCGAGATTGGATAAAAAGGCCACAAGAATAAAAAATAAGAATAAGCGACAAGTAAATTGATTGTTTCCTCGAGCCAGCCAGAGTGAGTAGAAATACAGGTACGTATGGGTTTCTGCGTTCTAAAGATGGGTATAATAACAGACGTTGCGGTGAGTATTTCCACGAAAATGACTGCAGAAACCTGAAGGGTAGAGCATCCTCGTGAAGGTTTTTACACAAAATCAGTGTGTTTAACCGGCGTATTCGAGTCAACCTATAATGAAACTGTCTGGTAATCTTTTTAACCGACAATTTCGAATCACATTCACATCCAACGTACCGTTACAATAAACATACTGTATCACTATACTAGAGACCTACCTCCGTACTGAGTGGCAGTACTGAATATGATATTAATATCATCTAGGTAAAACCACGTATTTATTCAGATTCCTAATTTAGGAGGGGACGGAAATTTTGACATTGATTGTGGTGGTAATTAAGGTAAATTGTGGTTACAGCTAATAAATCCGTACCTAAATACCGAACAGGGCTTCAATTGAGATGTATCGAGGTAAGCTCGATATCTATGCAAATTCTATAATTTCGCAATTACCGCTCAAATGATTTATTAAACAGCCATCAAACCAGGGGCGCCGCATTCCCTCAACCAAAACAGATATGCCATACACAATCCTGCGATAATAATAGAATACCATAACCGTAATACATGGAAAAATCTCAGCGACTGTTCTATTAAGGGCTATCTATATCATTATCTGTAATAATATTCATACTTTGTATTTTTCTACCCGTATCTAGATTGGGGTATTGTTGGATAAATTACCGCCGAGCCTGAAAGCGCGATCATTTTGCTCTGTTGAATATTTGATTAATTCAATGATTAATAAATAATGGGCAAATAACAATAATTATCAGATAAGAGCATTTAAATATGTCCACGAAGTAGGAGCAGCCAACCGGGTTATATATCAGGCGGTAAATTGTTCCAATAATAACGACTTTCGTTTTTAAACAATAAATGCGCTTTACCGGTACACCAAAAATGTGCATACCTTTGACTCGTTATTATTAGAAGCCATTATCGCATATCACAGGACCAGTATCATGGATAGGGTTAGTGCGGTATCTATTACCATCATAGGTACGTTCCTTATAGGATGGGACAATAACCATAACTCGCGGCATCCCCATAACTAATAATTACGGCGCTGTATATACGGTTCGAGCCGTAGAATCGCACAAAAAGCCTTAAATTGATATTTAACACTTGGGGAAAAGATGCCGGAATTTATCGCCAATAATTCTCGCGGAATGACCCAAACAGCCTTGCCGTTGCCAGCGCCCCGCTGCTTTCGTACGATAATTATGCGGAAAGGCAATTTTATTCGGCATTGACAATAAGCGGCACAGCCATCATCCACAATGGAGAAAAATCACCTGTCTTCTTACACCCATGTATCCACCTGCACCTGCAATTCGGGCTACATCGATGGACTGAAACTCCCAAAATGATCTACGTCATCCGGAATCCTTCCTCCACCCTCCAAAGTCTTTTCTTCTTGCATAATAGCAGAAAAGTACAAAGAAAATAGATGGCGGATCTGAAGCCATCTATAGTCGAGGGCGATGAAGCTTCGTTCGGAAGATAACTGTTTTACCTACTAGGAGAAATTTGGCAACGTTGCGAGATTGCGGCTGTCTATCTCTCTCACATACGTTGGGGGACGATAGCGGCATCGCGGCTCTGAAATAGTGGCACGCTGCGTTGCCAAATTCAGGCGTATTTCCGATATTTCACGATTTTCTAAGCAGTGAGCACTCTCTGTTATTTCGTCTTCTTTGGCAGACATTGCAGCGTAAGAGGGACATCCTGTAGTCATTCGTGCCAAGTGTCTCGTGTCGTTTTTGGTCATTGGACGCATTGGGGCGCGGAAAAGTGGTCGTGGCCGGGATCAGCCGATGTGTGACAATGTGCATTAAATCAACATAATGGCCCCGTTATCAGCGCCGCCAGTCCATGTGACAAGTCACACTCATTTCCAGCGTTAATACATTCAATTATCTGGATACGGGATCCGAGGGCGGGCATCGGCCCGGTCCGATATCCACGCGGGAGAGAACGAGAGGAGGCGAACGCACCCTCGCCTCGGCCGTTTCCGGACTTTCCGGCCGGTTTCCGGTCCGCTCCGGCGGAAGTCGGTGCCGCCGGTGCTCACCGTGGAAAATTCAAATCGGACATTATCGGCCCTCTCCCGTCTCCGAACACCTGAAACGGACGAGATCCATTGTCATCTCGCGCACAAAACGCTCCATGCACACAACCGTGGCATCAGACGTCGCCATTATATCATCATCGAGCGACGGACCTACTCGGAAATCATTCGATATTCAAATTCGAGAGACCGCGCTCAGCATTGAATAAAGTCGTGTGTGCCGTTGCGGTGAGAGGTGTCCGATCATTGTCATACGCAACAATTGACTTTTAAATTAGCTCTCTGTCATTTCTTTGCATGAATAATGCGACAGCCATTTCAATATTTTAATGCCTCGCTTTTTGCACTCCATTTCCACTCCGCACACAGGTAGATCCAACATCATCAGGCAGGAAACTTGACGACAAATTCGATTTTATCTCTACGGATCAACAAATGTCAAAATGAGTTGTCACTGCATGGTCTAGTTGACGTTTCACGAGGGCACTCGTATTCATATCGGGATGAATTTTTCGAGGAGACCTCTACAATTAGTTTTAGGGTCTCGTGAAGAGAGAGACTACACTATCTTGACTTTGGCTCTCTAGTGTACGGGAATAGCGGCAGCGTGTACTCGAGCCGGGGTAACACGATGCGCCACTTAGGCAAAAACGTGCTCGAGAGCGGTTTTGAGGCACGAAAATGCCTTTTGTAATCGCAAAACAGAATAAAATCGTGCTTAAATGTAACAGTACACCCGCGCGCTCTCTTTATTTTCAATCAATTCCGATATTAACCAGTCGTTTAACCCCCCAACAATTCCGGTGAGCAATGAGAGAGGTTCTCCGTTGTTTGTGGTCTTATCGTAGAGTCCACAAGTGTCATGGGTGCGTATTTAGGTAGCGTTTTCCATTATACGGTAGCACCCGACACGAACGTTGTTTATCAAATAAGAAATAAAGTTTAAATATAACTACACCGACTAGTACTACTAGTCACATAAAAATGCTCGACCATTTCAAACATACAACATGCATCAACCACGTCGAAAATAAACAAACACGGATATTTTGGAAGTTGTGGGCTTTGCTCTCTCTGGTATTTTTTTAATATTCCGTAGAGGTGCCCACTATACAGAGGAAAGTGAAGAACGGAGTGACATGTTTTAATAAAAACCTATCTCGTGGTTTTACTACTGCAGACGGTACGAAGATGGCTGTTTATTTTTCCTTCTCGGGGTGAATGCGCACCACGTGTAACGGTTTCACCCGGAGTGTTTGTATAAAAAAACCATCAAGAATCATCAGGTCCACCGTATACGAAGACAGGTTCCTCCACTCTTTTCTCGAGGTTGAGGCCTACAGAGAGACGTTTATAGACCCGACTCGTCTTACTAAACCTGGGCTAGGTGCCTTCGTTACCTAACGTCATATCGAAGAAGAATGCGCCGTTATGTTTATATTATGCGTCTTCTTCACCTTTTCTCCCATTTCTTCGATAAGAATCGTCGACCGTCGATTTAATCCGAAATGTAGGCAGTACTCCCAAAAATGGTAATGCCCGTAACTTATCCACGGCAATTACCGGCTTGTAGTTCAATTAAAACAACAAATATTTTAATCAATCGGCTTTGGAGTGCTCGCGAAAGATCCGACACATGTTTATACCATTAACGCGAATTAAGTTATTCAATTGGCTGTGAGAACGGACCATTTTTACGCCATTTGTACCTCCATTTACAGAACACGCGGCGTATCTAATCGGACTGTTCCAGAAAAGTACTAGATGTTGTTGTTGAATGAAATTTTCACGGATTATGTGGTGAAATTTCGAAAGGACTCAATAATTTGAATGCATGAATGGGTTTGTTTAATTTAACATCCACACTCGCTCACACATAGAATTTCGTACCTGCCCACGGTAAGATAAACAATAAATTATGGGAGAGTACAAAAGCCCAGATATAATCGCGCAATAATCACGAAATAAGCCAATCGCTATGAATAAATTATCGATTACGAAGAGGTATTCTGAATGTGTAATTAAAAAAGGTGATTATTCAATGGCACCAATAGTACAGGTAAAAGGTAAAAGTGTCCACGCGGATCCAATCATCACCACTAATTAGAAAAATAAATGACGTCATTAGATAGAGAGAAATAATGGTTCAGGTCAGGTAGGTAATTATAATCGGAGACGGAAAGAAGAAGAGATTTGAGGGCACATCGTGATGCATGCGGACAAACACACGCCGCCAATTATCCCACTTTTTGGTCATCATTGCTAGAAAGTCCATTAATCATGCGAGGGAAATTCGTGTCACCTTTTTCAGAATTGATGATTTTGTAAATGTTTATTTTTAATCTTCCTCTATATTCGTATAATACTGACATGGAAAAGATAAGTCGAGAGGTGGATGCCGCTTTTTGCCGCTTCCTACGATATTATTAATCATCGGCTCGAAAAATATCGACATCATGACAAATTGCAGACTTTCCACGCAATGCTTTTAATTGGGGACCATTCGGATTTTCCCGACTGCTCGTATCATTTATATGTGGGATGCGAACAAAAAGAAGAAAAATAAGAGCAATCAGGTATTAAAGAGGATTTTGAACTTATTCAAGCGTGTGTGGTCTTTAAGAGTATTTAAGACTCGGGCGTCATCTTTTTCAGCAGGAGCCACTTCAAACTGTAATTATACAGGAACCTTTTCTATCAATAAATTTCAAGAGATTTAATCAGCAACTCCATCTATTAGAACGTAAAAGCCTTATGCATGCAGACATTTATGAAATTGTTTTTTTTCTCTGTACGACTAATGCTGGTGGTTTTTGGTAGTTTTCGAAAAAAAGACGTCAGATAACACGTATTTTCCTACTAACTATAGAAAATAGAGGAGGAGAGTGTAGCAGTAAATGCTGTCATCCTCGTATAGTCGCAAACAAACAACAGGTAGTAAAACTAACAAAGCGAGTTATAAAACGGTTTTTAGAATATAAGGGAACTAACGAACGAACGGTGTAAAAGCGGAATTTTTCCATTTAGTTCTACTTGGTACTTTTGTACTTTATACTGTACTCTCCTGGTAACTACCGCACTGAAATGATTCATTTGTCGCAGTTTTGCGGTGCTGTGTGCTGAAAATTATATAAGGTCGTGACATGCATATTGAAACATCCGTTTGGATGTATCATCGTCGCTATTATAAATTTCTGTGCACCGATAACTGCAATCCACGAACTGACCGCAGTTTTGCCGATTAACTTCGCAACATTTCGAAATTTGCTCAGAATTTCATCACGTGGTTTACGGAAAATAAAGATCATGCCTAAACCCAACAGGAGCCAGTATCTTTAACTTTTGATTATTCCTAAACAACAGATTCTGTCGCTTTTAGTTTTTACGACTTGTGCTTATAAGCCGGCGGCGGCTCGTCTTTGATAATTGTCGGACAATGGAACAATGCGGTATTCCTCAAGATTCTACGCATAATACGTACAAATGCGATATGAAATCCACGTAATAAATATTTGAGAGGCCCGTGGCCATAGTACTTTCGCGATCTCTCTTATAAGGCCTGTACTAGGCCTCGTATATCTTTGATTGTATCCAAACTTTAATTAATCACTTGCAATTAGTTAATGTTTCTAATAGCGGTAAACTTTGATCCCATAAAACCGAGTGTTTTTTATCGCCGAGGAAATATTACAATAAATTCCTAGCAATAAGTAACCGGTTTGTCTTTTTTTAAACTTTTTAGTACCGAAATTGGTAAAAGTCGAATGGAAAACCGCAAAATCGCACGTGCGCTTCTTGACGAACGGAATTTTGTGTCGAAATTTATAGACACCGTTGTTGTTTGCACTCGTATTTGAATATTAACCAGAAATCCGGCACATAAATTTCTTCACATTCGAGATTTCTTCAATAAATATCCTGGACGTGAGGACTATTCCGATGGGGCTAAAACGTGATTTTTATTACGGTCAAACCATCCCAGGCTCCTCTTTTATATTTTATGGTGATATTATTATACCTACGCATTTTTTTATCGATTGTGGGCAGTGCTCTCGACGTCGGGGGTTGAAATGTCGTTTAATTTCATCGCGTGTCCGCTTTTTCGGTGGTGAAAATTCCGCCGCCCAGGTGAAAGAGGGGCTCGTCACCATGAATGCCATTACGAAATGGAAACTTACGAAAATAGAAAACTCATGGAGGTATCGCATTTGTCTTCTCAGCTGGGGATTGAAGCGAAAAAGACCCGGGGAACTGACGGTGGGCGAGTTTCAACCGCCGTTACACGCATATCTCCAAAGGCCTAGAGCTTTCTCACTTTAGAAAATATTGTAGTGTTATCGGGTGTGTAACCACTTATCTTTATGGAAATTAGGAATTAAATCAAAAACACCCATTAATCCATCGCATGAACGTTAAAATATTCATTAAGCGCCTCCATCGACGACTATTAAGCCGTAAATATCGCTAATTCGATGCCGACCACTTGGCTCTAGGTTATACAGAAACAATCCAGATTTAATTACCGTGATGAAGGTGAGGCGTTTATAGGGTAACACACTAAATCAATGTGGGAATATTTCGATATGACATCTGTTACGAGTTATAATCCAACCTAGTGTTATAGTTGTTAGTTATTAGTTCGAGTGGGCGCACTTTATGAATTACAACCGAAAATTTCTTCCTCGTAAACCAAATTCCCTGACCACCCGGATGATTATCGTTACATTTTCTTTTTTCCGGATCATCGGGCCTGTAAATTGTCGGCTGCCCACTCTCCGTCCGTACACACAAACGTAACCGCAACCGTAATATTTTATACGGGAAGGATCATGACCCCTCGACTTTTCTTTTTATGTAGGTGCTTGCACTTTTGTATCGGAGCCTCTCGGGGATTACGTTGACATCAGACAACACGATTAGATATTTGACATGTTTTCGTTAGGTGAGTGCATTATTGTTTTCCTTTGGGCTTTCGGGCATACACGGGAACCACACCTATGACTGCCTACCTAACGTGACTTAATACACTTTGGGATTTCGGTATTCGTACCTACCTACGGGGGGATCATGCAATGTGTGCCTATGCACCTACCCACCTAATCGCATTTATTCCTCGTGTTTCATATTTTTATTCGTCATCATAACCATATCCCGGAGAAAAGCCACCTGGAAAATGGAAATTTCTTTCAGGAAACCCTATAGGTACCCGTATAGCCCGCACTTTCCTATCGAGTCGGATAGAAACAACTAAAACCGAAGTTTATTGTAGGTCACCGTGTCGCAAACTTACGGTTTAATAATTTGAGGAAACTTTGTCGTTTTGGCCCACGACCTCAAATTTCCCGTATCTTAATGGAGAGCCGTCCACGTATAAAAGTCCGTACGATGCATAATTTATGTCAAATGGAGCACGCGGATTTACGTCCGACTTTTGCGCTTCTATATACCTCTACCTGCATGTCTGCCAACTGATGCCAAGCCCCGGATTATGGTTATTTTTATTGCCCCGGTGCATTCAACGTCGCTCATATGTCAAGCCGGCTAAAGAGGCACGTCCGACCTAACCTAGTCTAAAACTCGCGAAAACCCGAAAAAAAGTGACGTGCCGAGTCTGAAAAATCCACGACGTATTCATTCGAACCTCGTTTTATAGGGGCGATAATTGGGTTTGCTCGATTCGGCGGATTTCCTGCTGAACTTTTTCTCGAACGCGCGTGTTTGGCACTTAGCGCAAAGTTCCTTCGCTCGTAATTTCCCTATCAATCACTTGTCTCTATTCGGGGTTAGGCATTAGAACGATATACAAGGGTACACGCAAAAATTGCGCATACTTATACTCGAGGTATACCAATTTAACTCAAGGTTTCGTGTGCCATATGGTTCGACTTATAATAACAACATTGTCGCAAAGAGGCGTTTTACTGTATAAGTAACCATAATGATACGTACCACCGTTCACTACGTTCTTTTCTTGCTATGCTGCATGTTGTATTCAGAGATTGGACTTTCACACGTGTACGTACTTATGGGTGCCAATTTTTTCCGGATTTTCAGAGTTTCATAGGCACTTTCGGGTCCTCCTTTGACCGGATGATGGTGATGATTGGAAGTGACACGCCTAGGGCTTTTCGGTGGTGAAACTCTGAAAAATGGGCACGTTCGACAATGCCTCGGTCCGAAAAATCCGATTCCGGCCGGCGCACACACAAGTTAATGCGTCACTTCCGCCAGATCCACCCTATCTAATTGACCCTTTCTTTTTCCACGTTTTTCTCCCGGCGTGTTTTGTGTGTGTACTCGTTTTAGGGAGTGACTGGACCCGCTGTGACTCTATTTATACGAATTCACAGCTTTTAAAAGGTTCGTTACAAGCAGAGTGTGAACTGTGAAGGCAAAACGATATTTTGTTCCATCACCGGGGGGACAGTTGGAATGGATGCCGATGGAGGAAGGCACGTGTTTCGTGGATCCACCCATCGGTTCGTGTGTTACAGTCGAGGCGAAGACAGCCATCTGTCATCGTGCGGGTGACTTTCTTCGAAAAAAGAACCCCCGCTTTTGTGTGGAAACCTAAACCATAACATTATCATTATCAACCGCATAATACGATGAAAACCCACCCGACCTTTATTTGAACACACATGATAAAGATGGAATAAGAAAGTTTCCGAGTTAATTATTCCATTTGTTCCCCATGACGTCAGCCACAAATTTGTGTAATTTCGTTAAATGCAATGAAGACTGACAGGTCGGTTACATGATATTTATTATTATCATTAAGGGTAATTAGCTGAATTAAAAAAGAAATTACGTCCCATTGCACGTTGATGCGTTTAACATTTTTCCTTGAAACGTTCACCCCATGAGGAGACAGACCCATAATACCGGAGAGACCATACGCACTCTCTACAGGTTGCTAAATAATGAATGAGAGGCATCAGCTGTGTAATGTAACAACTCACACGACTGGCAGGATCGCCATGTAATGTAACAAGATCGTCCTTGCTACATCTTGTATTATAGGGGGTGAATGAAGGGTCAAGGGATGAGTTCAGACATCGTTTATTCAGTGTGGTTATCAGGTTGAGGATTCGATTATCACTCTCCAGTTCGAATGTTATATTAATACAAATTACTTACGTCGCGCAAATGCAACGTAGGTAAATTGGGAAATAGTCATGCTACCAATAGCTGACGATGGTGTTATATGTAGGTCGGGTTCAATATACTACCTATATGGTTCTATAGGGATACTACACCTCCCTTCCATTGAAAAAAGAAAAAATTTACAATTAGTGATTTTTTCTTGGCAAATTAACAGATACTTAAACTCAAAAAATTTTCTCAAATTTTCGTTTCTTAATTATTCAGTCATTCAATCCACAATCATTCCAAATCGTTTTACATTACTTTTCCTTAAATTTACTTATTAAAATTATTTTCACTATTTCGTTAAAGAACTCATGATTACAAATTATCAATAATCTAAATCTTCCACTTGACATTTTTTTCACGAACAATTATTTTAATCACTTTCTAAACTATTCATTCATGTATACTTATTAACAATTTTCAGTTTGGCCAAAACTTCAAATCAAATTAAATTATTAACAAACTTAAAACTACAGCAATCGGAGATGTTATTATGCGCATTTAAAGGTTTTTTTTTTTCATCATTCATTATTCATTGTTCATCATTTTTTTTTCTATCATCTTATGTACGTACATTTTATTCCATTCCAATTATTTTAGAGCGTTGTCAACGGTCCACGTAATGGTAACGCCGATCCAACCTCAGCATTCTCAATATTTCCACATTCCAATATTCATTTAATTCAAGTACTTTCCATCATTATCTTTTTGCATGTTACCTTTTCTCGATCACTGTTCAACTTAATCCCTTAATTAACTTATTTTATTACATTTTCAAGAATTTCCAAAATTTCTAAAGTCATAATACAATTGGAGGGATCAATTCCGCTTGACTTACTTCTAAATACTCTTTGTAATTTTCTTTCCAATGACCAAAATCATCTTACACTTTAACGATAACTTAAAACAGAAAAATCAAATTAAAATTCAATAACAATTAAATACAAACTACACATGTAAGAACAAAAACATGAAAAAAAACACTTTACTCTGCTTTTCACGAAACTAGAGACACTCCCACATCGGCGAACGTCTTCCCCATTGATGCTGAATCGTCCTAGTCGACAAAGTTCCATCTTTCCAGTTCCCAAAAGTTCAAAAACCCAACAAAATTCTAATGACAAACACATTGCCACTTAACCTCCAACGAAACAACGAAAAAAAAACCGTTTTTGGCTATGGGCCCGTCACACCCATGCCCGGTCACTAAAACTTCACTACATTTTGCACTTTACTTTTCCCAGTCCATTTCAAAAATTCAAAAACTTGCCTGTTTTCCACAACAGAAACACTTCACAGGACTGGCAGGATCGCCATGTAATGTAACAACTCACACGACTGGCAGGATCGCCATGTAATGTAACAAGATCGTCCTTGCTACATCTTGTATTATAGGGGGTGAATGAAGGGTCAAGGGATGAGTTCAGACATCGTTTATTCAGTGTGGTTATCAGGTTGAGGATTCGATTATCACTCTCCAGTTCGAATGTTATATTAATACAAATTACTTACGTCGCGCAAATGCAACGTAGGTAAATTGGGAAATAGTCATGCTACCAATAGCTGACGATGGTGTTATATGTAGGTCGGGTTCAATATACTACCTATATGGTTCTATAGGGATACTACAGCTGCACGAGACGAGAAAAGACACAAATGCCAAAGGAGACTCTTTTAGGATGCGCGATCCATTCGGGCTACTTCTATTTACGTTTTACCAGAAGGATATTAGATAGAAAGCGTCATTTCCACAAATTACTGGCAGCCGACTCGACGTTGCTTTTATTGCCTCCAATTATTTCGGCATTACAGTTCTTTCTACAAAATAAGTTACGAGAAAATGAACAATCTCGATGCAGTTAGTTAGTTTCGTTTGAACGCTCGAGAAAGTGGAGAGGCGAATAATTGATTGTCTCTACTCGATGCGGAATGCGATGGCAGTAGGTGCCACATTTTAATTATTTTTCCATTACAGGTGTATAAAGGAGAGCGAGGGACCATCGTCCATAAATCAGAGGAGCGGCCCAAGGAGTTCCGTCCATTCGTTACAACCAGGTGAACACTGAAAAATATTAAAAGATAATTAACAAGGCAAAAAGCAATTAATTAGCCCGGTTTTGTATTATGTGTAAAAACAGAAACACTCCGCTTATATCTGATAACGCTAACTTATAGATGGGTTGCTACATTTGTTTCGAATTCATTACACCTCTAAACGTTCTATGGGAGGGAATGATCGTAATTTCTGGCACGGTGGTACCACCAATTATTTCCAGATTATAACTTGATAACGTTCAATAAAAAGAAATTGAGGTTATAATAAGTAAAGTGAAGCATGAGGAAATGTGGAATTTCCTCGTCCGCGAGGTAAATTAAAATGAGTTATAATATCGAGAAAACATGACGTTTCGAAAAAGCAGCTAATGGTACTGATTAGATGGCATTACATGAAATAGACCACATTTATATTCTTCACGATCGTGACATTTGATATCCATAACAAATTGTTCAACAAGCGTCGTCGATCGGAGGAAGAACGCGGACAGTTTTTCAAACACCCAACCGAACGACATGGCATACATCATCTTCTTTCATCTCTGCCTACTTTTTAAGACGACTAAATTAATTCTCACCTCCATTCAATGGCTTTTTCAAATTGCCCCAGAACTAATAATTACAAAGTAATTCACCATAGTATTCCTGGATCGATACAAGAGCAAAAATAGTGCCGGCTCCGTTTCCATCCAACAACTATCATTACGAAATGATAAATCGCCGATGTAAAAACGAGTTAACCATAATGATAATGAAATTAATTTAAGCGACGCCGTGTACATAGTGCGTTTAACATCCAGCAAAAACTGGATTTTCGATCGGATCGACTCCGCATTTCCATATTTTCATTAACGATTCTGAAATCGTCCCTCTCGGTGCTCCGTATAATATTAATAATAGTAATGATATTAATAAAGGATAATGGTGATGGGTGTGTAAGTAATTTTTCTTTTTCGGTCGGTATTAAGTTATTAATGTGAATTTCGAAAAATGATCGCAATGAGGCAGCAGTAAAGTTGAGGCTTACTTACTTATTATTTATACACCTCAATCAATCGGTTGCGGAATGCACCCATATGGTACTACCCACACGACCGTTTAGTTGCACCGCTTATAATGCAGTTGGTGAGTGAGTGCACGGGAGCGAGATTGATTACAATTTCGGCTTTTTTCCTTCTGTTGAGAGGAAACGAATGAGAATGAGCCAGGCGGCGGTTTTGCCTGATGGTCTCCCAGATAGGGCGTTTCAACGTGACGCTCCGTGATAAAGAGGGTAATTGATTGCTCCTTGCAATGCGGAATTTATGCAATAATTGCAAACTTATTATTATGGACGGACCCGAAGCAGATGCTGTTCGCAGATAGCGAAATAATAACACGAGCAAGAGGAGCGGTAAATTGGACTCCTCGTAATAAACTTCGAAATTTCGTTTTTGTCCTACGATTTCATCCACACGGATTATTATGGTTATTACCAATGGGTACGGTCGGGTTATTGGTAAATTCTAACGGCGCCAGTCACTTTCTTGATAAATGAATAAAGTCCACAGCACGAATCGGTGGCCTTCTTTTACCAACAAACAACCTCTGCGGCATTTCTTCCTACATGCAATTATCATTTTGAAATGTTCATAAATAATAAATTAGTACATGTGTTCTCGATAGCGGTTCCGACGTACACACACACAAAACTCAAATTATATCTGGGTATTGGTCCACGACATACATTGTAACACACATACGATTTGTTTCGTCCAATTTGATTCGGTTCGATTCGACCATTAGGTACAGGCATGTATTTTACTTTCAGTTTTTAAATTACCTATACCGTTCAAAGCGGCCTTCGATTTAGATAGATTAGATTACGCGATTTTTGGACAATTTCGCCTTCCTCATCTCACTTTCCTTGGACATTGAAATTTCAAATAAAATTATGATAGCAAATTGCATGTTCCAATGATAGTTTTTGTGTATTAAGTATCCACGACCCATTATCAAAGCGTTGTTAACAAGTCTCGCTTTCCAGATAACCCATCATTATGGTGAAAAAATTTACCACGGTAATATCTTAATTTCCCCGTACTATCCGGTAGTAAGTAGTAGAAACATTGGTTCTTATCTCGGTGAGCTGATGTCTTTTCGTCGAAGATTAATGCGAATTGTGATCATGTGTCGTCATTCACACAATTGGAAACGCCAGCTCTGCCTGATCATTCAAGACGAAGGAAGCATCAATAAGATGAGTTTTTAATATTTTGATTGGCTTTAGATAATAAAGTAGGATGGATTTGAATAAGAGGCCGTGTGTCTCGATGATGATGATGATGATGCCAAATTCGAAACAGCTGTTTATTTTAACAGTGCATGGCTTATACGGAGTCGCATACGTACACTTCTTGTAGTGGCGACATAAAAGTAAGTAATGTAGTCGCTCGGTATAAGTATGACTCGCCTCAATGTTCATTTCTCATCAGTCAGCTGCTCGCACATGTCGGCCGTATATTAATTGCTTTCGAACATACAGATATACAGATATACAGATATACCGACGCTTTTATTAACGGCAGCCCGACATGGAAATCGCCGGGATGAAGAATCTTCCTCGGCGGATCGAGCAATCAAACTGTCCATCGAATGGTCGATATGACGTTCGGAACAAATGGAGGTAAAAGTGCGATACTTTTCCGTATCGCAAGTCTGGTACCAGTTGTGTGTTAAAAATGCATCAGGAAGTGAATGTGGCGATGGTCGCCTATAAGCGCAAGGACATCTAAACTGCGAATATTACGCAAGAGACCTCTGGTAGTAGGTACAGTCTTGCTCAACCTGACATATTGCACGTTTTCCGATCATAAAATTAATTCGATCCGCGAGTAAACCTATAACCCAAGAGTGTATTTCATATCGAGTTCTAACAGCTCTTTCTCCACGCGAATAAATCAAACCGCCGTATTATTATTACATTATCGTTCAACTATTAATTAATTAATCCTTGGTGATAATGGTATTAATAACGAACGGGCAACGGGGAAATGACATGATGGTCGCAGAGGACAGGACAGGAGTCGACGCGTGTAAAAGCCGCATTAGCACCTATGTAAAAGTATACACTCCTTCCTCTATCCCTCCAGTATTACCCGCGACCACCTGTTCATTTACATACTTAATATATCTATAGCAAGATGTATGTATACCCATACTAAATTGACGGTATGCATTACTCACATATGCAATTATAATCGTTCAAATTTCATTGGTCGTCATTCGGATAGTTTCTGTGACAATTCGAAAGTAACGCGATTCCATTGGCCGAAGAAATCTTATTCTGTGTTTGTAATTTTCTTATTATGTGTCGATATCTAATGGAAAAGTGTCGGAGGTTGGTGCTACAAGCCAGTACTACTCCTTCTCGATCGTGGAGGAGATCCGCTCGAGGCTGAAATTATCACTTTTGCACAGATTATCTCCTTTTTCAATGCCACTCGATGGCTCAATTTTCTCATGGCAGTTTGGGTTTGAATTTTCCGGGCGTTGCCTGGTTGGCATTTAGCTATTTCATCGATCGTGTGCGGCGTGCATATTTAGGTATTCCGTGGCTGTCAGGGAATTGCAGCAGACTATTAATAATATCTTACTGTGTTATAATGCATGTGACAAGTGGTCATGCCATCTGCATTCATCGGCTAGATAGGCCAGTGGTGAATATTCATGGACGATCCCTTCTTTGGAAGGGAAACAACGCACACACGTCGTCATGTGCTGGGTGTGATACCCGCCGACCATACCAATTACCCTCGAGTCCGGCACCTTTAGCATAATTTAAAATCGTCTTATTCTGAAACGCTGGAAGTGGTCGGTGTCGAAAACGTAATGGCTCAATCGTAAAACTCGCTTACTGATACGAGAATTATGCAAATGGTTCATTATCCATCATGTTCGTCATTTGAATCTTTCCGAACGCGATCAAACAAAGCGATCTCGCCAGCCACCATCTCTCTTATAGCCCAAGCCAGAGAGCCTTTGGCATCGACATCGACATCGTCGGACTATACGCGAGATGAATATACAAGTGACACACAAAGACTTATTTGTGAGTAAATTGCATAGTTTTGCATTCAAGAAAGCCGAGTCGCTCTTGCACAATTAACAGCTTTTAGCTCCACGCATTGACGTTCATTTAAAGTAATTGCATGTACTAAATAAAGTGCGGTTCTTGATATATGGTAAAGTGCTAGACGCCATTTAACCTGCTCTTATGCAAATCGACCATGTGGGTATTGTAATCACCATCGGCGGGCGAATTTATACTTCTCGAGACTTGGAAACGACCCACGCACCGTCGATTTTCGTCTATGAGATGATACGGGGGTTATCTTGGTCGATCTTGTTTACTCGCCGCTTTATATACGAGACTGGAGTGCTCTGCTCCGACCGGACCGTCAGGGGTTAAGTTCGGATTTCTCTCTTTCCGCCGAGCTTTGAGATTGTGTGTACGTATTACCAAAGGCGGCCCTTTTGATCTCTCTCCTGACACCGGCCGAGCTATTAGCCCCGGCACAGTGAAAACCGCGTTCCGTTCTCTTTGACCATATGTTTCTTTATTGTTCTAACGCTTTTAAACGTATCATGCTAAAATCAATTTGAAAACCACAACAAAGCCCCGTCGCTAATTTGTTTATACCGCACTTCATTTACGACCCACGTACTAATTGCCCGTCCCGCTCCGTTTTCGAAGGCACTTTTCGGTTCCAGGAGACTTCTGGAATTAATCCTCTTAACGATCGCCTGTTTCATGTCCGTTGTCACTACGAATTAATCAACCGAAAGAGGAGGCCAGAAATTATGATATTACATTTCAGTACTGCCGCCCGGAGAAACCAAATACGCTCCAACTTTTTCAGAATTCCTCCGCTTTATTTTCTAAAGTCTGATGGCGGATGTCGGTGAAATTGATGGATTTGTTTATAACTTTGCGCGGATAAATCTTATTCTCCGTAATAGTGTAATGCAATTGCGCAAACTCGCCACATGGTTGTTTATCTTCAAAATTAACAATCTTTGGGAGCACAATGGCGTGTTGTAGCACATAACATAATTATTCATTGTTCGCTAATTATACCCAGCGATAAGTTCAGCCGCGATGCAACTTCTTTGTCTTCATTTCTTATTACTCTATGTAATACCTATTTCTATACTCGGTTATAGCGGACAGGATAAATTACTCGTATACAGTGTGGTACCAGATCAACGCACCTCATTCTTTTTCTTTCCATTCTGTTCTATCATTCGATGCTGATGTAATAATTATAATACGAAAGAGCGAATTAATCCGAGCCGTGTCAGTTACTTACAAGAAATGAAAAGCGTGCATCGTCACCGTGAATCTCGACATTTTCCAGAAGAGACTTTATTAGCAAGCTCGATATTTGAAATTTAAAGTACTAACCTAACAAACCGGTACTCGAATGAGGTGTTCAAATAAAATCGTAATGGACTATTGTGTCGGCTAATTAATTTAATAATGGCTGTGCGAAAAAAAGTGGCTAGGCGAAAATTCTATTTAAAAAGGTGATGGTATAGTCACCTGTTAGGGAGTTGCCACCTTTGGTGCCCGTTCGGCATTCTCGCCGGGCATAGAAAGCGCAATAAAATGCCATCGTGAATGATCATCGCGGGCAAAAGAAGATGCATCTGTTTTGCTTTTGCCGCGACTTCTGTTTGTGAGGCGGCGTGCGTTCACAAGACCTCTCTCCTCTTGGTCACGGCGACCATTTCAGGAGATCCTATAAAATTGCTCAAGTTAGTATTATACTTACTCGCTCGTAGATAAGTACGGCGCAATTCACCCTCCTACCGCGAGACCGTCTCGTACTATCTTTTTCTTGCATCTTCCTATAGGAACGAGTCGTACCGGGAATTTCAACATGATTTCGCTCACTTATATGGACAGCGCACGTCTAAATATGCGCAACTTCGATGCACCGAACCGACGACATTATAAATTCACCCGATCGAGATTTTAATTGCATTCCGACAATATAATCAAAAGATTTCTGCCTAGGAGGCGACACAATCTTGCTAAGCCAGTCCTGCGCTGAAGAGGATTTCGGTTTTTTCAAGTCCTGAGGACAATCTCCGCTTACTGATGAACCGTTAAGTGGATGGGAGACTTTATGAACTCTCGGTATTATTGCGGAGGCGCGAGTGGTTATTCCTGCCTACTTGCTGAGTTTCGCCTTATAAAGTGCATTAATTAATGCACATCCTGACGATGATGCGCCTCGCTCCATTATCATGCAATTGCGTATCGCGATCTCAGTTATTGTAATAAGAAAATAAGAAAAAAATACTCAAAGTAATCTAATTAAGTCGGCGCGAGTACGGTTTCTTCTCGTGTTTAATTAGAAAGACCAACCCTTTTCGAGTTCCCCAATATAAATGCTGATTTGATTTATGTAGTCGTGTGATGAAATTATTACCATTATCATTATTAAATTGAAAAAGGCTTTTTATGTTTGGATATCAGGTCGTTCGCTATTGCGAGCAATTAAAATTTATGATTCGTAAAAGGATTAAGAAATAACGACAAAAACACATCATTAAAACATGAAATTTATATAGTGATTTACATTTATACCTGTATTTTATTTTAACAGAAAAATAAAAAATAAATTACAACACACCTAAGGACATGTTCCCTTAAGGCCTGGACCTATCGAAACGCATTTGCTTCACGTGAAACTACCAGACGCGAAGAAAAAATATTTATGAGTCTCAGCGAAGCTCTTCGAGATGGATCGCTTTATGATAACTTGATGCAATTAACGCCAATTAGTTTGAATTATTAGTTCAAGAAATACCGAAAACATTCTGGAAGTTATAACTCAGAATTTAGACGCTATTTTCTCAACACTCTAAGTATTTTAAAGACTTAAGTATAGGCATAAGAAATTTGATATTAAATATTAGAAATTAAACCGTTTAACCGTTTTTCTTCAACTGCATACTCTGTAGCAGAATATACCTTTACAATGAGACCGAAAATTAATTTTAGTCACAATGACAAACAGCGCTTTTGGAAATCAGTACATACCTATACTTACAAATGGTGAATGCATTTTGTGCCAACTGCGCACATCTGCAATTTTATCAGTCTCTTTTATAAACTATGACCACTTCCATTTCATTTAGAACATTCGATTTTAATAGCACGACCCTTTGATCCCGTAGAAAAATTATTCGTTTGGATTCGATTTACATCAATCTGCAAATCAATTTAGGTATTTCGAAAGCTCAATCGGGACCTCCGGTTCGATATCGAGTATAGTTTGACTGTGCCCACTCGCAGATCCGAATCAATAAACTGCACTAATCATTAAATTAATTAAATTAAAAAATATATCGGAATCAATTCTCTGTATCCAAAGATATTTTGCACTCGGCTTTTGCTATTATCATAGATTATACAGCATATTGAATTTGCCACAGAAAATTAAGCTTTTGTGCACCTACCACTTACACTAATTATAGTTTTAATGAACATATAGAAGTACGGCCACTCCTGTCGTTTTATAATAAAGAATACTCAATTAATAATGAGGTTTTATGGTAAAAAAGGCCGTTTTATGGCCGTAAATTGCCGTGTACACGAGACTATGGCGAATCGGGTTGTAAAATTAGCGCCTTTTGCCTTTTGTGCCTCCTTTCCCTTTATTTTATGCCTAGACTTGCGGTTAGCCAAGCTCCGAGTGTGGATAGACGCGAAGAAGTTGCGACCGAATCGTGATGAGGAGGCAGGACCGGCTTCTTCATCAACAAAACCTACTTCATGCATAACATAATGAGATTTGTGGGATTTTTCGTTATGGCTTACTCAAGTTTAATCTAGTCTTGCGTCCTATGTGTCCCATTCGGTGTTATGTATGTAGGCATAATAATGTTATAGTATTTATTCAAATCCCCGGCTCTCTTTCGGTATAAGAATAAATTCTCGGCAGGATTCGGGGTCTTTGTCGTTGCATTCATAACTTTCGGAACGCCTTTTGAGTATACGAAGTCGCGGTGATAATCGCTGCTCGTTTCGTAACGCATCTTATACATTTTGAAATTCTAATTTTAAGCAGATGTCAACACTGCATGAATAAAAATTCATATGTGGCCGAGGTTGGCGAGCCTGATATCACCGATTTCTATTCCGTGAAGCCCCAAACCGCAATGGCGATACTCGAAACGGGTTGGGAAATGACGAAATCATGCGAATTCCGACTTTCCAGTCTCCAGCATCGGGAATTTTTCGAAACACATGGTTTTAATCGTACACTGGAAGAGTTCAAGGCTGGACGACGTTGATACGAAAGGCAGCTAGCAGACAAACAGACGTGAAATGATAGACGTCTACTTACTGTATGTTGTATACACGTTATGTTATGTACGAGTGTATTATGGAACAAGAAGAGATATTGTTTACACTGATAAGTTGTAACAGTTTATACCCTCTAGTAATTACTTCGTGACTCACGATTTATCGACTCTCGAGCTTCAATTTACTCGATCTTCATAAATATTTGCGGCAATTAGACGCCAAAACAGTGCATACTGAGACTCGTGCAAATATTTACCACCATCGTGCAAAATTTCGCACATTCTACACAAAAAGAGCAAAAGACACCCATTATTCCAGACGGCTCATCCAAAAAACATGAAGATTATGGTTCGTGCGGTCATGACCGTGATACCATCACAACTTTATACACACATAGAAATACAATGTATTTCGAAAGTTTCCAGCTGCGGATTACGGACGAAAACCATAAACCAATGCCTTAAGTCCTCAGCAGGTATTATTAGAAACGCATTATTTCTGATGCCGATCTCCTCTCATTTCGAGCCCGATAAGAGACGGAGGAGCAAGTGGAAAGCTTTTGGACGTTCGGTACACATAAGCGGAGATTTAAACGATGGTCGTGCCAAACCAATTTGCCTATCTTCGGTATTAGTTTAGTGGGTAGTTAGTAACATGGTGGCCATTTATTAAATCTGAGTTTGCGATCGATTCTATTTGAGAGAAGGTGATTGCCTTCCGGGAAGTTCTGGTCACGATCATATGGGTCGACTTCCTGCAAACTACCTGCTCCCAGATAACATGCCAGATTACTTGGTCGAACCAATCATAGGATTCGCACCCCCAACGGTCTTTGTTACCTGATGTTGGCTGATTTAAATATATAGTAGAAAAGTAAAAAATTGGAGTGATTGCATGTGAATGCACTTTTAACGGCAATTATTCAAGTATGAGCCGGCCATAAACAATGAGCGAGTTTTTACGGTTCGTTTTTGGGGTCGGTTGTCGTCCCTTGCAAATTTCCAGTAGTAGTAGTAAACATCAACATTATCGTGATGGAAAGACGGGGTCATTGAATGCAAATTCGTGTGTACACTTGCGTATTTATATTTACGCGTACGCGAGTCGAAAAATCCGATGCATCATACGATTTTTTCCCGGCTGTATGTAAAAGTGGAAAGTGGCGGCATTTGCGGACGATAACCTCGCCGCTGCCCAAAAATCCAACCAAGGTCTTATTATTATTTAAAAATAACGTCGAAAATGAAGGCCAGCCGTCCAATAATTTACACCGAGAGGCTCTCTCCTCATGGTGCGCAGGAGAAACGGCTCCTTTTAAACATTTCTTATTTGCAATAGGAATCTCCTCTAAATCGAGAGTAACCATCACCATCGAGAGCTTTCCCGGTGAAATTTAATTACCTTTATAAGTCACTCGACAGGTACCCACTTGCGCTCTGGTAGGAAGGTAAAGATTATGGTAATTTTACTGTTATGGTTATTATCCGCGATGGTGGGGTTATAATTCCTTTCCGAAAAAGACGCGAATCGAACGTAATTTAGGAATTTTTACGAGTGTGGGAATTGTCGTAATACTCGACCATAAACGAAACAATTATCCTTAGAATTTATGCAATTCGGATTTAATGCCGTAAGAGGTCCCCCTTTTGCAGTTCACTCGTATATAATAATACCCAACATATGCAGCGAAAGAGAACTGAAATAAGACGACTTCTGATTTATGCGCGAGGAGCTAAAGCTCGCCGGTGTATAGCACATTTCGCCAACACCTGTTCCTTATAAACTCGCCTAATGGGCCGAATAAAGAGCGTTGTCTTCCCGAAATGCGTACGGAAAATATCTAAGAAAAACCGAGTCATGTCTTGTAATTTATTCCGTGTTATTTCGGTTATTATAGAGAGAGGTCAGTATCATCGCCGAAGCCCAGAGGGTGATTTTTTCACTATAATTAAATTATAAAAGGTGGAGACTGTAATAGAGGCGTCGTGTTTTTCCATTTTCTTATTTCGTAGTGGTAAATAATGAATTATTCAGCGGCCGACCCTGTACGCATTCATACTGAGGCACTTTAGATTAAATGAAATCAATTTATAGAGTCATTTTTGATTTGGGAGTAGCTCTCCGATTTCCTGGCCTTCCCATTACCGGCCCATTATTCATCTTGCGGTTTCTCATTCGTGACTGTAATCAAATAACCGAAATTTAATTTGCTCGCCCGATAAATAAACGGCATTGTGAGGCACGGATCAATTTTAATTGAAAAAAACGCTTGTATTATAGTTTCGTGAATTATTTTGAATAAGCGTTGATTTATTGGAAGAAACTTTTTGAAATTTATCGTGATAGTTTAGAATTTATACACGGATCCTCTCACTTTTGTTGTTCGACACGAACACGAAGCGGAATGTTTCAATACTGAAAGTCTCGAGCAGGAAATTTTTTTCAGGAAATCATCAGTTTTTCGCGGATAGCGGATAACAATTCCTTCAGGAGTGCACGGAGGCCGGTCCTCCTTTTGCATAATAGAGGTGGGTACGGTAGTGGAGTTGCAATTCGTCGTCAGCACAAGAGAAGGGCTTTCGAGGAGAGGCTCTCGTGAAAATCTTGCCTTTGTGTTTCTTTTTTGGGGGCTTTGACGAAATGTGGAGTGGTCTAGCGTGCAATTCAGGCCCTTTTTACGAGTGCACCTTTTGTCTCGCGCTGCCGCCAGAAATCTGTCAACTTTTCAAGCAGACGAGAGATTTCCCGATGATTGCTCGAAAGTTCCTCTGTACATCACCATGATTATCCATCTGCATTCGGAATGACGCACCTTTTTCATTGCGGCAGAAATCGCGCCGCGGGCCACAATTAGGCGTTTTTCCCGCGACGCATGTGAAGATGGAGGCATACGTACGCACCCACGCTATTAATTCCGAGAGATTTTTGATAATTTTTCCCAAAGCAAGTAATAATAATAAACCGTACATAAACTTGTCTTTAGTAGTCGAAGCGGGTGTGTTTCGTTTATAGAGGTACCTCGCCTTAAAAAAAAATCACGAATGAATAATAACGTGGAGAGGGTATAATTGACCCGCATTAATACGTACTGAACACACCGTATTAATTATTCGTATTTCCACTAATGACATTCATTTACTATACCTGCGCACATAAATAATAAACGGCGAGAAAAACCTTTTGACCTCTTCGTCTCGTGGAAATAATGGAATCATAAGTCACCTCTCGATTGTGATACCACCCACTGATGTGGTTTTTTCCGGGGATTTCGAAATAATTAAGAAGGGGTCATCGCTTATTCCTGGAGTTGTCGATTATAAAACGAGGCAGTGGACCATGGAGCTAGGAAGCGTTAAGTAATTTGTAAAATTCTATGGTGTGACCGTACGGGACTGGGCGCGGTGCTAATGGTTCACCATAAATACGAATTTTTCCGCTGAACCGATACAAGCACACACGAGTTAACTACACCTAGGCGAGTGTAAGACTCAAAAATTCACCGGTTTAAGTATAACTTTAATTACCTGGATGGAGCTAAAGTACGAGTAGAGAGTGTAGGTATTACGTATGTCGGCGGAGGTATAAGTGCACGGTGGGTATACAACAAATACCTCTTTGCGAGGCCGTAATGCAACTTCCTGAAACAATTTCTACCCGGATTCTGCCTGTAATTTCTCATTGTTATGCGAGAAAATAACTGCATAAGCGCATTACGCACCTTGTCCGCCATCAGCGCTCTTCCTCGTGTACCGAATTCTTCATCGACGGAAAAATCGTTACCCTCTTACGCCGAGCGGCTCGGAATTCGCTCGAAAGCACAATGGGTGCTTCTAATTATTAAACCAGAAGACGTATAATTATTTCGACAAAATACAACCATTATCTTTATTTATTTAAATGGCCCCAGTAATTTAAAAGTCGTTTAAACAATGCGCATTGTTTTTTACTCCCCAGATCGATACTTTGTGTAGAGGTTAAAGAACGGCTCTCCGATCGAAATTAACTCTAATTAAAAGTCACCTACAATAAACGAACGATCCGATTGAATTTTTCCTATATCACAGACCTCGTCACGATATAGAGGAGTGTGTCGGAGATATGGACGCCTCGCGCTGTATAATTTGAGGTTATAACCATCAATTATTACCCGTTCAGGCATTTTCGTACACCTACTCCTATGCTCGGACGCGCCATTCGACGGGATTAATTTAATATCCGACGAATCGGGCCCAATTTAATAAATTATATTCGTGTAATTTCACCGGGACACGTCGAATTTATCGCCGCTCGTTTTGGGATTAGAAAGGCGATATCGGGTTGCCCACCTTCCCGAAACTCAAAAATCCGATCGCAATCAGAATTTGACACATAGTACTACGTGGATCGAAAGGTTGCTGAGGTCATTTCTGATCTGGTAATTGTCTATTTCGGTTGCAATTTCGGTTACTCTGTTGTTATTTGCAGAGGCAGAGTGGCATCATCGCCACCATCATCTTCTATCGCGTTTGGTGATCACGTTTTCTCTTGCAATTGCATTTATTACCCGAGCCGACCGTTATAATTGGCTCGAGACCGTGGGCCGACGTGTTGCATCAATTAGGGTTGGTATAAATGATAGCGAACGTTCTTACAGGAGACGTTCAATGGAATAATTGTAAGCGAGACACGAGCGCCACTTTTTTCCGGGTTAAACGAAATTTGAACGGAAAATTGGAGTCACGTAGATTCAATCGAAAACAATTAGAGACATTTAATTACCGGTGAAGGTAACCTCGACTGTCGCTTTTAACATTTCTGGGTACTACCAACGGAGCTCATTTAGTCCGAGACACGATTTTAATTTTCCACGGCTTATTTCATTAGACAGGGTACCTCCTGTCTCGTCTTGCGTTTTCGAGATACAATGAATTAAAAAAAAGAGGCGGAAATGGTAATAATTGGTGTTTGGTCATTATTATAAGGTGAGAGTATTCTTCGTGATAAATTTATTGCCATCCTGTAGCACCAGTGGGTCGTTAAACCTCACATTAGGACCCGCATCCATATACTCTGTCCTGCTATTATAGTTTATGTCCTATGGTCGCTTTAATGAGCACAATTTCTGTCCGGTGATTGATGAGCCCCGGATTAATTAAAATATCGCCTTATAAATCCCGCATGCGTCTTTCGGGCCTCTCCGGACTGCTTCATTATGACTCGAAAACCGCGGTTTTAACACATTAAAAAGACATTTTTCCGAATTTCGCCCCGGTCTTTGTATAATAACGAGAGCTCCGTAACTATTTATTATTTTGACCGTATGTTGCCGTATGGTACCGTACAGCCGGTCACGAAATACTCTTATAGCGTAAATGCTTCAATTAGTCATGTTATAATTAAGTATCCGAGTATACATTTGCAATATGTTTTTTTAATAACATCGCCGAGGTCGTTACTGTGCGATTTATCGCTTGTGTGGCCCTCCTCACCTATAATGTAAGTACATGCATAAAGTACACAATAAAACAATAGTCCGCCGGCTGACAACCCTTCCCCTTTCGGGTACGGGATTTTTTTTATGCCGTTGAAAAAAAGCAACGGAAAAAAGCTGCGCACGGGAAAAAAAAACGTCGGTCTTTGTGTGAGGCGGACGAAATCCAATTGTGCGACTTACTTCCTGCATTAATTTCTCTATTAAATTATATGAACAACTGTCGATTATTTTTTTCTCCCACATATGCAGATCAAACGGTGATAGGAGTCTCTGGAGTTTCTAGGCAGCTGCTTTGCCTTTTATCCACGTAATTTTTTTTCATTCCTTTTCATATCAATCGGAATATAGACGAGTCGTTAGAGGATGAGGAAACAATAAAATCACGTGTGATAGTGCGGAGAGAGCGCGAAACTTTGTGATGCTATACGAGCGACGTAAAATAAATGGTGCAGCTAGGCTCTTAATGGTCCATTACGTTTATAATTCCGCCATAATGAGACCGCGGTCGTCTTAATTAACAATAAATTTAATAAAAGAACCCGATTTCACCGTCATTATCAGCCGCGGTAAGCAGATTCAGCCAGGGAGAAATTAATTGCTCACTGATCCATACAGAAAAAGTTGGTAGAATATCGGATCTCGCTGTATAATATCAGCAATGACATGACTGGAGAATTCGGATTGTGGCTAAAAGAGGTGGGCTTTTTGATCGGCGTGTCCGATGTGAGTTGGGTGCCGTTTCTTTCTGCATGATTATTATAATGGAGTAGAACGTGTGTGCCTGACCACGTCCAATTTGTCCCATGCGGTTGCGGAAACGTCCAATCTCGGTCCATAAACTCGTGGGTCAGTTCGCTTGTGCGTCGCGGTATGTACCGTACGTGGGTGGAGGAATATGGGTATAAATATGAGGGAAGGCGTGTGCCCATATCGCTTCACGGTGAGAAGAGAAAAATTAATAGGCACGACACAGGCTTATACACGCGAATTAGTCACCTCGAGCAAATTATAAAGGAACAATGATCGCTTTCTTGTGTTTCGAGATTACAAACAATACCACAAACGTGTTGAATTTAAATAATAACAAAGCAAAAGCTTAAACACTCGCCTCGATGATTATGATGTGATAAACTGCACGTTTATACCATCATGAACATGTGGCCGGTAGGCGGAATTCGTTTTTCTACACTCACACAAGTAATGGATCTTTTTCTCTTTTGAATTATCACGATTTTTTGCGCTGGAAATTGAGAAGTAATGACGAGCTGATATTCGCGAGGAAAAAGATTGCTAATTAAATGCCTTGTTAACCGATTATAAATAAAGCTGGAACGTCACGCACACTTTCGGTCTTCTTGCCCAAAGTGCTATTTTTACATTGGCGACTTTTAATAGCCCATAATCACCCCCTTTCCATTATTAATACGATATTAATAGGTTATAGGTTATTTATTACCCTGGCAAAAATCATAGATCTCGACCTGCTTTGAACTTTGAAAATTCGGTTCTTTGGCGAAACGCGTACAGTTTCGCCTCGTATCCGAGGGACACTATTAGCCTCTTTCAGGAGCTTTAATGGACGGAAATTATTTTAACATTAGCGTTAAGATTAACTGGCGAGGAATCATGGTGCGTATATTATCGAAGCGGAGATATTAATCTAGCCTGGTGAAATTGAGTGTTTCTGAATAAATTATTAGTGTAATTTTCAAATTACAGGGCAGGCTTTATTTCCTCGTGGTCGCCGTAAAAAACCACAAAATATAGAACCGAGTTTTTGCCTGGTGGCTACATGTCGTATGTAATATCGTACATTAAAGTACCTACCACACATGCATACAAGTAATAATTTCAAGGCTGTTTATTATATCGGATAGAAAAATTCAGAAAGTGAACAAGCTACCGCTGGGAGGATAGGACGTGATTGTCATCGTCCTCCTCTGCTAGTTACCATTAATAATGTCTTCAGTTAGACTGTTAATTTGTGGTTGAAACTTTATCGCACTACCTACATACGTGAAATAATACTGTTTCTTGTGTGATTTATGCCTCCAGTTTTTAGTGGATTTTTACCGAGATTTAACGTTGATGATGTAATCGAAAAATTCCTCATACATTTGAGAAATAGGGCCCTGATGTGATAAATTCGGTTTTATGACAGTTTCACCGACCGTATTCACTTATATTACCTCTACCAGGTGACCCAAGAAGATGATTTAAACCTCGCCATCTCGGGTATTCGCCTTGCGCCCAAAGAACGTGAATAATTGAAATATGGCGACGAGAATCTGGTGACACCTGGTAGATAATTATGTACATATACGAGTTGTGTTATTTGAACAGAAGAGCACTTGACTGTGTGTTTGTCATCACCAGAGATCATTTACTCAAAGTAAACTTTGTGTAAGTTGTAACTATGATTAATCGTTTCACAATAAACACAGGATCGGTTATTGCGTCTAATATTGCCGTACCATTGAAAATAGAGTAAAATTTTCAAACGACCCTAACTTCGTTATTAGTGGAGCTATCGAGTCGCACGACCCGGGAATCGCTTAGTTAGCTCAAAATCTATCGGGAAAAGTGTCTGGATTTCGATTTGGACGACATTTGGTGATTTTCGATTTTTTCGACAATTCATCACTTTGGGTACAAATTTTGCTCGAAATTTTCAATCGACCATAACTTTCGAACCGAAGCTCCGATCGCGATGGGCGACCGCGCATTCGAAAGAGCGTCAAAAAATTTACCAAATGCTCCTAGAGCGCATCGGAAAAAGGTAATTTTTCATGTGAAGTATGGCCTCCGAAAAATCACCAAATCATCGGTCTCGTAAAATTAAAACCGGTCTAACTTTTGAACCGATCGAGATATCGATTCGGGCGACCCGGCAATCGAAAGAGAATCGAAAAATCTATCGAAAACAGTATGCGGACATGTGCAAAAAGCTTTCGAATTGACCGAGAATCGTGCTTTTTAAATTTTTGACATGAAATTTTTACGAAAATTTCAACGATTTTCGCAAACTTCAAAGTGGCGAAACTTTCTTATTAGTCGAGATATCGATAAAAAATTCAAATTGGCTTCTTATTGTGTCATCTGGAGTATATCGATGCGTCCGGGATTGATTTATCTAAGAAAAAAAAAATGTTCGAATTTTCGAATTTTCAACTTTTTGAAAATTTCAAAGTGCTGTAACTTCTTTATTTGTTGAGATATCGACGCCAAATTTAAATTGGGTTCTAATTGAGTCATCTGAAGTGAGAAAATGCGTCTAATATTGCCGTACCGTTGAAAATAGAGTAAAATTTTCAAACGGCCATAACTTCGTTATTAGTGGAGCTATCGAGTCGCACGACCCGGGAATCGCTTAGTTAGCTCAAAATCTATCGGGAAAAGTGTCTGGATTTCGATTTGGACGACATTTGGTGATTTTCGATTTTTTCGACAATTCATCACTTTGGGTACAAATTTTGCTCGAAATTTTCAATCGACCATAACTTTGGAACCGAAGCTCTGATCGCGATGGGCGACCGCGCATTCGAAAGAGCGTCAAAAAATTTACCAAATGCTCCTAGAGCGCATCGGAAAAAGGTAATTTTTCATGTGAAGTATGGCCTCCGAAAAATCGCCAAATCATCGGTCTCGTAAAATTAAAACCGGTCTAACTTTTGAACCGATCGAGATATCGATTCGGGCGACCCGGCAATCGAAAGAGAATCGAAAAATCTATCGAAAACAGTATGCGGACATGTGCAAAAAGCTTTCGAATTGACCGAGAATCGTGCTTTTTTAATTTTTGACATGAAATTTTTACGAACATTTCAGCGATTTTCGCAAACTTCTAAGTGGCGAAACTTTCTTATTAGTCGAGATATCGATCAAAAATTCAAATTGGCTTCTTATTGTGTCATCTGGAGTATATCGATGCGTCCGGGATTGATTTATCTAAGAAAAAAAAAATGTTCGAATTTTCGAATTTTCAACTTTTTGAAAATTTCAAAGTGCTGTAACTTCTTTATTTGTTGAGATATCGACGGCAAATTTAAATTGGGTTCTAATTGAGTCATCTGAAGTGACAAAATGCGTCTAATATTGCCGTACCGTTGAAAATAGAGTAAAATTTTCAAACGGCCATAACTTCGTTATTAGTGGAGCTATCTAGTCGCACGACCCGGGAATCGCTTAGTTAGCTCAAAATCTATCGGGAAAAGTGTCTGGATTTCGATTTGGACGACATTTAGTGATTTTCGATTTTTTCGACAATTCATCACTTTGGGTACAAATTTTGCTCGAAATTTTCAATCGACCATAACTTTGGAACCGAAGCTCTGATCGCGATGGGCGACCGCGCATTCGAAAGAGCGTCAAAAAATTTACCAAATGCTCCTAGAGCGCATCGGAAAAAGGTAATTTTCCATGTGAAGTATGGCCTCCGAAAAAGCACCAAATCATCGGCCTCGTAAAATTAAAACCGGTCTAACTTTTGAACCGATCGAGATATCGATTCGGGTGACCCGGCAATCGAAAGAGAATCGAAAAATCTATCGAAAACAGTATGCGGACATGTGCAAAAAGCTTTCGAATTGACCGAAAATCGTGCTTTTTAAATTTTTGACATGAAATTTTTACGAAAATTTCAACGATTTTCGCAAACTTCAAAGTGGCGAAACTTTCTTATTAGTCGAGATATCGATAAAAAATTCAAATTGGCTTCTTATTGTGTCATCTGGAGTATATCGATGCGTCCGGGATTGATTTATCTAAGAAAAAAAAAATGTTCGAATTTTGGAATTTTCAACTTTTTGAAAATTTCAAAGTGCTGTAACTTCTTTATTTGTTGAGATATCGACGGCAAATTTAAATTGGGTTCTAATTGAGTCATCTGAAGTGAGAAAATGCGTCTAATATTGCCGTACCGTTGAAAATAGAGTAAAATTTTCAAACGGCCATAACTTCGTTATTAGTGGAGCTATCAAGTCGCACGACCCGGGAATCGCTTAGTTAGCTCAAAATCTATCGGGAAAAGTGTCTGGATTTCGATTTGGACGACATTTAGTGATTTTCGATTTTTTCGACAATTCATCACTTTGGGTACAAATTTTGCTCGAAATTTTCAATCGACCATAACTTTGGAACCGAAGCTCTGATCGCGATGGGCGACCGCGCATTCGAAAGAGCGTCAAAAAATTTACCAAATGCTCCTAGAGCGCATCGGAAAAAGGTAATTTTTCATGTGAAGTATGGCCTCCGAAAAATCGCCAAATCATCGGTCTCGTAAAATTAAAACCGGTCTAACTTTTGAACCGATCGAGATATCGATTCGGGCGACCCGGCAATCGAAAGAGAATCGAAAAATCTATCGAAAACAGTATGCGGACATGTGCAAAAAGCTTTCGAATTGACCGCGAATCGTGCTTTTTAAATTTTTGACATGAAATTTTTACGAAAATTTCAACGATTTTCGCAAACTTCAAAGTGGCGAAACTTTCTTATTAGTCGAGATATCGATAAAAAATTCAAATTGGCTTCTAATTGTGTCATTTGGAGTAGATACATGCGTCCGGTATTGGTTTATCTGAGAAAAAAAAAATTGACCGAGACTGGTCTAAAAACCGGGTACTTTTTCCATGTTCATGCAGGTATAATAATAAGTTAGTACTATTGAATGTCGGTTGTTGGCCGGTCGGATGTGGAGAGACGCGATGGTTTACTGCGGGCATTGTGCGATCGTAAATCGCAATTAACGCTGTAAATTCCGAGAGGCATTAGTCGAAGAATCGACCGGCGGCGGAATGAAGAAACGGTCTTCGGCCGGGATGCCTCCAACCGGAGGAATCTTTAACGGGGATGTCGCGCGATCGGGAAAAAATCCACAAGACATGGAAACGCACTTCACCTGCTCTTCTCCCACCATTAGAATTCGACTGCCCATCACTCCAAAGCACGGACAGACAATCACCCGGATCGGGATCATGGAACTACTAGGTGTCAAAACCAGCAATCCAATCTTTGTAAAAGAAACTTCTGTTGCATTTGGGTGCAAAGTACTAAAAAGTACGACTTCTTTCCCACATGGTTCCTTCTTCCTGCTCGAGGCTGGCTGAATATCAACCAGTTTTGCTCGATATTTACGAGAAGATTGTGGTTATTAATCTTGGGATTTCCAAAAGTCGGTCTTGCGGGCGTCCTCAAAGCGCGCGATTATGGCCGGCAATCTCGAAACAAAACTTTTACAAGTTACTAATGATCTGTAGAGCACTCTCCCAACTTCTGATGGATGGTTATTTAAATAAATTACATTAGTTATAGTTGTGTTCTGACCCCCGAGGCTGTGGCAATGAAAGATCGACTCGTATTGTCTTAGATGAGCCGCCACGACGTCTTCATATACAAAACCGCCGGATTAATTTCTGGAAAATTCTCGAAAATTATCAGTGTGTCACTAATTGAGTGCAGGCGGCCAATGCGGATCCATGGCAAAAGGCAAACACACACCAGATGATTGTGGTGCAATAAAGAGCGAGCCTCTGCAAAGGCCGGGGTCATGACATCAACTCGAGACATCAAGATGATGATGATGATGATGATGATGGCCAGCATCTGCACACACATCCAAACATTACTCATTTTACTTGGTCGCTCTCGACTTCTTAATTGACTTCAATTGGGAGAGATATAGCCGCTCGTTCATGGGTGTCGTTTGTCATTAACATTAACCTCAAAACGAAATAAACGAGCGAAAAAGTCGTCTCCGTTTTCTTTTCCATTGTCGACGACGACGACGGAATAGTGGGTTAAAAAATCCTTGGGATTCCACCGGCCTCTTTTAATCACACTAACGATGCTCTCTTGCCGGGAACTCGCCGTTTCCACGATTTTTAATGGGTCGAAGAAGAAGTCGACGACGAAAGACATCCACCATGAGCCTTAATTAATGAAAAAACGAAATCAGGACTCTTTTCTACGACTCGGCCATCGAAAGCACAGAGAACAGGAAGATGTGGCGTAAGTCGGGTCTGGTCGTCGAGCAAAGATGATTTCTTTTGCGCATCACGTCTCTATTGGGCACTTTGTCGTCTCGAAGCCGTTAACCGTTCGTCTCTTCTCCAAACAATTATTTTTTCCTAATGGAGAGGAAGTATAAATCAGGCGCGTATAAAAACGCGCCATCATCCAGAATCCGTGTAGCACTTTGAAGATTTTACGATCCGCTGTTAACTTAAAATAGTAAAGGCCTTCCATATAAGCGAATAGAGGCTCTCTCTTGACAACACGCTGGATGCCTATATCCTATAATGCCGACCGAACCGCCATCAAACGCGACGTTTATTTCGTAATGGCAACAAAAAGGACGTTTTATATACCGGAGACAGTGCACTCCCGGGAAAGATTTGACCTAATTCATCGCCCGGAGACTGATAAATCTCTTTATAATTGCGGCGAATATACATAACAACGGACGGACCTAGGGAGCATAGAGGGCCGATTTCGTTCTCACTGGTGATTCCGATCTTACAATTAAAACGTCGTTAGATTTTTATTATGTAGATTCCGTGGCGTTATCTCCTCAAAAGTTTTCATCGGTTTTCATCGGAACGGCTCAATTTACGATGACACGCCATGCCATACCGTGCCACCGAACCGACGAAAATCTGAATCATCGTTTCAGTTTCAGCGAACTTGGCTCGCGGTTCGTTCGTTTATATGTGGTCAACTGTATACGATGATGGCCACAAAGGTCAATAACTCTGAAACTCCAAACGAGACTCCTCGCCAGGTTGTCACATGGCGTAAACATGTCATATAAAGAAATGCATTCCTCATAACTTCACCTTGTCCTTGGATATATCAAACGTTCTGCATACGAATTGCCCACGGACACAGGAGTCCTCAAACAAAACAACCACACATTTTTCTGACCATTTCCAACCATTGCTTGAGAACTAGAAGAATCTGCAATGAGATAACTCACTTTGGAGTAAGCAACTTGACTCAATACGATTTCCTGTTTGGTAATCCAAATTGGTTCAAGTTTTGGTTCATTCTGGGTAATTTTGTATAAGGGCGAGTGCTACCGGCTCTTCGCGCTGAATATCATTGTATGGGTCCATAAAATTATTCTCATTATTCACGGCGGCAAGTGATGGGTGTTGCTGGTCGATCATTAGCATACAATGGTCGGTTATTACTAATCTACAGCCGTACTATAATATTTTATTCCCTTTGTTATCGCACATGTATATCCTATTGTATCGCCAAAACTTACACCTATGTGAATCGAAAATTGGTAATCAGAAAAACGCATCCATTCCGATCGGTCCGGAGGAGTCTGGATTTTGCGAAATTGTCCACGTGCTGAAATAATAATCACACCGGGGGGAATTTCGCACCACTTTATGCATGGGCGGAATGCGGTCGAGCCTTAAATCAAATTATTTCAATTCGTTCTGCTAACACCGTTCGAGTTATGCACGTGCTAACGAATTTATCGTCGATAAATACAAGGTTTGTCAAACTGGCCCGACTCGGCTCGGGTTATTATATTACAAGAAATAAGCTAACCTACTCACTTTTAACTGGAAAAAGAGATCGCCGACTCAGGGCAAAATATTAAATCAAATGTGATCTTGTGTGTCAGTGTATATCGATATGAAATTGAATTTCTTCCAGGCCCGCGGCTTCCTCTCTCCGGTAACTATAATAAGAGAGGAACGAGTTTCGAACTCTCGACGGAGATAAAGAAGCGAAGAAAAAAACCTGAAAGAAAAGAACGAACCTCTGGCAATTAACTTCTCGATCGGTCGTGGAGCATTCCAAAAACGACCCGTTTTTCACCACTAATCAATGAATCTGCATAGTTACTCGCGATTCCTATCACGGTCTCTATCCGCTCGCCAATCGGACGAAACGATTACAGAATCCGCTGAAAAAGACGCGAACCACTCGCAGCGAAAGAAACGTGTATCCATTTAGTACGCATATGGAGAAATATGAAATTACACGCATCTTTTAATACCGATACCTACAGATGAACCGGCGCAGAACCCGGTTATGAAAGAGACGAAGAGGAGCATTAAATTGAGTTAATCGCTTCCAGGATATTACAATCAATTACGCGCATCCAGAGCGACTTCTTACTCGGGGATTAATAATCCTCATTAAAGTCATTAAAAGACTTTGGATTTAATCATTGATTATTGCTTTGGAGGTGGTACGGGGATAATGCGGCTGGTTCGTGGGTCTGATTTTTTGTCGCCCCGCCGGGTGTTGCGCCCTTTCCCAAGGGGTCGCTCGTTTGAATATCCACGGTGGTATGCAAAACACTCGGTTTCCCATTCAGACGTCTCCTGAACCCTTTCAGGCCGGTTCCTTCTGGATCCACGCATATGACGTGCACACATCGACTAGTCGAAAACTATTCAAGTGCCTATGCAAACGCGTTCTTTTCTACGGTTCTACACAGTCCGTGTCGTTCAGAAAATCCGTGGGAAGGCAAATAACAAAACCCGAGGTAGAGCTCTGGCTCTCTCGGACGGGCCCACTCTCGCCCAGAGAATGTTTATCACAGGAGATAATTGGTCAGGTGTGGCATGTGTACCTAGACCTCTGTAGCGCGTATTCTGACTGAAAATAGAGGAAAACGTTACTTCCACTTGATGAGTTCGGTGTCGAGTGACCCCACACTCTTTTTTACTCTTTTCTATTCAAAATTTGTAGTTTCCAGCTCGAAATTTGGAATAGCTTCGAATTCCGTCATCAGAAGTAGACAAATGCACCCAAATTTGGCGTAACTTCAAAATAAAAACTGAAACTTATGCAGAGACCGATCTAAAAACCGCATCGAAAAGACGAGACAATCCAGGGACGGAAGTTCCAATTTTGCCCGGATCCAACGACCTCATTTCACCGTGCGCGAATTCCCGGAATAAGTGCATTGTCTTTTTCATTACCGGTACCGCCGTCATCATCATCATAATCAGAGCAGTCTGCATCGTCCCCATCGACCCTTATAAAAAAACCTGGACGAAATTCCTTCCCACACTTATGCTTATTGCGGTCGAGGCAGTTGGCGAAAATCGTCGGGGTTCCCCGTGGGCCTCCTGTTTTGCATACGGCGAGTGCATCCACCTGGGTCCCTTCAACCCTACACCTTTCTCATTAAATCAGGACAAATCTCCGACTGATTTACATACGACTTTATGCCCGCACCCGTACGTTAAAACGTCGACCCGAGATTAAACATGTGAGAAAATCCCAGAAGAGGAGAGGTTCAATTCCTGGTTATTATCATGGTTGTGGTGATTGCAGCTAGAGGTGGCAAAAAGTGTCGAAAATGAGTGTGGAAGGAGCCGCGTCGTTTCCTATTAGGTCGCTGATTGACAGTGTAATAATGGCCATTTTACGGTATAGTAATTCCCCGAGCACTTAGCCACCGGATGCGATAGACAAGACAGCGAAGGGGTAATTGTGAAAAATACGAAACCTCCTGCGGGGAAATATGCGCAAACCGAGCGTCTTAACGTAAAGGAGGTGTTGTCTCGAAGACTCCTCTTATTTCCCCGAAGACTTCGCAAGATCTGGTTCACGAACGATTTCCACAATTTAATTTATAATTTTCACACGTCAAGACCACACACATCACCGGTAAGAGTGTCGTCGACACGACGATTATGATGAGGAAAGAGCACAATGAACATGCATTACACATAATCGTGATTTCCTCCACTCTGATGACTTATTATTTTTAATTAGGAAATGTAACGTGATCACGCGCCCAGTTTAATTGCCCCCTTCTGCCATTATATCCTGCCGTCGTATTTTACAAGATTCCGAGACTCAATAATGACGATAATTATCCCGTCCGAAGGGTTAATGATGTCCTTCCCTTTCATATGACATCTGATGTGGGCCGATATCACTCATTTGATAAAAAAAAACGCGTAATGGCTGTGCCTTTATTAAATCGAGTGCTTACCTGGGTAGGTAGGCTGCCTCAATGATTCATAAAAAAAATTACCATAAGAGAGCACGCCACATAAACTAACCTAAAGTGAATCGAGTTAGGCACGTAACGAGGTCGTACTATTTCCATATGTATATTAACAATTGCGGCGTTAATCAGCCGCATTATTCGCTCACCCATAATATTATAATGCGGTCGTTGCAGATACCTTTTCAGCCCTACTTTGACTTTGGTCATTATCGCGAGCCGAGAGAAAAAAATTCGAAATTAAGGCGATACGTGATCTGTTTAGAAAACGGCCGAGTCATTCGTGCTGTTTGCTTTGAATTTTTGAGCAGGACGAATCGATGAGCGAGCTCGTGGTTTTTTTCGTCGATTTTTTCCGAATTCCGTAATGAGTGTCGTCTTTCTCCGGAGTTTCGGGTCCGGGGGTGTAAAAAGTCGGTGATAAGTGGTACCGCCTCGGTTCGCTTTTTACACTTTTTCGTCTTGTCGTTGCTAATGATGCGGATCGTGTCGGTCGGTTCCGGGCGATGCCATTTTCGAATCCTCAACCGTTGTTAATTCCGTAATTCGAACAACACGCCAACTGAAACACGTATCATTGAAGGTATCATGCAACCCAGCCTAATAACCTTGTCATTTACTGTAATTAGAGACGAGAAGACATCTGAAAGAACCTTTAGTATAATAGATCTGTAATAAATGATCCGTGGAGGATTTTCCGAGGGAAAAAGAGTCATGGGTGCTGTTGACTCTGAGTCGCCTTATTATTTGCCGATAGTATTCACGTACATACGCAACGTTCCCGGAGTCTTTACCCACGTGATTATCGCAAGAATAAAACGTTATTAGATGCCTCGTAAAGTGGCCCTATTTGAACTTGCGGCGTGATCGTAATCCGAAATTATACACACAACCTGCCTATGCCTACCGGTACTTCCTACGTAAGTGTATTATGCACCCGGCGAAGAAAAAATTCTGTTAGAGCCGCGATAATGAACCGTACACATAGGCGTTATTGTACGGTCCGTGAAAAACGTTTCTCGGTTCGGTATGCGAGATGATCCTCGAAATGGGTCGCGATTGTGTCACAGTCGACTGAATTTCTCGAAACACGATTTCGTTTGTCCCATAACGAATATGAAATGAAACCAGTTTTGTAACGCATCGACTGTATAATACGGCTACGACGGATCGTGATAAAAATGACCTGCTATTTTACTATTATCCGCTTTCTATACGCCGAGAGTACTACCATTTACTTTGTGAATGGGATTGCGGTGTACACGTTGCGTACCTCTACACGAAATTGCATAAAATCTTACGGTAAGGACCCGAATTCAAACGAAACGAGTCTTTCTCTTCGGGTACTGAAAGGTAGGTTGGTACTTGGATGCAAGGACAAATAATAATATATTAGGTTAATTTATAATTTTAAGTACAAGGTAACTTTCAATCGATCTACTGGTACCTATGATACGAGTACTGTATTATATACCGAGGAGTACCATAAATAAAGCGTCGAAACGAATAGAGTCATTTATTGTTGTTTAATTGAGCGCGATGAAAAATTTTACAGTGGGTTCGAAGGTAAACGATGTTTATTACCGAAGGTACCTACATTGCTGACGCAAATGAAAACGTTTACCGGTAAATGATGACGTGTCGATAATGTGCAGAAGATTTTATAAAACGCTCGAATAATATCGGCGCATTGGGTTCATATTAATAGTGAATGGGAAAAACGTGAATGTTACATTAAACTTTTATGTCAACTTTTGAAACATACTTGAACTTTCAGGAACGCTACAGCAAATGACTATCATTTCCGAGCGAGCTGCAATTTCAGTTCGTTTACGAGATAATTTACGCTCACAATAACGCAACCTTGAAATTGTCTTGCGGATGACTAAAAAAAGCGCAATTTTTGTAAACACTCGTCAAGTACGAATTCCTATTACGTACGCGTAGGTAAAATGACCGAAAAGAAACTGATGATAACATTAAAACGTGTCATTTGAGGTCTCCGCGTGCTTTCCCAGAAGACGCCGAGACTAAATACCCACAATTTCGCATTAATAACCATAATGGATGTTGCATATTGCAAATGAGACGACTTGGTACAGTTAGCCGCGGAGTCGCAGTACGTAAATGCATGAGAAACGCTTAAATAATAAAAATCTTAATGTCGATGCCAGGAGCATAACTAAAACAACCTCAAGAACTCGTACCTACCTATTCGACCGGTGACTGGTAGTCGTACAGTAATAGCAGTAATAATGGAAAAAACGGGAAAAATCGCCAGGAAGCCACCACCTACCTCACCCAGGTATCTCTGGGTGATTATAAATACACATTTTCCTTCCGTTTACTGTTTAGCGGCCGTAATGATAATAATGCGTACGCAAATCGCCTTCAAATGGTTAACGCGTTTCCCTCGCCGGATAAATGATGATGACTCGCCTGACGGATCACCTCATCCTTTCACTCCACTCGTATTTAACTTTCCGCTCAATAATACCGAGTGTCGGGAAAAAGAAAAGCTCGGTGCGATAATGACCGTTTCCACATGCGCTAATGTTTATGCATATAAAAGTAGGGGAAAGTTACGTCGAGTTACGTTAGATAGAACGTTATGTTATTTCATTACGAGGTCGCCGATCTCTTTTTAAGTGGGATGTCCGATTTGCGCCGCTCTCGATGGCGACGGCAATGATAATGATGATTGGAACGACGTCCGACGTCGGCGTCTTTTTTCACGACGCCCCTGTTGGCGGTTTCGCGTATTAGAAAAGTTGGAGCTTTTTCCGATAGTGGGCGCCCGGGGACGGCGGCGGCGGCGACGCTCACCCCGACCCTCTACACGTGGCCCGGCGTCGGTTTTATTCCAACATGGCCGAAAAGGGCGCCAAATCCGTCTTGGAAAAAATTCAAGAAAAATTCACTGAAAACTATGAACCATGTGATAAAGTATTTCATCGATGAAATTTACCTGGTTCTTCGGTTATTCGGGTCTTATGGAAATTAACGTTGGAAGCGTTTTCCTCATTGTCGTCCATCTGAACGTCTGTATGTGGTGGAACGACGTGATAATTGCATAGGCTAGTCTTATGCAAATAACACACACGCAGGTTGTGTACTACTTAGGCCGGCATCATCATCGACATCATCATCGCCGCACTGTTATGGTCGCCGTCCTGTATGCAAATCGGCAGAAAAGTGCCAGGTTCTTATCTCCTCCTAACAGAAATCGCGATTTGAGTCAATACGTTTACTTAAATTATTCAATTGAGGCCGTAGAAAACGGCGCGTTCCCCGCAATTTACCGGCACTATTCAGAGAAATGAGTTTCGTACGAGAAAACAAGTCTCCGTCATCATCATCATCTCGAGGAAAAAATGGCGAATATCAGCAAACCGTTTTATGCAGGTCGAGTAAAGTGTTGGAAAATGGATTTTTAATCAAGCACTTGGTGCACGTCTGATGCATTGTGGATGCCTGAATTAATTAGGAGTCATAAAGCTGATTGATGTCCGTAATCATCATCACAAATCAGCCCGTGAGGAATTTCGATTTTTGCCAGCGATCGGATTTTTCTCGATCGTTCTCCCATAACGGATAAATCGGTGAAACAATAACGATAGCGAGTGGTAGTTTAATACAATGTAAAATGCAATTAATTTAATTGGTATTGATATCTGGGCAAACCTACACACATCGCACGGTCATTATCGAGTTGTGAGTTAACGCCAACGGAGATAATAATTTCTAGAATTTTATGAATTTAATAATCGTTCGTGCCACCGGTTCAGTCCCATTTCGATCCCCCTTTCGTACCACAACACTGACCGACCCGTCTCAGTTTTTAATAATAAAATTTCGAATTTACGGTCAGACGCATTCGAAAATTAGTTAAAATCTCAAATTAGAAAAACCCGAGTCGGATATTATGATTAACTCTGCCCGATAACCATCGACTCGTAAATTAGTTGAAAACGAATAGTCAACCCCAAATTACGTTTCATATCATCTACCGGTCTATTCGAGATATTAAAAATTATCGTATAGGTACGCAGAGCTATAATTAAATGGTAATTTTTATACAAAGGGAAATTATATGGGTGGTCTCGATTAACGACTACATACTTGAACTGCAATTTTTTAATTAGTGCAGCGAGGGGACCTTTTCCTCTATTAAAACCACGATGATTTATTGCACTTTAATCGACTTTTTCACTATGTGCTTGACGTTGTAGTTACATATCGTGGACATCTTGAAAGAACCTCGCGATACATAAATAAATAGGGAGTGCTATCATTAACATTAACGTATTTTTTTACACATACGTATAGTAGAGGTAATGTATGTTTATTGCATTTATTAGAGCAGCGTAATAACAACGTTGGGTGCGGTTAATAAAAAGCGTCCTTAACATTGTAATGTCCGATCTTGATCTTTGAACGGATCACACCACGGAAAATGAGAGATTTGCATTCGGTTATTATTAAGAGAGAGAAAAAAACACAAACACTGCAATTACTACACAGAAATCCACAAATAGAGAAAATTGTGAGGAGAACGGCGAGACATGGCAATTTAACAATAACATCTGCAAATTGCTCGGGGCAAAAAGTTGAAGAGTTTTTCGCCCACGATTCGAGTTTTATCCTGGCATGTATTCAGTCCATAAGAGTCTACAAAAAATAAATATCTAATCTCCGCATAAACTGTCATATTATCCACTTTGTTGGTGGGCATGTGACGGGTTTGAAATTTAAAATAATTAAAGCCTGTTTCTGGTCGAAGTCGGATTCGTCATCACCATCGATATTTTAGGATTATTTAAAATTCGCATTCTTCGCAAAACCTCGATATCCAAATATTAATAATAATATCCAATAAAGGTGGGGTCCGCAAATTTTCATAAAAGTCCATGAAGAATATTCTTAGGATATTGAATCAACTCGTATATTCTATGGAGAAATGTGCAATTTATAATTTTTTTCATTATTAATATTATCGTTCATTATAATATGCATACATGTATGAGAATGAGAGAAATATCCAATTTCATGCGTGCACTTGTGGGTATCCAATAACAATAACTTATCTCTAATGCCCAGTACAGTACCACCCGTAATAAAGATGTTAATTCTGACAACAATATTACCCAGTTCAGACGCAAACTTTACGGCCCGACTGCGTTATTATCCATAAAATTTATTAAAAATAATAAGTCAACCAGTTTCGTATTCAATTACAATTAAAATAGGAATATCCGCGACTCGTATCTCGGTATTACCTGGATGGACATTTTCACCTCCGCTATTTACGGATATTTTTAGAATGTGGAAAAATAATAATGTCCGGTCGTTTTTGCATCAAAGTTCCACTTGCGAATACCGCGATATCGCCGAGCCTCGGCGGCTAAATTACGTTTTCTGAATTAACGCCGGCAATTTGCATAATGTTTACTGGAAACGTTGCGAATTTAAGAGCGTTCGTCGCAGTTTTGTTTCTCTCAACACCCATTTCTTCTTCCAGCAAAGAGTCGCTGGAACCGACCTAAGTACTACATACGTGCATGCATCTTCGTATGTAGTTTTCAATTACTCGGACGCTCGTCATTACCACCGGCTGAGATTACATACGGAGATATCAACGGAAATTGACTTTATTTATTCGCACATGCGGCGCATGTATCAGCGACAGACAAATTGCTAGAGGAAATTAAACAAGACCCAAAAAACGACGAACGGTAATTATTCCATTGATGGTTTCCTAAATGGTCACATCAAGAAAGAGAAATAAGAAATTACAGAAATCTTGAAAGATCCTCGAAGATGCTTACCTTGAAAATCGGTTGCATAGAAGAGAAACTTAAAAATACAGACAGGAATGTCCAGGGGGAAAATGAAAAATAGCCCTCATTATTTTTGAAATCTCACTCCACAATTAGCGTTGACAGGATTTGATTTATAACCAATAAAATTTAAAGTAAAAAGAACATGACCAAGTGCTGATACGAATAAAAATAACAATTTCAGCAAGTACATAAATACTTAAAGAGAACAATGCAAGAGTTATCCGTTTGCAAGTTTCGTAATTAAACCGCCCTCTCCAGTAACGGCCGTTTGTGGACAATTTACCGCACGTTTATTGCTTTCCACCTACCGTAATTAATTCTTTATCTCCCTCCTGAAAAAACAACCCTCAACGGTGAAAAATCAAACTCGAGGTGTATAGTTGGTTGCCTATAATGCACGCCGCAACCCCCTCTTTCTCTCTTTATATCGAAATCCTGATACGTTAGAGCGTTAGAGTAAATTTATGCTATCTCTGCCTATCTGCTCACACTCGTAATATGGTAATTTGTAAATTAGAGAACGCCTACAGCACTACATACACATTTAGCGAGCGTGCAGGATAACGTTCGCCGATTTCAACCGTTCAAAGAGAAGAAACTTGGTCGGATTTTTACCGAATTGGGGTCGTCGTTCTCGCTTAAAAGTCACCCCGATGATGACGACGATGATGATGGTAACGAGACCGGGTCGTAAATAACCGTCTTTTGTGTGATTACGATTCGACTGATGCGATTAATGAAATGGGAGCTAACGAGAGTCGGCCCGAAAGGGCAGGTGCTGTACAACGGTCAGTTTTCTACCAGCATCTCTCACGGATAATCACCATCACTCATGTGATATCCAGTTCGTGAGAGCGCATCCAGCGGGGAGGGCCCGCTCTCGAATTAATTTATGGATTCGGACGGGCCGCCGAATCGAATAAATCGTGCCCATAAGAGAACACGTGAATTTTTCTAACTCTCCGGCATAAACGGCGATTTCGTATTCTCGAGTCGAGTTGGGTACTTGCGACACGTTTTCGTTTTTTCTGCACTTATTATGAATCGCATGTTTTACGAGTTGCTTGACCTTATCAATATTTCGGGCGGATGTTTCTGTTTGATTACATTAAACAGTCACTGACACTTCGTGAGCGCGTTTCATCATTCGAGCCTCATCCCGTCGACGGGAAAAAACGGCCGAGCCAAAACATGTCTAAATGCCGACGTTTCTTCGGATTCCACTCAATCATCCGGCAAATTAATAACAGAGTGCGAATTTATTTTCGCCGATTTGCATTTTTATACGTGTTCCTGATATTTACACGACCGAAAAGCGAGGAGTGGTGGAAAAACGCCACGTTTAGAGACTTTATGCATGTCGTATTCCAGTTTCGTGTTGTAGACCGGTAATAAAGATTAAAACGGCCATAAATTCGTCTTTGTCGCAATGCTTCAACCCCTTCATTGTACACCGGTACAATAACACACCACACTCTCTTTATTTCGGCCCAGATAAGCAACGAGCTTTCGCAAAAAAGAAGCCGCCGATTTGCGTAAAAGATGGCCAAAACAGGAAACGCCGGAGATCTGGGCACGAAACCGTAAATTTCACCACTCTGGAATATTACGGACGGACGCAATAAAGCGTATTTACCATAGACACGATAATTTCGTTCTTCGATGTTTGATCCGATTATGAGAAATCCGTTATCGTTTAGTAACGAATTCGGTTCTTCGAGACCGGAGCCGGAGATGATTTACGTTTACAGGAAAAATGCGACATTTTATTTCAGAAACTATAAAAGCGGGCATACATATGGAAGCGTTTACGTTCGGAAGAATGCGGCCGTGTGGCATTCAGCGGATTATACGAGTGTATTTTACAGCTGTAAAAGTCATATTTTATGTCGCCTATTAAGATAATGCGATCGGGCACCGTCTCGCAAACGGACTCGGCCCTTCTTCTGCCGTTTCTCGCTCATTATTTCGGGACACGTTCGAAATTCGAGTTGAGCGCTCTCCAACTCGGACCCGAACGAACGCACATAGGGCGCTTTTGATCTCTTGCCAGATGCATCATCGGACGCCCAGAAAAGTGCACCGTCCTCACTTCTCTTCATTATTTACGATTTCGGAACCGCAATCTTGGCATTTCTCCCATCGGTTATTTCGGACGACATTTTCCATATCGTATAGGTATTAAATAATCGTAGCAAAGTTTTTCGTTTCGTGCCCCACACGGTACACGCCCAATAATTTTCGTCATGTGAACCATGTGATGTCACCATTAATTATTCAGTCTCCAGTGGATATTACAGTTGGGACCGATAACGTTATTTCAGGGTGTGCTGTGCTGTGCGGTCGATACAACGGATCCTGGATTTGGCGATGATCTTCGTAGATGGTGAGAATTGGTAAATCCAAGAGCACGGTATGAAGTTCCTACAATTTGTAAAATCACGTAGGAACTCTATACCTCGCTAGTGGTCTACCAGAAAACGTCGGCAAGGTCTCTATCGCATGATTCCTTCCAAGGCGAGAGACCTGTATAACGGCGTTGAAGTAATATCAACTCGTTCGTAATTACCGCGATAAATCATAACGGTAGGCGGTCGCCTCTTACATGGAAAAATTAATAACGAGCCACGCCGCAATTAGGAACTAGACAAATTTTAATTGATGTTGTAAGCAAATTAACGTGCGCACCACTTACTTTCGTATCAGCGAACGCGATACCCGGTAGTACGGAAAAGTCGAGTCATGTCGTTGCTCGAGTTTCGCCACGATTTTGACACATCGCTTTGGCTACGACATGACTTCTCCATTCCTAGTCTGGGGAGCGAATTAACGTTATATGCATAGGCAAGTAGGTGCCATGTGTAGTGGCACTCGGTGCATTAATTCACATTGTCGCCGCATGTGTCGGAGGAGTTGAATTACATTCAAATTTTTATTTGGAAACCGTTAACAACAAATAAACATATGGCGTGTTCGTCCACACACGCGGACCATGTGCACATGCGTTTATATTAGAAGAAGAGGAAAAAACGAGCAGAGCCGAAGCCGAGGAGATAAAAAAGAAACCGGCGAGATAATGTTGTGCAGGCCTGCCACCACCACCCAGCCTCAGAACCGAAAAGTACTATCGCACCGGACTTTCCACTCTAAGCGCCGATAAATCAAACCGAAACATTTAGCGCGTATGTCAGACAGAGCCGCGAAAATTGCGACCACGTGTTCGAATTTCCCGATTAGGTGGAAAAGGAGTCGCATCCTGTCTGCGTGTACGAAGCCATGATGGATGGGTGACGTCACCACCTAAGCCCACTGTGAGGGGGAGACAAGTCGTCAATTAGTTCGGGGCTAACCTTGGCCCTCTTCCCTTCCCGGTCCCACCCTCATCCCTTATTGCGTTTATATGCGGACGGATACAAATCCTCCCCCGATCGGTAACCAACGCCATTTTGATCGGTCGCGACCCTCCTGCATCAGCGATGGAAACATTCGGAACGCAATCTTCTTCCTTCCAGCAGTCTTAACTCTTAAGCCCGATTTAGCGGGAGATGACTAGACTGATGCGAAGAACAAGGGATGGGCCTGGACGTCGTGTGGGCCTAATTGATGGCCTCCGGTCCTGATACTTCGGTTATAAGGCACGCATGGGTACATGGAGCCGATATGAGATAACCGAAATGCCCGCACAAAGGCGGTCTCTCCATCTTTGGTAATCTCCGGATCGGGTTAATTGGTGGTTCTGAAGCGGTCGTTGTCACCGACTTGTCCGTGAAAAAGCGACTACCGGTCCGTCGAAATTAATATTCCGGCATTCTCGACGAATCTCGATCGAAACGCACGACTACCAGAAAGCAAAGTCTGGATAAGTTGGTACCGGTTGCGTTCCGTGATGATGCCAAAAGTGTATAAAAGATAAAGTCGGCTCCCCGTTCGGTAATTGGCGCCATTAAACTATTAAAGCCAATCTATAAAACGTTCCCTTTCTGCGCAGTTAATAGGTGCTACCTGTGATTAAAGATAATTACGCTATATGTACGCAATTTTCAACGCTAACACACGACTTTATACACGGTCCACCATTAAAACAGAGGATGCCATTTCATCCTTGCGCTCGGGTACCACCGGCCAACTGACTACGTGTACAGGACGGAGAGATCGTTATCCGGACTCGGGGTCCTCTATCTTCCATCTTCACCCAAGGTGGATGCATTCACTTAGGCATTATCAAATTAAGTTGAGCAAATTAACAGGCATGTCAACATTATACTAAATAAGGTTCGGTTCACTTTAGTAGAGTTGTAGAAACTATCTGATCGAATCTAGAAGGTCCCTCAAATATAAGGTACCTGTTTGATTTCCATGCAGACTTGGCGGCGTTTCCTGAAATTGATAACGTTATCGCGCGCCTTATTTGCACGATTCGATTAGAGGAAATCGGCACGCTAAATTCGGACCACGATAATAAAAACAACGAGGGTCTAATTAATTTACGATGCTATTACATCGAGTCCCAATTAAAACATGCAGGGAATTTTTATCGCGACCCTCGTCTCTGCTTCCACTGAATAAAACGGTCGAAACCAACATGCAATAATAAATTCGTCCGACACTATAAAAATTCACCTTGATGAGATGCTCTTTCGAGAGACTTTATTTGGCGTGGCGGAAATTTCTGTACCTTTTTTATTATTTTCGCCAGGTTGGCCGTCATCCGAAGAGAACACGATGTTTAGTAAATTACATCCCAGTGGAAAAAGTTATCCGTTATAACCGAGTTTGAAATTTAACGTATAACATCACGAAACTCGTACATACTTATTCACTTATAAATTATTTAAAAGAGCGTGTTCCTAAAAATACAACAGTTATTCGTCCGCCACCTAAAGAGACCGTCTGAAAACTGACGGCGTATAAATCTACACAACATAAAAAGTCTTGAGGTGTACTGAATATCATAATGGGTGAGAATAAAGGGGTCGGTTCTTTGCATAATACCTGTTTGGACCGTATTTACCCCTTTGGGTAGCTAATCATTACGTATTCCAGTAGGGGCCCGTTCGGGACATTCCCAGGCCATCAGAAAATATCAATTTTTCATCGCAATTCCGACCCTGTATCAAAAGGATTCTGCTGCGATAAAAACGTGATCTATTTGAATAATATGCTAAGCGCTTATAACGGATTTTCGTTATTTCGGATCGTCGCGATGGAAAAAATCAAAGTCATTATCATTATCATTCATGAGGAATTTCGGTCGATGGTGACGATGACGGTATATGTGGACAGCGCACGGATCTTATCATCCTCGTCCAGAAAAAGGACCAATTACACATTTTTAAAGTCTGCTTGAATTATTTATGTTACAATTAACTATAACGGCTACCGAAATGGGTCCAATTAAACATTTTTTCAAATTAATTAATTGCTTTCGAGTTGAGTAGGAACTCGAATCACGAATCGGCCTGTATAAGAGGTATGTGATAGCGTAAACAGCGACCGGTTTCTTCTCTCCTTCAAACATTATTAGGTTTATATTCGTATTATCTCCTTATACATAATACATGGATGAAAAGGCCGAAGAACTCGAAATTTTCCCTCCGAACCTTGACACAAAACCTATGCCGTAATTATCGTTAATTTCTGACGGTCCGTAAATGACGATGATGGGTCGATGGGTGACCACGAGAAATTCGACGATTTCGCAAAATCCCTCATCAAATATACCGAGAACTAATAATTTGAGGCGATAAATCTTCGTCCATAGCACTAATTAAATTGTTATTTCCTCTCTTATCTCTTCTACGCAACTCGAATTAAACTATACGATGATTTCGCAATATTGTGGACGACTGATTCGATCGGACGTAGTAACACGAAATTCCACCGTTACGCGTGTAATTGGGGTTGGTAAAAGTGGATTACACGGCGTCTTATCCCGAAAACGGGCGACACAAAGGAAAACACCTGCCCTGGTACCCGAAAATGATGATGATGACGGTGGCGGCCTCACCAATGACACAATTACCCTCGAAACCCGTCATTTCGAAGGGAAAGCGTCTCACGTAATAAAATATAAGGGTGGAGGGTTCGAATTAATCGCGCTAATTATTTCTACCCTCACCTACATAACAATAATCTCGATCCGAGGAGGAGGTCTCGTAGGTAACAGGCACAGATGTTATATCGTAATTTAATTTTTACCCTTTTTCTTGACGGGGTTGATGGTTTCGGGTCTACATCCTATACCTGCCCGTTTCGAGGTCGTCTGGTCTAGTTAGATCCCATACCGAGAGATTAAATTCCTTTTTATAGACTCTTCTTGTGAGCGAGCGGCACCTCTAACAACGCACCGTCCTTATACAAAACCCAAGACTTTTATAAGAGGATTATATTTTAGGTTAGTTTAGGTAGAGACTGGGTTTTATACACAGTCGACGATTATTAGCCGGTCATTAAGCGATGGGGACAATTAAAATACCTGGATATGAATTAATAAGGAATAAAAGTCGTCCGTTTATGGTCGAATCTCTTCGGGAGACGACGATGACGATGATAAAAGCGGTGCAATCAAAACTCGAATATTATAACATGCGATGTGTGGAGATCTAGATAGGTACTATACAAGGTCCCCGAACAGGTCATATTTTTCTAGATAACTGCACCTTTTTGTGTTTAAATGAACGGCAATAATAATTGTTTTTGCTTGTTAACCGGAGTCGGTCTATAATTACGGCCTCTTTATACAGGAGATCATTAAGGCGACATTGGAACAATTCCCTCGGATATACGAGCAATTTGTTGAACGGACCAATTACTGGTGCAGAAACCGTTTCGTAAATCTGGCACTTATACCCAAAACCAAAACCATTCGAATTCCAACCGATGGATGGAAGGGAGCAAAGTTTGGTGTTTGCGGTATGACAATAACTGGAGGATCAATGCAGATCTCTGTTCTGTCGAAAGGTGTAGAAATAAAAAAAAGCAAGCTCGGCGCATTCCCGCGTGTTGGTATAATATCGCATCAACGTCTTGTAGTATGACTCAGCCTTTTTGTTACAGTTGCGATAATCTATTACCGTGTCTTTTGTTATGTGTATACGTATTAAGAAGGGACCAGCCGATTTGAATTTATGAAAGGTCATGCTGATGCAGATGTGAGAAAAAGGGTTGCCCGTAATCTTTATATGCATATTTTTGCGCACACATGGTCGACCTTCAACTCCCATTCGGGTATGGCTGATACATTGCTCTCTTGATACATTCTACCTGAATGCAGTTTTTGATTTATGGCGGATTTTTTTTCGTTGCATATTATCGGCGTCCACATACCGTGTGAGAATGTTCTTTCGGTTATTGCATCCTTTCCCATTCTTTTCGAATATTTGCATAAGAGTGTTGTTGTTGGGCAAATAAAACCTCTCGAGAGCGTTGTTTCACATCTTTTTGACACCAAACTGCCACATCGGTCGTCAAACATTACTACTGATGGAGTGATGGCTTACTAAACTGGACGCTTTTTGAAATGCCGCCTTCAAAGACATTTTCAGGATTTTTTAAAACTCGCACCTTTCTTTACTTTGGTTTTTATCATTCGCCGGGTGTAAAAAAGCGCCGTGGCTGTAAAAGTTGAGAAAAGCTGATTCCGTCAAACTGAAAGTGATTGAAATTCAATCCAACGGTCGGTCGGTGGCTTATAAACTGAACATGATTTAATTTTTACTGCGTCGCGATCGTAAAACTTTTTCTGCCTAATTTATTGGATTAAAAGCAAAGCCATTTTATTGTTTTATTTCGGTTGGTACGTTTCAGACTGCACAGTTCGACTAAATAACCGCTGTAAAAGTAATTTACAGCCTTTACCTCGAAACGCTGTTGGAAATGCTCAAATCCTAGATTAACATCGCCCAACAACCAGAAAAAAATACCAAACATCAGAATTTCATCCGTCTGGTTGGAATCTTAATCGTGGACGTGTAAACGATTTCCGACCGATCGGGATCATGATTTCGGTCGTCGCTGATGGCCGACCAAAAGGTGAAGACAAGGGAGTGACAAGCGGATTCGTTTTATAGTGTTCCAATTAATTACTTGAGTGCGTTTCCTCGTGATGGGTGGCCGCTTTTGGGGGGCATCGAAAAAACCCAAAACCGAGTCGAATTTCCCGCGATAAGATTATTCCGGCCACGTGTCCCGTCTTCCTCTACGTTACTAGATGAAGAAAGTCGAAACTTTCGAGCCGACAAAAGAAGTTTTCGGGTGTGTCTGGTCTTTTCTCTCCCCCAGACGAGAGGCCAGACGGGCCCATTCAGCATCCGGCTCTCGTGCACTTTCCGAACGGTAATAATAGAGGTGCTCTTTCTGGGCCTTGATAAAGGAAGAACGCCGGGCGTGCGTCACCCGAAATCCCATTTTCATTGACATCCGGAGGTGCAGGTACTTCTGTCGTAGACGGAACCATCCCATCGTCGTCATAAAAGCTCATTGTCGAGTGGTAGAGGGGACACAAGTCGAGACTATTATACCTAAGCGCAATTGCGGTTGCCGACGGACAATTCCATTGTTGATGGCTGAGAGCGCAGTGCCGTTTACGGTAAACACGCCAATAAAGGAATCGCCACAAAGGAAAAAAAGGCACACGCACCCGACAATAACCACGGGTGCCTACCCGAGTCGCATCATTATTATATTGCGGTTTTTCTTTATCCGAAATCGAGCCGATCGAGGAAAAAGTCTATTTCGGATATGAGGACCAATTCAAGCAAGGATTGTGGATGGGTGTAAAAAGTCGGGAAAAAGTCACGAAAAGTTTCGGTTTCCTTTCTTTGGCCGCATTTTTTACTGATTTAGGCTACTCACGGTCTCGTCCTCGCTGAGTCACTGGTAGTTATCATCGTCGGTGACCAAGTCCAAGTTCACTTTGTACTTTCGTTATCGGAAATAATCACCAGTCGAAACCACAATTTTTTTTAAAAAGTCTACTCAATTTCACTGATGGTTCGAGAAGCTTCGAAGGATGGGAAGTTGAAGCACCTCGCACGTGTGCGCATCTTCGTCACTTGCAGTAGGTTCATGTGGTTGATGTGGAGTTGTGTGTTAAGGAGGAGGACGGTTTCCAGTCCTGGCCAAGCGCGGTACTAAGAGGTCAGCGATACACTACACAGCGGAAAGTTTGCTGGAGAAATCTTTTCGTGTTCCTACTACGACTACTCGCGGGCTTGCGTGATGCGGACAAGAAGAAGTAGAGGGGATAAGACGTCTCGCCGGAGGGGAACTGCATCTGGAAAGAAACGAGAAAGCAGTTAAAAACTTGGAAAATAACCATTCCGGCCATCAGCACAACCCCAACCGTCCACCTATTCTACAAAAAGCTCATTCCATCGAAGATAATCGTAACGGGAATTGTCGACAAGTTGCACTTTGCACTCGCAAAGACGCGGTGTGTCGTCTTGAGCAAATGGAAACAGCTGGAGACGGACACACCTTCAAAGTGTAAATGTTGAACCATTGAGAGGTTTCGTCGGAACTCATTCGTCACCGTCACCATAGACTTCTGCCAGGAAATTCTATGGGTATTCGCACACGTGATTGCCATAATAAAGCTTCAGGAGTCTACCTCATCGATTGGAACTCTTCGTTTTTCGAGAGAGAAATGTGGGCTCGGCCGATTTTCGAACTTCTAATCTGAATTTATAATGATGATGGCGAAATTATGCCCAAAAGCTCAACCCGACCTGACTGGAACCTGACTCTAGTCTGCTTACGGTGATGATGGTGAGGCTTGAGCCTTTTCCGTTTACAACCTGTTCGCCTCGTTTGGTTTTATTCGAATTTCGGCCCGATTCTAATCTGGCGATTTACGATTTTGCGATTTTTATTCAAATTGGTGTTACCTCGTTCCCGGACGTGATCGGACACCTGTCGTGCCTCGGCCGCTCACTTTTCCCGGAGGATCTGCAGAAACTTCAAGTTGTGGGCGCACTGGCTGGTTCTATTCGTTCGATCGCGAGAGTCCATGGAGCACTGGTGTCAAGTGCGGCGCTGGTTTCCCTCCACCGCGACGCTCCCGACTTCCGGCATGCGCATCCGCCGCTCCGCCCCGACGCACACCGCAACCATAATGCGCTCCGCACATTTTTAAAACTCCGCCTCGGCGGGAGACCCACTGAAAAAATCGGCAATTCTTCCGTGACCACGCCTATCGCACTAGACGGCGTGAGGGGAAATGCCGCCGGAAGAAGAGGGGCCGACTCCCGGAGTTTCCACCGACAAAGCTCCGCCGGCCGCCCGATCGCCATCTAGCGGCGAGTAGCCGAAACCGCGACCCCGCCAACTCCCAGAGGTGTGCGTCTCGGCTAGAAAGCTCTAGTCGCGACCCGAACCAACCCCTTAACCAAACGAGGGTTGATTGGGGAGGTGACGCCACCTGAACTCTTTCACCGCAACTTTTAGAGGGTTAAAAATCGTTGGGCTTTTTCCTGTTGGAAGATAAGTAATGGTGATAATGCAATTGTGGCGATTTCGCTTTTTGTCTATTGTCGGACTGGGAGTTAATGGGTGCTCAGGATTACGCGCGCCCACTAAAATCTCTTTGTAAAACGTCCACCTAATAGTTAAACGTCCCGTGATAAATGAGCCGATTCCGCTTCAAGCTCACGGTAAAAGGTATACAACAATCGTGACTGATGGCGACCATTATTTATTGCATTTACAACGTAAACATCTAATTCCCCCTTGAATGCGAGGCAATTAACGGTAGCGTATACGATAATTTCCAGCGTAAAGCTCACAAAACCGCAATTACCTAGGAAAAAAGCCGTTTCGCCCCCTGGTTTTTAGCGAGTTTAGGAATAATCTGAACTTATTTACATGTGATTGGAGCAATTCAATTCAATTAGTTGGTCTTAGATAAGCCAACGTTGGAGATTAAAGAGGGGACACCCTGTCGTTTCTTCCCATCAGGAGACAATTTGCGTTCGTCTATTCTGGCAGGAATTAGCGTTTATTTCAGGAAGCGAGTCGTACTGAATTACTTAGGAAAGAACGAGGAAAAATGCGAATAGTGCAAAATACTATCCGGATTACGATTACGGTGATAACGATCGATGATTAATAAATTAATAAAACCGTGCGGTTTGCGCCATTTGATATTCCGATGATGATTATGATGGCGGCGTAACGTTTTGACAGCGCGGCCTATAATTAAAAAGAATAATTTCCGGCCAGTGGTCGCCCCGTTTTATAGACGTAACTCGATTTGAATATTTTATACCGAAAAATTTCACCGACGGGTCGCTTATACATCATTATCGTGATTAGCATGGCTATTATTAGATCCTATCACCTTTACTTCACCACATAGTTGGATATTTTAATATGGTGGCGTCGTTATACCACACTGCGCCTCCTCGAGTCTGAATAAAAATCTCGAGAGATTATGAAAAGGATAGCTATAGAGGCTTGCGAGAGGTTTTCGAAATTCGAAATTTATAGTCGTATGCGCCTTCTAATGGATTTCACGTGACGCAACCGAATATTTCTGACCGGTATCGGAGGACGTAAACAAAACGATGAAAGTTGCCCATCACAGTCACCGTCATGCAGGAGGGTACCCGATGGTGATTTTCATCTAATAAAAACGTCCGGAGCCGATAACAGTTATTAAGTCGCCGGGGAAAAAGATTGTGACCGATTTAAATGCAAATCTCGTCGTTGGGAGTAATTAATGGCGGACATTAACGGACCCTGGTCCATTTACACGCTCCATTAATTGCTTCTTCTTTCGCCTCATAAACGAGAAGCGTGAGGAAATTTCAGACCCTCGAAAATTCCGGTGATTGATTACGACGCCCGAAACTCCTTTCGGCTATACGAGATAATTAATTTGACAACTATATTTTTGAGGAATTTCCTAATACGGGAGTTTATCGAACTTGCGATTTGCATATACGGCGAGTAAATGTCCTCTTTCGTATCGCAAGTGAGGAAAATCATGCAGCATCACTGAAATGAATGCTCGCTCTCAGCTGTCGACACCTTTTTGACCTTTCTGCCCCACGGTCTCTTCCACTTTAGAAAAACAAAAAAAAAACACACACCGGAGAACAGTTGGTCTTCTGTCTGGGAGAAGAAGAATTTACGGCTCTTGGAGAGGCGAAGTGTTGTTAGCCACGTCGTCTAAAAGTCGTGTCGAAATATCGTGAGTGCATTTGAATCGAAAAATCGAAATGACACAATTTGGAGGAAAAACCGATTGTCCGTGGAGCGTATACGGCGATAATCGAGGCGCTTTTATTATTACGCCACGATTAGATGTCGGAAATAATTGGGAAAATAATAAATTACCTGTTACGAACCCTCCAGGAGGTCATGATGAGTTGTTATCGGCGTGTATACGTTTTCTTTATGTTGGTACGATGCGAAGATTAATGCCCTCGAGTACTGAAAAGAAAAGATAATTGTGAGTCGAAAGCTCCTTAAAACAGCGCAGCCTTAAAAAAAATCATCACCGCCGATGATGATATTCCTTTAATGATGATAACGGTGGATATTAACGGTTACATTATTAGGTATAATGTATACAGATGTCATAAATCCATTAAAAAGTTCACGGTCCTATTAAAAACTTTTATACTATTACACCTTAAAGTTATTAACCCTTTTGTGAAATGGTAGATGGAAACAATCAAGGGGAAAGGACATGTGGGCAACAGGCTTCACAATAAAAGACACCACAAAAGGGCAATCACAGGTGGAATATGTGGGCCCACCGCGGGATATTATCCCTCCATACAATTCTAATTTTAGACTTTCAGTGGTATTTTTGAAACGTGTCCTCGGATAATAAATCAACGAAATCATTGTATTTATATGACTAATTTAATATCAAAATCCGAAACGGTCCATACTTATAATACGTGAGACGCCGTGCCAAGTAATTTATAATTTTAGGCAATTTTTCGAAAGCCTAAACCTCGTGTAACATGCAATTACACTATCTTAATTCCTACTTACCGACTTAGTATCGTAGGAATTTACATTTTTATCAAATTATAGCAGAGAGGCCTATTCAACAGTTCCCAAATGGACTTATCCGGACTTTCTCACCCGTTCCTTTCCCAATTAACCTCGGAACGATTAATTATTATTGCATATTATTATCAACGACGAAATCGGGCTGATCGAGCACGGAATCTATCGTCCGTACGCCGTATTGTTGCGGGTATTAATTAGGGATAAAAGCCGGTTATTACCTGCCCCTAAATCGAGGGTTGATGATGGGCCGATGCCTCCACCTGTTTGGTTTGAGGCGAGAATATCAGAAATTAACTGGAAATTTATGGCGAGCGTGCAAACCGCCGATCTGCACCTGATTACGACCCGATACTACACAATAAATAATCGCACCCGGTTAATTATTAATAAACGGCCCACCAATTTAACGAACTCCTCGAACAAACATTCTATCTTTATTAAGGAATCGGCCGAATTTATTCACCGACAAAATGTGCGAATTTTATTGAATCACCTGTCTTTTGATTGAAAGAAATCGTCAAACGGAGGAACGATGAATAATTCTGGATGAAAAACAGAATGATTCAAGTGACGATAATCGAGGTGAGTCAAGTTTGACCCATTAAACTCGCACCCACGCCATAAAAGCGGATGAATGAGAGAGGATCCAGCCGGTCAGGTGCTTATATTCCTTGCCGTATAAATCACGATGCACGCAGCGAGAAACTCCCATAATATCGTAACAAACGGCTCAGATGGTCGGATGAATAATTATACAAACAGTCTTACTGTTACTTGAGCGTAATTTATATTTGATAATTTTTCAATTTTCGAAAATTTTGAAGAAAGTGCTGTAACTTCCTTATTAGTCGAGCTATCGAGTCAAGTGAGGAGGGAATCGCTTAGTTAGCTCAAAATCTATCAGGAAAAGTGTCTAGATTTGGATTTAGAAGATACCTATTTGGTAATTTTTCAATTTTCCAAAATTTATAAGAAATTTTATCAAAAATTCAAAGTGCTGTAACTTCCTTATTAGTTGAGATATCGAGTCGAGTAAGGCGGGAATCGCTTAGTTAGCTCAAAATCTATCAGGAAAAGTGTCTAGATTTGGATTTAGAAGATACCTATTTGGTAATTTTTCAATTTTCCGAAATTTATAAGAAATTTCATCAAAAATTTCAAAGTGCTGTAACTTCCTTATTAGTAACTTCTCCAGACGGGCACTTGTGGATAAAGGCAGCGAGTGCGGTTCTTTGTCGTAATTCAGCCATGAGTTCTGGTCGGGTTGGCATCATGGGTTGACCGTTAAAAGGCGACTCGCGTACGACGGCTCTTCGGCATATCTACAGGAAGACGATGAGCGATGGTGGCGAATACCGATCAGCCCAACGGTAGTTGCCGGGCAATGGTAATGCGAAGATACCACCAGAACCATGTTTGGCTATCGGCGACCACTTCCGGAATCGATGCTCCTCTTTCCAAAACGACCCACCTTTATTTCTTATTCATAGATACGATAACAGAATAAATATATCATCATGTGAAGGTACTATGTTTTTTTTTCATAATTCATACGGCGTTTCGTTTAACAATTCCAATAGATTCCTCGAGTTGTGACGACAGAAATCGAGAAAAACAGTGGCGGACGCTTCCGGCTTTCAGAGAAGCTAATTTTGCTGTTTTTCTGTCCCGTCTCGTTCAAGAGCCGATGCAGAGACACTAAAAGGATTACTATAAAATACCAAAAAAGATAGTTAATGGATTGAGAGCTTTTTCTAGTTGTATAGGAACTTTCACGTCGGAATTTACAACAGTTTAAGAAATATCCGAAGGTTGTGGGATTTGTGCCAAATTTGTAAGCATTTCACTAATTGAGCTTTTTCGATTCGCTTCGGTTTAATTAAAATAAGTATTCAGTTTTATCGATAATTGTGAGTGAATTCCTATGGTTCCCGATATTTTTTTCGGTTCGGTATGATGTTTTGTAAAAATTGCGGTGGTTCCTGCATAGATAATTTTCTATTAAAAAGTGGCGGTCAGTTCGTGATTATACGGTTATAAACTGGAAAACACGGCGGATGTCGGTGTACCGTAATCCATGACCATAAAGATATCGAAAACACGTGACCGCCTCTCTGGCAGTCTGTGAGTTATGTAGAAACGAAAATTTTCACAAGACTCGAGAAATAATAAAGAGACAAAGGTCCGTTTGGTCGAGTGTATTATTGCGGGAATAAATTACCATGTAGCAATGTTGTCGTTTATGGTACCAACTGCGGGGCAGTAAAATAAATTATTAATAAAACTATTGGGTATCTACTGATGCGGTTGGCGAACTTCCTTGTGTTTGTTGTACGCGTTTGTGATGCTAATCCTTTTGACAAATGCAACGGGCTCACGCATTCTCTCTCCATCCGTAAAGGTGTACAAGCTTTCGGTTTGTTATAAAGACACCCACACAATGTCGGGTCTGTAATAACACAATTTTATGTTCAATTCTTGTGTGCCTACACACGTCATATTATGCACACACTCCGCAAAGACTTCTCGGAGAGAGACAAAACGGCGATCCGATATGAATTTTATCGGAGAGGTTTGCCTTCGCCCTACCCTCTCTTGCACACACCGACTGGAAGGACAAAGGACTAGGAAACGAATCTCGATGAAAAATTACGTCCGATTCAGATGTTAATTTCCACTAAAGGATGCACGTGAAAGTGGTAGACCTTGGTGTGCGACCATCAATCAATCGAAAGACTCGCCCGTTCAACATCACAACAAAAGATTAATGTGTAACAACAAATTTCGCATGTGCATTACCTATTACGACCGCTCTCCATGAATTATGCATTCTCTTATGCATTCGATGAATGCTCGATACTTATAATCGAGATTTTCTTCAATGGAGGTGGGAGGCTTGATGGGTCGATGGGTAAAAATCGCTATTACCCATGCAAATTAGATTATTACCGACACTGCCCCACGGATATTGGCAATTAACTTGTCCCGCTGTACCTATAAGGGGCGTACCGAGACGTTTCACTCACATCTTTCGAATTTTCGATCGCATTGAAAAGGAAGCCGTAAATATCGGAAATATTCCATGGGCAAAAAATCTTGATTTATATCCGATGCCACAGATAACCGAAAATCATAAATTGGAATAGAGAACGCACGTGGGATTTTTCCTGGGACACCTGGTACATCGAGTAGATCCAGTATCAGGACCGAAAAATAATTCCGTGATGGGCCTTTACTGCTACTCGGTAATTAATAAACAATTTGCATACCGAGCGGTGTTATTAGCTCATAGATAATTAGGCGTCTTTTATGTGTACAAGGAAAGGGCGTGAAGAGAACGCCGCTTTTGAACCCCGCAACCTGATGCTGGGCTCGTATAATTTATCGGACGTAATTAGACCGGCCGTTATAAAATATCTAGTCCGGTAGCTTATAGCATAATGTGTACCAATACGATCGAGATCCACGACCCATAAATTCCGCCTCGTGCATTTCGTTATTACGCGAGAAGACTTATTGCGGCTCCCGGTATAACCGAGAACAAAAACATCGTAATTAAGGCCGCCGGGGTGGTCCTCTCACTCCCGATGGCCATCATCGTCTTATTTATTAACGAAGACAATTGGAGGCTGTTTATTAATTATTGAACTCTGATGGAGGAATTTTCCCATATGATTATTATGATTGTGCGATTCGGAATTTGCAGTTCCGATTAGACTCTGAGGCCCATCATCATATAATCGTTGGGCCAATGGTAAAAGGTGTAATTTGGAGAGGGCACACCTCGTTCGACTTCTCAAAACTCCTAATATGACATCCATAAATATGAGTTCTGGGTTAATATATGCACATACTTATACGAAATTATAGTGCCAAGTGGTTGGTTACAATTTAGCTCACTCTTATATACTTATTTATAGTTCATATTCATACGAAAGTCTCGAGACGACCTAATAAATATTCATAATTTCTGTTTAGAACGTGTATCATTTTCAGTCATTATCCGTGCCGCAGAATTATAATTTCAATAAATAATTCGAAACTCGTCCACAAATTTACAATATTTTCCTAGAACTGTCCGCATCACACACACAAAAGGAATAATGAGACGCGAAGGAGGACGGTAATAATTAGTTGCAAGAAGATGTTGCATAATCGTGCCTGAAACGAGGAAAATTGCGCTTTACAACCGGGGAAAAATTTAATTGGCTTGATCCCATGACGATAGTCTTTAATGTGCAACATATTTACAATTTACAACGAACCGTAGGCGTGCGCAAACCATAAACAGAAGCTCCCATTGGAGAAAACCGATTTTGTTTACATAATAACTTTATTTAATAATAAATTATATGCAGATCCGACACGTAATAACGTCTCATTAATATCACGTGATGCGTTTTCCACCCATCGCCCTTTAAATTTCGAGAATATTCATTTAACTTTATCTTGTCCGATTAATCCCCCGATAATCTCGAATCTAAGATATTTTAAGACCTCACATTGAGGAGAACAACGGACAAAGGGACTCACCAATAAGAAATTTGTCCGAATTCACGAAAACACATGGATGAAAGCGCCCCAATTAAAAACTCCACATGATAATTATTAATAAGCTAATGAGGGCCGAATTTCTCCTCCGCCGGAATTTTCCTCGAGATCTAGCCTAAAAGATAACGGGCCCAGAGTCGCTCTATTATTATTCCAGTGGACAATAACAATTAGAGGTCAGGATTTATGGCGTCCCATTATCTGGCGGCCCACTCCGTTCGTATCGTCTCGAAAAAGGACGCCGGTAAAGTAGGACCCTTCCTCTTCTCTTCCTATCTCTCCAATTATCCCGGCGTTTATTCACCGACTTACATCATGTATCGAGGTCAGAGGGCTCGGTCACCTCACCGGGCATTTTACGTACACAATGGTGGGCTGCACCCCCGCAACATTGATGCATTTATCACCCAGTCACGAACTCGGTTAGTACACAACTGACCTTAGATTTGTCGGGGATATCGTGAAATGTCAGCCCCTTTACGCCCGACACATCTGTACTTACGTGTGCACGTATGTGATGAGGGGACACCCTGTACCTGAATCGTAAATCATCATCGGTTGACCTCTCGAAATCCATAAATGCATTACGGCTGTTTGCTTCTCCGGTTCGGATATGGCATCGAATCGGGGACCTTAATTTCTATTTAATAGCTACTTTATTTATGTGCGTTGTAAATCTTCGTTATTCTTTATACTTCGACAACTTCAGATTATGTTCCGTGGCTAATTAATGGCTTTACAGTGTCTGCTTTATGTTTATAGTTGCTTCGTTTAAGTTGCTGTGGGAAAAGATAACGCAAATTAATATTACGTTATGTGTCCGTACTCTCTCTCCTCTCTCCTATCTTTCGAAATGTGGAAAACGGGAGAAAAAATCACCTATACGCCATCATGGGATAAAAACGTTGTCATTAAATTCCGATAAATTACCCGTGTTTACATGGACAAACAGGATTTTAACTCGTGTGATGTCTACAACCCACAACTATAAAAGTGTTGAGTTATTGCCCACGGAGAGAGTTCATGAGTCGAACTTTTTGTTAATTTCTGGTGGTCGCCTTGAAGGAAAACTTGAGAAACTCACTGAACCAATCGACTTGTTACTAAAAAGCTCATAGAAAATGAAAATTCCAATCACCCCGAACCGAAAACTGCATAAAAATCTGTGGTAAAAGTTTGGAGATACCAGTTGGGTCAGGAAACGAACCTTTTTTAATTTCTTTAAAATTCGCCTTATTCACTCACTAAAGTGAAATCACCTACACTTTCGAGTTCACCTCTATCGGAATTAATTTAAAATTCAAGATTCCGGATTACAAGTTATATGAAACTTATCTAGATGGGACATTCACAATCTCTGAAAGACTTTAACACAGGATGTAGATTATTAATGTAACATTCGACTACAGAGCCTCGGCCATAATACGTATAGACTAGTTCGAGTGGATAAGAAAAAAGTCTAGAATTTATGATAGTTTCGAGACGGGTAGGTGGTCAGACTACATACGCTGAAAATAATTATGATTGGATCTATGTGACAGTCCGGGCACGGTTTACACCGCGTTATGGTTATTGGAACAACTTCATAATAATCCTTTCCGGATATTTTCCCAGATCCGCGATACCTCCAATAGGATAATGTGAAGTTATTACCTTGTAAATACAAACAGAACTATTTACGCACTCGATTACCATAACTGCGGATGGTGCCGAGATATCGGCGAATAAAGTTGCCACTTGCTTCGACTTGATTTTCTCTCCCTCGTCGTGACCACGAAATCCCGGGGGATTAGGCGAGGTGAGCCGCGGCTATTAATAACGCGATACCTTCGTCGTTCGAAGGTAAAACTCGTGTTAACATACGCTGAAAGCAAGAAGGAAAACTTACAAATCCGTAAAGCCGTTTTACTCCAACACAATCTCTCGGACTATCATTAATCTTGGGCGGTATTGCGTCGAAACGTGCATAATAAATCCCGCGTTTAAACGTAAAGGAGCAATAATTTAATTAATTGCGAGACTTAAACTCCTCGAAACCTCCCGATCGGAAATATCATTATCGGAGAAGGTGCGAATTAAAAAATTCCTCGGTAGGAATGCCGCGGCACTCGGTACTTAAAAAATTTCCGACCGCATGTAGGCACTCGCGGACACCTATAAGTATTAGCTCGAGGGGGCTGAAGTGTAATTATAAATTGCATTGTGTTCTAATTCCGTTAGGTAATTTATCACCGGCACTTAATAACAACACCAGAGCCGGTGCGGTGTATAAAATTTTATTTTAGATTTGGCAAGGCGAGCAAGAGTGTCCGTATGTAGCCCGAGGCTTTATTATAATTCAGTGAAAGATGGTCGCTCTCCCGGGGGCCATTAACGAATTTTTTTTTAATCGGGCGGATTGAAAAACGAAAAATTATCGTCGCGACGACGCCGGTCCTTAATACTGCACACGCTCGCCAACTTTGCAATAATAAATCACGAATTATTATAATGGTAATTATGTCGAACACGAATTCGACCACAAAGACTCGATTTTAATCACGCCATAATTCGTGCATTCATGAGAACTTCAATTTCTTATATACAAGTCGAGGCAGGGAATCTAATCGAAACGAATAATAATGATCCAAAATGAGCATTAGGACTTAATTAGAAAATTTTATGATTAGAAACTCAAAATTTATCGCCTCGGAAAAAACTGAGACTTGTGACTACTTTATATGACTGGGTTATAATGGATAGCTTGTGAAATTGTGCAGCTACTTATGAATATAATTAAGTAGATTTTTGTTATGAATAATTTATTACCCTTGATAATAATATCATGGTGTATCGCATAAGTAAAGTGTACACTTGTTACCACGCAATTAATTATGGGCAACTAGCTAGAATACAAGTAAAAATTTGAATAATTTTCAGACATGTGGTCCGCGCAATTCGGGTGCCTATAACAATAATATCGAGCCGTTTTATTCGGTGGCTGAAATACGTTTGATCAATATGATGCCCTATATAAGATATGAAACGTGGTATTACCGGGATACAGTCACGATTATTATTGATATTTCAATTTTCTCCCATAATATTTAACCGTCGATAATATCCGACTAGAATTAATTGATACGTGATTGCGGTTTGAAGTCTGCTTTAAAATCCACAATAATGAGAATATGCCTCGTCGACTAATTGCCGCAATTAATTCGCTAATAAATCCGACCATTGATTAGACATTTTACGACCAATTATAGCGAATATGTAAGCGCCGATTCCTTTCTCTCGCAATTACCGCGCGATTTTTCCGCGCCGTTATTATTGCCCGGGTACACTCGAAGAAAATTTAATTTCGTTTTCGTTTTTCGCGGCTCGAAATCTTTACGGTACACACAGATGCGTGCGTATAGATAGAGGATACACGTGAAGTCTCTTTGATTTAGTAGGCAATTTCAATCGACTTATCTCTCTACCTGCCACATCACACAATGGGGCATTCATCGGCCCCGAGGAGGATTTCCATGCCCGTTGGGCCGCCGCCACTGTGCTCCACTACAGAATTACACGTCTTCCGAAACGCAGATTCCTTTTTACCCGGCTCTGTCTCTCCGCTATCTCGAACGGAACGTTTCGATTACATTCAGAAGGCGTAAGGACGGCGTAATACGTTGCACACCGCCGGATTGCCTCTCCTAAATATTGAACAATATTTTATCCCGATAGAACGAATCCAGAGCTTTTTGCTCCTTCACCCCTAAAATATTCCAGGAATTACATTATTGAAACTATTATAGGATAGGCGATGTGTGTATTAGGGGTTGTGTTAAGGTTGTCGACCCCGAAAACAACAATACGTCCATTGTGTCGACCACGTGTCGCAATACCCACTTTCAGACCCTCTCTTCCTAAATATCCAGGAAATAAAATTGGTAAAAAAGGCAACTTGTTGCGGAAATTGATGATTTTCGGGTACATGAGGATGCGTGTGGATTAATAACTAATTAAGGCCGATGGTAATTATCCGTTTTTCAGTGAGGTTGGGAGGATTTCGATTTTCTAGACAAATTCGCTTATCTCGATCTCGAGTCGGATTCTCGTGTCTTCTCGGTCCGCGGAAAGACGGAACGAATGTTTGGCTTATCCGCCCCGGGGTAATTCGATTATTGGCGCACTTTACGGAACGGGAGACAAAGTCTTTTCCCTTTCGATTTGTTATTTATCGCGCCCCTTCCGATAATCGAAAAAATGCCGTAAACGCGAATTTGCATAGCTAATTGAAATAAACGACGTCCATCTGCGCGCACAAAGAGGAGATAAAGAAATAAAACGGCCGATAAGGAAGAGCTACCGGCTTAAATTGTGATGCGGTGATGTAACCCCGTTCGCCAGGTGCGCGCACTAATATCGTCCTCGATTTTTTTCCTCCTTCAAATTATTATTAAGCCACTGATTTATGTTGGCAACACTGTAGGTAACCTCTTCCTCCTCTATTTATAAATTATTATTAAAGCCGGATTTCTCGAGTCTCGAGTCTCGAGGCACGGAGCCAAGAGGGGTCAGCTGCCCTCTGGTACCCCTGCGTTCATTATCATATGGGTGCGTGGGCCATGCAATTATTCAAATAACGGCCCTTTTCTTCGCGACGTAATTGGGCGAGGCACATGGTGAAGTTATCTCGAGGAATTTCGTACGGAATTATAAGGGCAGCTGTCTTTGCGTGATCTTTTAGAACAATTAGCTTTACGGTGTTTCGCTTTTACGGCCCGCTTTATTCGTTACAGTTTACCATATCAAGCATTCTTTCCTCAAAGCGAGGTGATGATAATCGACTCATGTGAAATTTCAAAAATGCCATTAACACGGCTTACCTCTTATTATAACTACCTGCGATAGCAATTAAGCGAAATTTATCTAAGTCCGGGGAGATAACCGAAAACGAAAATTCCTCTAAACCTAGCCGAGTATTATTATGATAAGTGGCGGAGAAATGTTGAGAGATATATCGGACTCATCCCATTTTTGATACTGAGAGAAAGAGAGGGCAAGTATCCATTGTACTTTTTAATGGGTGTAATTAATGGTGGCACGGCCTTTTATTATTCGTTATGCGTCCTCTTGTGTCTTTACGTTATGGTAGAAAATCGCGGAACCGCCCACCTTTGTGATGCTTTTCATTTAGCGATCCCCGGTAGCGTGGCGTTATTAGGAAGAGATTTCCAGCAACAGCAACCGTGGATAATTGGCTGCATTATTTTAATCGGAGACGTTTAGCGGTAATTACAAGTTATGGCCACTCGCTCGGTAATACCCAATACGCACACCCATAACCCATATTCCCGGCCCGCCATAATGGTAATCATAATGGTAATAAAAATTATACGGAATGGTGGTAGACAGATGTTGCGGCAATTAGAATTTGAATGTTATTGACGGTATTGGTCCTAATCGGACCGTGAAATCACCGACCGATGTGTGTTCTTGAAAAATGTTATCGTGGAATTTCGTTATTGTTGCGCCTTTGTACGAGAAAAAATGTCATGTTTCGAAAATAAATTATATTCGTTGAAGTTTCGGAAAAAGCTATAATGGTGCGATACTATCTAAAGCTCATTAATTATTTGGTATTAAAACCGTTCCAGATCACGAAAAAACTAACTTTTATTGTATTTTTTCAGTGGGTGGAGATAAAGCCGCATTCTGCGGAATAATAAAACGAAAGGAACACGCCTTTCCTGATAAATTGAAGTATGGAGGTATCAGAAAAGGAATTTCTGCATTTCGCGTGTGATTTCGGGGCATTTATTACCATCACTTCGACTTAGATCTGCGCCGAGGGGAAACCGGTTAAAGTTACAATCTCGAAAAGTCGTAGGTGTCTAATGCCGAAACCGAAACCAACCCCTAGTAGTAAATTTCGCATGTGTGGTGTGTGCGGGAGACGCCTTTATCGCCTAGCGCCAGAGTCCGCATTATGATAATATGATTTACTTTGCAAATGGAACCGCGGAAATATATTGCCACATCTCACACCATCATCACTTGCGACTATCACCAGAATAGACTTGCGCCACCTGATTCAACCCCTAGTGCAAGGGCGCCAAAGATTTTTCTCACCCCTATTTAGCCCAAATCACTCGCGTGAGATAGGCAACCAATAATACATCTCGAAACTTTAATGGCGCGAATTTTTACAGGAACAATGAGCTTTTGCCCGTTTTATTACCCACCACGGCTCTAATTACTCTAGGGGAAAGTGTCAGGTAACTTATATACAGGGTTGATGAGAAAACTAGTCGATTTTCTATGAAATTACGAAAGTGACGGTAATTAAATATGGAATTGAGTCTTGTGAAAAGTGGTAGAAAATGATAATTACTGTCCGGAAGCCGGTAAAAATACGAGCTGAAACTATGAAAAGTGAGAGTTTTTATTCAGGTCGCATCAGGTAATGGCATCACCTGCGCGGTCCAGTGCAGGAGGCGGATGCAGATGCGCTCTCTTCTCTCATAAAGTAATGTATGCACGGGTTCGAATTTCGTTTTCTATTATGATAATGGGCGGTGGTTACGGTTTATTTTCCACTCGCATACACACCGAACGGCAAACACGACGAAATAAAAATCCGGGATCGATAAAGTTACGCCATCACCGTCACCTCGAAGAAAGACGGCGATAATAATCGCGATTCGGAAGAATAATCTCCGGAATTAATTGCGCTTCGAACTGGAGGAGGAGGAGGTTGCGTCGAGTGTTGACAACATTACTCAATATTAATTTATGGCACTATTCATGCATATTTCATCTAAAATTCCTCAAACCCACTTGACGATTGTCGAGGCGTCTTTGGGATGAAATATTCAGCGCGCCGTGCGGCCACTTCAAAACTTATACATAATACAATGGCCGTAGCTTAGAGTGCACGCCGGCCCCGTTTTATTCCGTGGGCAGTTTGTACGTTAATTGTTCGCATGTCCAACTTTCTGACACATTAGGTAATTATATTTACATATTCAAATTGGGGTTTACTTAATAAATAACAATACGAGAGTGAATACTTTTCTGATAATGCTAGACCGCCCTCGCGTTCGCCGCTTTTGTTGTGTCCGAAGACGCAATCGACAGTAACATTCACTCAATTTAATGAAAACATCAGAAAACATGTTTATCCACCATGTGTACAGGCGGTAATCCCATCTGCACGATTATTTTTAGTGACGATCTTGTTTATGGCGCATTTAGGCTATTAAAGGGTGAATTAAGTGCTGGGGATCTTCAACCACAGAAAATAATCCTGCATTGTATTTCGTGCGATCCTATAAAAGAATACCACAAAATTACTACGAAATTCGTGCGTTTTTATCAGAATTATTATTGAGTTGAATGTATTGTTGGTTGCAGCCCTGTAGGTTTTTTATTACAGGGGATGCCACCCCATGTGTGCAGTCACGCACTAATCCTGTCTTTTCTTATTTCCACATCTATTAACTTTATCGATTTGTGTGCTTTAGTTATAAATAGTTAATTGGGTGAATCACGTTAATATAACACTATCAAAATGAGTGCGTGTTTTTTCCCTCGCATTTAATTTTTCCATCTTCCACGCGATTCCCGAAACAAATAATTCAGAAAAAACATTTCCAAAGTTTCGATTTCTTCCAACTTTATCATAAGTCATTATTATAGAGGAACGTATGACGACAGTTTTGAGTTTCCCCCATAATAGGTATTTTATCAACCTAGAATTATAATCATGAATTATTGAGAGATAGAAAAATTCGTACTTTCGTATCGAAAACGTGGATTATTATTTTTTTAAATATTTACCGAACTAGCCCGGACGTTGAGGGTGGGCCGCCACGCACGTGGCACACGGGGGTGACCCCCACGTGGAAAAAAGGGGCGCGCGTATCCATGGCGACACCGCACACATGATTACGTACGTCCGGTCGCACCACCCCTCGCCGGCATTGGGCAAAATGCGCCCCGACAATGGGCACGGGGCCGGCCCTGCACGCACCGTGGGGTGGCGGGCGGAAGGGCCTAAAACAATCGCAAGGGCGGCCATGCTGGAACCGAAATATCTGCATATTTATCAACCCAACCCTTTTCGACAAGGGTGCAGACCTCTTTCGCATCCGTCGAGTACGGCAGTGAGTTTTCGTGAGTGCGCTCCCCGGTTTCGGATCTCGACCTCCAAAGTACGTCCACGTGTCTTCTCGCCCTTGGAATTTTTCTAATTATTAAAATTTCTCACTTACTTAATTACGCATGATATTTTCGTCCAATTAAATTTACGTGTCCGCTGGTCCGTGCGTGCACGCATAAGCGGTCGAGATTTATGGCAGGAAAAGTCGCCCGCCAGGGAATATTTAAAATTTCGACGCAACCATTTTAAAAACCCATGGGTCAATTACCGCACTAGTGAAGTAAGTTTCCCTCCGAAATATTATCATAGACATCGGAGAATTGTCGACGTTGGTGTATTTCCAGGATATTTGCGATGCAAACACGGATACATCAACATCCCCGCTGTCATCGTCACACGCATATGGGGAAAAAGGGATACCGGGCGGTTATACCTATAGGATGGGGTTGTTTGCACGAGAAAGAGAGATCCTCGGGCACATAAAGTAAACCTAATGAACCTCGGTGTAGTCATGGAGACGTAGAATCCTGATGTCTCGAATCAACATGCTCTTATTGAACATCACATATTGTATTTCATTACCGGTTCCTTCTGGGCTTCGCCTATATCCACGACATACGCGCTCGAAAATCCAACCCGTTTATACAGGGTGCGCCACCAAAGAAACGGCGAAAATCCACGAGAAGGTCAATGGGAATGGAAGAGTAAGAATTACATTTGCCTCTAATTTTGAAGATTTTAATGACTTTAAATAAATTCTTCATAAAGGTAAGCTATGACTATTGACTATCGTTCTGTCTCATCTGGAGACTGCTAAAAGGATAGAGACAGAGCGATTATCATAGCCTCCCTTTGTGAAGAATTTTTCTGATTAGGAAGATTTTGTCCTTCCGATATTTGGGAGACTCGTATTCAATAACATATGAGATTGGAGTTTTCGGGTGATTCGGGTCTAATTCGCGTCCATTGGCAAATCCGCCCCTCGAGAGGGCCCGAAAGCTTCCGCCGAATAATCGTAACGAAACGCGAAAAATTCACCCGGCGCGCCCTTATTATTTCCTGAGGGTTTTTTGCCGGTCTCCCGATAAGGGTATGTTATGCAGATGGCCCACAAATCAAGTATTGTCTGGTCGTGATGGTAAAGGGTTGCCGGGTCCCATGCATGAAAGAGCGTACCTGCCCAGTGGTGCATGATGCATTTATTAAATGCGAATCTGCATAGTTTTCGGCATATGCGTTCGCACCGAAATGAAAAATCGCGATCGTTATCGGCGATTTTACGCGAATTAATGGAGCTTGTGATATTATTTAAAACATTTCACCCTTTTTTGCCGCCATCCCTTTTCATATTTATCATCGCGCATATTATAATACGGCTCTCTACCTGAAAGGGCCCCTCACGCGTACACACCGAGCCCGGGTTTTATATCGAAAGGTCGTAAATTGTCGAGAACATGTGTCGATTCCCTTTATTTTTCCCCGGCTAATAAAGGGTCGCCCATCGCCTTCACCATTCTTTTTACCCATTATGGCGCGCATCTCTGTTCGTTCTTTCATTCATCCGTTCGGTCGGTCGCGTATTCAAATTGGGGAGGAATTCTCGAACGTGAGACGGATGTCCGGCTCAAAAACGAGTCGTGCTTCCCGTCTGTTGGCACGTGAAATAACGCACGCACTTTGGTGTTGTTGTTGCCCGCTCTTTCCAATGTTATTATCGAGATCGCCGCCCGATAGATTTTTGACCTAGTGGTTTTCGGAAACTTCAACGCCTAAAAACCCTCACGCACCGTTTTAATTACGCGCCTTTAGTTGCCCCGGAACATGCGAACTCAGTTCACTGGGCACACATGCCGCCATTTCCCGCATTCCCGCTTCTTTTCATTCCAAGACGAAAAAGCTCCCATATTATATAAGAATTGATAATTAACCGAGAGAGGGACCCCTATCGTATTATCATTATTAACGCGTAATAAGAAAGCTCAGCAGGACTTCATATAATCAATCCGACCTGTTGATACAAGCCCGCTAATGATTTTAATGAGATTCCATCTAGGGATATCTAATTGAGCGAGCCTCCTCGGCCGACACTCTTGCAATTACTGGGCGATTGAGTGCGTAAAAATCGCGAAATTTCATTTCCCGAACGTCCCATTAATCTCCACAGTCATATTATTATATGAAGATATCGCATGATCATTGGTGGATTTTCCATTTTTTGTACTCACGGGGAAAAAGTTGGTATTTTCTTTTTCATTTCCCTGCTTATCGCTGATATGTGTAGGCATGGGAGGCGATATTTTCATTTAATCAACGTGGAGGAGCGCAATTCTCCGTGTGACACGCGGCGAAGACGTCGCCTATAACGTAACGGAAAAGAGATGAGAGGTTTCGAAAAAACGGGACGAGAGCGCCGAGTGAGTAGTAGGTCTCATATACGAACGAACTTATATAATATCACTTTTCTAAAGGATCTCGATAGATGATATATCCCGCGCCTGTCATCGCGTCTTGCCAGACGTATTCATCCCTTTTGAATTATTACCACTGAATAAAATTTATTACAATTTTCCCGTGCATTTCGGATTAGATATGCGAAATATTAAAATCATATCACCCATCGTCCTCTTACGGAAGAAGTGATACGAGTGTGTTACGAAAAGGTTTCACGCCTGAGGAAAACGGATTTCCAATAACGAACATTTCAAAAAAGCGCAATCTTTTCCATCGACCTGATGATTATACGTCTAATTAGGTTATTTTCGAATTCATCACCCAGGAAATAATTATTTTTAATTGCGGCGCATTGTTTTCCGCGACTGCGAAAATAACACAATCTCGTGGAAAACAACGATTCGCATTAATTTGATTAAAATTACTAGTTTACCGGACGACTCTATTGCGATTGCGGGGCGAAAGTGCGCTCTTCACTTTGCGCTACGTAAGTACGGCAGTAGGTGGATTTCGCGAGTCGCTCAGTCAGTTTACATAAATTACACAAATTTCGCAAATGGCACTGTGTGTAATCTTACGGCAGAGCGAGCACATACGAAATCAAAACAGAGAAAGCTCCGAGGTACAGGCGGGACTTGGATCGTATTGATTTGCGAAATATCTCGAGATTGTACGGCATGCCCGCATTATTATATCCGGGCCTCACATGATGCATGCATGCATGTACTCCCCGATATACAGGGCCGTCGCTCGTTCTCCTCCATTGTGAGCCCGTGGGGAGGATGCGGGCCCCCCCGACTTTATATTAGCTAACGACGTACGAGTAGAAAACCGGAAATAAAAATAGGACGTGCGCACCCGGCAATACGGAGAGCAAAATAGAAGACGACAACATTTTCCAATCGCGGAAAATTTAATCTCGACCAAGAATATATTTCTTGTTATCGTTTGCTACACTCGATAGTACAAAACGCCCGGATTTCATCATCATAATCGGCGGGGATCAAAATTTTATATCCACCCATCGTCCTATAATAACGAATTCCTCAAACTGTATGTGTGATAGGCGAGTTACTCACTAACTTGTGATTCCGCGATTAAATAATTCATGATCGGTGTGTTTGCGACCGTATTATTACTGAAAAGTTCCATTTTTCACCGAGTGTTCGTCGCGGTGGTGTACCGTACGGTCGCCTCGCCACCTTAATACATCATTCATGCGGCATTCAGGTTGAAGCCACAATTATGTTAAGAATCTGTTAAACAGTTTTTCAAGCATGTCGTATTAAAAGATTCATAAGTGCGGCTCATAAATTCACATCAGCTCCGGTATTTTAATTCCGGTCTATCCTTTAATAATTCAGCGCGCACAAGTGGAAGAGAGAAACACCGTCTTTAAAAATGGATCCGGGCGATTACTGCATAACGCCCGCCAAAGACCCATCCTCCACTATACAGGGTGTTACACCGAGTCAGAAAGTGGAGATCTCCATCCCAAAATCTGAATCATGAGTCGATTTCTGAATATTTTGACTTGAAATGTTGGTATTTCGAAATTATAGCACATAGGAAAAACAATGAAGGATTTCGGATTTTTCGAAAAACTTAATTTACACAGAAATAACAGAAAAACCAGAGGACCTACAAAAAATTTCGTTCTTTTGAAAATTGCTCTTTGAACTTCACTCTTTCGATTGGTGTGTCATTTTTTAGGGTTATAACGCTGATATTTGCGATATCCTGGCTTTGATTTTGCGAAATTTCCAAGTCTTTACGGTTCCGGGAAGTTTATGAAGTCGGGTGCGTTATATTCATAAGGAGGCTGCGAACTCCGGAGGTGGTTTAGTTTTTAAAGTGGAACACTTGATGATTACGGCGCCGCCACACTCCGAATGAGATTGAGTAAATTATGTTAACATGACGGTGGCGGCGAGGGGGCGGCAACACCTTCTACCCCTTATTATACGAGCCGCCACCGGGCAAATTTAATCCGACGACGACGCCGCCACCCCCTCGCACACACCCCCCGACTCGCATAAACACTTCACATAAACTCTCTCGCGTTTTTATACTCGTTTTTTTCCCCGGCGATAATCGAATCGTGTAATTGTATGTGAAATAGAAAACCGCACCGTTTACCGAATATAAATCGGTCACGGTTTGTTTCGGGTCTTACCTTTTTTCCCCAGAACGGCCCATTCCGCACGCCTCATTGACCCGAGAGTCTGCAACAAATCATCAATTAGAAAGAAGGCGAGGACAGGGTGGAATTGGGATTTTTCGCCACTTTAACGTGTGTTATAAATGGTTTTTTCTAGTAGAATCGTGATTTTTGGTTATTTTATGGGGTCGGTCGTAAATAAGGCTAAGTACGGTGGAGGTATCGATAACACGGGGCGAATTTCGCGGTTGAATGGCGCAAATCATGCGAAGCGGTGCACGCATCCACCGCCAGGCACTGCGAAACAAATCACAGAGGCGCCCCCGGATCCGCAATCATCGACAAAAATCCGGAATTGGTGGAGTTTCGCCCCGCGCCCCCTACCACCCCATAGATACAGATATAATAAAGCGCAGGGTGCATTATTACGGCTATAATAAAATGTTATCATAGGTGGGGGTCTATAATATCGGATAGGTGATTGAACGCTATTTCGTGATTGATTGTGGTACAAGTTCCGACCTTTGTTGGACCGTTTCATCGCCCGCCGTAAATAACCATCGATAATGCCGCACATTAATAAATTATCAAAACAGGTGGAAAAGTTCATGGCGGAACTTCACCCCGGATTCCGTTATTGTTCGACGCGAAACGACCCCTCGAAAAATCGCACGAGGGGTGGTTCGGGGGTGGCGGAGGTGGCGTCGGCGGCCATAGGTGAAATAAGCCAGTCTATTGATCATCCAACAAGGAAAGTATCGAACGGGGGTATCAGTCAGATGGGCAACTGGATTGGCCCCGCTATCTCCTATATGCGTGTGTGCGAATCAATATTTTCCACACGCGTGTGTTACAGGGCCCTACACGCATGTACTCTCGACGAAAAAAGCGTAAGAGAGGAGGAACGTCGCCGAGACCTTTCCTTTATTCACTGCGTGTATTATGTATTACCGACTGAATTTCGATATGGAAAAACTTTCAGGACGTCGATAAATACATCAATTCATATCGGGGGCGGAACGGGGGATAGAGAAATGTGTATACGTCGTATATCACTCACACTCTTTGTTTTGTATTCCTCACTGTTATTTTTACCCACCCCTCGGAGCCATTTCGGAAGAGAAAAAAACGACATGATGTATCACATTCTGAAAATTGTGAACCAAATAAACAATTTATTTCGTCTTCTTTCTCGTATATAAATATGTAATATGGGGGTTATTTATAAAAGGCATCTCGATGGAATACGAATTCTTCACTCAAAACCTCTACCTATATGTAGAATTGCACAGACTAGGATAGGAAGAGAAAGAAACATGGAATGGAAAAGCACCTATTTAGATAAAGCCAATTTCGGACGTATCGTAAATCTCGAAAGTCGCATTATACCATCAGGAATTTTAGTTAAGTTGTCCCAGTTCGGTCGGAACGATTTGTATAATTTTATTTCTCATTCCTCGCCGTATGTTCACCACGATAAAGACACGGAAAACTGTCCGAACCCAATTAAAAGAAAAAAATGTTCCCCCTTGGAAAATATCAAAGATCTCTCACCCCGAACCGGCGGTAATTGGATCAGACATTTACAGTTGTTTATTATAAGGGATCTCTTCCACAATCTAGTGAAAAATAATAAGTCCAATTAACTAGGTGCTCGAGTCTTTGTCACGACAACACACGATGACGTTATAAAGTAAATAGTGGCCATTAAGAGATCATGGCGGAATGATTGCTATTAATGACAAACGTCTTTGTGATAAATCGCTCTAATTCCACAGTGATTATGTCATTATCGGGCACGCACTGGTAACTATTACCTATAACCACCTGATAACGTTTTTGATTAATTCGTCCACATTATTTCACTTTTTCGAGGCAGGTAGAGACGAAAAAATGGGTTTTTTTAATAGTGCTCTCGCACAATGAAAACGGCAATAAAGCCGAGCTTTAGTGCTTTCCCTATACTCGCGAGTTGTTTATATCATCCGCAATAATAACGAGATGTGGCATTTCCTAAAATCACCGAGTCTGCTGCAGTGCACCATAACTGGGAAAATAAAACGCAGGAAAAAATTGTAATGAGACGAGACCTTTTCGAACATTTTGTATAACGGCAAGGATCGCTATGCCGGAGTTCGTTTGTGTCATACTTTAGCTACCTAGCGTAGCCGACCCACCACGTAACCAACATTATACAGGGGGTGCAGGGGTAAGCATGTTTGTTATACTGCAAATCCGCCATTAGCGAGAGGCAGGCACACAAACTAGCTCTCTTCTCTTGATATAAAAGAAGGTCTCGACTCCGACTCGGGCTTCCGAGCAAAGAAGAAACGCGTAAGACTCGTTTGACGATGCTAATAATAAACCTTTGTCAAAACGCATCGTTATTCGGATCCGCCAGGACGACTACCCTGTGTATCTCTCATCCCTTATTATATTGTTGTTATTACCTGTTGGCGGGTTGAAAAATGACATAAACAACCCCTTCCGCACTCATTTTAAGACCTAATAATCGTAATAAGGACGGGTACCTTGTTAACCGCACTTTACCTCGAACGCGATTTATATCTCGCGAAATGGATGGAACGTATTTAGATACATGTGTGTTCGGTATCAAATATGGTTCTCTTTAAGTTATTCAGTGTCATGCTTTTCATTTTTCACCAGGACGATGTTTGTTGCTGTATCTCGGGGTTTCAGGTCGTCACTCACAATTTTTTCCTCCGTCTCGTGTATTCGAAATCACGGATTCTCGATGATGACGCTAATTGCGGTCCGGATTTTAAAAAGGCGAGCGAATATCATTCACACGAGTTGGCGAGGTAACTCTATTACCCGACTCGGTAAAGGTGTCGGTTACCCTCGTCCCGGTCTCCTGAAAACCGACCCGGCTCGTTCTTTGTCGTTTTTCCGTTCGGTCTCTTTGTCTCTCTCGAAGATGGTACGGTGTAGGATATCGGAATGGGCGCAATCGAGTAGACGGGCCGCCGGTTCATTTACACTGACTCAATTGACTCCGCGCCACGTCTTGTTAGCTCCGCTCGACTCGGTTGATCACATGTCGTAAGTCTTCCAATCGCTGTCGGCTCGTATCACCGATGTGTGTTGCGCGACTCCGGGATTTGTCTTTGACAAGAACCAAATTAGTTTTCAGTTCGGCTGGATCCTCTCTCCCTTTGCTGCCTTCACGCAAGTGTAGAGAGCGCGCACCGCATCCACCAAACTCCTTCCTTCAGCCACTTATGCCGAGCCATACATCGTGCCTCCCAAGTAACTGGCCAAAACATACTTCGGAAACATCAGGGATACAGCAAAAGACGATTTTGGCTTCTAAAGATCAATATGTTAGTGGTCTGGGATCTTGTAACCGAAATGGTCAACTTCTGGATGTATTCAATCAAAGGTGAGAAGACTGACCCTTAAGCATTTTTCCATCCAAGTCTCCTATTTGTCATAATCCAGTTTTCAAGAGTTCCACAACATATTGATCAAACATTGCTGACTTCATGGTGCTAAACCATAGGAATATTTGTTTCCTTCAAAACCAGAGCATGTCAAAGATGATCAATGATCCATACATGTCGTTCTCTGCCAAAATGAGTGGTGACTGATTGGGATCAGTAGGAATCAGGAATGTGTTCGGATACTTCTCAAACACGATGTATAGTGGCGTTTCGAGGCCGATTCGCGAAAGGGTTCCGCGCCGAAATTGAATTACCTCTCCTACTTTTCTTTGAAAAGTAAAAGAGAACTCTACTCTCTACAGATACTCTCTTTTCCTCTCTCCTATTTAGATTTAGGAGACGTATAAAAGCACGGGGTGAACGAGGGGGCCGGGGGGGAGTGAGTGAGTGTATAAGGAGAATATCCCCAATTTGTCTCGAATGTGCGAGATGTGCCGTTTCCGCGTTAAAGGTTAAAAGGAGCGCCATTTTTATTTCACTGCAGGGAGATAACACACAAATCAACCGTAAAGGCGGCGGCGGCAGCCCGGCAGCCCCCGGGCATAGGTGTATATCACGAATAGTGTTGCCCGGGGGCGACATGCGTTTTATTTCCGCCAGGATATAAGAATTGATATGAGATGTGAGAACGAACATGTGTGGCCTTCATCCCTTCTACGTATCACTCTCCTGATCCCAGACCCCGTGTACATTATTTTCACGGGGTGAAGGCGAAATATTTATCTGGGTTTTCGGAAAGGGTATCAGTTTTGGGGCGGCTGGTAATGACGGAGAGGGTGGCGCAATGATCCGATGATGCGGAGAGATGGGTGGAGCGCCAAGGAAACACCTAACTGTCGTCGAGGAGGCTGATAGATGATGGTCTCGGGAACGGGAACGGGGTGCTTATGATTTATTATCCCGATCTGCGGCTGCGGTATCACAGATTACACCGCATGTGAGCCGTATAGATGATATGTGAGGATATCAGCAGCTGACACTAAGCGCTTGTCATATGCAAAGCGGCCTGATTTGACCCCGGCGAGGAGCGTCTCGGCGTCTTCGCCGTAAGCGTAAGCACCAACAAAAACATTATACGGAAAAGGGAAGAGAATGCGACTTTCAGAGCCGAGACTCATCCACCGCTGCCAGTTTTCCTCGTGACAATATCCGTGGAACGGAACGGGCTGGATTATAATACGAGTGTCACTTCCTTATCGAAAATCGCCCATGAAGGATTCGCTACTTTTATTTATTTCGAATGCGGCCTTATCCGCGTTTACATGTCACATGAAGCGGGAATAAATAACGTCGAGGCGGTTTTATACACCTGTCACGCGCTGCGTCCGAGCTCCATGTGACCCCGCATGCCATCCGAACATTCATCACGTCATAATTGTATTAATCTGTGGATAAATAAATCCGACGTAAATCATTACTTGCGCCGAACCGGTCGCTATTAATACGGCAGGGAAAGTTGCGGAACTTTGACAAATCTGAAAACCCAAAGTCTCTACTGTTTAGCAGCTGAGGAACTGGCCATGGAAACCAGAAGACCAGTTCATCAATACCCTGTTAACATATCCAAGATGGAATTTATTACAAGAGTTTAGTCATCAGGAGTAAGAAGATGCGTCGAAAACCATTTTTTTTTCAAATTTTGAAGAAATCTCAATGAAAAATTTTCATTTCTACAAAATCTCAACTTAAACCAATTATTGAACATTGGAACTCTGGATTTTCATTGTTCTTACAGTTACAGCTCAGCTAATGATTGAATTGGTTAACCGGACTCAAAGGGAGTCAACCTTCAATCAAGATGATCAATTGTAGCCTCAGGACTGGATTACCGTTTAGCTGTTGGCGTTCAAATTCCCGTTGTAAAAGAACGAAAATTGATAAGTTTAACAAGCAGATAAACATCGATAAACCTCCCTCGCTCGTACTAATTGCCGGCACGTTAAACCGTCGAGTGAGACGAGAACGTGAACGGTTAAGTGAGGTGGCGGCGCCTGTTGCCGCCGCCGCCGCGTATGAAAAAAAGAAGAGAAAACCGGCGATAATAAACTGTAACATACTGCGAGAGAATTATCTCATTACAGAAGCAATTTCGCAGCGAGCCCGCAATAAGACGGGGGTGGGAGGGCGGGCTATTAAAGGACACTTGTTGCTGCCAATTTGGTTGGCAAATTAGATAAAGCCGACATTTCGGTGACAATGTGCATGCGTCGTCCCCTCGCCATCGAAAAACGTGTTCCAAATTCGACCTGCTGTCAATCAACTCGCGGATAAGGAGGTTACGTAATAAGATGTTTAGAGGGGGGCGGTTTGGGGTAGCGAAAAACGAACGACATCCTTTCTTCACACCGCACGCAAATTTTATAAGTCCTCATCCTGGCGACGAGGACGGAGGCGCGGTACTCTGGGAGAAATAAAAAGAGGGTGCATCATTTTGTGCAGGCGGGAAAAAGTTCTCGATTTCGAAAGCTCATTTCTCATAAATTTCACCCTCGGGCTGATGGTGAGCGTCGCATTTATAATGCACATTCACAAACTTCCGCACAATTGATGGACAGAACTATTTATCTGAATGGAGTATGTTATTATTCTTCACGTGATGAATCTTGCTGGGTGGAAAAAGTGGAGTTTCGATGATGGATAGACGGATAGGCGAAAGCGGAGAGGTGGATTCCTCCATGCCCGGAATAATGAGAGCTTGTGCAAAAGTTTACGAGGAGATAAGTAAGCGACGCCGTGGAATGTGTTTATGTTTGCGGGTCTGCATTTTAACGACACCTGCCCCCGCCGTAAAGAAACGTACGTAGCGCAAACGTAACGTAACGTTGTATACGACTCGAGGGGTGGCTCTGATACGCCGGCAATAATCTGGAGAGGATTACGTTTTCATCATCTCCATAATGCATGTATACAATGAGCGCATACGACCCGTTCCATTGCGGCTGTATTATTTTGATATTTGGGCCTCGCCAGTAAAAAGCGAGATCAGGCGGAGGATATTGAAGTCGGAGAGAGGGATTTGAGGACGCGCTCTCTCTTCGCCTCTTTTTACCTCCAGGACGACGCCGCCGACGCCGGAACCGGGGGTTGCCAGGCAACTTCGGCTGTGCCGGTTATCTAGCGCGTTACCGCAACCGACATTCGTTCTCGACTTGTCACATATACGCGAGACACACTCTCACATATTGTAGATAAGATTTGGGCGTCGGAACAGAAGAATACCGAGAGCGAGGAGCCCGCCGGGAATTCCATATACGTATTCAGTTGTCGTTCCGACCGCGGATCGTAAATATACTCACGGATCTCGCGTCCTCATCAGCCTCCTGGTGGAGAATAATAACAAGACTTTCAAAGATAAAACCAGGAAATATCGATGACCTTCCTCTTACAACCGACTGCTGGATGCACTTGATCAAAAGTGCAAGAACCAGTCCTCAGACTTGGTCAAGGGCTTGATTCCACCAGGTTTCCTAATGTCTCGTCAAAGTAAGCCAAGTGGCCTCATGTTCAGTCATCATCTACTGAGATCACATCTTTTCATCTTCCTAGTTGTTTTATCCATCCAGCAGTTGAATTTCTTGATTTTCTATATTGGTCGAGCACCTGAAGGAAGAGTTGATGGATGAAGGGGGTGGAATAACGAGAGCGGCTCAATAATCCTGCCGAATGCTTTTACGATATTGCGCGCGGATTCGGTGTGACAGTGTAAAGTTTATGGAAAATGTAAAATTTTTACTCCAAATTGGTTCCAAACATGGCGTCCACCCTCCGAGTCGTTCGTTGTGCGAGTTCGGCGGCATCAGTCAAGAGTCGCGCTGTCGATTTCCCCCGGTCCGGGCGTCCCTTCTAACCCGTTGCAGTTTTCCAAGGGTGGATCCGGGCCGAATGCGGAATTGGTCGACTGCACAACACACATGCTACTGACATTTCTTCGTTTTATACTCTCTGTATCTACATATCCCATTTTTATTATAACCAATCCCGAGAGCAATTTTTCCTCTCTTTCTCGCCACCCCCCGATGCATGCATATAGATTTTCCGTCTTTTCCTTTTTCCTCGGCGGCGCTGAACTCGCTATATGTTGTTCGAATACACATGCACAACATCCACACAGTAAAACATTTTATATGTTTTTTTTACCTCGTTCGCAAGGAGAGTTTTATATTGTCAACCCGTAAGGTTGATTGTGAAAATCTCAATGCGCCGGAATCGTAAAACGTACATGATTAAAGTACCGAATCCCTCCGCTGCGTATGGAAAATGAGCCGATTGCATCAGGTATACGTCGGTTTTCAAAAGAAACTCCAATTATGAGCAAGTCCGATGACAAAGGCATTGTTTGGCGTCCACCACCGTCCGAAAACGCTGAGGGACGTATGATTATTATTGGGGATCGGAAAAAGGGAAAAAGTAACGAGGTTTTTCCGCTTCCGCCTCTTCCCATTAGGAGACAGCGGGAGCAGCACACTTCAAACAAAATCCCATATTTTGGTATTACTTCCACCGATCGGGCAAAGGAACGTGCCGCGATAGAGGAGGGGACGTCGAGAACGTTAGGGTCACTCTCGACAATACATCATTTTCAGACATCCTATTACCGGAATTGGGCACGAACTTGGTTCATGAACTCACCAATCGATGATTGGCTCGAACGCATATAACGGGGCACCCCCTCAATCGAAAAACCACCCCTAGCTCCTATTATTATCATCGTGCGTACGTGTGTACGTCCCCGGTTGTATGGCGACTCGTTTTTTAAACCAAGTCAAACATTTTTGACGAGACCTTCCTTCCGGTGCGAGCCTTCCTACTAATCCGCTAATGTAATTCGTCACGTTGTCAGATCTTTTGTGAGCGTGTACAAATCGCAAATAAAAGGCGAACGATTCAGTGTTATTAGGTGGAGAGAAGAGACAGAAGGGGCCTCATAACCGCAAACCCATACAGAATGCGTCGGCACATAATGCCCCCGTTCCTAAAAGTAAAAGCCCGTTTAAACTGCTTCCATTCATCCGAATGGAGCGCAATTTATCTCATCCGCGTGCAGGTAGAAATCGGGAGGCTTCCGGTTTGTTTGCCTAACCTCTTCACCGCGCTCTTGTCGCGCTTTCATGCCCCTTTGTGACACGGGCACGACATCGGTGCAAATAAAACGGTTAATTACGCCATTGATACTTTTGACTCGCCGGATAAACGATCAATTCGCAAAATGCTTTTCGATATCCTCTCGAGCAATTCCAATCAAGTTCCGGGCTGAAAGTTATAAAATTGAAAGTATTCGGAGCGGTGTGTACAAAAGGTAGTAAGAATGTCATGTGTGGAGGAGCGCAAGAAGATGGAACAGCCTAGAGATGATATCGAACTTCCATTTCATTCCTCTTATGGGACCGGGAGAGAGCGGCGGGAGAGCGGAGAGGGCTAGACATGTAGGATACAAAATGAAATTCCCCCTGCTCGATGCATATCCACGCGAACGCAAAATTGAAGTCCACAGGGGTGGGTGGGACAGCCAGTCGACAGAGCGGGACGACGATACAACCCCCCGACGACAAAAGGGATAGATGGAAACAAATTTATAATAGTCTCGCAAGAAAAATATCCATATACGATACACATGCATAACTGTAAAACGAAAAATATCGCCAGAGGAAAATCTCTCGATACTCTATAACCCGATTCATCGGATCCAGTCTAGTCCATTCTAGATCCTGGCGTAATCCCTGTTATTGAATGTACGGAGTGATTGAACTATTATCGCTCGCCTTATAAAGAGCCGAGTGTGTGCGATGGCGAGGAGAGACGACGTGGTTCCTAATAGAGGTTTTATTGATCTGTCATCTGCATGCGAGGCTGAAGACGTGTAGCGTGGAATGTCGGACGATGGAATTGTGCGGTCCGGGATACGTGCGAGGCATCCGGAAACCGAGTAGCCGATTACAATGCAAGCGGCAAAGCATAACGCCGACTCGATAAGCCCCCCTAGAATCGGCCGATTTCCCGAACCGTCGGAAAACACACAGCCGACGTCGAAAGGAGGCGAATTTTCCGCGTTCGAAATTGCGGCAAAAGGTGTGCATATGATGTGCGCCTCGGGCCGAACAGGAGATGATGTATTGGCAGGCTGAGCGCGCGGGGCGCTCCTGGAAACGGCACGGGAAAATTGAATTTAAATTCATGAAAACTGGAAGTTGCCATGCAGCAGCCTTAGTCTTCCTATCCGCGTCTCATCTTGCCACCGTCATCATCATCAGCGAGACGCTCCTCTCTGCACCGTTTCTGACTCGGTATCAATTTACCTTAAAGACTACCTACTCCTACTTGGTTCTACTAGGGTTCTTCATAACTTCCTAGTACGAAAATTGCATCACTATTGGTCTAGCATTGTTTGGATTCCATCAGTTCAACTGGAAGGAACATACTCAGATTCTTTGATCACTTGGATCTGGGAAGAAGGAAATGTGGAAATTGAGAGCACCCCTGAAATTGTTACCAACTGTTGGTGATTTTTCACCCACTAACTCTCTAATTGAAATCGTTCTCGTCTCTCGGCTGGCGTTCTGATTAGCTAATGGCGCGTTCACGTTTCGCTCCCGGAATTAACGTACGCCGATTTAACAGTAATTTGGCCGGAACGCGGCCATATCTCACGCAAGAGCAGACGTATCACATACACATAGCCGGAAGCAAATTGCGGCCCTCTTTCGCTACGTTAACCGGTTCAGCCCTCTTTCGCAACCTCAAAGAGGGCTAATGGCCTCAAATTCGAACCGAGTGTAGGCAATGGTAAAAAGCGTCGAGATTCTTGTGTCTGCGGGATCCGGGTCGGAATTCGGCACGTGTTTTACATGCGGAAGCGGATTCGCCCTCTTTAGGCGGAAACGCGGAGGAGGCTCATTACTTAAGAAGCGACGAGACCGCGAGCGCCTCGGGAGTTGGCCCGCGACCTGCCCCAAGCACATATTAGTTTAATGCGGAACGACTTTAAATGGCGAAAGCTCTTCCCCTCGCTTTTCTCTCGGATTTTCCCCTTTAATGTTCGCGAAATCACCGCCACAAGCTAATTCTCAGGTGAGAATACTAGCAACGATAATAATTCGCGAGTCTCTCGTAGTATTCTGGTTTGAGGGAGACGGGGGATGACTCGCCCCTTTCGGCTGATGCGTATGCAGATTCCCTTTGATCCGGAATACATCCATGGCGGATTTGATCCCTCCACTATCCCGCGTCGTATATTCGTTATTTTTTTTTTGTTTCCTTTATCCGGCTCTTCGCATTCTTGTCTTCGGGGACCTCTATCCTTCATACATTCTGAGATACGAGTCTATTCCCCAGACGCCCAGGGACTCCTGCCAACCAGGCAGCCAACCGAACCGAACCGAACCAAACGGGAAACGTCGCCTCCGTATATGGGACTCGAGGAGATTGAAATATTGCACGCCCAAGGATTGAACCAATTTTCATATATTCGCCTTTATCTCCGCCTTTCGCGCGACTCTAGATATTGGTTAAGATGCGACTTTTCTTCCTCCCCCGGCCCCGTCTTCGACTTTACACAAATAAAATTCGCTCTCTCTCTCTCCCTCGATAACCGATGATGAAAATGCGGGCTCGTCGCCCACGTCAGGTGATTTCCCAGACCCGAAATGCACGAGTACGAGGGTCGGCCTCCCCTCGAGGGTTATTTTCGCGAGAAACCGAACAATTCGTCTCGGCGAAACGAAACGCGAGGCGCGCGAGCAGCGCCTACAATCCAATTTAATATCGAAGAAGAGGTGATATAGTGTATGTAGATTATTGTGAGTGACTACGTTGCATTTTCCGGCGGAATAGACGGCAAGGGAGGGTTCGAGGGTCGGAATACGTCGGGGGAATGACACGCGTTCTTCTATCCGTTTCAAAACTTTCGGCAGTCGAATCGGTCGAAACGGTGGAAAGATAATTATCGTCGTAAATTTCGCGATTCGTGCGATATTCGCTCTCCTCGCGGTTTATGCATCGGTTTTATTCACATATGCGTTGCGCCGCAAGAATTTGAATATCCAGCTCGCATGCAAGAGGAGGTTATTTTCCCGTTTATGTGTTCATATCCGTTAGCTGCATTCAGTTATTGTCCTTGGCATATTACGTTTTACAGCCTCTCGCATTCTTCGCCCGCGCGCCGGGGCTCTCTCCCATATAAGAAGTAGACTATGGTAATTTCGCATAACCGCGCGCTCTCAAAATTGTCTACCTTTTCGCCCGAGTATTACCTCGCACTGTAACCCGCGGGACCCGGAATTTCCCTCTTCACCGAAACGGATAAAGTTTTATGCAAACTATACCACCCCGGGGTTCTCCACGAAAAACGCGAAATTTCGCCTAAAAACACCACAGGAATCGAAATATTAAAATGTAATAGTGAATTTTCGACATTGGGGAAAAGTCGGTGTTTGCCTTCCGATAGGCACGACCGCAAAGATGGTAACAGGCGGATTGCGAGGCGGCGTGCTTACCGACTGTAAAGATTAATAATAAGATTTTCCGGGGACGTGTGTGAGATGGAAACGATGAGCCTAACAAAGAGCAAGACGTTATACGAAAAAGCCGACCCAATCCGCCCTCATCACCAGAACTAATAAAATAATATTATTCGGGGCGCCCTATGAATTCGTCACAACGCGTTAACTCGCGCCGAACGTGCCGAGCCTGCGAAAACACTCGGAAAATTCGTAAGAAAAATTCGCACATTTTCACTCGAGAGATGGTGATAGTCGAGAGGCCGTCCGGGAACTGAGTACCTTTGTGCCGACGAAAACGGGGCTCACAAAGGGTTCACCTGGGTGCGCGACCCTCGCCGAGAGAGCCAACTACCCCCAGTCAGTCAAGATCCGCCGATGTCTGTTTTGCATAAGGGCCTCACCGTTCGAGGAATTAACATGACAATTATGCGTGCGACCCGGCAAACAACCGAAAGGGTGCCGCAATATGCAAATGCGACCCTCGACTTAGGTAACGGTCTTTTCGATCCGGGAGAAAAAACTGGAATTTTCGAAGCGCCCCGGTATTGATGCAGGGTTGTTGCGGATGATCGGCAGCGACGCCCCCGCCGGAGCTAGTCGCCATGGCGACGACGCCTACCCCCGCGCCGCCACCCACCCCACATGTGAACACGCATGCGACCCCGGGCGAAAAACTCACCCCTAGAGCTACAGCGAAAGAGCGTCGCAAACCTCGGACGCAATTAAGGGTGGATTTTGCGTCCGTAACCTGTTGTTCGGTCGGGCTCTCCCAGTTCTGAGTTCGTTAACTCGTTGAATGAGACAGGAGAGAGGGTTTCCTCCCCCCGAAGCGCCGTCTCGCTCGCTCCCATTCATACTCCCCCCGTTTTCCGTTTACAACTCGCGCTTTTACTTTTACTCCTGTCTCGAAATTAAACTCCGGTGACCCACTTTTGCTATAGACGCGAAAAACGCACCTGATTTTGATTTACGCCTTTCGACCCTTTTATTGTGTCGTTTTTAAATCGGGGGGGAAAGTAGAGTACATAGAACGAGTGTTTCTTTTTTGAAGTGTGCACTTAATAATGTTCCCTCTAGTAATATAAAATGGTTATAATCTGGGTGATGGGTCCGACACCGGGCCTGTCAGGACGGAAACGCGGCTTTGTGCAGGTGCTTTAGTTGGACCGCGTTCACTTTAGATACCATCGTTTTATTTTCATAAAAAATGACCGGTCGTCGGTGATGATGGTTTCCGTTCGCCTGAAATCGATTCGTCATGTCCACTATTACACCGACGAAAAAACTTTATCGAATTTACGGCTCAATGTCCTCACTCATTTCAGTCGAAATTTAGTGAAAGGCGAACCGTAATGTTCCTGCGAAAGTTCTGAATTTCTGGGCCGTTATTCCCGCGATGATTTTTAACCCTTTGAAAAGGGCGCGGTTAGTCTACCTTTTTAGTCAGTGGGGTCGGCCGGAATCTCTTGTACATATAAATACAAACCTCCTTTTGTGTGCGCGATAATAAAACGCATTTTTCTTTTCCACTAGAGCATGGTTTATATCATATTTTTTACACACACACGCATTGTAGGAAGTACAGTTAGGGGCCTCTCTCCTGCAAGATTCTATACGGGGTAAATTATGTTTTTTTACCGAGGGATCGAACGGGGCATTATCATGCATATGCAGGGCCGGGTCCCGCGCACCCGGATTATAATTTATACGGTATGCAGATGCGCCCCGAACTTTTTTTCGTTTTTAATTTCGGTACCTCGGACGAACCCAAAGGGTAATCACGAATTTGACGGTGGGTGCCCCCTCCATTTCGGCGGGGCTTTTTTCAGGCCACACCCTTCGTGATTATCACGGGGTTATCTCGGAATTTTTCAGAGACCATTGCTAAAGTACGCCCGTCCAGGCCCGGTCTCAGTCCGCCATCCACGAAGACGACGGGAGCACCTCAAGGGCTTCTCGGACCAGTTTTACACCGTAATAATAGCACTCCAGGTCAGTTTTTTATTTATTCAGAGAGATAATGTGACTTTATTGAAAAATTCATCAGTTTCATCGGCGGTTTTGAATTTAGACAATTCAGTTTGTTTTCCAATTCAAGTCCTGAAATTAGCAGCCAGGAGGGGTGTAGTAACATTATCGCAAAATATAATGGCAAATCAATGATTTTTAAGAAAATTTGACTTTTGATGTACTTCTAGAGGGAGTTGTTCAATTGTTGGTTATCGAGGATTTTTGTTGTAGAAAAATTTGGAAAAATTGTTTTGGGTTGTCTGTCTGTCTGGCCTGGTGGGTCGTTTTTTGCTCGGTAATTTCGCTGTTGAACACGAACGTAATTTGCATTCGCCGCAAGGTGCAGATATCGAACGTGAACTTTAACGATGTTCGATGTCTGAAAAGCCGCCGGTAATTATAAAGGGTGAACACGTGAACACATTGCGATCGAGCAATTCGGAAAATCGCGAAATCCCGGAAACCGAAAGCGCCAGACGAGGGCGAGCGGCGAAAGCGGAATGCGGAATGAAAGCGACAAGACATTCCGGGCGAGAGCTTATTAGACGTCGCGACGCTTCTCCCTGATTGGTCGTTAGAACCCAGGGTGATTAGTGCGCCCGTCTGCCGTCGCCTCTCTCTCTTCGGCCCTCGACGCCGTTCATGACCCGCTCAACTTCAACCGACTTGCACTTTTCCCCAATTAAACCAAACGTGGCAACTGTGTCAAGAGCGCGACCCAAAAACCACCAAAACTTCCAAAACCAAAATTGCGAATTAGCCACGATTTCGTTTTCTAACCCTATTTTAGAGCTTTTAATCAAGTGAAAACCGGATTTTACTAAGAAAAAAAAATCCTACCTTATTTCTTGTTGCAGGTGGAGGAATCCGAAGACACTTTTCCGCCTACTACTGGAGTTGTTGGATTCGGAAGAAGAGTCGTGTTCTGGAGGGTGGAGGAGGCGACCGGTTCGAGCGGGCGTAAGACGGCGAATGGAGCGTCGCGACGCCGACGGCGTCTCCCGGAGTACCGCGAAGACGCGGCGGTTTCCGCGGCGGCGGGCGCGCGGGGGGCGGCGTGCGCGTCGCGACGCCACATCGCCGCCCCCACGGGCGTCGCGGCGCATGTCCAAGATGGCCGCCGGAGCGTCGACGTCACCCCTTTATTTCGCGTCGGCTTTCGGCGCCCGGTAATTAGAACGCGGATAATTATCGCGGTGCGTGGACGGGTTTCCGTCGAGTGTCCCGGATTTTCTCACGTGTGCCTATCGGACCCACCCCCGGATACGCGCCCTCGTTGACAATGGCGATCGAAATGGCCGGAAATTTAATGGTGTTTCTTCGTGTCGAGGACCCGATTTCAGGTTATTTTAGTAAATAAAATGATTAAAAAGCCCGTTCGGCGCTCCCGGTCGGTGACATATTCAAATTGTCCCTTTGTGATTGTCGCGCTCCTTCACTTTCGTCCGGGTCGTTTTTTTTTCAAAAGGTTCGTCTTGAACAAAAGTCGCGACGGAAAGGGTTTGAGACCTCTCTACCTGAACAATAATGGGGAGAGGAAAAAAGCTTGAGAAAGGGTTGATACGGTGAGACACACAGACTCTACCTTGCACCATATGCAAAGGAGTCAGCAGGTATTGGAGACAACATCTGCATATTACGTTACCTCACTCTCAATACCCCCGGTAATGGTGAAAAGGTCCTTTTTTGTTGTTCAATGGGAAAGAACTGCAGGTATATAAAATTATTATAACGAACGGATTGTGAAAAATGATAAATTACGTTCGAGAATGGGACCGCATCACGACCCCCGGGTCCGTCGCGACCTTATTTAAATATAATTCAAAAACTGTCAAACGCCCCTCGGAAATACCGAATTTGCATGCCGGGACGAATAAAGGGCACACATTGTGCCAAACCCGGCCCACATTCGGTTACAGAATTTAAATACTCCAACAGTTAGTAAAGTTAAGATAAATGCGGCCCTTTAATTAGCCGCCAGATTTCCGGACGCCCTGGATTTTCCCCCGGGTTCTTTCACGGGTATCGTCCTCAGGTAAGGGCCTTCCGGTTTCGCCTTCTGCCGGTGCCACCTTTTTCCGAACGAAAGTGAAAAGGGTCCTCTCGTATTCCACAACTGTCGTCGCATGCGTATGCAAAGCTCGTTGATGATAATTTGAATAAAACGGAACGGGTGAAGGGACGGTTCCTCCTTCCGGCTGGTGCATCAACCCTCTCCCGGACAATCGGTGATTTATGTTCGAACCGGAGGCGTCAGTTGGCCGACCTGACCCCCGTCGCAACGTTTCCTCCATCAATTAAAAAATAATTACGCTCTTCGGCTAATCTACCGGCCGATTTATGCCCTCGATAATGAGGGCAATTAGTCCAAGGACTTGTCCTTTACTGCCGCAACAACTTCATGGCGGGACAATAAGCAGATGGCCCTCTCGCACAATTAGACCGAATTAATTCCTTCACTAATTAATGGTTTTATTGCAGAGATCCACACCAATAATCTTCTTGATACCCAGTAGGTGTACCAATTTAATAAAAAAATACTACTTACTCCAGGTTGCGTTTTATTTTAGTCGTTGAAAAGTAAACAAAGCTCTCTTATTATAATGTTGATTGTGTGTAATTTATTCATGGGATCCATCAGATACGATTATGTCTTGAGGGTTTGATAAAAATTTCCTTCCGGATGGCGGCGGGCCGATGTTGGTCTGATGGACCGGAAGTGATCCTCCGTGACACATCCAATCAAACTCTATACCTGCCCTGTCGAGATTGGATTGTGTTCAACACAAACGCTCCAATTTGACCTCGGTTTAAGGGCTCTGCGGATATAATCGAACCAGTTCAATATATCGCTCTAAATGCCATTTATTGGGTCGTTTAGCAGGTAAGTGCGATAAATGGAATGACAATAATTCCCAATAAACGTTATCGCGGACCGATCGCAAAGTGCCCAGGGAAAAGGGTGAACGACTCGAATGTGACGATAATTTCGGGAAACAATAACGAGATTTTTATCGCGTATGTCTGTGGTGAATTTTTTAACGTCATTATTGGATCGGATCGGAAATACGATTGGGAAACGTTTTCGTAAATATCCACTCTCATATTGATAATACCAACATAACCTACCTAGATTTCTATCGGGAACTCAAGTACCCATCATTACGATGAATAAACAATAAGCCCGACTTCGGCACGAAAATAGTATTAGATCGAGGAATAAAATAAAAAAGCGTAATCTACCCTAGGCTGGAATAAAATTACGAATAATACGTTATAATTATTTTTTTCTACACGTAATAATACGATAATAATTATAAAAGCATCAAGATCGTTCACGAAATTGGTGAGCATACCACATTTACTGGATTATTTTTAACGAGTCGATCGCCATCTCCCGGAGAGTAGTCGAAAGTTTTCACGTTCGCCTCGAGCTTTTAACCCGAGGCCGGGGTAAAAAGCGGGGATAAAAAGCTGAAAAGCTCCCTGCATTCCCTCTACCTGACTAAACTCGAGGGTAGAAACGAGTTTTGATATCTGTCCCGAGTTAGGGTTGTTCTATAAATAGGACGCAATCTTAATACTAGGCTCGATATATTTCTGAATCAGATTAGGTGAGAAGTTTTTATCGTGGTGTTTCTGTTAAAAAATGCCCATTTAAGGATAAGCGAGGGTTAAATTAGAGATGCATCGTTATCAGCATATCAGGATCGTTAGATGGGAAGTTTACGATTATTGCCGGGCATGCAGACGTGACTTTACACACCTCCTGGCATCAATATGTAGAAGGCAAAGGCCAAAAATATTATTAAAGACCCTGGAGTATGTGCCGCGAATTAATTCCGAACGAAAGAGCGCGCCGGGATAAAAACGCGATTTTCTCTCCGCCGGCAGTAAATATGCGGTTTTCTGCAACGAACGAAAAAATAAAAGTTATGACACGAGGAAGTCCGAAGTGACTGGCACGTGTTCAGGTCGGTCTCCTTGCCAAAGTATGTGGTCTATGGGTGTCGTAGATCAAGTTGTGCGAGGTCAAGATGCACTTGCTCAAGTCGAGATCACATTACCCACATACCGTTTCGACCTCGCCTCCGATTAATTATTCTTGCGAAATTATGTAGGCACACACACACTCGGTCACTATCTTTTGTAATCTAACTCGTTTCGCAAACGACTGGGAACGACGGCATTACCGAAGATTTATTAAGGCTGAATTTTACCCTATCTACTTTCAATAGTCACACGAACCGAAATTCTAGCTGAATTTCAAAATACTGGAAAAGTGCATGTTTTACTGGTTGCCTACCTAAGCGTGGATTATGCAAGTCTATACCTATTTTTACACACCCTCTGTATTCTATGTACTTTTTTCTAAGTCAAAGAGACTGGTATTTGTTGGTATTTATACGGTTTTGAATTTTCATCGATTTGGGGAACCCCTAAAGCTGTCCGGATTAGCAGGGGCTAATTTGAGAGTCTGCTCGCGGATTTGTCGTGAATTTTTCAGTAGAAATCCCTCGCCAGTCTGCTCGTAATAATTCCGGTTTTCCATTTATAAGTGGCATCCTCTTGACTTGACCAATACATAGAGGCGGGTAGTCTACCGTGTAATTTAGGCCTTAATTAATAATGCATGCGCACATCACATCAGAACCAGTCGGGTTATTCCTGACGGGGCCCACTTTTTACAAACCTCCCTCTTTCCTTGACTTATTTAAATTCGACGATGATGATGATGATGATGATGATGGTCACCAAAAAGTGACCGTTGCCGTGGAAAAAGGACGCAAAGTGGACACCTGCTCTCGTATCGGTTTATGTTTGTGAGAAAGGGCGTCCCATCAGGAAACAGATGATTTACCTGTATTAATAATACACCTTGGACGTAAATTACTTATAAGCTGTTAATGTTACGTAATAGACGCTGGCGATATCGAATAGACCATTAACCACCCACAACACCGCAATTAATTTTTCATCCGTTAACAAAATAATACCGGCCGACCCTCTCGGAAAGAAGAGAGGCGAGTGAAGAGGATCGCTCGAGAACTAATTAGGACGTCGCGGTATAAATCTCACTTAAATTTCAATTACAAAAAAGTCTACAGGTAATTTTATTCAAATACTTCCAAGTATTATTATAATAATTCAAATTTATTCCTTTATTCGGTTTTCATCATCAAAGCCCGCAATTATAAATCATCGAAAGAGTGATTAAAACCGCACTCGGGTGTGTGGTTTCGTATCGATTCGAGACAGGTGCTCTTTTCTCGTTTTGGAGAGGCTTCAGGTGTCAAAAAAATTATACATCTCCGGAATGGTGGATAGGGTCGTGCAGAAAATTACGGTTTTACTGCCTAATCGTGAAAGCATCTCGTTAGTTTATTATAACGCCTTGATTAGTTATTGGGTCGTATATATTCATTCTTATATGGCTTTCGAAACTGTATTAATGTTGTGGGACCTGCGGCGAATAATTGCAGGTGCACCGGTGATTTTATGGGGCCCTAAACACTTTTTACTAATTTTACGAGATCGTCTACCCGGAAAATTACGAGCGGGTTTACGAACTCCCGACGTGGAGCTTTCGGCTTATCGATCGATCGAAATTTTTTAATTATTTCACGACATTTTCGTGCCTTATGAAAATGAAAAAGAGAAATCAGAAATAATGTTTGTATTTTTCAGGCGACAGAATCAGCAGTGCCATCTTTCTCATTGCTAAAATTCCTTCAACATGGACCACCATATTTCCAACGATTTCCGACTCATTCTGCCAATCAGCAATTTCGCAATCGAATCGTTCCTCGTTTTTCAAAAGGTTGACCATTTCGGCCACGTTCAATTTGGCACAACCGATTTCTACGCACGTTTGAACTGGCCGATTCGGGTCTTCTTCTGGTTCACTGACCACCACAAAATCGATACTTTCTTGATTTTTGACCATCGTCGATAATCGTTTACAATTTTCGTAATTATTTTCTATATGGATCGGGAATTTCTTGGAGAAATTGAATGGTAATGGAGTAGCCCCTTTCGGTTTGATTACTGAATATGGTGTTTCCATTTCGGGTCCTTCCAATCCCAAAAACGTGTACTCTACGAAAACTTTCGTGATGTTTTCGTTCTTAAGCGGCTTGCTCTTTTTACGGAAGACCACTTCAACGATGGTTATTGTCAAAACTGGGTCGTGATCTTCTTTATCGGCTTTAGTGAAATGTCTGGAATTGACGATAGCAGTGGTTGAATCTCTCCATTGCCTCCACTGGACTTCATCCATGTCTTCACCTTTCAACACTTTGCTTTCTTGTAAAGTCCGTTTCCAATCTGCTTCCTTTTTCAGCCATTCGACTCTGTCGTGAAGCTCGTTGGAAATCTCGGATTGGGTGGTTTTTATTGCCTTATTGCGATTCAAAACCAGTTTTAGGCCATCTTTCAAACGTTGAATTTCGAAAACGTTTGCCATTTCCGAACTTGTCGGTGATTCACTGTCCTCAATATCGACTGCTGGACTTGAAGTATTTCCTCTTTTTATCCTCATCATCAAATCGGAGAGATGCTTTTTGTTGCATCTTAGTCGATAAGAAATCGAACAACTGATAATGCTGCCTTTCACTTGAATGAGGTTATTGAAAAAATCCAAGTTGGAATGGCGTTTCGTGTTGAGTTTTTCGAAAATGTTGTGAATTTTATGATCGCAAGTTCCCAAAAAGATCGAGTCGTTGGAGGTGATGGCGAAAATCTCGAAATGTATCGAGGCTTTCTTCAGATCGTCCACGGATTTTTCGTCCATATCGATGTGGTATTTCATGGAGTAATCGAAGAGGATGTCTCCGTTTTTCACGTGTTCTCTGGACATTGTCGTATCTTCGAATCCCATGAAGTCCCATTTCAATTGAAGCTTGGTGTGGTTCAGTTTTTCGTGCTCTTTCAAAAACGTGCAGCAGCTTTTCTCCACCGTAATTTTGTGGATGTGCAATTTGAAAATGGCCTGGACGGTGTGCACATCGCACTCTTGGAGTTCATCGCTGACTGCCGACTGATGGTTCAGAGTGAAAACGTTCTTTTTGTCTTTATTCAGAAGGTGAGTGCGTACACCTGGACTGATACGCAGAATTTCTGCATTTCCATAAGAATTTGGACTGAATTTTTCATTATTGGCCATTGTGACAAGCAAACACGCTGTCACAGATGGCGGGTCGGTTAGTGAGGTCTGTGGGTGCCGTAATTGAGATCGGAATCGTTCGGTTCTCCGCGAGTCTATTTATAATTAAAGTAATAAATTATTCACCATTTTATATTTAATTCTTGATAAATCGGAAACACTACAGTAAATGTCGAGCTGAAATGATATATTTTCTCGCTGTTATCGGCGATCTGCATATTATAAGTACAAACACATATACGAACTCTCCGATGGAATTAAAATCAGTAGCCGACACGCTACCGGGGTATTGCAAGATACAAGATTTATAAGAGCCATATTTCTAAACTTGGCTAATTACTCTTTTATATCGTTAATCGCCTTAAATAATTACAGCCGCATTGGTATTTTAATGGCGGTATCTTGATCGGCTTTCTGTCGCCTCTCGCACCAACATACAAACTAGCCAATAGAGACAACCACTCAAGACTATATCAGCCCGATAGCCTATGAAAATTTTGAATTTTTCACAAGAAAGACGATTTACCGTACACCAGTCAGCAAAGAGAGATGTTATCCCACGAGGAATCCACTGATAAGATCTGTTTTACCTCATAGATCCATCGCGGTTGAAAATAATTGACCCTTCCAATTTTTCCTGAATTTTCAAAACATTGATCCAGAAGATTTATCGCTGTCTAGGGTCTAGGGTTTCATCTCGTGCTGGCGAACCCGAGAAGATTCTTAAAAGGGGACGAATCCGGAATATCTCCCCCCGGACGCAAACGTAATAAGATATTTGTTTGTACGTACACAAGACATAAAGCAAATCATTAGATTATGAAGCATTAGAGCGCCATCGTATTTCCGATGCGAGCCAATCACGAGAATGGCATGACGTGGGAATCGCAACAGTCCGTGACAGCGGCACCCCCTCTAATGAGCTCCCCAGGGGGAGAGCCCGGCTATGAAATATTCACCAAGTCCACCATTATCCTCCACTTACGTTCTGCCTATACGGAACGTGATGGATTCGCCCGAGACACGGGGCGAAACCCGAAGCCCCGCCGAAGAATAACGACATGTGTCGCCTGAATAATTCAACCCCCTAATAATAAGATTTTTCTTGTGGCTCGAGATTGCGACGGCGATACGTTCACCGTGTTGCGTGTTTTTCGAAATAAGTGAGATATTATAAAACTCCTGTTTATTACAGAAGATGACGTCCTTAATAACTCGAAATTACAGCCACTTATTAAATAAAATCGACACGCATCCCTTACTGCAGGCAGGTCTTTTGTATTTATATTATACCTGTGTGTTTGATATTTTTATAAGCAATTTAATAATTTAAACTGTGTGTTGGGTTAAAGGGGAGTCACGCGATCTATATTTCGGTAAAAAATCTACCATTATTAACGTTAGTAGTATAAATACGATGAAGGTATACAGGTGTCGTGAGATATAAACGTTTACAAATTACACGATGTTCCCTCTATTAAAAGCGGACGAAATTATGTTTCCACAAATTTGTGGCAAATAAATTGGCCGGTTTACAACCCTCACTTTCGGGGTTTGGATGGTGGGTAGATACGGAATAAGGGAGATCCGGGCCGGCGATAAAGCATCACCTACCTACTTACAATTATTAGATATAAGGTTTCGTCGGGTTTGCTTCCCTCTAGAATCCGGTTCTGGGGGGTAATTAACGTCTATTCTCCCCCGTATTTCCTGAAAACGCCAATTATCGCGCTCGTGTGGATGTGAACTCGTGAAGCGACCCAATTATAACACAAGAAATTGAATATTACCGTACGTCGTATAGTTAAGGTAGTAATTTTATGATAAATTGGAATCGCGAACTTGTTAAAGACTCCAACAACTCACGGCTACCATTGACAAAACGATTCATTTTTCCGGACTTGAGTCTACAACTGCGCCACTGGATATGGAAAATAATGATTGTCAAAAACGCCGAGCTGATTTCTCTAACAACCCCCGATGCTCTCACCCCCGACTCGATCGTCAAGAGGAAGAACTTTTACACTGGGAAGTATTCCTGAATCACAAATTTCGTTTCCATAAAGTTATGCTAAATACCCCATTTAGAGACTTCTTCAATTTTGGAATTTACTGGAATTTTCGTTACTTAAATTGATTCCGATATGCAGTGTATCAATTTTGACAGTAAGTAAATGCAATACTCAAGCTACTGCCATAGGCAATACAAGAACCGACTCGTATAATATTCAATCAAATTGTGCTAGTTGTGTAATTATTTCCACTGTACCTATCCGTTTTGGAGTTGTGAAAACTATTGATTTATGGGGTGGAACGAAATGCAAATTTCGTGAATTTTTGCGGTCTTCATTTGCGACGGCCGATACGAAAACAGCGAGAATTAATTGCGACCAATGCGACGGCATAAATCAGTTGATAAATGTATCGACAATCGCACCAGTTTATTAATAAAGCGACCGGTGATTACCATATTTATTGCACTCGATTTTGAATACGCACAGGACGTGTAGGTTTCGCCGTATGTGCGTGTCCAGAGGCGAAACGGCTTTATAAGGCATCGACGTTATCCACCCGGGGCGATATCCTTAATTAATTGAGAATTATCGAGGACGGCGCGCCCTTAATTAATACTTTTCCGTGCAGGCGGATCCGTGGTTTTTCGGAGATTTCGAATTTTCGCCGCATTATACTGGGGCTGGAAAAACGGGGGCTTCAATCAGATTACCGGAATGGTATTTCGGTGCGTTTCGCGAACGAATATCGACGCAGGGGACGGGGGCTTACGTGGAAATCTCGTTCGGAATTGGGGAGAGTTATCGATCAGCCCCCGCGAAACGTATAAGACGCCTGCAGTCATAGATGGAATAGCAATAAGTGGGTGGCCGCCCTTCTGTCCTCACACCACTCTCGGCTTCCTCTTCTTCGTCTTCTTCTTTCCCCCGCACAAAGCGACGGCGCTTCGGTCGGCCGTGTGGGGTGGAAACGAATTAGGGATCAGACGAACAAAAACAGGAGAGTCAAAATATAAAAATAACGGCGGCCATTTCTCGGGATCCGCCACCGACGCCACCGACGCCCGGATATTACATGCGGCCTGACACTTTTATTAAAACATATCCACAAGCCGACGCCTTTATATATTCGCGGAATACGACCACATTAATCAACCGGATTTTACGAAATTGAGATCTGCAAACTCCCGGACTCTAAATAAAACATACCCGCCACCGAGAAATTTTAAGTGAGACTTACTTATTACAGGGAAATTTAACTAGAGTTTTCTTTGATCCCTCAAATTCGATTTCGGTTTACCCCCTGTATAGATTAATCTAGAAATAGAGTGGCAGAAATGCGGTTTTTCCTATGACACCTGTGTATCTGGCCGATCTTCCCAAGCACCATACACGCCATTACGGTAATTTACATTTTGTATATGCAAATGGAGCAGCGGCGAGTGTAAATGACCTATCAGTGCAAAAATAATTGAGTGCTTCGGTGTACACAATAAATCCGAACGTATCTCTCGATTAAAGTTGAAACGAAACCGCGCTCCATCATCAAAGAGGAAAGATGGAGCTTTGGAGCAATTGATCAAGGCGATAATTTCGCTTTCTGATGATGATGATGACGATGACGACGGTCTCCGCCGGTAATTGATGCGGTCGTAATTACGTTGCATGTCTGTAATTAAATTTGCCAGCGCCGCCGCTCTATTTGTCTTATTCTCTCGCGATGCCACCATCGAGGAAGTTATTTTTAAAAACAGGGACATGGCTGAAAATCTTCCAAATTGACCAAGAATCACGCCCTTTTAAGTCAAAAATTTCAACGATTTTTGAAAACTTTCTTATTAGTTGATATATCGATGGAAAAATCGGAATAGCTACGAATTAGGTCTTCAGGAGTAGAAAGATGCAACCAGTATTGATGTATCAACTAAAACCAATTTTGCAATTTTGAAGAAATTTTTGGCAAAAATTTCAAAGTGCTGTAACTTCCTTATTAGTCGAGATATCGATAACAAACTTTGAGGGGCTTCTAATTGGGTCACCAGGAGTTGGAAAATGCGTCTAACATCGAAAAAGAGATCTCTCCTCCCGCTCCGGACCGCGAAGAAAATACTCCGGAGATTTATCGAGTCCGGGTGCGCAAGCTTTGTAAAAGTCGCCATTACGGCCGGCATGCGATGCAATGATTAACACCGTCGGCCTTCTTTATTAATGCACCGATTGAAATATTCACACTGTTGCACTCTGAGTAATTGCGGGCGAATGCGTTTGCGCCCGGGGCGCTCCTCATTAAAAGCGCAATTATTGTTCTAATCGCACCTCCGGGGCGCAACTACCTCTTGCGCCCGCTCCCGGACTCATTTTTCTCTCATTAGGAACGAACCTCTCGCTTTTGATATCTCATTCAGTCCCATATACTCTGTATATAATTTCTCGTGAATATTTTCCAGCCGAAATGCCAAAAGGTGTACGTGTGCGGTTTCGCACTGCATTCAACAACGATATACAATAGGTTATTAGAAAATGTCAAACCATGATTCGTCGCGGCATTTGCGGCTGACCTTAGGTTTGATTATCCCGTATTGTTGTTTGTCGTTACCGGAGTTGTTGCAGAAGGCAGACAATGGCGGGCGTGTCGCGCACACCGCACGCAACATTTTATTCCGCCGGATTTACATTACCATCATCTACTGAAAATATCCGACAAGAAGAGTGCGGCTCCTGTTTCTGGCTCGAACCGTTCCCCCATGTACGTTTTTCGAATAATAATGTAATCTCAAAGGGGATTATACGGGGAATTACATCAAAACATTAACGGCTAATCACATCAGATTATAAGAAACCGTCTTGATTAAACGGGAACTTCCTCTCGTGATTCATCCGGGACTTTAAAAAGTGCGGAATAAGATGACGGAAAAGGGGCGACACCCTCTTTAGCGCCGATTTCGACTGTGCCCACACAGATATTATAAAACCTCCCCCGTTTTCCAAATAGGGGGTGGTCCTTTATCATTACCTTAAATACGAAAAATCGTGAGGTGGTGGAGTTTTCGAACCGTTCGTTCATTCCAGGTATGCAATAATGATAAGTCATCACGTGGTGAATTCCCACAAGTTTCGTTAATTCATTATTGATACGGTAATAAGACTGAAAAGTTTGCGTATTAGAGGTAAGTAACCGAAATCGGATTTGATGGAAATCGAATTTAATAAGGGCGATCACGAACCATCATTAAGGGGGAAAAAGATTTTCGAAAAACGCGCTTATAATCGATTTGTCCCACCGCATGTTAATTAAGACTTAATCGACCTCCGTATAACCGACGCACATAGAAAACGAATCCTTTAACACTAATTGATGGTGCTCGCCTAATGGTGCGATCGTCTTCATTAACTCCCGGTATAAATTATTTATTAATTCGCGTTTAGTTATGAATTATGATGAATCGACGATCGTGTAGTACGCTATACAATCTAGTTATTTGATTTATTATCAGTTAGGCCGGGATTTTATAAATAAAGACCTTCCTTGTCTTCCGGCTGAAATATTGACTTTGTACTCGTAACTACAGGAATGAGAAGAGCACACATCGTTAATTTCCCGTCCTGATTCGTCATCGCGAAAAGGGGGACGAGTAAATACAACAAAAATCTCTTTCTCTCTGCGATTATGACGATGTCCGTATTATTAAATGACGATTCTCCGCCGAGAGAGTGTCGCGCAGTGTACGAAGAGAGAAAAGGGACGCTTTCGTCCTTTCAAGTTTATAATGAGACACCCCTCAGGTGAAATATGTTTGGGCCATTATAATAACAATTTTCCGAGTTATCCGAGCCGAACTGTGTGCATAACAAGAGTTTTGAGTTATTAATCCGTGCCCGACGGCTGTTATATTAATGAGCGCGCGGATAGACGAGACTTTATCGGATTTTTCGATTTCAGTAGCCCCGAACAGGTGATTGTCGGTTATTTTCGAGCAGAGGCAGGCGGGAAGAACACCTAAAGAATATGGAAATAACGCAAATAAACCGGCGATTCGCTCAGTCAGTCGGGAGTTTTCTGATCAAATTCCAATTAGGAAAACTCGGCTCGGCCTCCTTCCCATACAGCCGGAGTTCTCGTGGAAATGTTTCGTGTATTTTCACGTCAAACACAGCCGAGCAAGCAATCATCCCTACAATATGGAAAAATCAACCGAATGTGATGAAAAGTTTTAAACGAGAGGACGGGCAGACATAGGGGTCGGTACCTACGGACTCGGGCATAAGTGCGCCGATATTTAATTGGACTCTTCCCCTGACATCCAAACCGGGCCCTCGCCTCTTCGCTAGGTATATGCGTATAAAATTATAATATGATCGCGAAATCTCAAAGAGATCAACCCCTCGCGACTCCCGGAAAAAGGGCGATTTCTTATTAAAAAAGAATCCGGCTCTCCAAGGTCTGCGCCATTATTATACCCGGTCGTGTCGCAGAGTAAAGCCGACTGCTGATGAGGAATGACAGCTCTCATGGACCGGCTCGAAAACGCCAATGTAACGCGTTCATAGTCGATAAAACAGAATTCTTCATTACAGTTAAGGTATGGGTCGAGTTTGACGTGTCTTCTGTCATTTTCTGCATTACCCTTAACTCTAGTGTATTTTAAATCGGTCAATAGCATGATTTCCGTGCAAAAAAGGAGGTTTCGTGCGAATTTACGGCTTTTGCATCGCGGTGGCCTCATTAAAGCGCCGTAAAGAAAAATCCGAATCCGTATATATTCTAATTTTTTCGAGATTATAATTAATGGCTCAATTTAAAAATCCCGACGTCGTTGGCTGGTGATTATCATTTGTGGCGGATCGCCTCCGATAATTAGTCAAAGTCGGGACCATCCACGTCACCGGTATTAGGCCGTAAATAAGTAGTTTTAATAAATTAAATTTAATTGCAGTTGTTGGCTCGACTCCGTTAGGTTAGGTTGCGGTCGTAAAATTTTATTTTAAGCATATAAGCCGAGAGCCAATGCCATTTTCAAGGTTTATATTTAACCGTGCGCACACAACGTACCTACTACATACCTATAGCCGCATGAAACGCTGAAAAACTGAAAAAAATTCAGGCGGTGGCCATTTTGACTCACGATGGTCCATATGTGACGGTACAATAGTAATGAGCCGTATAACAGGGGCGCATTGTACGTGAGGGGGGGTCACGTGTGATGTGGGGTGGCCCGAGGGTCCGAACGATTTAAAGACTCCCGCACCCTCGGTAGCCGTGGAAACGGAGGGTGGTGCTCACGCATGCCCGTTAGGGCGACCCCGGAATGGCCGTTAAAATGCGCCGCTTTCGTTTATACATTTCGCTTATTCATAATATTCGCCGAAAGTTTTCGTAAAAACTCGTCGAGAGATTGCGGTTGTTATTGTTTCGAGTTTCGGGGGTGGGAAAGCTCGAAACTGCAACAAAGGGATGTTTGTTTTTAATTATGCCGGGGGTCCGTATACCTTCGGGTGGCACGAGAACGAATCCGTGCCTCGGATCCGAGATTCCGATTCGATTCGATTTGAATAAAAATCGGATTAATCATATACGAAAGCCGGCACTAAACCGCGATAAAAACGGAACAATGCGGGCGTTTTACACGGGAGCCGTTTTTAATTACTCAATCTAATGGGGAAAACACGAGATCGTGTTCGGAAACGTCGGAAAAGCTCCGGCGTTATTATAATCCGTTTCGGCTGGTGATTTAGGGGATGTCCACTTTTCGAAAATTACGTTACGGTAAACGGAAACTTTTCGGTCGGCGTGCCCACCTGAAAGTGGGTGGTAATAAATAAGAATAATCTCGGGCGTTATTCAAATTGTTTCGGGGTAATTAATGCGCATGAAATGGTGTAGTCGGTACTCGAAGCGTGACCGAATCTTACTAAAATGGCTCCAAGTCCGATGTCGGTGGGCCGCGCTGAAAGATCGTAAAATTCGGCGCCGTAAAAGCTCCCGGATTTATGAAAATTAAAGCCGAACACGCTAATAAGTCGAGGTATTTAGCGGCCGTAAAATCGTAAAACGTAATCACGTGTTGATGCCTTCGCACACATCGCACATAAATTTCGAGAAAATCGCCGAAAATTCCATTAATTATTCATTTCCTCCGAAGCTAGCGAAAAGGTATTCGCAATATTGCGTCCTCTTGTAGATCACAAGGACCGGCGGGGCCCTTATCATTCTTTCTCGTTCGGTTGCGCCCCTCGTATTATAAAGAGGGCGTATTTGTGGATTTTAAATTTGTGTGTGTTCGTTTTGGACTCACGTTCGCGAATTTCTTCGAGGAGAACGTAGATTCGCAATCTCGAGGGTAGTTCGCCCCTCTTATTCTTTAATATGTTTGCGCCCCTCACCGCCCGCCACCCACCGCATTTGCAAGGAAAATGACGTTTTTCCTCTCCTTCCCCATCACTCTGCCGTATAATAATAATGTATTAGAGTTTTTCTTAAATCTTGCCTTACATCACGCAAATGCGGCGACTGGATGAAAAATCGTCGCGATTTTAACAGAGTCTCACCGAAAAAAACCGAAGGAGACGCGTTAATCAGGATTGATTGTGTTGAGGGGGGCTAATCGCCCGGATTAAGACTTCGCCCCCGCGCCTCGCTCAAAGGAGCCGCCTCATCGACGTATTCGGTCCGATTACGTTAAACGCGGCCGATAATGTCATAAATGCGACGATAACATCTCCGCAATAAGTCCTGCAGCGGCTAATGACACCTAATTCCATCGCGAGTGGCTCTTTTTTTGCGAAAAGTCGGTCCGGCAATTTTATCACGAACCGTATATTTCTTCCATTCCGGTCGGCATTTCTCGTGATTTTTTCACGGGGAGGGAATATAAATAAGTCGCTTTTATAAGATCGCCAAGGCCGTAAAAGCACACACTATTGGCCGGTTAACGAGAACGACCCAGACAAGTTCATTTCGTACCCACTAAAGATACGAGCGAAATTATGACGTGTATACGGTCTTTGGCCTCGTAATTGGTAGATGATTTACTCATTACGTTCGTTACTTGTGTATAGTGAAAAACCAGTTTGACATTACGTGCCTTGAGGCCATTCAGACTCCCGCCCGACTGGAAGTAAAGTGCCTCTCGCGTGAAAAATTATTCGTTATTGTTTCTGTTTTTCATTCCAAAGTTCATTCAGACTTTTATATGGCTGAAAAACTGCAAAATGCATAGATACTGTATATTTTGCATAATATATCTCAAGTTCAACATATATTGAGGAGAAATGCATTGCGTAAACCATTTTCTTCCCAACGACCTCACTATTTATTGTGAATTAGAAAAATGTGGTACCTCGTGCCCGATAGCACCCGAAAAATGAAAATTTGACTCTTTTTTTCAATGATACGCCAATATTAGACGCATTTCCTCATTCCAGATGACTCAATTAGAACCCCAATTAAAATTTTTCATCGATATCTCAACAAATAAAGAAGTTACAGCACTTTTATATATCTCAAAAGTTGATAATTTGAAAATTCGAAAATTTAATTTCTCAGATAAACCAATACCGGACGCATGTTTCTACTCCTGAGGACTCAATTGGAAGCCCTATTAAACTTTTCATCGATATCTAAACTAAAAAGGAAGTTACAGCACTTTGAAATTTTTACAAAAATTTCTTCCAATTTTTCGAAAATTGAAAAATCCCTGAATGTTGTCTAAATTGAGATCTCGACACTTTTCCTGATAAATTTTGAGCAAACTAAGCGATTCCTGCCTTGTTCGACTCGATAGCTCCACTAATAAAAAAGTTCACTTTGAAATTTTTATAAAATTTTCGAAAAGAGTCAGCCTGTACAGTTAACAAGAAATAACTGATGAATATTCTCCTAACACGCTTTAGAAACATTTATTTTTCGGATTTATAGCATTTTTGGCAATTTCCCTATTTGAACAGCTTTAGAAGGAATAAATTCGCAAAATTTGACGGAAGACATTGTTTTGACGTTTCTCATGTTAGGAAAAAGTTTTCCTCACGTAACCTCCACGTCGTTTGCACTTTCATACGGTATAGAATGAAATCTTCTGCGCTATTTCCTTCAATTCCTCATTATTTTTCGCAGTTTTCACGATAACTTGATAACGGAAATATGAAATTCATTACCCAGAGAAAATCCACGTGTTTGAGGGTAAGTTTCACACACTGCACCATCTTCTCGGAGTAAAGTGAACTCGGTCGCACGAAACCGGGACGCGCACGCACTTGCCCGGAAAAACCGCCGTTTCCGGTGAGTCTTATGCAAATGTCTTCATCAATCCGGCCGGCCGCCAGTCGGAGGTTAATGACGGCGCGATCCCGATGGCGTTTTCCGGGCGCGCGGTCCCCATCAATCACCCGCTCTGCCCGGAGCAATTAAAAGGTCGTTAGGACCGGCGGAAGGTCCGGGAGGATCGCGGAGAGCACCGGACCGGCCCGTCGAGCACATTCGGCGCGTATGCGGCCGGCTCGCGGCCCGGACGGGTGTTCTCTTGCCGTTTTTGTTTGGTTTTTTTGTCGCCCGCCCGTTTTGTTCTTGCCTACGTGCGGACCGGTCCCGGAACTCGGTCCCCGAAAATAAAACGCGGCCGTTCACATGTGGCATAATGCGTGCCCCGTGGCGCAAGACACCGACTCGCTCGCATTTGCGCGTCTAATTTATGCGGACGCACACCTAAACCCCTTTTCTTTTTACCGGAAGCCCCGACGTCGCCTCATTTGCCTATTTAACTAACCGTTTTGTCGCCCGATAATGGAACGACAGTTGCACTTTCTCGCAGGGGCCCAAGACGACCTATAAGACAATACTCGGTTTGGGAAATTTTCGGCCCGCCCCTAAATTTATTACCGAACCCCCTGCAGCATTGCGAACAATGTTACCTTTCGTTATTTTCAATTTGCATCCCCGGGACAGGTATCAATTACACTAAAGAAATCTGCATACGGCAGTTGATGGGAACCTGACAAGAACTATCCCCACATTAGTTACCCTTTGTTCTCTCCATTATTTTTTCCATTAGGTATACGGGACCCTTTTGTCGTCGAAACTAGTCGTACCTTTCGAAAAATTAAAATATGCGAATCTCATTGAGTTTTTTTCCTCCAATCTCCGATTGTTAACAATAACACAAAACGGCGGGCAGGAAATAAATTTCAGACAGCTGCTCCCTATACCACTGTAACAATTTTCACAAAGAGAACGGGTCCTTGATTATTAAAAAAAAGAATAGGCGCGAGTTTAATTACCGAGGATCACGACTAGGCTCTAATTACTACCAAACTATCAATTTTCGTTCCGCCCCTTTACATTTCTTCAAGTGTGCACGATAAGGGATGAATTATGTTATTAAAATAATAGAAATAATTAGAAGGCGAGGTGTATTAATGAATACATTTGCATCGATAATGTCTACCTTTTCGGCCGACTCGGATCGCTTCGAAAGGTCTGAAGAATCCGACCCCTGAATAAAAAAAATCAGGTGGTAACAGGTTGTTTCAGAAAAGGTGTTGCCAATAGATCGATTATGTATTTACTGTATTGACAGGCGGAAAAGCCGGGCTTTTGTCGAGACTACCTGCGCTCTCTTTAACACTAAATAGTAGTATAGTGGGCATTTATTATGGGAGGAGGGTGCGAACGATAATGCCCTCTTTCGGGGGTATGGTAGCGCCTCCGTACAAAAGAATCCAGATTTCGACCCCGAATCATAAAATCATCACTTTTGTCAGTTTTTCCGATTTTCCACTTTTGCTCCTGAAGAATTGTAAATGGTGAAGAGACTGATGGCGGTTATGGCGGGTGTCTTTTTGTACTAGAGGTCCCATAAGGTATCAGGAAGAGCCGGTAATTTCATCTGGCGTATTCTAATGAGCACATGTCCGCACAAAAACTGGTCCACGCCAAGGTAAACCATCATCCCTTTTGTAATAATGAGCGAGCGAGCGACCGAACGGCTGGTACGGCCTGGGAACAAACATCAAACTACCTATTTGCTTAAGAAAAAAACCCATTTAGATCCTCTCTCGCGCTCCCTCTCTCTCATTCTTTCCCATTATTATTTATTTCATCCGAAGGGTTAACCCACTGTCTTCCTGTTAATGTATGCATGCCCTTGCATATCATTACGCCGTACACACGGGGGATGCTCTTATTATGCCCGGGCACAGAAAGGCCGTTCGCGCACCGTGAGAAAAGGTAATTGAACTTGGGTACATAACCGGAAATTTAATAATGCGAGGATGTTTGCCGCGGAAAAGTGAATTAAAATCCGCAGAGGGTGGCGCCGGGCCCCGGAATTAGCGCGGATCGGGGGCGGCGTAATCGCGGGATAATGAGGGCGGCGGTAATTGCAGACGACCATTGTTACGAGCCGCTTGTAAAACTGCAACGCCACTTTCCCGGACGAGACGTTCAACAAGTGGCATCCGAATTTGCGCAAATTAATTTCCGGAATCCCGGATTCGGCCCCGAAAAAAGCTCCGGCGAGAACGCGCCGTAATCCGTTACCGCACATGTGCGTAATGACGGTCATCATCGGCGGGTGTCAGGTGTCGTGTCTTTTATTAGTTTAACTTTAACTCGATGTCCCTGTAAGTTGGATGTGGTTGTTTACGCGAGGCAATGAGGAGCGAGACTCGAACCTAATGATTCAATGTCGTGTCTGTCCCCGGGGTCGGCCGAATTCGACTCAGGTGTTCAATCATTCGTAATTGCCACCTTATTTCTTATCTAGTTTGATGAAAAATATAGAATATTATGTTCTATAATAACAAACCCATCCGGGGAGGTGATTAATGGCAGGCACGCCGCACCATCGATCAATACCGAACGACTCCAAATTGCATGTTCACTTTACCAGCTCTCAGTCGGCGAAAGAACCAAAGACCTAGGGTCAAATGTAAGATGCGGTTGAGAGCCACTGGAAATCTAAAAGGCGCGTAATTCAAATATGACATAACTTATGTCAAAAACGACTCAGCGGCTCACAAAATGTTATGCGCAGTAGATGGCAATTTCTTCTGCCTAAACCGTGGACACATCGACCGATCTGGGCAACCCGACCAGTAGTAAGTAGTTTCCTGTATCAATTTTCGAAACCTCAAATTAACTCGATGGACATTTAATGATACATCCCTAGACGAAATTAATAGTCTCACGCAACGGACACTCCTACTCGTATAATCCGACCAGGTAGACAACTCGATGTCCCCCTTTTGCTCGAGGAAGACCAGAAATCTTTACGAACCCGACACTCGTAATAAAGGCAATAAAACGATGAAAATAAAAATCAGCGGCATAAAAGCACGCCCTTTTACTGTTCCACAGATGTTGTGCCACTTTTTTCCAGCTCCATAAATTCGACCATTTACTTACTTACTCGTGCTTAAAAAGTAACGTAAATTGTTGTTGAAAAGGTGCATTTTCACTCTCTAATTGCACGGGGCATCATCATCATCATCATCATCAGGTGATTGCAATCAAGTTTCCCTGCGGTATAAAGAGCATTATATGTCTCTTGCAAATTACGAGGGTGCCGCTGGCGAATCCTCCAGGATCCGGATTCCTATTTCGGCTATTATTCGATAGGTGGCGTCTTCATAGGGTGCGTTTTATCTATGAGGAATTATTTATACGGTTTTCGTATAACGATAATAATTTAATTGTCATTATCGTATATGTGGGTAGATTTACGTTGTCCTGATGACGCCGTGACTGTCCTATAATTAACATTTCAACGATCGACAGTCGAGTACACTTACTGCTTACATCATATGGCTTACAGGGACACCGCTTATTACTTATTTACCAATAGGTTTATACCGTTATTTAGAAATTTTTAATTTAAAACTATACAATTGTCCGCAATTACGCCATCATCATCGAACAACAGGAGGCAGAGTACCACTCGAGACGTCATTTTATAAGTAAAAGTATAATTATTTATTATTTTTTTCAAAACGAATTGTATTATCCTGATGGTTGATGATAGTTGGTTCGGTTGTTGGTTTACTTATTTTATAAAGGCAGGTGGGATCTCGTCATGGCGCAAAAGTGACTGTCATAAAATCAATTTAACAGCAGGAGTTTTCGCATTTTTATTTTCACGTTTCCATTTATCTTATAGAAGATTGTGATAACGTCTCGTTCTTAATTTCACTTCCTTTCTGCCATAATTCACTTTGTGTAACTTTTTTTTTATCTCCGGGAATAATAATAACAAGTTGCCAACTTTTAAACAAGTTAAGGTCTCGAAATCGAATTAAACGAATTAAAGTTTCACGCTCGAAAATCACCAATTACGATCATAATACTTTTACGAGATCCAGTTTACTCGCACACGTTTCGCTTTATTCCCGTATATACACACGATACGGCGGGCGAGGGTAGACGAATTTAACACATCAAAGCACGAAAATTCCGGTGAATTAATCCGGGCAGTTTAGTCGGGTTGATGCATCAGATTCCGGAAACACTCCATTATCTGGAACATTTGCATAATTACTTATTTTCCGAGTGCGCGCGCGCTATGGAGATTAAAATCGAATTTCGCCAAATTCGGCATCACGAATTAGGCGATTAAACGAATCGAATCGGGCCCTCTTTATCGCGATCCCGACGACGGCCCGGATTATGCGACCGATCGCCGAAAAAAGAGCGAATAATTTATGCGCAGGCACGGGGGCGCAATTACCGTAATTACCGGGCGAGATAAAGGCGGCGGTAACGCAATTAGTCGCTCGGTTTGATACAGGTCTGACTTCGGGACCGCGCGTCTTCTCTTCCGATCGAATTAGCGCCTCTCTGCCGCCGCCACCCGAAACCGCCCCTTAATCACTTTAGTGCCGGGCCGATGGGCCGCGATCGCCTCGATTTTTCGCGGCTCGAAACGGCGCATATGCTGCCTGAAAACGTCTCGTGTATCGCGGATCGGGCATTAAAGTAATCGTAAACGTGTGCGCACACCTGCATTCAGTGATGGCGACTTTTATGCAAAGCCGCCGTAAATTACCGGCCGCATTGCCCATATGGTACATTATACCACCTAGTTTACCATAAAGGCCGAAAAAACCGCTCGGAAGAAGACGGCGATAATCGTCCACATTACTGCCGGTATAGGTTTTCGGTGTATGAGATTCGGAAGGTCGAATTACCATAAGATTAGCATTCCAGGGTGGGTTCGGGAAATTCGGGCCCCTTCGACCCCACATGGAATCAAAACTACCTTCCCCGATTCAACCCTTACGATTTTAGCATAATATTCACCTGATGGGGAAAAGGGTGGGCCTAAAGTGCGCCACACGCGAACGGTCCCACAATCATTATGGACTCAATTTCTTGACTTCTTTGATTTCGGGTCGAATATGTGTAAAAAAACCCAAATTCGAGCCGATTTTGTGTACACAGTGTATAGTCAGCTTGAGGGACAATTTTAGGTCTTTCAAAATTATGAGCGATTAAAAAACTAGAGTGAAAATTTTCACTCTATATCGCTTGAAAGTGCGGTCGACGTCAGACTTACGTGGAGGAAAATTCTGCCAAAGCGAGAAACGTCAAAATTGTGTCATCTGTCAGAATAACCATTCAAAATAGAAAACGGTGCCGAAAACGTGAAAAAGCTGCACGAGAAACCTCTTTACGATGGTCTTAGAATAATTTTCTTGTCAAATGAGAGAAAAATCATCCTTTTTCTTGATATAACCTGAACAACATCAAAATTGGATTATTTTCACTTGTAAATCGGTATCCTGAATCTGTGAAAAGGGTTTTTTCGATGTTTTAATTGCGGGTGGTGGATTGTGGGGAAATTGGTGCCACCTATGGAAAAGTCGCGAAAACTCCGGTCGATCTCCGGAACTCCGGGGGGATGGCGGCCGCATCGCGGAGATGTGGTAGGGGGTTGCCACCCCTACGACACAGACCGTACTTTTAATCGATTTTAGAGAGCGACCCCGCCATTCGTATATGCGTGCGTGAGTGTGTGCGCTGCGTCACTAGGCGTCGTGTCCGGGGGTAATGGCGTCGGGACGCTCCGCAATCCCATTACACACAATACGAAAAACACGCTTTACCGCATCTAAATAATATTCCTGCCCTAGGTTCGTAATGGCCGCCCCTGAGGTAACGAGGTCCAATTACGGATTTTTACGAAAACTCTGATCATTAACCATATGCGGACAACTATCCGTGCCTATTCATTAAGTGGGAGACGAAACGTTTCGACCGATGTGAATTAGGGCAGCTGCAATGATTTTTTCCACACTATACTTGGGTTTTATTCGGAAACATGTGGGAAATGTCCACGTTTCCGTTGATGATATTACGGTTTTATGTGAGCACGGGGAGCAATGGAATATTTAAATGGATCGTCGTAGTATGCAAATGCCGACGACCGAAAACAGGACGCGTTGGAGATCACCTGGAAAGCGTCCATTACGATTTATGCGGTTTTCCGGCGCCTTTACACCGTGAGCACTTTATGTTTACCTATGGTGTGGTGGGCGGGTCGCTCGGATATTGTTCCGGGATACATTTTTAATTTTCCTCGGAGAAAAAGCCCGTGCGGTTTAATATGACTAGACCATTGAAGCGCGCTACGCGCGCGTTAATTCAAACTTATTGTTTCTGCCAGTTTTTCATATGTGAATCACCCGCGTTTATAATACCTTGAGTTCGAGATTTGACGTGTCTGTTTCCGAATTTCCCTATTTTCACGTTCACCGATTAACTAAAGTCCATTCACAATCCATTCAGTTATGTATGGTTATGTGGTGCGGAGGAGAATTTAACGTTTTGGTAATTTTGTCAATAATTTTGTAGTGCGGAACAAAATGGTGATTGGGTTTTGTTAGGTTTTGCCATGGTTTTGTAACTAAATCAATCGAAATAAAATAAACAGTGGGCTGTTGCCATAAAATATTGAACGTCAAGAAATTTTCTTTATTTTGACACCGATCGGGATTTCGGTTTTCCCAAAGTGTACTTATTCCCCGTGATTTAAACCATCTTCAAATGGAAAAGACACAAGAACAAAATAAAAGAAACGCACGTTGACTGAGAGATAGAAAATAGTGAATTACTGCTCCAAAGGAGGAGTAATCTTGAGAAAATGTTTCGAACTAAATTTTAACCGAATTCACGACTGAGAATTTGTGTAAGTGTATTAAATATTAAAGAAAATAGAGACATGGACTATCTTAATTGAACAATGAACTGATTACTTCCGAATAAATGAAAATTCATCGTTATTTGAAGCAGACAGAAAAACGGCTAACCTATTTTCAAAAGCCCGCATTTCTATTTACATTATGCCAAAATTCGTGACAGAAAGGTTGTGTTACAATGACGAAATTACCAAAACGTCAAATTCTCCTCCGCACCACATAACTGAATGGACTTTATGACGATTTGACCTATTCCGCTTACCTAGGTAAATGTTTGATAATAATGATTTTTTATGTTACGGCTTCGCGATGATGAACTTCTTCAATAAAAACCGTATATTTACTACCTCAACTTTGAAGCCGTCGACGTCCTCACACCGAAAACATTTACCTAAGTGAAATAGGTCAAATCCTCGGTCAAATCGTCATATTTTCTTACGGTTAAAGTTCGTCGGTGGAATTGTGGGACACACTGTATAGATACTCAAAAACAAAGTAATTATATGACTGAAAAACCAAGTATTCATTTTTATTAATAAGTTCTCGATTTAATTTCAATGAGACCAATATTTTCCCAGGGAAAATAATTTCGGAATAACGAAATGGACTGAACCCTAACCTAAAAATATGATTTTTATTTCTAACTGACGGGATTAGAAGTAGAAGGAAACGCGCCCGCATCATCATCGAAATCAGCCAAAACATTTATGCAACCAAAAATACATTCACTACGGTAGACGACGCTCAATCTCATCAGGCGGGGCTTGAGAGACCGACCATGCGCACTTGCAAAATCTCACCTTACTCTTACATCTTACATGACTTTTTTAAAGAAGGAAACGCGGACAGGCTTCGTGCACGAGGTTTTCAATTTGGGCGACGTGCTAAAGTTACGCGCCTGTAATGTTTTGAAAGCGGCGGTGGAAAAATTGAATACCTGGGATGAAGAATGCCCGAAACATTTCCTGAAATAGACGTAATAATCTTTCTAGGGTGGAAATATTTACATTATTAAAATTTCAATTTGTTACGTTTTCTCATCGTGTGCGAACGTTCCGCGACCGTAAATTGTAATTTTCTAAGCATAAAAGAGACGGAAAAAAAGTAAAAACCGTATAGATACGTCGGTGGACCCCTGGTATTATAGTTGGATGCAAGAAAGTAATAAATGTGAAGGCCCATGAACGTGTGTGTCTCGTAAAAGCTAAATTAAAATTTGCGAAATTGTTAGCAAGCCACACGATTTCGCCATTGCACCGACGCAAATATGAAAAAAACGCCGTTAGACTTTATTAAAACCGACCGACATTAATTTTTCCAGATATTTACCAGAATTCACTCCAGTACACACTAAAATCCCTATACATTATTTTGGATTCTCGTACTGAAAACCAATTTACTCACCAAATACTTGAATGCTTGTAAAAGTGCGGTTATAATGAGCTGTTTCACTCAACATCTAGGTACTTTTAACTTCCGCCAACTGTAGAATTCTTGGGTGGGACGGATTTTGTAAGTAGATTATTAAGTCGGTTCTAATAGGTGACTTTATAGATACGTAACTGTCTAAACTATTCAGTTAGATACAGAAGCGAACAGAAAGAGATTGTAATCGCAATGGACTGTCAAGAATTTACATCGAGCTCGTTATTCCTCACAATTTTCTCCATACTTATACCGTGCACAACGGCAAAGCGGTAATACCGAATGTTCAAACTTTTTCTCAGTCGCCAGTAATACGTTTTCTCCAATGGAAAACTATTGGAACGCTCGGTAGAAAGGTGGTATCTGATTAAATTTCCCTAGTAAATGAGTATAATAAAACACCCCATATACCATCAACCATAGACAAACTAAAAGGAACAACCATTTACATAGTAATAGGCGTCGATCTATATTTAAAGTTCCTTTTTAATTGGACGGTTTTATGCATTTCTGTCCAGTTTCAGTTTCAGTATTTATTCAAACTAATTCACGAATAAATTGGATTCACTTAAAATATTCAAACCGATATACAGCCCATCACCTTTATAATTGGAACGAATTGACAACTTCATATACTTACTTGGAAATTTTCATTAAACTTTTTGCTCAAATAAATTATAAATACCCAATCCTGCAAGTCACCTTTACCTTCGGATAACGTGAACATTCATTATCAGGCTTTTTTCATGCGCATTTTTTCTTATTTAAATAGAGACTTTGATTGTGCATGGGTCGTTATAAATAATTAAGATTTCATTAATGCAATTACCTTATGCACATAATAATCAACGACTTTCAATAATTATCACGTTACTCGTCGACTCTCTCATTTCACGGTAAGTATAGGCGATCGACACGGAAAATCGCCTAATGAAATTTAGCGTTTTTTTTATCGTTCGCAGATGTCCCATTGTCTTATTCCGCTCGACTCGGCGGCCTTAGCCGTTTTGCATAAATTCGCGTACCTTTTCTGGTTTTAACGGTCGGGTCTCGTCTGTTTGGTTTTCGGGATGCCCTCCGGCATATGCAGATTAGTTCCGGGGATCATGCAGAGGCGGCAATGAACGGGGCGCAGGGAAACAATGCCCTCATTGTATTTGCCTGCCCGAAACGAACGAGTTACCTGGAATATGCAAATCGAATTACGCGATTTTCCCCCACGGCGATAATTGCGACTTTTTCCACCCGTGCGGGAAAAAACGCGAGTGCGAAAAAGTAACCGATTCCTCACCTGCCCGACGACGACAATCGCAAAGAGCCCTTTTCTTGACGCCCGGACCATTTGCATATGGTAATTGTAATAATAACGGGCCGGCTCTTTTCCCATCAGAGAATGCGCGCGTACCCTTTGATGGGTAGAAATTCTGCATGCATAAAGCGATGGTCCCTCTCTGAACATTAACGTTTGTATTTATGGACGCGATAAACAGAAGGGTAAAGGTGTGACTGACAAGATTTGCCAGAAGAATGACCCCGGATCTCTGGAGGCCGAGAATCCTGTTTAGTCTCTCACAAACACCCGGACCAACAACATACCCATAACCATAATGCCCAAATTAACGAGAAAAGTGACGCATAAGTTGTTCAGTATTAAGATATTTCGTCAAAGTGACAAAAAGCTCCCATGAATTAAGGTAGGTCTGCAAACACATTATGGACACCCTGTATCTTTTAACAATTCCCTTATTTTTTACTGAAGTGACTCATTAAATTTTGAAATATTTTCATTTTTGTGAAGCAGTTGGTCCACTAAATATTTTAAGCAGTTTTCCACTTTTTGCGCTTTTGAACTGAAAAACTAAAATTTGAGGTGAATTAAGAAAAAGCTCTTTTTTCAAGTTAGCTTTTTCGATTTAGATATTTCGTTGTAATCCTGCAATTTTATTCGATAACCTGGTGAAACTGTATGTAAAATTTTATGGAAATTTTGAATATGATTCAGTTTGCAGTATTAATGAAAATCTGACTTTGGATGTTCGTTTATGATGCAGTTGAAAAATCAATTCTCGAGTAATGAAACTGCAATTTATCAAAATACGAAACACCCAGGAAGCTTTTATTTCCTCAGAAAATCTTTCTACGCTTTTGGTAATTTGTAGCTTGAAAAACTAGTGGAAATGTTAATTGACCCACCCCGTACATAAAGTGTTTGCAGGCCGATCTTCATATAAGAACCGGAATTCGTTCACCCCCATTTTCCCGTAATTAAAGGGGCGTCTCGGGACAGGAAGTGCGATGCTCCACTGACCGACTTAATTACTTAGGTACACACGCATAATCGCAGGAGGAGCCCCTAAAAATTAGGGGAGAAGGTGAAGAAAAGAGAAAAGACGCGAAAGAGAGGGAAATTAAAATTCCCCGGCTAATGAGAAAGCGGAGGCGGGAAGACGCAAAACGCACCGACGACGACCGGGAATCATTTGCATAAACGTCTCGTAGGGATAGGTCAGGTCCTTTTTACATCGGTGACCGTGACGTCATCGGCGCACCGGATTAATGAGCCCCCGTTTCGCGCCAACCCGATTAAGAAAATCCCCCGCTTTTTCCCAGAGTTTAGCATTTATACGAGGGTGTTTGGCGAAAATCCGTACATTCCGCATGCGAGATTAGACGCGGGTCGCTCCATTTCGGTGGATCTGGCGTAATGGCAGGCGCCGGTGAGCACATGTGCCGTCCCGACGCTCCCACCCCCTCCGCGCCGATCCGGGGGGTGGTTCGGTGCATTCCGGGGTGATGGATGCGTGCGGGAAAATGGCAAAGAAAGCCATCACATCGGGGGAGCCGGATGGAAAAAAGCGCACGGGAGGGAAGCGAACGAGGAAAAAAAATAAGATGGATTGATGGAAATGTCTTCGTGATTAAATTTGTTTTGCGCTATACGTGTCTCATTCTGCAGCGCGTCCTCAATCTCTCAGGATTTCGAGTTTTACGCTGGGTAACGTGTTTTCAATATGTAAGCCTTTCAGGACTTCCTCCTCCTTCTTCGGGTCTGTACTAATGCATTGTATTGTGTCTGATTAATCCGGTCTCCCGAGAAAGTACACACACAAGTTTCCGTTGAAAATCAAGCCGGATCCGGGGAGGCCCGGATTTTTCCAGTATTCTCGTTCGCTTTTCACGTGGGCATCGGGGGGAATCAATTTTCTTCCGACGGATTTTCGAAAGCTCATATTGGACGTACAAGGGAACGGTCTCCCGCTCGTTTCTCCATTTCATCACGAATTTTATTATCTTATACATACCTACTCAAATTAAATTTTAATACGGTCCCCGCCTTTGTTGTAAACGTAATAAAATACAATATAAGAAAAGCAATTCGAAAAGATGATAATAAGACGGGTGTAGCATTTCAGCGGGCGAATATACAGGGTTATGCAAAAGTTACACGAATGAACTCAACAATTTTACTAATTTCACCTTTTTTTAGGATTTTTATTATCTCAAATTAAGAATCTCCAATTACTGAATTTAATAGATTTACAATTTTTGTTATTTCGTTCCCAGTGAACCAAGAAGTGGCGAAAAATGAAGCATGAGAGAGAAAAAATTGAAATTTGAAAAAAAAATCGACGATTGTCTTTGGGGTGGTTTTCAGGAATTTTTCGAATTTTCTGTTATACTTTCGGGTGCCGCTGTGTAATCGCGAGGGAGGATGCAGGGAAATAAGTGTATAAATATAGAGGAGAGAGATGTCGGAACGGCAGTGCTGCCAGTGTGGCTTTTCTCAAAATTAATAACGCGCCTCGTTCCGGATAAAAATAAACGAAGACGTTTGTGAGCAACCAGACCATAATTTATATATTTTTCAGGCGTTATTACCCGCGGACATTACCGCTTTTCCTCGCTCACTCACGCCTCGTTTCCACTAAACACCACTATCATCATTATCCGGGGCGAGAAAACGTTACCGTTTTTTTCTTCAAATTATTACCATATTGCGAATCGAAAAATTTCACGAGATTTTCAACCATAAAACCTTGAAGAGGTGAGATCTAAGTCTGGTCGTGTTGTGTGTTCTGGGGCTAAATACAACATCTCCCGTTTTATTATAATATATTTCCTCTGGTGATTTGTGTGCGTCCTGGCCACCCCTCGTCTTAAGCCTCCCTCGCTCGCTCCGGCTGATTCGGGAATAATTCCTCATACATTCCCCCGTTCCCGTGTGCGCGCCTTATATTCGCCGCCGACCGCCCTCGCTCCTTCTGCCGCCGCCGCCGCCGCCACCCCCGACATCCGCCGACTTTATTTCTCCTCGTTTTACTTCTTTTCTCCGGAGAGAGCAGAGACTTATTGCCTTCGGTCCTACGAAACATCCCCCTATACCTATGCAGGCGAAATCCCCGGATTTCCAGGCGAGGGGCACACGCATACACACGCTCCCATCCGGAAAACTGCGACTCCAATTAAGACATCAACCCGATTATACGAAATATTCCCGTGTAGAAATTAATGATACCTAGAGCGAATCCGGGTTTCGACTGGAGGAAGTGCGGAAAAGGCGGTTTTTCATTATCGCCGATAAATGAGCAGTTTACTGCAGACTCGGTAATTCGATTTGCGTGGAAGCGCGTCCGTCGCAGATTGCTTTATTACTCGCTCATTAAGACGAGGAGAACTCCGAGACTCCTTTACCGTTTTTGCCTCTTTTCCTCTCTCTCGCCCTCTGTTGGAGTTATTTGGAGTGCGCGCGGCCTCCTCCTTCGTGATCTCGTAAATTAAATTAATTACCACTTCAACAGGTGGCGGCGGTAGTGCAAATAAAGTACCAGGAGGAAAAATAGAGCGAAAGGTGCTCAGAAAGGCCGAGGAAAAAAGCTCACTCTTTCCGGAGGGCAGGAAGAACAAAGAAGAAAAACGACTTATTCTCAGTTATTCTAGAAGAAAAAAATTTAGGAGGGTCGATTCGCAAATATCAACCCTCACTTAAGGGAGGTGAACCGTCAAGACGACATGTACGTGTAAAGTTTACGGGGTTGAACTTTAAAAGTGTGCACGGTCGTTGATTTAGTCTCTTTCTGAAGAGTATACGGGAAAGGGGGCGGCTCACGTCTCCCGCAGGCACGGAAGGGCTTTTTCCACCCCCGGGGCGAAATCTCCGTATTGACTGTAATCCGAATGTGTTGTGGCAGTCATCGAGGCCGGGCCGTGCCAACCTCCATCGGCGGGGCTATCGATTCCGGGTCCCATCTCGGATTTAATCTGGCGGTAAAAATTGGGGGGCGGGGGCGGCGTCTCGCGCCCCCTCCGAAAATATATTACGTGCGATATCGCGCACCTCCGGCGACGTTCCGTTCGTCACCTCTCGCTATCAGTTTTCCGCGCGCCCCATTCCGCCCATTAACCGAAGCTCGTTATGCCCGCTATCTTTTATGCATCTTCAATCGCATACCCGACTCGAACTTGTTAGCGAGCGCCCTCTACACACCAAAGACAATGTCAGATATCAACGTTTTACAAACAAAGCATTTTCGCGCATCCACAAAGGAAATTGATATTTTCGCCGCTTTGATGTCTTTGTGTGTCTCGCCCGGGTAATGCCAGTTCCTCCGACTTTTCCTCGTCCTTTTTTTTTCTAGAGATTCGAAATAAATTGGAACTCTCCTGTGTTTACGGTATCGGAGGCTACCGGAATGGATGATGACGATGCATTAAGGAGGCCAACGCATCATCACTCACTATAAGAGAAGCGCGAGATTGTCATAAATCATCCGCCTTAAAGCTCCTCCTCTACCGGATCCGCCACATAAACAAAATAATTAAAATTTCCATCCTCCATTATCGAAAATACTGGATTTTCATAAATGCTTGGGTACCACGTGACTTAGCGGAAGTTTGCAACCCGCGCTACACCATGAGCGTCAGAACTGGGAAGGGTCTGGGGTCTAGAGAAAACAAAAATATTTTCCACAGCTAGAGTTTACTCAAAATTCCCCCAAATATGTATGTTGTGTTGCCTAACTCATAGTCACGTGATACCCAAGCGTTTATGAAAACCCAGAACAAGTTTTCGATTGGGCCTGTGTACATACTCGTATCCAGGGAGAGAAAAGTGGAGGCGCAGGTGTATCTACCATCCCCCTGAAAGTCGTAGGACGGTGAAGGATTTATATCGGCCCGCACATTTCGAACAAAAATTATAAAGCAGTTTCCTCGCGCAGGTGGTGCGCTTTCAAAAATTGTTATGACCGCATTTAATTCCGAATTTTGTCCGAAACCTCCTATAGCGCAATAAGTAGAGGGATAAGTAGACTCAAGGATATCGTGTATGGCAGGTGGTAGTCGGTACTAATCGCGCTCGATAATATCGGACATTATCGACGATAATCACCGGTATCGACGACCATTTGCATATCGTCGTCGCTTATCGGGATCGCTCGTGATTCAGTCGCCAAACGACCGTTCATCGATTATCCCCGGACTTTTCGGGGGTGGGTCAACCGAAAACTGAAACTGCGACTTCTATACTTTAGGGGCGAGTGTACAGGGGTGTGTTTTGTGTCGGGGCGAAAGGGGAAGGAGGCGATCGATGCAGGAGCGTGCAGGAAACACATCTCTTGTACACCAAGATGGTGGAACAAACGGAACAATACACAGGTGAACTCGTGCGTACCGGAAATAATCTCCTCGAACGAAACGAAAAACGCAAAAGGCGCACAACTCTGTTATTCGCAAATTTTCAAACTAATCGAAAATTTCTTAAAACTGTTGGGTCTTTTTTTGATTATTTTATAGGTTTTTTTGGTGGTAGGTATAAGGCGATGCGTTTTATTATAATAATGAGGAAGCGGCTGTGTCGTGTGTTGGAAGCAAACAAACTGCGCCCCTACTTGAAGGATAATCAATACACGGGAGGGTTTCGCATGAAGACAAGGCGAATGTTGACTTACAGGCGGACTGTGCAAACACCCTCGGCGCTACTGATGAGCCGCTAATTGACATATTGCTCTCTCCGATAATAATGCACCCCCGACAATTACTGTTTACTTTACAACCCACCCAATCCGAATATTAACAATAATAGTCTTCAATAATTTCTGCGTTTTCTGGATGAGGGAGGTCTTGTTAGGGACACACGCGATTAGCGCCGAGAAAAGAGGGTCACTAATGGGGCGCAAAGTTCGGGTCGCATGGCTCGGAAAAAGAAAATTGTTATTATTCATTTTCCGGGGTGAATTCCGGGAGGAGTTGTTTCTGGCGCTGGGGTCGGCGAATTCGAGTACCATCACATCAGTGAATTTCCAGGACAATACCATAAACACTCCATATAAGTGAAGTCAACAAGACCCATTTACAAAACCATATTTATCACGTGCAACAAAACAGCAATTTATATTCTACAGACTCAACAGACCGACTCGAATGGATGGGGTTTTCCTCTTCGGCAATATTATTCTTCGGAGGTGACACCTTCCCTTTGTGCCCTCGAAAAATAATTCGTATTAATCCCGGTAGGTATAGTAGAGAAAGGGCGGCCGACCCTTACGGGCGCTACCTGTGTTCGGGCATTTAAATATTTATATTGTGTGCATCTTCAAAAGCGTCAATGTTTTTTTTATTAATACATATTTCCCCGGAACGCGACTTCCTCTCTCTCTGTACCGGCGAGAAATATTCCCACAGTATCTAAATGGGTATGCAAAACCGGATCCAGATTTGAATATTATCGTCGGGTGATGTCTCTCACCTTCTCCTGAATCACTATACATAATATAAATAGTCGCACAGAGAATGGATCGGCTATGCACGGGGAAATTTACGACCGTCATCAGGGAAAATAAACCGTGTATTATAATAATGATGGTAAAATCGATATTTTTTGGCTCCGATCCAGGATAGTTATTAGTGTGTGGGCTGGTTTACAAGGGATTGTCTACATAAAGGAAAAAATGAGAAAGTGATGCCGAACCGAGATTATTATTATTCAGGCCGGATAGGAGGAAAACCCTTAAATTGAAACATCAATAGTACGCGAAAAAATACGAGCCCGAGGCACGAATTCGATTGTGTTTTCAACTGAATCCGCCTTGGGAAGAATGAGGTAATAAAAAAGGAAGCGTGAAGGCAAACACGGTAAATGAGCTAATTATTGCAGCTGATTACCGAAAGTTTCGCTAATAAATCCGGCCCGAACACGCGATCTTTAGTCGCTACTTGGCGATATTAGGAAATTTCGTATAAAATTCGAAATAATTTCCTCGGAGCCGCTGCACGTGTCAAACTTTCCGAGTACATTGTACTCCATCATCCATCAGCGTTCGCTATAATTATTTTCATCGGCTTATTAAAAATTAATCGCATTTCCGATTGATACGCCGCCTCTATACGCACAGTACGATGATTACGGATCGTTTTTAATAATCGCATGCGCGTTTTAATTAAACGGCATTACCTAATAACGAAAAGCTCGCGTCTGATGCATCACGATGCGTTATCGCGGGATCTGCTTTTAACGAAAGCTCTGTGCAATTACTGGTAGAAAATCTGATCAAAAATTTCCAAATTCAGTTCCAATGAGAGGATTGGTTTATTTCGTAACGGTGGAAGCTCCAAATCCAAAATGGGGTGGTGGTGTATCGATAATCACTCCTTTCGCCCTAATCATTCCGTCGATAAACACCCCACTCGAACATTTTTCATGGCTGCTCCGGTTTGATAGCTTTGTTTTTCCATACAGTGTTCGGCAGACACGTATGGGGGCGAAGTGCGCCTGCGCCACCACCCTTAACCAACACTCCACGGATATTTCGGGCACGGAACCGAGGGGGTGCGAGACACCCCTCGATTTTCGCTTTTTCCATGGCCACGTACACTGAGTGTCATAAAAATAGGGACACCTCGAGTAAAAAAACACTTTTTACTGGATTCTTATCTATGGCCGGCACCAAAATTTGATGTATGTTTGGTTGCCTGCATCCGGCGCAGCAAATCGAGGTGCCTATTTTCTGCCGCTTAGTGTATATTTGGTTGCCTAAATTCGGCGCAAATTGAGTCCCACCTATCTTTGAGTGTGTAATTAAAAATTACGTTGTCTAAAGATGAAGGAAGACGTATGAGTTTTGAAAAACTGAAAAGTGCAAATTCTGAATAAGTAAGAATGGAAGGGTGCATGCATGCAATACGAACTTTGACGTAAACAGCGATGTTTGTTTATGGCGATGGAGGCGGGCATGGTAATGCAAATGAGTTTTGAAACAGTTTAGCATAAATTTAAAGAAAACTCGTGATTTATTGCAGAGCTGCAGGGCGCCTCATCAGAAATGCAAGCGTTGCGTAATTGCATCGAATAAGGTAAACAATGCATCGTCTATACGTGTTAATTTAAATACGGGCGAAACGGTCGATTTTTCCGTACACACATGAGGCCGAAGTGGACATGATCGAGATATACGGCGTGTACCCGTGTAGTTATTTCGAGGTACTCGCATGAATAATGCAGGGGGCGCATTTGCATGCGAATTTGGCGACACACGGAAATATCTGCATTCGCGCGCACTTCCTAATGAAATTATATCTGGCATTAAATTGCCATATTTCCGCGGACCGCGTTCCCATCCAAGACCCGGGGACGCAGTTATAGTTATTGTTACGGCAGCTGTGTGAATTAAAATCTTGAATAATAGCGAGCGGAGCGAGTTCGTGACATTTGCATACATAACATACACCCGACCAGGCCGACGAGACGACACGTTACATTATACAAAAGATCGCTCTCGTATTATAAAGGTGTAACGTTATTTTAAATTTACTCTGATAATATGCAAATTCGGAGAGTTCGGCCCAAGGGGTAGTTAAAAAAGACAGGTGGAATGATTATTTCACTAAAACGGCCTCGGGTTATTGTGTACTTTTTCAATTTGGACAAAAATGATGTGTTAATCGAAATAGGACCCTCACACTGTGAGGTAATTAATTGAAAACGAGTGTTTTTAACGTTTTCGTTATTGCCCCGTGCCGATGACTACCTCATTACCGTTGATCGATAGGCACCGACTAATTGGAAACGAAATTTCGTCTCAATTTAAATGCATAGCGCACATAGGCGCCATCAAGATCCCGTATTCAAATTCACCCATTAATAGATTAATAAAAACTAGAATGCGTTATCTCGATTTCTTTATCTCGATCGAGATTGAGTGCTTCAAGCTCCATTATGCATCCACCTGCATGCATATGGGAGACGTGGATGGGAAATTGAATAAAGTAAATAGGGAGCGGATTCTTTTTCCCGGGATGAAAGAGTTTTCGCGTTCGGTTCGAGTCGGGGCACTCCTGGAGGGAAAAGAATGGAAGTTTACTGCTGGCAGGGCTTTAGATCAATACTCACATATTCCCCGGTCTGAACTCGGCCGTGTGTCGTGCGGGGGGAGCAAACATCCAGCGCACGAAGAGTGTATAAGCAAAGAAAGGAGGCCATTTCGTATTCTCCCCATATCGACCTTTTTCTCCTCGTAATACAAATAAAGGACATAAAAGAAGCGGTCGAATGGCCGCGACTCGATAAAGTCGAAGCCGCCGGGAAAAACTCAATTTCGTCCGTTCTCCGGCGAAAGTGTCTCTCAATTCTTATAAGGGCCTCATTACCGGAAGGGAACGGCCGCAAATTGTCTTCATTATTTCACGATTACCGTTATTATAATTAATAAGGCCCGACTTTAATTATTCCACGCAGGAATTCAACAAGTCGATTTATCGTTCTCCGTTTGTCTTATTTTTAATTACCAATAAGATGATGGCTTTATGCGCCTTTTCGATAATTTATTATTTCCGTGCACATCAAACGACTATTAATCATCGCCGATGGATCGGATCTAATAAACGGACCCAGAGTGGGATCTTCAATAAAATATGTATTCATTACAATGCTCTAACTGCCGGGTATGTTAATTCCGTCACATGTGACGGCATGTTCTCCTGTGTGCATTCAACCCTTCCGGTGTACGTGTTTGGATGACATTCGTCGCGCTCGGCTGCCCCTTTCGAAAACTGCCAACCTTATACAATGCGAGAAACGATGAAATAACGCTCTCGGTCGATTTTCGCGCGGAAAAACCGTCGCTAATAAGACTGATTAGCACCCGCCCCCTCAAAAATATCACTTAGGAAGAAAATGATTCCCCGGGCTCGGCCTGATAAATGACTGACATCTTTCTCGGCACGCCAGAACAGTCGCAGTCACGCGGGGGTGGACTGGAAAAATTGCACCCCCTCCGCTTTTCCGCTCGCCTCTCCTTCTTCCCTTATTTTCTTCGCCGGGTGAAGAAACGGCCGCTTTCGGCTTAACGGTGATTTTTTGCCCGCCTTTTCTCGGGGGGGCTTCTGCGACACGTCACACTAATGATAGTCGGGGGTGGCTGCCATGTGCACCCGTTCTACTATTATCCACAAACCCTCACAAATATGTATTAAATTTCCCTAAAAGAAACCACAATATTAATTTACGAATAGAAGTCGTATAAAAGCAGGTAGAGAACTGGAAGGGTTGTAATTATGTGTTGCCTACCTCCTTAATAATTTAGGGAAAGTTTCGGCTCTGAGGTCGGTGGCGCCCTCTCTTATGTAATAGCCGAACTTTTTTATAGGCGCCTGCATTTTTTACAGGGTGGTTTGATGGTTCGCTAGACGGGCAGGGATGTCCAATTCTTCTACCCGTATGCGCTTTTACGATACCTCGATTGGGGGGGAATCGGAACACGCCTCATTTTTATCGAACTTTTATTATTTTGCTTTTACTAGATAAACGGAAATATGTTCTTTGTTTAAATTATTTATTCATGTCTGTTGTTCGCATCAAATCCTACATATTTATTGTCGGTTATTTATCTTTACTGTAATGAGTAATTGACGAATCATGAACGTAAATAGGTAGATAAAACCGGGTAATTAGAGTGATTCTCTTTGTTGGTCGCTTATTAAGTCATGACTAATATCAAAATGACGCACCTACAAGAAACCTTCCGCAAATTGATGCGATATTAAAAACGAAAATTAGTCTGGGGACTCGCTGATTGCTCGGATAATTTAATGGAACGGATAGCACCTCGTAAAATTATTATTAAAATTGTTAATCCGCGATAAAGTAATACCGGGCCCATATCGAGATAATTTTATAACCTCGACGAATTTTTAATACCCGACTAAACGACTCCATCCACATGAAAAAAAAAACGTATTTGAACCGATAAAAGATTTGTAAAATGATGAAATTCCGGCGGTATCGTGTTTCTCCGCGCCGGCGATTTTAAGAATTCCGCTCGTTCCCCGACAGAAATCCGCGAATATTATTATTTCACCCCCGGATTCGAGAAAAAGCCCCTGAATTGAATCAGGTCCGGTGTCCTCTTTCATCAGGCTCAAAGCGACGTCCTCTGCTTTATTAAGCCCGAAGAATTGGCCCGGTCCTGGCCAATCTTCTCGCATACAGGTGTACGCACAATGAGGCGACCTCACCTTCGCGAAAATTACCATACCCACTCTTCTAATGATATTTTTCGCCGGTTTACTACCGCAATTAGCGGTTCGTTTGCATTGCTAATTGATGCGAGCCGAAGAGAACGAGTAGGAGGAAGAAAATGGCCATAGCGTCCGAAGAGGTGGAAGAATTGCTGTTGCGAAATCGACAGACCGTCACAAACAGTAATTAAGGTGGGGTGGTGTGTTATAGGGGGCGGCGCACAGTGTAACCGCATTAAAACCTACAGGCGAGGCCGAAATTGCGTTTCCTGTCGATATTTTCGACGATTATCGCGATGTCGGTAAAGGAGGACTCTGTCTCGCCTAATAAGTGGAGGCGGAATGAGGTGCCTCTTTTTCTCTCTGATTATTGTTATTAATAGTGGCGACCCATAAAGCGGTCGCAATTTATAACTATTAGGGAAATTAAGAGGCCGGAAAATGGCGGGGAATTAATATTTCAAGGATGCTAATTTGAGAACGTCCGTTTCGCCATCAGAACCCCCAGACAACGAGGTAATTGTGTTAAATTGCGCCTTCAAGACTGCGCCGGCTTTACACACTCGCAATTGAAACTTCTAACCCCATTAACCACTTCGCCTTTTTCAAGAGGGGATTATTTTCTATTCTAGTTTTTTCTCATTACTGAAAAAATTAAGACCATCTGCGAATTTGGAGCAGCTGAAATGGTTCTTGCAGTCGTCGTCTTCGTCGTTGTTGTTATAATAAATTCGAATTGCTCATTTGCAAATTTTTCCAACGTCTCGTCCGCCGCTGATAGGTTAAAAGCGAAATATTTATTTAAGACTTTACCTTCAGGCTGGAATAATTAGATACAAAGTAGAAGCCTTTCATATAAAGTGAATGATGTATGGCCCAAGTCACCCACTCATCAGGGTGGCTATTTGAATATTAGGCCACGTTCTTTATACTTACGTCTCACTTTTAACTTATCTAATATTGGCAATCTTTAAAATACGGTTACTGTCTCTTCCCGTGTATTATTATTAGTGTTCTGCAACTGGAGAATAAGCAGGTGCGCTAAAACTAATTTGGGTGCTTTATGTTTTGCATACTTTCAATGTTTTATGCCATGGGAGTGCCCGATGCATAAAACTTCCTTACTTTTGCAGAAATTTATCTCGGAATTTATGAATTTTTTTCATAATTTTTATGTATACAGGGCATTAATTAATGTCAGGGCACCATGTGACCATTAGTTAGGCAACTTGTCATACATATTTAGGGATATGGGTATTTATGGATATCTTTATGGATAATTTATTAATACATTATGGTTCACGGAATCTGCTTGTTACGCCAATGAAGTAAGTTGGGTTGCATACTTTCAGTAGGTCATGTGGTACCCGGACTTAAATGCAAACCCTGTAGTATTCGAGCACGAAAACTTATGTGTACAGTTGAAGAAAAGAAAATTGCTGGTAAAAACGGGAGATTACATTTTCGCTATCTGAAATCCCTCATTATCGCCGTAGTTGTTGGACCGTGTCGAGGCAGATAAATCCTCTCTTCAATTTCCTTTCGCACTCGACTTTTTCCGTTCTTTCGCTCGCATTCGAAAATCTTTATTATGTTCGAGATATTTTTAATCTCGGCGTGAGAGAGAGAGGGGGCGCTCGTTTTCAACCCTTTAGCGTTTTATCGAGCGTCGTTTCGCTTAGGGAAGCGTTTTCGCTCTCGATGCCGCGCTGATGGTGCAATGCGGGGCGCCCCGATAATAACCCGACCCCACCGAAAAGGGGTAAAAATAATGTCTTGTCAGATGCCATCAGCGCCGACCCTCGTGTGTCTCTGATCACCCCCGCAGTTTCTGCCTCTGACATCCTAGAAATCCCGAAAAAAGCACGATCTTGATGAATCCCGCTAACGACATTACCGTTTAGGCTTTGCGTTTGCATTTATATAACGCAAGTTTTTGCATTTTAATCGGCTCGGGCCGCTCGGAGACTTTGGAGACAATCAGTATGTAAATGTTGCTAAAACACCTAAAAGACGGACCCTCGCTCTCTTATATTCGTACGGGATTTAGTGTTACGAGCCGATGGGTAATTTGCATAACTGATGCACTCGAAGAGGGTGGAAAAATCGGACGATAAAGCAATCCGATGTGGGAAAAATTATAACCCTCGATTCCGTGCGATAAAGCCGTTTCCATGGTCGAAATTAAAATTACCTTTCACGAGGGCCCGTATCAAGATCGTGAAAAAAATCGGCCCGATTTGAATAACAAGGAGAAACCAGACGTTCGAAAAAGCGACCCCTTTTCGAAAAAAGCGAATCACGGGTGGATATGTCGAAATCCGGGTGTGCATGAAGTTAATGACGCATATTTGCCGCAATCGAACGAGTTCCGCATTCATATTCTCGATTTAACCGCGGTGTAGCACGGTAAAGGGTTGCACGTTATAATGGGTTTCGGTTTCATCGATCCGGGTGGAAGAGGGGAGGGTCATGTGACGGCGATGTTCCAGGAGATAGCGCGCTTTTCCGGGCCTCCCGGATTTACAAGCCACACATATAAACACGCAAAAACACCAAAATCTCCTAATCATCGATAGTGAACATAATCGATAGTGGTTTATTGAATTTTTCCGTGTTTTTTTGTATGGGGGTTGGGGTGGATTCGGGTAAGAAAGAGACGAGAGGAAGGGCGAAATGATTGGCCGATGGCGGAGACACGCGTGGGGTTTGCACACGAAATCCGAGGGGGAGCGCGAAAAAATGACTGCGAACGTTGCACAGGGGGTGGGATTAACATAAAAATCGAGGGCTGAATTATGCGAAATGGGTGTGTTCTAGGGTGGAAAAAACGCCACCCGACCCTCGAATTCCCCCGAAAATACGAAATTTTTATCGCGGATAATAATCCACCCCAATTACTATGCGTCGACCGAATATGATGGAAGTTGTACCGTTTCCTACCTCTCTCTCTCATTAATTATACGTATAGATATAATTTGTAGGTTTTATAGATGAAATATTCATTAAGGTAGTTGCATGAACAATGGTTCGGTTTGATAAGCTCCTCCTCTATACACGGTCGGTTCGCTGCCATTTTTAGCCGGTGAAAAAGTTCTTTTATGTTCCAAGTTTTCGAGATCTGGAAATTGTGATTGTTTCGCACTAACTAACTACCCGACTAAAAATACAATGTCGACGCCATTGAAAAGTGGGTATGGTAGATTCACACACGTGTATGATTAATTACGAGTGGAGATTTTTTAATTACAGTCCTTTTACTGGATTCGGTCTCACGTGAATAATGCTCGGAATAATGGCTTTTCATGACGGTTAGTCTACTGTTATCTTGTTTATACGGAAGCGAATTGAAAAGTTTTTGGAATTGCTCGTATTCTAGGGGTCGTATTTTGTGGCGAAACTATGATTGCCGATAAGGTAGAAGACGAATTGGCCGGCAACCGCCTGGCACGGATGATAACCGGTATGAAATGGTCTGGAAAGTGAAACGCATTTTGTCAGCCGACCATAAATACAACCGTCTAATAAAATTATATTCAAGCCAAAAGGAAAAACGAAACACTTTGTCATCAGAAATAGGATAAAAATCACAAATTTTAATCTACCATTTTGTACTACTGATAGAACAACCATTTTCTATTGACTGTGATGTGAGAAAAGAAAGAAAAATTACTAATATTTAGAAGAATTCATTTATTGCAGAAAACAACCATAAATTACACATACATTTTGGATATCTATATTTTATGCATTTACTCTTAATAATAAATACAACATGGTCTTGTATGCTTTCAAGATAATACTAAGTACATTAAGTGAATTTTCCAAAAAGGTGGATGTGAAAATGATGAAAGCTGAAAAGGAGCAATTCGTCCGATAATGTTCTACAGTTTAAGCCCTAAACCCACCCCCTGTAAAAATTTAAAGACTGTTCGGTCGTAATCCTCGCGATAAATTTCCGCAGTATACTTTCACATTAAAATCCCGAAATCTGCCCCCCAAAAACAGACATCAATCTTCCCGACCAGAATCGGCAAACGCCCAGTCGTCGGACAAAAGAGGAATTAATTAGATAATGATGTCGCAAAGTATGACAGAGTCAATTAAACGAATAAATGGTAACCGAATTCGCTCATCCCTTATTCTTTCGTTTTTCGCTCCTTTCTCTCTTAATCCAGAAGACAAGGTAAGCCCTTCTTATATCTACACAGATATAATGAAAAGATGAAAGCGGGCAAAAGTGATTGAATTAAAAAAAAAAACGGGAAAGGGAGAACTGGGAGGATTAATCTTTATTTTCTTCTAATTAGAAGTCGGAAAAGTTCCAAACCGATCCGAGAGAAGCCAAGAGTCGGTCTTGTTATTGACAGTTCGACCGAAAAAGAAAACGAATAAAACCGACCCCTTGTCTACATTTTATATCCGCCCTCGCCTCGTCATTATTATACGGCGGATTCATAGGGAAAAATTTAAATAAAAGAATTTCATTGTTTGGGCTTTCTGGAGCTTTCGATGCAACCTCCCCTTGTCCTAGGTGTAGGTATAGCGGGTGCGTAGGTGGGAAAGGGGAGGTCGGCGCAATCTGATTCGGTTTTAATCAAATATTGTCCCATCAATTTGGCTTAATGTCGACATTTACGCCTGGTTTGAGCCCGTGTTTGTTATTCGTACTATCCGGATCGTATATCAAACAGAAATCCCGTCGTTTCAGTGGAAATTCGGTAAAAAGTAAAAACACCCCGGCTCCGGGGTCAATAATATTCGATGCACCTCATTCGTCGGAAAGCATCACGCGAAATAAACGAATAACTCGGGGGAGTTGTGTAGTCGGGAACGGGGGGAGGGAAATAAGGGGGTCGGAGATCCGGGACTTACGGCGTTTCCATAATTAAACTTCGGGCTGATTAAAAAAGTTGAAGTAACTTTCGGGGTATAAGATCATTATAGGCGAGTCGCGTCGGGAACGGGGGTGTGGGGGTGGGCACCCTGTGTAAATAAGAGCCCTCAAAGGGTGGAAGAGAAATTGAAAAATGGAGACATGGGGGAATTTTAAAGAGTTCCGGGCACGACTGGGCGTATTCCACAGCTGATTCAATATTCTTCACTATTTTATTCTCCTGGCGAATAAAACCAACATTTTTCGACATTAATTGAAACATCCATAAAGAGAAAATATCAAATAGAAAACAAGTTCTTACCTACTAAAAAAAGTAAACTTAACCTTAAGTAAATTCAACAACAAGCAAAATGCAGTCTTTTCCAGGGACTGGCCTACGAATATTTTGCATTGATTTTGAAATTTCCTGTAATTTCTAGAATTTTTACAACAATCATCAGAAAATACAGGAATCTTAAAATTTACCATCAGTCCTATTTGGAAAGTAATTTCACCACCTATAAATTCACTGGTAAATTGGATGAACTAAGAATTTGAGTGTGAGTAGCAGAATTTTTCATAAAATCCAAATATAAATCTACTTAATTTTTTTGCTAGTTTACCAAGTTGAAGTATTCCTTATTAAAATTTGATTTATTTTGTAGTACATTTTCAAATCTCTGAAATTGGTGAGGATCGGGATCGACAAGAGCTTTTAGCTGATATTCCAAGCTTTCTTCTCCATTTTTGATGAAATTTTGAGTTTACTATTCTTCTTAAAGAGCCGTCTAAAAAACTCGTTTCTCATTTTGATAGTAAATAGAGGAAATTTGAAATCTATTTGGAGAAATGAGTAAATTTTCACCTGGATCTAAAATCAGTTTTTCCTATGGCAATATTTGCTCAATCGGTATTACTTCTTGTGTACCTGCCAGCGAACGCAAATTGAAATCAATCCGTTTCGGACCGACTCGATGATGGAAATAATCATCGATTTCGTTCCTCCATTTTCATTTTTCGAAATCGCCGATTTTCCTCTTCCTAATCGATAACAGGGTTGGGAATCTGATGCATTTCTCGAATCTCTGGCAAGTCAATTTCAATTATTGTTGAAGAGAGCGTCTCCGCCGTCGCGACGGCGGAATAAAAGAAGCGCCTAACTTCCCCCCCTGGAAAAGCTGTTAAACATCGGACGCACGCCTGCCCATTATCGAACGGAGTCGCAAATTGCTATTTCTTTTCATCGTAAATTGCTTCATTTAGTCGCGGGCCTAATGAAACGAGGGATTTAGAAAAGCGTACCTTCCCGTTACTAATTATGAATCTTTCAGAGAGGGACCAAAGCGCACCCTCTTCTCCTCTCTTTTCCGTCATCATCATGGCCATCATCATCGGGATAAAAGAAAACCGCTTACATTATGCAACACCCCTTCATATTAATAAATAAAATATCTAAAAATCTGAATCGGGTGAATTTTAATGAATAAGTCGAGTTATTGTGATCGAGGGTGCACAGGGCGAAATAAAAAAGTAAGATGGCGCAAAAAAGGGCGTTGGTCGGTGTTTCCCTCCTACGTTCTTAAAAAGCTCGCCCCTCGCCGTTGCCATGGCGATTCTTTTCCCGGCGTCGCGACGCTCCAGGTGACGGGGTGCCATTTCTACCCCGCACGAGTCGAGAAATACACCGACTATTCAGAAAAATCGTACAATTTCTCCCTATACAAATTTTATGTACAAGTTATAGGGGTGGGTTTTTTTTACTTTGGGGAGCGTCTTCCCGCTGATATATGCGTCGTCCGATAAAAGCTCTATTACTCGGAGCTAATGCAGTGAGGCACATAAATTAAATTAATCGCCAAACATTTTATTTTTCATTTCATTTGTACCTTGTTCGCGTCCTTATTTATGGCCCCTCGGAAAAAATCCCCCCGCATCCTATAAAAACGTAAAGGGCGATGCACTTTTTCCGTCTATAATTTTAATTCCGAGCTTTAAATTTCAAACCGGCTTCATTAATTTTCGCCCAACATCTGGCGTGCGATATTACATTATTATCGCCGTCTCGATCTAATAAGCTTCTCAGGTATCGCCTTGGAGAATTTTTCGTCGTTTTTGAGCGAAATCGACTTTACCGCGTGTTTCACGATCCATCAATTTATTTCGTTCGAGCTTTACGTCTTTTTTTACCAAATCTGATACGGACTCGAGCCCGGTATTTGTCATCGTAAAACATACAGTTTAAGAGTGATTACGGCGATAAGATCGGAGCAGAATGCAGGAAGCGAGGAATTTATCGTCGATCGATGATTGCACCCTAGTGCGGTAAAGTCCCAGGTAAAAATCGGAGGGATGGCGCGTGCCGGCATCGATAGGATCGATACAAAAGGGCACCGCAAAGTCAAGTGCTCCTTCTACCTGTCACACGGAACTGGTGCTCACTTTATAACGACACACGAGTCACTTTTCCGATTTAAGTCTGACTTATATGGATGAGGTTTCGTGCTCTTGGTTATCTGGATGGGACTGATGGTCCGAAATTCGTCGGCGGTACCGCACGGTTATAAACGAAAAGGTGGACCGGACACAACCAGTTTGTAACCCTTCTCGATTCTGTTCCCCACTACTTCTTCACCCTTCGCGATCTCGTTTCTTTCATTCGAGAGAGGCGACGTGTAATTTAATTAAAATTTTTGGGTGGAAATAAAAAACGTGGGAAATAATTCGTAACGGGGTCGATTTGCATATGCGGGGCTTTTGTCCGGGGCCGAAGAACAACGCGGTGTGTCAACGTGACGAGCTTTTTTTGCAGGTACCTTTTGTCGCGATAATCAAAGAGCGCATTTGCATACGGCACCGGTTATAGTTTCTAGTTGTGTTCGCCACTCTTTCTCTATGCGAGATTTAATTATTATGCGTCATCCGGTTATTATCGTCCTCCGGGTGAGGAAGAAGTGAAAGGCCGACGGAAAGCTCTCCCCATCTCGATCCGGAACGGTCCTTAAATGTGATGGATTATCCGCGACGGCGATAAAAGCAAGGATTTGTCGCCTTTTTCCACTCCATCTATGGCCCAGTTCAAGTGGATTTTTTTACGTTCAAATCCGTCAAGCAAAACATTTTGAGAGCCGCTAGGCAAATAATGCGCATGAGCGAAATTGTCCAAAAATTCAAATCCAACAAAATACTTCGCAGTCTCTTGTGTCAAAAATATGCTTTTCATGTCCATTCTTTGTATTTTGTGAGAAACGAGCTCCACCATTCACAAAATCAGCAAAAATTTTGACTTTTCTTAGTTTAAGTCCTGTTATATTTGAATTTCGCGCCTACTTTCTACCTGTCAGATTTTCCAGCGGTACTCAACCCCTGCGCTATGACTGACCGTCTTCCACTTGAACCGTGGATTTGTACTGAATAAGTTTCCCCGTTTTCCCGAAATGGAAAAAATCGAAATAAAAAATGCACATCCTGTTTAGGTATGCGCATATGTCGTTCCCTTTCGTAATTTATATGGCTCGCTAGAGGGTCAGCGTCCACTCAACAACTACAAGAAACCATCGGCGGACAGTTGAAGAATTACCGTCTCGAGATATACGTCAGCCTCATACACGGCTGTAAAAAAGTGAAAGGATATACCCACCTATAACACTCGGGAGATTCCATTTCAGATAAAATTGCGCCTGGTGATACTCGCCTGTTCGGTAATATAAGGACCGTCAGATTTACGTTCAGTTTAGGGGATAATTTCTCGAGTCCCATAGAGGAAATTTGTTCGAATTTCCCGTTTGGCCATATGCGGTCGGAAAAAACGTATTTGTCAAACACGTGAGGAAAAAAAGAGAGGGTTAAATGACCCCCTCGACTGGGTCAACTAAAAAGGGGAATTTATCGCTTCCTGTCCTGGCCGCGGTCCATATAAAGCTCTCGCATCGAGATTACTATTAATAATAATGCAAAGGGTTTTCGGCCCTCGATGGTCGCAGTTTACGGTCGACGGTAATTGCTATCAGATGTTCGGTCTTTTGCGCGGTCCGTCCGGACAATGGAAGGATATCCTTTATATGCGTAGGTAGGCAGGCCCGGAGTGCCCATGCATCGCGCTTTTGTGCCCCCGGCTCAAAAACGTGCCATTATACGCGACCGATTTCGCTCCAATTTAAGACGTGAGAAAAATCGCGATTTTTCGGGATGAACCTGTCCGCCGATCGCCCCCTTGCGATGCGAATCCGTTACTGTGCCGAAGAAAGGGCCTCAACCCTTCCTTTATTTTTACCCATCCATTTGCGTATACCGTGAAATGTTAATTTTCTGTTCACCGTCCGCATTCAAACTGGCTTTGTTTTTTTCAATGGGAGAGCCGGAGCGGTCTTCTGCATAGGTGTATACAATTTTTATTTTATTTCTTTTTTGTCCTCGACCCCTTTCACCAGCCAAAGGACATCTTTCATTACCCGCGCTCAATGGGACGGGGCGGTTTAAACAATCGAATCCCCGGGGAGGGAAGGATTCGACACATTGTTATTACCAAAGCCTGAAAATCCTGAAAAACTTGTGGAAACCTTGAAAACCCTGGAACACCCTGAAACCTAATCTGGATTCGGTTTTTCAGAGTCCGGTTATTCAAACACCGGTGGTGATCTGGTGGATTAGACTAACGGTAATATTTTCATAAGCAAACAATGCCCCTTTATACAGGGCTAGTCGAAAGTATGATCTTTTAACCCGGTATAATTGGAAACGCCTCATCTTAATTTACTATTCAAAAAAGATTGTTCACTTGAGATATGTCCGAATTTCAAAAAATGAATGTTTCATTACAAATAACAGGCGATCTAAGAAATCAATAATTTTGAAGGAATTTTTATAAAATTTTCAAAGTGCTGTAACTTTCTTAGTAGTCGAGATATCAAGTCGAATGAGGCGGAAATCGCTTAGTTTGCTCAAAATCTACCAGGGAAAATGTCCAAATTTTGCTTTAGACGACATTTAGTGATTTTTCAATTTTCGAAAATTTTGAAGAAAATTTGTCTAGAATTTTAAAGTGCTGTAACTTCCTTATTAGTTGAGATATCGATGAAAAATTTAAAAGGGCTTCCAATTGAGTCATCAGGAGTGGGAAAACTTGAAGCTCTGAATGTGACTAACTTTTTAGAGAAAATTTGAATGAAAACTTGTTTTTCTAGGCGATATTCTGCATGCAGTGGGATAACCCTGTATGTATAACGGGGTCGTGGGTAATAATCCATCAGGTAATAATAAATCCAGGTGCTGACCATGACCCATCCATCGACCACCGGTCTCTCTAAATACGGCGTACATCGAATGAAAGGATCACCCTCTCCATAAACCGTAAAAAAACCGAACCAACGGTCCTCTTATTCTTCCTTCGGCATCAGCATCCCGTTTGTGCCTTTTTATCGGACCATCGTCATCACGTTATGGATTTACGAGCCCACATGCAGATGCGAGTACGAGGCCAGATGTCCGGTGGAACAAAACTAACCCTCCTCCCTTTATCATAACTGTGTCATCGGTGATTCTTTTTCGTAATTAGAAAGTCTCGTTTTAGGGCCGTCATCATCATCATCATATCTCGGTCTATGCGTGCGTTTTACCTCGGGTAAGTAGAGCGAATGGGCCGGGACGGTTTAATTAGCTGTCATAACATGTGGATGTTTGTCTGTACAAATGGTAGCCGCTCTCGGGTGTAATTGTTCCGTGTTGATTTATGTCTAGGTAATCACCATCAGCATAGAGGAGGACGCTTTACATTTTACGGCGCACAAAAGCTCTGTTTAGAAGACGTCTTTCTGATAACCGGACGGATCGTCCGTTTCGATTTAATTGAACGATATAAATGCAAATTATTATGCGGACTGGGAAGAAAATTGAAAGAGCTTTGATGCGAATATTTTAAATTTCGGAATGGGAAAAAGCGAGGAGACATCCGGGGCGAGGGTGTATATAGGAGTGTTTCATTAAAGTTTTTATTGGGAAAAGAGAGTTCGAGGGTCTCGTTAGTAACGAAAACGAACACGGCAAAGAGGGATGAACCCCCGACTCGAGAGCACCCACCTACTCCTAATTACATCGCATGACGTTTACTTTACGTATACTACTTAGGGTGTTCCTTTCATCCGTTCTTTTGCATGTTGGTACTTGTGAGACGGAGGAATAAAAAAATTAAAATTTCTTTTTCTTATTAGCGCATCCTCATCATCGCGTCTCCCCTCTCTCCCGTCACATCAGCAATTTTAATTATCCTCATTTCCATTTTTGCTCTGTAACGCTCTTTTTCGCAGCTTTTATCCTCCATCAAATTCCGATCTTGTTAAGTCTCGGAACGGGCCCTTTATTTTTTTCATTAAGCGCATTTCGCTTTAATTCCGCCTCCGCATCTCCAAAGTCCACACGGACCGACGATTGTCCGCATATTTTTCAATTTCGAACTCCCGAAATCAATCTCAATCATCGGCGTTATATCGTGACGGGCCCGGGCGAGAACGATAATTAGCGAATTTCGAGTTGCGTAACGTTAAAAGCCAATTAATTTCGCGTTATGTGTTCCGCGGGCATGTGCGTACGAGTTTCTCGAAAACCGACACCTGCATGATTTATTCACGCCGAGCGTATCGAAGGCGCTCGAAAAACCGCTCGCTCTAATTAATTTCGCGAGAGTGTGACCTTTTTGCAGAAATTAATTCGCCATAAATGAATAATTGAGGCCGATGGAAGCGAACCCGAAACAAGCCCACCTTTTTTCAGTACTGCTACTTCTTGAATATCCATTTTGTACATTACCCACGATGCCTGAAAATTTTCAAGTAATAGTACCAGAAAATATTCACATTTCTGATAGGCAGAGACACGAAGATGCCTCGCTTTTATCCCAGGACGTATTTAGGTCTTTGATTAGTCTCCCAGGATCCGGAAACAATCCGGCGAAAGAGTTCAGACATCTGAGACTCAGCCTCCGTGCATGCGTAATTACGTCGAATTGCCTCCCCATTGTCCCTCGCCTTTTTACCTTCAAAGGGCGAAAAAAGACGAAAACACCGTCCTTCCTCGTCTTAAATTGGGGTCCCTTTATTTTACCGAGTAACCAGTTCCGGACTGCCCAACAACCCTTCCGCGCTAGGACTCACCCCATACCCTCGATTCGCTATGCATGTTATGCAAATGAGCGCCCGAATGAAACAAAGTTTTTTTTCAACCGAGAGGTTTTTTTGCCAAGGAGTTTGTACGCAGTGACAATTGTTTCGCGCTGAATGGGATCGAGAGACGTACATTTATGCATCGTGAAACTGTTATTCCTGGATGATGGTCCTGACTCTTTTGAAAACGTCCTCTCCGGATGACGTGCGGTATTGAATTATGCCCCTAAGGGTGCTTCACTTCGCATTTGAAACAATGGACCGAACGGAACGGGAGCAAAAAATCGACGCATTCAGCTGAAATTTAATATTATTCGACCGTACAATAAATATGAAACTGATGTAGCCGATAACGCGTCTCTAGCTGCATCCAGATAATGGCAACGAAACGAATTATTGCCATGAAAAAATTGGAGGGTTGGAATTTTCCGTCCTGTGCACAAGTGCTTCTCGTAAAAATATGACACTGGGAAAAGGGGTGGAGGTTCTTCATTATTGATCAGAGCGAGGGATGCGAGGGTGCGATGTATTCAAAGGAGGGGTTGCGAAAGAGTTGAAAGAAGCCAGTCTAGATACTTTATCCGAAATTCTCAACTAAACATAAAAGAGGCCCCAGGAATAATACCAAAGTGCTCTCTCTTATTGCAATGTATAAGGCGAAACTTTCCCGAATTTCTCTTCAATAATTTTATTACTTTTCCGGCCTTCTCCACCCTCCCAACCAACCGCATCCCTTAATTAGCCTACCCCAGGTACGGCAAGTTAACAGCGAGCACGAAATTCCTATACAAGGCGAAAAAATGTGAGGCGGTTATGATGAAGAGGAGCTTTCGCAACTTTGATTGGAAAAGTTGCTTTCGGGATTAATTCGGTGTGAAATTAGCGTCGCGACCGCATTTCGCATTGCGAAATGTCCGCCATGGCGCGTCGCCGGTGTTTAAAAATCAATGCGAAAAATAATAAGCAGGAATTATTCGAAAAAGCCCCGCTGGAAAGCTCACTAATTACGCGCCGACCAATAAAAAGCGAGTTCCGCTATCAATATGGCGATCGAACACTTGAGAACATAACAAGCCGGGGTAGCTACAATACTCTACCCCCTATTCCACCCTCGCTCGCCCCGGCAATGGCATGATGGCCGGTGAAATCACCAAGGGGTGCCGAACGACGGCGTCCCGGCGGAGGGCGGAGCCCTTTCGCCATCCCTCTCCGCGGCCCAGGGCGGAGTTTGCTTACAAAATGACTCGAAACCGAAACGTGCCCTGTCCCTTATGTTGTGTTACGTTATGCGTTACCGTTATGTACGAGCTCTCGAAGCTTGCCGTGTATTGGAAAACCTTCTCGCTATATTGCGTATATCCATAAAGAGTTACATTTTATGCACACTAATACTCGGGTATCTGATTTTATGAAAGAATTAATAGGAAACGGAAGGCTTATCTTGGAAATTAAAACGAATATCATATGAATTATGAAGGCCGACCTGACGGATTTCTGCATAAATTGCTCTTTCATAAATCTAAATAATCACCTGAATCTAGCAACACAAACTATGGAATCATTCATGACGTAAGTGAATGAAAAAAACTAGTTATTCGCAAATTTCCCCCATTTTCTCGAAAATTCAAATTTACCGCCAATTCTGGGGGCATTTCTCTACCCCAAAATTATATTGGTAATCCCGACAATGTTGCCACCATAATCACCTACAGCTGTCACTTTGACGTTTACATCATTTTCGTGTACCGGCGTCTAGAAAAGGTGATAATTACCCAAAACTAAGGCTAACACGATCTCCTGGTGCCATAAATTTGAAAATTCATTAAATTTGCTGCCAATTTAAACCAAAAATTGCTTCAAGTTCTTTCACTACAGTGAATAAGGAAGGGTTGTTTTAGCTTAACCTCACTTTTCCACAGTAACCGGCACAAAAATGAGCGGCGAGGGCACGTATTTCGCCGACGGCGACGCGGACAAGAGGAAACGGATGTCGACCGGCCTCTACATAAGTTGCCCCCACAGCCTGAAGGCGGCCATCCAGGCGGCCTACGACTTCGGCTATCACTTTATCGTAACGCAAATCGCCCACCCGAACTACGCGAGGGGGTTCCTGAAGCGGAAACCGCCCCCGGCCATAGGCAGGACCGATCGGATACTGCAAAGCAACGAGTGGTGTCGGTTCATCGTAGGTACGGCCTTTTTATCGCAATTTCCAAATCTTCAATAACCGAAATTAATTGTGAATCGTTTCAGCTCAATTGACTCCTTCGATTAACTTGGACAGCGAGATCGAGCACGTCCGGCGTAAAAGTCAGGCGCTCTTCCTGCAAGAATTGGGCTTTGCAATGCATCTGGGCGTTCCGGTGATCAATATAACTCTCAATAAACCCGTGAACACGCAATTGGGACGGCTTTTGAATGAGAAATTCGTTAACGGGTTGACTTCCTGCGTCTGGGTGACCCTGCCGATGGTGCACCCCTCGCGAATTAGTCCGCTCTGTGGTGAAGACGAAAAGGATGACACTTGGGAGTGGTGGGACAATTTCCGGACTTATTGCAATTACGACAAACATCTGGGGTTGGTCCTGGAACTGCCCCCTTACGCCCACATTCCGCCCCAGCAGGAGATCGAGCGGTGGATCGGGGAACCGGTCAAAGCTCTCGTCATTCCGACCAGTTATTTTCTGATCAACACACACGGAAAACCGGTCTTATCGAAAGTGCATCAGGAGCTCATACAGACGTTTTTGGCCATTGACGTGCAGTACATCATCAAGTCGGACGGTGATGACGATCTGTCGGTTTACACAAAGTATCTTCACTTTTTGGGGAAGAAACTCTATGTGAATGACGGCTGTGTGGACTTCGTTCAGGGGTGAGTGCCGCCATCTTGGAAATTCGAGGCGGCCATTTTGAGAGATTTTGACAGACTACTGTCACTTTGACATTTCTGTCAGATGAATGAATTTTTCCTCTCGTTTTCAGCTGTGAGGACTTTTTGCAGAATCCTTTGCAGCCACTGACAGAACACCTGGAAACTCATGTGTACGAAGTGTTCGAAAAGGACCAAATCAAGTACACAACTTACCAAAACGCCATCCAGAGGGCGCTGACTGACGTTCCTCCGGAGGTGGAGACCCCCGTGATTATGGTGGTGGGGGCGGGTCGGGGGCCTTTAGTCCAAGCCGCCTTGAACGTCTCCTACATTCTCCACCGAAAAGTCAAAGTTTACGCCGTAGAAAAAAACCCTTTCGCTGTCAACACTTTGATAGATCGCGTCCGAAACGAGTGGAAGGGGAAGGTGGTTTTGATCCACGAAGACATGAGGGAGTACGAGCCCCCCGAGAAGGCCGATATTTTAGTTTCCGAGCTCTTGGGCTCTTTCGGAGATAACGAGTTGTCACCCGAGTGCCTAGATGGCGCTCAGAGGTTTCTGAAGGCAGGAGGGATCACGATACCTGCGGTTTATACGTCATATTTGGCGCCTCTGCAGAGTATCAAGATTTTCAACGAGATTCGGAACAACCGGCCGGCTGATAAGACGTTGAGGACTTCTTATGAAACTCCTTATGTCATTCATCTGGTTAATTACTACCAAATTGCGCCCCCTCAGGCGCTTTTCAAATACGAGCACCCCAATTGGAGTGGGGATATCTGCAATGAGCGCTACAAGAGGCTTAGATTTAATTGTAGCCAAAATTGCGTCCTGACTGGTTTCGTAGGGTTTTTCGATACGGTTCTCTATAAAGACGTCATGTTGAGTATTAGGCCGGAAACTCACACTAAGGAAATGGTTAGCTGGTTTCCGATAGTCTTCCCTTTACTTGTGAGTGGTTTTCCTTCAATTATTGATGGTTTTGTGATTTTTTTTTGTGTTTTTTAGGAACCGCTTAAAGTGACGGCTGGTTGTGTGATAGAAATCTCGTTTTGGAGGGTGGAATCCCCCGAAAAGGTCTGGTACGAGTGGTGCCTTGAGTCTCCGGTTAAAGGGAGCGTTATGAATCCCAATGGACGTTCTTATTTTATTAAGAAACATTAGTTAATAAAGATTACTTTCAAAATCGAACTTTCCAATTTCTATTTTCACCTCTGTTATAATTTTAACAAGTTGTATCCATTTTTAATCAATAATAAGAAATTATAAGAGGAGTCGATTATTTATTTATTATTTAATTAGAATGCGGACAGCGTTAATAATAATTTAAACAGGGATATTGATCGTTTTTGCGAAAATCTGGTGGATGCGCCGGGCTAGGAATCTTAACTTTCGTGACGATTATTTTTAGCCACGGGTACGAAATTACATTATTACCGTTATGGATTCGTGGATAAAGCTTCCTAAGGTCACTTTTCCCTGGTGATGGAAAATACCAACAAACTCTATCGATTGAAAATTGCCGTTTTCCACAAACCGGACGTTTCGAACCAGTCGTAAGTTCGGCGTGTCGATCGCGAACATTCCGAAATCTCTTCGTCCCCTCCAAGACATTTACGGTGACTTTTAACGAAAACCTGATGAAAATGGCCCCGAAATTGTACATAATAGCGATGAGTCCACCGTGCAGGGCCGTCCTCATGGTGGCCAAAGCCCTCGGACTCGACTTAGACGTGGAAGAGGTCGATAAGGAGACCCTCAAATCCCCGGAAATGCTAGAGGTGAGCTCCTCGATTAAAAAGGACACAAATTTACTGAATAATTTCTATGTAGCTCAATCCGACCCATACTGTCCCGATTTTGGTGGACGAAGATTTTACCGTTTGGGACAGTCACGCAATCATGGGGTATTTGGTGGGTCAATACGGCGATAACGACGCTCTTTACCCCCGGGAGGACGTGCGTAAGAGAGCTGTAATCGACCAGAGGCTGCACTTCGAGAATGGGGTGCTTTTCGAGAGATGTCGCACCGCCGGCGTGAGTAAAACCGAAAATAACCCGCTGATTACTAAATCGATACGTAAATTAGTTTCGATTTTCATGCGGGAATTATTTTCAGCACCCGATTTTCAGCGGAACTGGCGAACCCCCAGAAGAGGACAAGGATCGCGTTTTGGAGGCGTACGGATTTCTCGAGGCTTTTCTAGATGGGCATCCCTGGATGGCAGGGGATGAAATGACTATTGCCGATTTGAGTGTTTTGCCTACTTTATCGACAGCGGATCTTTTTCTGCCCGTGGATCCTGAAAGATTTCCGCAATTGGCCGATTGGCTGAAAACCGGGAAAGAGCTCCCGTATTTCGACGAGTGCAACGCCGAGGGGTTGCAGAAACTGAAGGAGATGTTACCGAATCCTGAAGATTCTTAAAATCACCACCTCGAATACTCACCACAATCAGAGGCACTTTGTGATGTTGAAAGTTTGCTTGTAATCAATAAAATACGCTTTTATTCGCCCTATACCCGAATTTATTTATTCCAAATTGAACAATCGCACATGGAAAGTGTAGATAAGATTCCGGTTGCTCAATGCTTAATACTTATCAAAATAAAGTCACATGATGGTCGACTCGTTTTAAGATACTTGATAAACAAGAAATTCTGGTGGAAATCGGGATTTCAGATTTCAATATGCCTCCGATACTTTATATGCAGCAATTCAGCGCCCCCGTGAGGTCGGTTTTGATGACGGCCGAAGCTTTGGGGTTGAAATTGCAACATAAAATCATCGATCTGTCCAAAAAAGAACACCTGACACCGGAATACCGCAAAGTAAGTGCATAACACGTTATAATTTCGATAATCAGTCGGAATTTTAGATAAACCCTCAACACACCATTCCGACTTTGGACGATAACGGGGTAATTTTATGGGACAGCCACGTAATCAACGGGTATCTGGTAGATAAATACGGTAAAAACGATTCCTTATACCCTAAAGACTTGGTGAAAAGGGCCCAAGTAAACCAGAAACTCCACTTCGATTCAGGATCGGCCTTCAATTGGCTCAGAATTATCGCGGTTAGTCCTTTACTTTGAAAAAGAACTTTACGAATTTTTAAATTTTTATAGAGAGGTGTTAAATACCGAGGCTTGACTTCCGTAACCGAGGAACAAACTGAAGGACTTTCCGACACTTACGAGCATTTGAATAATTTCCTCGAAGGAAATTCGTGGATAACCGGAGATATGATCACGATTGCAGATTTTTGTCTTGTCGCCACTGTGACGACATTGGATATAGTTTATCCGGTCGATGCCCGGAAATATCCAAATTTGGTCGCTTGGCTTAAACGGGCCGAGGATTTGCCTTATTATCACGTTAATAAGCCCGGACTGGAAAGTTTCAGGAAATCTGTAGCTCCTTTATTTGCTAAGTAAACTGAAATTGCGTTTATTTTGAGTGGTTTGTGTTTGCTTACAATGAAAACGATGGCTTTTGAAACGACGCTCTCTCAATACGAACTCTGACCTTTTATCCTGTTCCATTGTTTACCCCGGACAATGATGTCCGTTTAATTAGGAAATAAAATGGAATGTTATTAATTTAATTAATTATAGAAATACGGAAATTCCAGATTTTAACAAATTATCCCGGCGCATCCACCAATTTTTACCTTTAGTCCTCCATCATTTGAATATAATATATTTTGTGTGATTAATACTGGCGTTTGCCCCAAATAGTTTGCATCAATAAAGCACGATTCGTTACCCGAGTGAAGTACTCAATAATGTGAATTTATTATGTTTTGGAATGGGTGAGTTTCCCACTGGATTTTATTGGTGCGTTAAAATTTCCTGAATGAAAATTGCAATTTAAATAGAACTTATAGTGGATTGAGCAAAATGTCGAGACTTAGAACGAGTACGAATGACTGCATAACATGGCACGGCATACCTCGAAAATGCCTCGAAATGACTCACTAAACTCAAGTATACGCGAAATTTTATTAGAACTCCTGAAATTATTTTTATGTGTTGAGTTATTTTCGAAAATGTTTTATTTCAAGTTCGCCGCGAATAAACAGCAATTTACCTAACCGAATTTATTTTATATCGCTTTTCACGAGAAATTCCTAATATACCTCGTAATACACAAAAATTGAAAATGTACAAAAACTTGGATAAAACAGAACAAAATCTAAAACAAGGTCATTTACTCCAGACATTATCAGTATATATTATTCATAGATAAAATTTTATGACTAAAAGCTGTATGATAATCAGCAGTCAGCAGTGTAAGTGCCAGGATAAAATTCGAGATTAGGGATGAGTGTCAAACGAGATTTGCGAAGAGATTTGTTAATCGTGATAGGTTGGCAACACATTTATAGTCCTCCTATTGGTTAGAAATTCCCATAGTCCTAAATAGATTCCTCCAATGTATCGATTATTAGATGAAATCGTCAATTTTCAAGGACATAATTCATGAAAATTGTTCCAGTAGATGTGTATTATGCAATTAAGATGACGTTTCCGTATAAGAGATTACTTTAATGTACTGAAAAAAGCTTGAGATAATTAATTATTACAGAGAGGTTTTGATTATTATTATCGCCGCTTGAAATATTCGAAATTTTTGCGGCCGATTAGTTTCTGATTATGCAATAATAAGATATTACTGGCCAAGAATTTAACCGGTGAAGAGACAGGTGTACATTTTTATTTAATTGTTATTTTCTTTTCGCATTTAAAAATAGTGTAATATTCATCATAAATAACTGCGAGCTCGTTCACCAGCCAAAGAGTTTAGCCCGAAATAAATTTAAGGGTTTAAGGTTTCACATCGATTTTCGTGAAAATTCGTAAACGCGATAATTTTAAAACGCGAAAACGGCCATCCTTCCATCCACCAGTGCATTTATTCTGATTAATTGCCAACCAAATGCGCGCACATCCGTGTGTACAAAGCGTAGGTGAAATCCGGAGTTGCACGTCAGAAAATCGCAGATTTAGCCACAGGGACTTTTAAACCGGAGTCGCGAAAAATAAAAATTCAAATTTACGAGGTTTTGCGTAAGTGTACTCGACTTTAATAAATAAATATTTTGGGAAATTCAGCTGTTGGATGTTCTAATTAGAAAATTTGGATTTCCTGTATACACCAACTATTTATAATAGCGACATCAACAGGACAAGCTGATGCAGTAAATAAGACTCCATTTTTCGGATTCGAGCCTAAAAATACAAACAACCGCTCTGACGTTCGAAATAAATAAGCTTTTATCACTTCCTCTTTGAGCCGTCCTTCAATCCTCTTATTCTTATTCTTAGTGGAGAAAATGTTTTTCTATGCAGTAAAATAACGCGCAATTATAATCAGGAGATAAAAGTGCATTTCTTGCGCAATACTGTCTATCTTATCTTGATGTAAAGTCAAACAAAAACACGGATTTGTTATGAAAGTCACCAGGTGAATACGATTTCGATTCAGTCGCCCCAAAACAAGCAACCAGTAAAATTTATTTAAAATGCCCCCGAGTTTGTACATGACTCCAATAAGTCCGCCGTCACGGGCGGTCTTAATGACGGCCGATGCCCTGGGGATCGACCTGAACTTGATTAAAGTGGACCTCAGCAAGGGCGCACACAGGAAACCCGATTACACCAAGGTAAATATCGGCCGAGGGCGGAAATTAATAAATATCGGACCTTCGTCACCCAGATAAATCCCCTGCATTCCGTCCCCGCTTTGGTCCTGGAAGACGGAACTTCATCCATCATAGACAGCCACGCGATTAACGCCTATCTGGTCGGGAAATACGGGGATGATGATAATAGTCTCTACCCTAAAGATCTCCTGAAAAGGGCGAAAATCGATCAACTCCTCTATTTCGACACCGGCGTATTGTTTCAGCTTTTCAGGACTACTGCTGTACTTATAATACGAATTTTAGTATTTTCCTGAAATGTACTTAACCCAAGTGTTTTCAGGCACCGATTTTCTACAGGAAGAGCAAGGAAGTTGCAGGAGATCAGATCGATAAGGTCCTAGAAGGATACGGTTTTTTGGAAAAATTTTTAGGGGATGAATTATGGGTTTCAGGCGATAACGTGACTATTGCGGATTTTAGTCTGATTACTACCGTGACTTCTTTAGCGGTTTTCGTCCCAATCGATGGAGGGACTTTCCCGAAATTGAAATCTTGGTTAGAAAGGTTCGAAACTTTGCCCCAATCTCGAATAAACGAAGAAGGACTCGTTGAACTCGTCAAAATTGTAGAAATGTGTCGGAAATAAACTTTTATAATAAAGACAAACAATTACTCGCAGATTTATGAAAAAAACTAATTACGGCTTATCGTGCTAATAGGTCGCATTATCGCCTTAGAGTTCGTGTTCGTTGAAGCCTCTCTTTGAAATCGAGACAGTATTTGAACGCAATTCGACCGATTAAACCGTCAATTATGGCGAACGTAATGTGTCGCTGTTGACGATAATTGTGACAATAATCGAGTGCTTTCATTTAGTGAAAATGCGTCCTACGCTGTACATCAACGAGATCTGCCCCTCGTCCAGGGCGGTTCTACTAACCGCTCGCGCCCTGGAACTCACCCTCAAAACCGTAACCGTGAAAGAGAAAGACTGCAGAAAGGCAAGTCCCGTTTTAATTAATCCAAAGAGTGGTGTTTTCAATGCAAACTTGTAAACGGACTAAAAATACCAGAAAAGCTCATTAATCACCGACTTTTTAAATGGCCGCTGTCCAATATCGGTTCAAAACAGGTCGTTCCACTGTTCCATTATTCCGAATGAATGAATCCTCCGGTTCAAACAGGCACATAAATGTTTCCTTTTGTTATACAGGTGGGACCGCAACACGTGGTCGTTCCCACTCTCGAGGATAACGGTTACGTAATTTGGGATAGCCACGCCATTATCGCCTATCTGGTCGGAAAATACGGAAAAGACGACTCCCTGTACCCGAGAGAGCTCCAAATTAGGGCCGCAATAGACCAGCGCCTCTTTTTCGACTCGGGGGTCCTGTCGTTTTTCGCCAAAACCATCGCTGTAACTACAATATCCTTTTTATACACTATCGATATGATTAATCGATTCTTTATTTCGTTTAGAATCACGTGATGCTGGACGGCCCTTGTTGCCCTCTTAAGGCAGAGCTCGCCGAGTGTCTCAACGAGACCTACAAAGTCGTCGAGAATTTCTTTAAAGGAGAAGATCAATGGATCGCTGGAGATCAGCTGACTATTGCGGATTTGAGTCTTCTGCCCTCGATTACGTCGTTGGATGTCGTTGCTCCGATCGATGAGGGGAAATTCCCTAGGGTGAAAAGGTGGATCGAGAGGGCAGAAACTATGCCGTTTTATCAGGCCAATTTGAGCGGACTCGGGGAACTCAAATCTTCATTGAAATAATCCATTATTACCTAAAAATATCTATAATTAATGTGTACGGCATTTTCGCTAGAAGGTGGACGAAAATTTGGGAATTTTGCGAATTTGAAGGAAGTTTCATCAAATTTCATCAATCTTTCTAAAAAAATTGGCTTCTTGTGTCAGATAAATTTTATGAAATTTGTTGCCTGTACACAAAATTCGGTCATTAGATTCACATAAAAAGATCTCAAATGCGCCAAATTTGCTATTATCTGTACCTACATCAAATTTGCCAAGAAATTTGTAAGACACCTGTTTAATATTATAACCATTTCCAATATTTTTGTGATTTATGTGATATAGCTTTAGATGTTCTCTTATATCTGGAGGAATGTAAACGAATTTATTAATAGTGGTCTGTATTTTTATAAGTCACCTAATCGGATTCAATAAACATCTCCAATATGAGCGCATTTACCGTGAAATGTTGACGCAGATGTCTCTAATAAAAAAGACGCAAGTATTCAACCCAGTTTGCGCCCATTTGAGTGATTACATTTGCCGATTCGATTTCTCGAGCTTTTCGTCGAACCATTAAAAGGGAATTTCACCATACTCGCTTATTACTCGCACTTTCGATAATAAAAAGCTCCAGTGGAGTTCGATCTCTCGTAAACTAATAATAGGCCGCGATATCGGCCGTTTTACCATGGCTCGCATTCGGTTGCATTCTCGTGGGTAAACAAACGGTGCCAAGCCACCGAAAGCCCGAAGTTAAAATTAAATATTTCCCTCTAGTACGACGAAAACGCGAGATATTTCGTAGCCTCCTCCCTGGAGTGTCCGTTTAGTCTATAGTTTCCACTCGCCTAGGCCACTGGTGTATTATAGTAACTTTAGTTTTTTTGTACGCCCGAAAACTCTGTGCTCTCATTATTTGGAGATGGCACCGAAATTGTACACGACGATCGCGAGCGGCCCCGTGAGGGCGGTCCTGCTCACCGTGAAAGCCCTGGGGATGAATCTGGATCTGATGGAAGTCGACCTGGGCGCCAAAGACCAATTCAAACCGAAATTCCTCAAGGTACGCGAGAATTCGGAAAATTCGCTCGTAGATTTCAGCGCCCTAATGAGGTGACAGAGATCTCTCAACATCAGGAAAACGCACCTGCTTTAAAATTAGTCGTTTATAACGAGTGTCTCAATCTCGAGACTGATATACCTAGGTTGCGAAAGCTCTTTTAATTAATCTCGATTTCATTTCGAATGCGAAATTGGGACATGTCCGTTTACTTGATCGTTAAACAGCTCAATTCCAGCATTTAGAGCGTATAGATTTGGCAAGTAAGCTCGACTTACTATTATGGTTACACCTACTTTTTCCAAAATGTAACAGCGTATTTCATCGCGATATTTTTCACAATAAAACTGAATTAGATTCGAAAATAAACCCGGGAGCCGTGGAGTAAACACATAAAAGTTAGTAAATAAATGTGGGAAACTCATCGACGAACTTTTGCGCCTCGGTTTTAGTTTATAAGCCGGGAAGTTAACCATTCCGATGGTAATTAATTTCGGTTTGTTATGCGGATGAAAGTTGATGCATCAAGTCATCACTTGTCTGAGGATTTTTCGCGGATAATTTCCCGATGAAAAACAGAACGGAATTCAGATTGTAGACCGAAATTAGATTCTGGGTTATAATAATCTTGAATACGCAAAGAAATAGAGAGAGCGCCGTTAAAAATATCACGATTTTTATCTATGGATGATGCCACTCTTCTTCGTGTATTTTTAAAAGTTTCGGTTTTATTTTTTAGGTTTTTCTTTGTTGGTGATTATTTGGGCACTTGTTTGTGTAAACATGTTTCTTGAGTTTCTTGAATTATTAATTGTTTTGAAAATTTTGGAACGTTAGGTGTAATGTTGTGTACCTTTCTGACAACTTGCCAAACGAGGATCTGTTGATGTTGGCGACACGGGTCAGATTACAGAAATACCTGCCACTCAACGCCCTCAAAAAACTCTACCCTGTATTATTTTGCAAATTTTTGTTTTGAGCTTTTATCGGTTGTAAACATTCGCGATTGAAATAAACGGGCCCACCTCTTTTGCGACTTTGTTTTTAAATAAAACATTTCTCCTATTTCCATCTTTTGGCACAAATAAACGATCGGGACGAGGGAGAAACAAATCGCGAACTTTCCTCCAATTTATTATCGATCGCCGTGTCCGGTTTAATTGGGAAATGCGAGCCTCATCAGGGTTGGCATTTTCGCTGTAATTGACGTCACGATTTAATGAGACCGTATAAATATTATTAGCCCATATCACGGAAGATAAGTGCGCCCGACCTAATCCGACTGCCAAAAGTTACAGTTAAACAAGACCGCAAGTCTCGTTTTTGAATGGAACAGATGAGATAATTTATTGAGCGGGCGCCCGTCCAAAATGGCTTTTCGCCCCAGATAATCGCGATTTTTCCCGCAGATAAATCCGCAACATTCGGTTCCGACACTAGAAGACGACGACGATTTCATAATCTGGGACAGCCACGCGATAAACGGCTACCTGGTGGATAAGTACAGCGGTTTCGACGACTCCCTCTACCCCGCAGACATGTGCGAAAGGGCCAAAATCAACCAGAGACTCCACTTCGACACCGAACTCAACCTCCTAGGCGGCAGAATAATCGTAAAATCAGAGAAATTTAAGGTGAAATTGTAATTTCGAGTTGGATTTTTGCAGAAATCGATCGTTTACGGTGGCAAAAAGTCCGTGCCGCAGGAGCAGGTGGACGAGATTTTGGAGCGTTTCGAAATTTTGGAAAAGTTTTTGACGCCGGGTCCGTACGTGGTTTTGGACCATTTGACGATCGCCGATTTCAGTCTGATTTCTACCGTCACCTCGATTAATATTTTGGTGCCTTTGGATGCGAAAAAGTTCCCGAAAATCGCGGCCTGGGTCAAGAAAATGGAAGCTCTTCCTTATTACGGTGCCAACAAAAACGGACTGGATAAATTGACCAACTTGATCGCCGGGGCTCTGCAGGGCTGAAATTTGTCGCAATTATTTATTACATTTTCTTGTTATAAAAGGAAATTATCACTTTTTACCATTACGTTTTTCTTTCGTTGCTGTTGTCATTATTATTAATTGTCCAATCTTACCTTTCTAGTGTGTAGTCTTTAGTCAATAAAGTTTGCTATAAGATTAGTCTTAAGAAATTAATTTTATTGCTTTTTGCAATTTTTATAAAACCGTGCACTGTGACGCACTCGTTATAAAAGCCAATTTGCCTAAAGACAATATAACAAATAATTATCGTTTTTAAATTGTCTTTTTATCCACAAATTCCAATAAACAAAAATTTCCTAAATTCACCAGAAATTCCCATAGATTAATTTCGAATATTTTTTCGAGATTTCTTCGATTTTCTCCATGATTCCCTCTGATTTTACCACATTTCAAGTTGTATATTGGTTCAAGATGTATATTTAGTTGCACACCTCCCTCCACATGGGGTCAATGAACGCGCTCAATTTCCAACTCTTTAATTATAAATTTCATTATCATAAAATAGTCCAAGTTTAGTTGCTTCACGGCTCTGTTACATAAAAGACTATCCAAGACTGAAATTTCCTAAGTAAATTCATATATTCCTAATATATTTCTGGTCTCCCCCACTTGGTTATTTGAATAATTTAAACCAATAATAGCAGGCCAACATAAACACGACGAAAACTTTCTACACAGTGATAAACAAACAGATAAACAACATGGCTTCACCAAAACCGAAACTTTATATGATTCCCTATAGCCAACCAGTTAGGGCAGTCCTCGTAACGATAAAAGCTCTAAATTTGGACGTGGATTATGAAGAAGTGAATTTATTCGATCGAAAACAGATGTCGCCGGAATATCTCAAGGTAATAATGTACTCTTTATTTACTCACTCATACCAGAGTCACGCTTTACGTCATTTATTGCGTGCTTTTATAAATAGGCGGTAAAATTTCAAATTTTCTAGATAAATCCCCAGCATTCTGTACCCACTTTTGTGGATAGTGACGGATTCACCTTATGGGATAGTCATGCCATAATGCCTTATCTCGTCGATAAATACGGAAAAGACGATTCGCTTTACCCGAAAGACATCAAAAAGAGAGCCGTAATCAACCAGAGACTATTATTCGATTGTGGAGTTTTATTCGTCAGGAATATGAAGTCTATGGTGAACTTTTCCAAAAATATGCCACGATTTTCCTGTAATTTTCGAAAAATTCCAGCGCCCAATTCTTTATCAAGGGGTCAAAACTATTCCTAAGAATGAGATCGACGATATGGTGGACGCCTATAATATTCTAGAGAAAATTCTGGAGATGGAAGGAAATGATTGGGCGGCCGGAAAAACCGTGACGATTGCAGATTTCAGCTTAATATCCTCAATCACAACCATGGATATACTCGTTCCAGTAGATGCCGAAAAATTCCCCAAAATCGCGGCTTGGATGAAAAGAGTCCTGGCTCTTCCTTGGGCCGAACCCGAAATAAAGGGACGTAATTTGATTAAAAAATTAATAGAGGAAAAGCTCTCATCCTGATTTCTGAAATTCAGAAAGTCTACTTCCACCAATTTTGTTAAATCAGTTATGAATCAATACACACTGAAAAAGTATATGAATAGATGTATTTACGTGTACCTAATTTCCGTTGAGAAAAATTTGGAAACTATAATTCCATAGAACTATGAAAATTATTAAAAATTCAATATCCAGCATGATTGTGCGCTTTTTCCCACAATTAATCATTCATAGATGGGACGTCTTTCTCTCTCGTAAACACGCACTATCAAGGTTTCATCAAGTATTCAGTTAAGAGTTTCATCCTTGAAATCACCAGTCCGTTGAAAATCGTTTCATTGTGCGTACCTACCTACTATCTGTTTGTTGGTTTTTAACGATCACAAGTTTTTCCCATCAAAGAGACTAAATATGGCTCCTAAACTCTACATGATCAACCCTAGTCCTCCGGTTAGGGCCGTTTTGATGACGGCCAAAGCCATCGGATTAGAATTGGATTTGAAAGAACTCGATTTGAAAAACGGCGAACACCTAACACCCGAGTACTTAAAAGTGAGTATGACTAATACGGTTCATTTTAGCATACATTTCCTCGTCATAGATAAGCTAATTTGGTATTTAAACATATTCTAATTATTCATTACAATACAGTTGAATCCACAACACACCGTGCCGACTTTAGAGGATGAGGATGGTTTCGTCGTTTGGGAAAGTCACGCCATTATGCCCTACTTGATCGAAAAATACGCCAAAGACAAGTCTTTGTACCCCAAAGACCTCAAACTCCGTGCCACAATCGATCAGAGATTGCATTTCGAATCGGGCGTCTTTTTCGCGAGATGCTTGAGAGTTATCGTACGTGACTTCTTGATAACTAATCGAAATCGCATGTTTTTTTACAAATTCTCCTCAATTTTAGGGCCCCATCGTCCGTAAAGGGAAGAAGACCATCGATCAAGAAGATAGCGATGCAGTCCATGAAGCTTACGGATTTTTGGAAACTTTCTTGGATGGGAAGCAATGGGTCGCCGGTAATTCTCTGTCGATTGCCGATTTCAGTCTAATTGCTTCTGTAACCACTGCCAATATTTTGATCCCAATCGAACCGAAAAAGTACCCAAATATTACTGCATGGCTCAAGAGGGCAGAAGCTTTGCCTGCTTATGAAGCCAACAAAAAGGGGCTTGCAGCGTTTTCAACTTGCGTCAAAGCGCTCATGGCTTAAAAAAAATATTACCTTGCAATTTGTACTTTTATCGTCATTAAAATATGTTATCCATTAAGTATTAAACTGTTATCTTTAAGGTCGTCAATTACTTATACCTATGTTATTACTAGTAAGTATATTTTCCAGTCACTCACCTACCTATGTTTATTTACTGACATCTTATCTGATAATAAACAAACTCTGCACTGATTTGTAATTTGAAATTCCAACTTTAGCATTGCTAAAATATATTGATACATCCGACAAAGAAAATGATTCATACGTTCCAGAGTTCATTTTCAAATATTATCAATGAGTCCATATTTTTCCTGCCGTTCTGTTTCACTTTACAATTAAATATTAAATTTTATAAAAAAAGTCCATTTTCCGTAATGACAATGAGTCTCTGCCTGCGATACCGTTAGAGATGATTCATAAACCAGTGACGAGACAAAAATTTGCTATCATTATCACTCCATCTACCGAATTATAAAACAGACAGATTATCTGCGAAATTTCCAGTGTGTGTACCTGAATCCTATAGCGTGATTTCAACGATGGCTCCGAAATTATACCAAGTGCTTACTAATCCCCCATCTAGGGCTGTTCAAATGACTGCAAAAGCTATCGGCCTTGAATTGGAATTGATTCCATTCAAAGAGTTAGATGTCAGCAACCTGGAGAAATGTTACCCAGAATTTATAAATGTGAGTGTACCTACCTTTATTGATTAATAATAATACTTCAAAAGTAATCTAAAATACAATTATCGTATTACTTTTTCGTTTGTTAATGCATACTTAGCTCAATTCCCAACAAACGCTTCCAACCTTAGTAGATGAAGATGGATTTGTCATCTGGGAGAGCCATGCGATTATGCCCTACCTGTTATCCAAATACGCGAAAGACGATTCTTTATACCCCAAAGATATTAAAAAGCGAGCAATAATCGACCAAAGACTCCACTTCGAATCCGGCTTTTTTTACCCAAGATGTCTAGAGACTTTCGTACGTATACCACATAAATCCCTATGGGAATTGTTAACTTTTGTCAATATTCTGAATTTTTAGAGGCCTCTAATGCGGAAGCTCAAGACGACCATCGATCAAAAAGATATCGACTTGATCCACGAAGGATATGGATTCTTAGAGGCTTTTTTGGATGGAAATCAATGGGTCGCTGGTGATTCCGTCTCTATTGCTGATTTCAGTTTGATTTCTTCTGTATCTTCCGCGAATATTTTCATCCCAGCTGAACCTGCAAAATATCCCAATATTTCTGAATGGTTGAAGAGGGCAGAAGCTTTACCGGCTTACGAGGCAAACGTCAAAGGACTTCGAATTTTCACCGATTTTATTAAACCAATTATAAATTGAGAATATTCATACTTATTACTTACTGTTTCGAAATATACCTACATGTGATATTCATAAAGGCGTAGTTTATTTCTCAAATATTTGTGAACATTGTCACATCAAAAAAATTGAATATTACCGAGTGGACCTTTTTTAATTCCATTTATTTATATGTAATAACGAGTAGGTAGTACTCGTGTACTTAGGTAGATATACATCAGTTTTGATCACCATGATTCTTCGTAATTTTCGATGATAATGGATATTGATTTGTAAGTACATTACACTACACCATATACGTATTTACTCGTACAAGTTGTTATAATAAGAGAAACGAGATTTCACAAATCAGTTGGTGCTCTTACTTTGACCTGTTAACACAAAAGTGGTTTACTTAGCGTAAGATAACAAGAAATGGCTCCTAAACTTTACATGATAACCGGCAGCCCCCCCGTTCGGGCTGTACAAATCACCGCGAAATCCATCGGTTTAGATTTTGAATTAATCGAAATCGATCTTGTTAAAAAGCAACATCTCTCACCGGAATATCTCAAGGTGAGTAAATGACAAAGTTGTGTCCTGCAAGTGAAAGTTTCCTGTTTTCATGTTTTCATTGCTTCTTATAGTTGAACCCACAACACACCGTACCGACTTTAGTGGACGAAGATGGATTTGTGTTATGGGACAGCCACGCAATCATGCCTTATATTATTTCGAAATACGCGAAAAACGACGATCTCTACCCGAAAGACCCGAAAATCCGAGCCCTGATCGATCAAAGACTTCATTTCGAGTCCGGGGTACTTTGGGCAGCAGTTCTTAGAATCTTAGTGAGTATAACTTTGTACTTGATGAAGTTTATAAGTGGTTATATCTAATGCATTTTTAGCGCCCTATTTTATACGCCGGTAAGAAATCAATCGATCAAGAGGATAAAGACGCACTTTATGCGGCCTATGATTTTTTGAACACCTTTTTGAATGACAATCAGTGGGTCGCTGGAAATTCTGTAACGATTGCAGATTTCAGTATCGCTGCCACCGTATCAGCGATTCGTACCATTTTACCGGTGGATGCTCTGAAGTACCCGAATGTGATCAATTGGATGAGGCAGGTCGAATTTTTGCCGGCATGGGAAGTGAGCAAACCGGGAATTGTCCTTTTCGAAACGTTGTTCAAAAATTTGCTTTCTTAATTTGCGAATAAATGTGCTGATAATAAGTTGTTTTCATACATTATAATGAACGGTTCTAAAAATAGAAAAATCACGGTCATGATCACATACTTCATTATTATATCATGAATCAACAATGACATTTACTTCTTCTACTCTAAGAGTCCAATATTACGACAAATATTTATGATAGCACAGCTTTTACTGGCTATAGAAAATCTCAGAGGAAGTTGAAAATTGGTTTGGATTTGCTCAGTTTTTAAGCAATAGTCGCCAACCAATAAAACATCTTTAAACAGGAAACTAACCAGCGGATTACATACGAGAGTCATGATAACGATTTTCGAGTGAATTTTCAGGTATTTATTTAGCCGCTTACGTCTCATATTTCTGTTAGTTTCTACACCGTCTTATCGATAGAACGTGTTCTCGAGTTAGATTAACGATTAAAAATGGCACCGAAATTGTACCTTTTTCCCGGAAGTTCCCCCTGCAGGACGGTGCAGATGGTCGCAAAACGTGTCGGTTTGAAATTGGATGAGATTATAATTGAAAAACCGGAAGATCTTCGTACCCCCGAATTCCTAAAAGTCAGTCGTAATTCGACCTTAACACAGGTGATTATTAATTAATTTTTATGTGCAGCTAAATCCTCAACACTCTGTTCCGGTATTTGTGGACGACGATGGATTCGTCCTTGCCGATAGCCACGCTATTATAACTTACATTGTCGCTAAATATGCCAAAGATAAATCCTTGTATCCTGAGGATCCAAAACTCAGGGCAATCGTTGATCAGAGATTGCATTTTGATTCTGGAGTACTTTTCCAAAAACTTCTTAAAGTTATGGTGCGTATGATATTGGCACAAAATTATCAAAAGTGAAATTATTGTAAATATTCTAGCTTCCTGTTTTCACTGCCGGCAAGAAAGCCATCACCCAAGAAGACAGAGATCTATTAGAAGAAGGTTACGCTTTTTTGGAAGCTTTTCTCGAAAGTCGCCAATGGTTAGCAGGGAACTCCGCCACGCTTGCCGATTTTAGTATTCTGCCCAACGTTTCGTCCTTAAATGGGCTTCACAAGATAAACGAAGAGAAATTCCCGAAATTATCAGCGTGGCTGAAAAACTGGGATAAACTGCCGGAAATTGAAATCGATAGAAAAGGTCTCGAAGCTTACAAAAATTTGTGGAAGATCTTTGGGTTGAAATACGATACTACATGAATTTAACATAAATAAAAGTTTTGTTTGATGAAACTGTTTACCCTGTTTACTGACACGTTCAGTAATTGACATTTTATCTGATAACACCATCATACCACCGATTTGATATTATGAACAGACAACGAGTAGGTACCGAAAGTTCCAATGGATTGTTTGGTCGTCAACCAATTAATCACCTCCTAAGTAAATAATTTATATGTCCTTGATGATAATAACATACGAGTTTATAATTCTGCCTCCCATTGGCCATGGTTTTATGAAACGTTCATACTCAACCAAACCTGTAAAATATTTAGTGCACTAGTACACAAGTCGCCTCAATAACTTCGCATTGCCGATTTAGATTTGAAGAAAAAATGACACCAAAATTGTATCTTTTTGCTGCAAGTCCTCCTTGTGCGACTGTAAATATGGTCGCTAAACGCATCGGTTTGGAACTGGATGAAATTATCTTTACAACAATAGAAGAACTTCATACTCCAGAATTTCTGAAGGTATTTACGTCTACATAATTACTGATTTATTCTTTAGTAACTGCTTTATTGTAGCTAAATCCTCAACACTCTGTCCCTCTATTCGTGGATGATGATGGATTTGCCCTTTCCGATAGTCACGCGATTATAACTTATATTACTGCAAAATATGGCAAAGACAAATCTTTGTATCCTGAAGATCCAAAACTCAGGGCAATCGTTGATCAAAGATTGCATTTTGAGTCCGGAGTACTATTTCCAAAACTCTTCAAAGTGATGGTTCGTATCATAATTAGGTACCACAAAACTAATATAGAAAATTATGAAAAAAAATATTTTAGCGTCTGGTGTATAGTGGTGATAAAAAAGAAATCACACAAGAAGACAGAGATACATTAGATGAAGGCTACGGATTTTTGGAAGCTTTTCTCGAGGGTCGCCAGTGGTTAGCAGGAAATTCCGTCACACTTGCCGATTACAGTATTCTGCCCAACGTTGCGTCCCAAAATGGACTTCACAAGATAAACGAAGAAAAATTCCCAAAATTGCTAGCGTGGCTGAAAAATTGCGACAAGTTACCGGAAATCGACGTCTTCCGGAAAAGTCTTGCGGCTTATAAAGAAATGTGGGCATTCTTTGGGTTGAAATGTGATAGTACTTGAATTAAACATAAAATATAATTTTGTGTGATGATTACAAACTGTTCATTATGATTACACGTTCAGTAATTGCCATTTTATCTGATAACACCATCAAAACACCGATTCGATATTATGAACACACAAAAGTAGTACCAAAAATTTTAAACAAAATAAAATACGAAATTTTTTAAGTTTTTCTAATACTGATAAAGAGTTTATGCGGTCCACTTCATCTTTGTACACGTCTCTAACCTCAACAACAAGTGACTAACTCTAAACAGGATTAATCTAAAAAACAGTGACGAGGCAACATTCAGCTATCATTATCGCTCATCTATCTATTATAAAATAGAGAGAAAAACAACAAATTTCCAGTGTGTCCCATTAGTTCCTAATATTTCTATCGTGAAGACGTGATTTCAACGATGGCTCCCAAATTATACATGGTCCCTTCTAGTCCGCCAGCTAGGGCTGTTCAAATGACAGCAAAAGCTATTGGACTCGAACTGGAATTGAAGGAATTGGATGTCCTAAACCAAGAGAACCAATCTTCCGAATATAAAAAAGTAAGTAAAATTATTCCGGCTGAATACTTATTGGGTATTATAATTGATAATGATGAATATAATAATATAATAATTTTCTATTTTGAGTAGCTCAATCCCCAAGGAACCATCCCGACTTTAGTGGATGACGATGGGTTTGTCATTTGGGAAAGTCATGCAATCATGCCCTACCTGCTATCCAAATATGCAAAAGACGATTCTTTGTACCCCAACGATATAAAAAAACGTGCAATAATTAATCAAAGACTTCATTTCGAATCTGGTGTATTTTTCCCAAGATGCATGAATACTTTCGTACGTATAGCACTATTGCTGTTCCAGATTGTTGATAGCTAATTCATCAATTTTCAGAGGCCTATTATGCTCAGACTTCGGAAGAATATCCTCCAAGAAGATATCGACTCGATCCACGAAGGATACGGATTTTTAGAAGCTTTTTTGGAGGGAAATGAATGGGTCGCCGGCGATTCCGTCTCCATTGCAGATTTCAGTATTGTTTCATCTGTGTCTTCTTCGCATGTTTTGATCCCGATTGAACCTGAAAAATATCCTAATATTTCTGCATGGTTGAAGAGGGTTGAAGCTTCACCGGCGTACGAGGCAAATGTGAAAGGACTTCAAGTTCTCAGCGCTTTTCTTCAATCGATAATGAGTTGAAAATATTATAAAAGTATTTCTTTTTAAAAATATAAACGAATTTTTGTTGTGATCTGGCCCATTTTCGTTATTCCCTATTTGGATGGTGGATTATAGAAAAATCCATGAAAAATCTGATAAAAGTCTTAAAATAAGTTTCAGTGAATTAATTATTTACAAATCTTGTTTAGTCGTCAACGAATAACTCGCCTATCAACTGCATTAGGCTAAAATACGGCACTACTTGAATGTAACATGAATAAAAAGTATTGAGGGATATTTACTCAGTATTCAAGTACTTGTTTTTGCTACAATTAGTTACTTGTCACGAAATCTGAGTATGACTCCTCAATTATTTGCTTTATTTTAAGAGTTTTATCCTGGAAATTATCAGTCTGTCACAGTCCGTTGCATTGAAAGTACGCCCTCATATTCGCTGTTAGTTTTCGAAAAAAAAATTCATTTAAAAACCTAAATATGGCGCCCAAACTATACATGATCAATCCTAGTCCCCCGGTCAGGGCCGTACTGATGACCGCCAAAGCCATTGGATTAGAATTCGATTTGAAAGAAGTCAATGTGAGCAAAGGCGAACATCTAACTCCCGAATACTTAAAAGTGAGCATATTTTTACTGATTATAATAACATATTTTACAAATTCTAATTACAATACAGTTGAATCCGCAACACACCGTGCCGACTTTAGTGGATGAGGATGGTTTCGTCGTATGGGAAAGTCACGCCATTATGCCGTACTTGATCGAAAAATACGCCAAAGACCAGTCTTTGTACCCCAAAGACATCAAACTCCGTGCCACAATCGATCAGAGATTGCATTTCGAATCGGGCGTCTTTTTCGCGAGATGCATCAGAGTTATCGTACGTGACTACTTGAACACTAATCGAAATCGCATGTTTTTCACAAATTCTAATCAATTTTAGAGACCTATCATCCGTGAAGGAAAGAAAACTATCGATCAGGAAGACAGCGATGCAATCCATGAAGCTTACGGATTCTTGGAAACTTTCTTGAATGGAAACCAATGGGTCGCCGGTAATTCTCTGTCGATCGCCGATTTCAGTCTTATCTCTTCTGTAACCACTGCCAATATTTTGATCCCAATCGAACCGAAGAAGTACCCAAATATTACTGCGTGGCTCAAGAGGGCAGAAGCTTTGCCCGCATATGAAGCCAACAAAAAAGGACTAGAAGTGTTTGTCAGTATCATCAAAGCGCGCATGGCTTGATAATTCTTCTGACAAGTTTACTTTAGTTTACTTATTTAGACATTAAAACGTTTAATTGTTGTTTGATTAATTTGAAAATTACTGTTATTGATAAAAATATTTGCACACTCATATGAGTGTGCAAGGGTTAACCAACCATCAAGGTCAAAATTCCTAATCTAATCAACTGGACAAGAATTGCTTAGATGACTCGCAAATCATAATTTCGGTCTTTAATAAAGCCAAGTTCTACCTGGCAATAAAATAATATCGAAAATGTCTCCAAAACTGTACATTCTTGCTGCGAGTGCTCCTTGCCGATTCGTAATGACGGTAGCGAAAACTATTGGATTAGAATTGGATGTAGTTACCATTGCCCTCGAAAACCATCCAACAGAAGAGCTAGTGAAGGTAATAAATCTTTACTTGGTTTCAAATATCGAAATTTGAGATAATTAGCTCAGTTTGTGGTAAAAATCATTCTCATTTCATTAATTATTAAGATTGATTACTGAAGTATCTAAAATATCTTCTATTCAAGCTCAATCCTCAACATACAGTCCCAACTTTAGTAGAGGATGACGGTTTCGTTCTATGGGACAGCCATGCCATAGCATTTTATCTAATTTCGAAATATGGTAAACATAAAGCGGAACTGTACCCCGAAGACATCAAAACTAGAGCGGTTATAAACCAAAGGATGTATTTTGAAATTGATCGATTATTCGCGCTTGTCTCTGGAATTGTGGTACTTATTGGCGATAACAAATCTATTAATTTTTAATATTTTCTACGTTTCTTCAAGCGCCCTATTGTATTTTCTGGAAAGAAAACGATAGATCAAGAGGCAAAAGACCGAAGCGTTATTGAATTTGGTTTATTGGAGACATTTTTGGGAAATAATGAATGGGTGGTCGGAAACTCGCTAACTCTTGCCGATTTATGTTTATTTCCAACGGCATCCACATTAAATAAGCTTCTTCCAATAGATCAGCAAAAATTCCCTAACATAATTAACTGGTTTAAAAGGTGTGAAAAGCTTCCCGTCTTCAATATCGTGAGAGAAGGGCTGGAAGAGTTTACAAAAATTATGGAAAATTTGGGTTTTGTCTTTGAGAATGTCTAGTAAAAATGTGTGACAAGAGGTAGATAAATAAATTTCTGATAACACAATATGATCCTATTTCTAAAAACCATAATTAAGGAAAAATCATAGGTAAATGGGTGAAATAAACAGGTTGATCCCCACCCAAGAATGAACTTTAGAAAAGAAATAGGAGATGAGAGGCCTTTCTTCTGAACGATTATTTAAACCGACTAGTAACCACACGAATCTTACAGTCATCAGTAAAATCTGGGCTTCAGATAGACTATCAGAATACTTAAGTCAGTTTTTTGTACATTTGTGCAACAGTTCGTGTCTTTTTCAAAACATGTCACCCAAATTGTACATGATGGCCCATAGTCCCCCGTCTCGAGCCGTCCAAATGACGGCGAAAGCCATTGGATTAGAATTGGAATTGAAAGAAATCGATTTGAGAGAGTCCGAACATCTCACCCCCGAATACCTAAAAGTGAGATCTTAATAAATTCTCAATATTTTATACTGATTTTCCCTAATAATAGTTGAACCCGACACACACCCTTCCAACATTAGTGGATAGTGATGGATTTGTCGTATGGGAAAGTCACGCGATTATGCCTTATCTGATCGAAAAATACGCCAAAGATAAGTCCCTGTATCCAGAAGACATTAAAACTCGAGCTACGATTAATCAAAGGTTACATTTTGAATCCGGCGTCTTTTATCCGAGATGTTTGCAAATTTTCGTAAGTTATTTACACTAACTTTCCAAGTGTTGTGTCCTTAAAATTAACTTTGTATTCAGTATCCTGTGGTCCGTAAAGGAAAGACTACAATCGATAAAGAAGACGTCGATTCGATCCAAGAAACTTACGGATTTTTGGAAAACTTTTTGGAGGGAAATGAATGGATCGCCGGTGATTCACTCTCGATTGCAGATTTCAGCTTGGTTGCATCTGTGACTTCCATCGATATAATAATTCCAGTCGATCCTGAAAAATACCCGAGGATTTCTGAGTGGCTGAAAAAAGTTCAAGATTTGCCATCATATGCAGCGAATACGAAGGGGCATGCACTTTTCAAAGAGTACATTAAATCTTATTTACAATAAATACTGTACTTTTGTCTCTCACATTTTTATTTATGATTATTGATTAACCCACGGCAGGAAAACAAACTTATCGGGTCGTTTTTATACGTATCAAAACACAAAGCAGAAAAATATTTGTACTTTCTTATCCCTATAAAACGAGTAAATAAATCTGGGTCGCTGGAGAAGTCTTGGGTCAATTTCATTAAACTGGTTCTTCAACTCCGACACACTGCATCGCTTTTTTATCCCTTTATCATTCAGTCTCTGCGCTCACTCGACAGTCTCAGTAATTGGAAAGATGTCTCCGAAATTGTACATGATCCCGGCGAGTCAGCCCGTAAGGGCCGTGCAGATGACCGCAAAATCCATCGACTTAGACCTGGAACTAATCGAAGTGGACCTCTTCAAACAGGAGCACCTCACTCCGGAATATCTCAAGGTGAATTCCATAAATTTCAATGCCGTCGGTCCTTGACCTCTCATCACATTTTCTTCCAGTTGAACCCGCAGCATACCGTGCCCACTTTAGTGGACGACGACGGATTCACGGTTTGGGACAGTCACGCGATCATGCCCTATCTGATCGCGAAATACGCAAAAGACGACTCCCTGTACCCCGAGGACCTGAAAAAGAGGGCGATCGTCAATCAGCGCTTGCATTTCGAATCCGGCGTGCTTTTCGCGCGGACTTTGCGCGCTTTTCCGCCGATTTTCTCCGGACAGAGGAAAAACATCGATCCGGTGGTCAAAGAGAGCGTCCACGAAGCTTACGATTTCCTGGAGAAGTTTCTGGAGGTTGGAGACTGGATCGCGGGGGATTTCCTGTCGATCGCCGATTTCAGCCTGATCGCTACGACATCCACTTTGAACGCTTTCATGCCAGTCGATGGTGAGAAGTGCCCGAAAGTCGTGGGTTGGCTGAAAAGGGCCGAATCTCTTCCCGTTTATGATATTAATAAGAAAGGGTTGGAGAGTTTCATCGAATTGTTGGAATCGAAAGGATATGAGCCTTGAAATAATTTTGTAACATAATTACTAATAAATTTTCTCTCGATAATCGTTGGAAAAAAGTGACTTTTATACCAGAGCTTTCCCTTAAGCAGATATGGGTATAGATATAATAAGATAAAGAGATAACGTGAGTCATATGGGGATAAATGCTAGATCATGCTTTATGATAATTCTATATAAACGAAAATTTGGTACGAGTTAGCACAGTTGCAGACTCCAAGGTAAAAATGGCTCCGAAATTGTATCTCGTCCACGAAAGTCCTCCCTGTAGAAGTGTTCTTCTCGTGGCAAAGGAATTGAACATTGATTTAGACCTTGTCGTTTTTGACCATGACAAGGAAGAGAATAAGTCTAAGGAATATTTGAAGGTTTGTAATATTTTCTTATAATTTTCTGGTAATTTTACAAAATTGCGTTTTACAGTTGAATCCTCAACATACCGTCCCGACCTTGGTCGATGGTGACTTCGCATTGCCGGAAAGCCACGCAATCATCACATACCTGGCTGATAAATACGGCAAAAATAATTCGACTTTATACCCGAAAGATTTAAATTCTCGCGCCAGAGTGAATCAAATGTTGCACTTCGATAACGGGGTTTTATTCGCAAGAATGCACGCTTTAGCCGTAAGTGCCTTATCTAATACATGACATGATATTGTATTAATCTTATTTTTAACGATTTTCAGATGGCTCTTATGGGAGGTAACGAAAATCCGGAAAAGGAGCGAGAAAAAGTGAAAGAAGCCTACGAATTCATTGAGATTTTTCTAACTAGAGATTCGTTCATCGCAGGACCTAATATGACTGTTGCCGATTTATCTCTCCTTACTACAGTTTCGCTGGTTGAATTATTGGTACCAGTAGATTCAACAAAGTTTCCAAAATTCGCGGCTTGGCTTGAAAAGCTGAAAGCTCTTCCTTATTACGAAATCAACGAAAAAGGGGTCCAAATCAATAAAACGATGATACAGAGTATCAAAGATGCCAAAAAGAAAGAAACCAAATAAACTTTATTATAGAAACAAACCTCAAATAAATTTTAAACATACATTCAAGTATTTTGCTTGTATGTTGAGTTGACCGCCTCTACTTTCTCATAATTTAAGTCAAAATAAAAAAATAACAGAAAATAGCTGTGTTATTTTGAAGAAAAGGTGATGCCAACCTGATTTTTAGATAAAATTAGTATAGATATGAGTGGATAATAATAAATAAGATAACGTGAGTCATATGGGTATAACGATAAATGCTGGGTCATGAATTATTATAGTATATAAACAAACATTTGGGATTGTTTATCACAGTTGTAAAGTTTATCGAAAACATGGCACCAAAATTGTACATGGTCCACGTAAGTCCTCTATGCAGGAGTATTCTCCTCGTAGCCAAAGAATTAAACATCGATTTGGAAGAGGTCGTTTTAGACTTTCAGAAAGGAGAGCTCAAATCTCCGGAATATTTGAAGGTACGTATTTGTAAATGTTTCAACAACAAAATTTACTTGAACTAATTGGTTTTATAGTTGAATCCTCAACATGCTGTACCGACTTTGGTCGATGGCGATTTCGTTCTACCGGAAAGTCACTCAATCGTCACCTACCTAGTCGAGAAATACGGAAAGAATAAAACGACTTTATATCCGAAAGAACTGAATGCCCGCGCTCGAGTGGATCAAATGTTGTATTTTGACGACGGAATTTTATTCGCAAGTGCTCACAATTTATTTGTAAGTTATCATCTAATACACATGATGATCTTGTCATAATTTATATCTTTTTTCAGGTAGCTGTTATGGGAGGTAACCAAAATCCTGAGAAAGAAAATGGAAAAGTTATAGAAGCCTACGAATTCATTGAGATTTTCCTCAATCGAAATACGTTCATAGCAGGACCCAATATGACTGTTGCCGATTTATGTATTCTTGCCACTGTCTCGTTACTTGAATTGTTCATACCGATAGATTCAACAAAGTTCCCTAAATTTGCCGCTTGGCTCAAAAAGCTAAAGGCTCTACCCTCTTACCAGGTTAATGAAAAAGGACTGCAACTTAATAAGACAATGATACAGGGTATTAAAGCTAAAAACCAGGAATCGAAATAGAAGTTATTGTAATACCATATTCCAAAGATTTCAAATAAATTTTAAGAACGTAATTTTGTATGAATTTTGTATGCCTCAGCCCCGACACGTGAAAACTGATCCGCCAAAAATTTATCTGCCCGGAAAAACAACATCGCCAAATATGGTGTGCTTTCAGCTTTTTTAGGTCTGAAAAATAGAATTTCTACCTGACTTGTGTATAAACAAGATAAATAGAGATAAAGTGATTCATCGCGATCAGGATTATATGCTCGGTCACGGTTTATGATTATTGTATATAAACGAAAATTTGGTTCGAGTTAGCACAGTTGCAGACTCCAGCACTAAACATGGCCCCGAAATTGTACATGTTCCACGAGAGCGCCCCGTGCAGAAGTGTCCTTCTGGTGGCCAAAGAGTTAAACCTCGATTTGGAACTGGTCGTTTTCGACCACGAAAAGGAAGAGCACAAATCTGAGGAGTTTTTGAAGGTATTTCACCGTTAAGATGATGGTAAAAATAAAAAATAATTACCAGTGGTTTTATATTAGTTAAATCCTCAACATACCATCCCGACCTTGGTCGATGGCGACTTTGCGTTACCGGAAAGTCACGCAATCGTCACGTATTTGGCCGAGAAGTACGGAAGAAACGATTCGAATTTGTACCCGAAAGAACTAAACGCCCGTGCCAGAGTGAACCAAATGCTGCACTTTGATAACGGGGTTTTATTCGCAAGAACGCACGCTTTAGCCGTAAGTACTTTATCTAAAACATGACATATGATATTGTATTAATCTTATTTTTAATGACTTTCAGATGGCTCTTATGGGTGGTAACGAAAATCCGGAAAAGGAGCGAGAAAAACTTACAGAAGCTTACGAATTCATTGAGATTTTCCTAACTCGAGATAAGTTCATCGCTGGACCCTACATGACTGTCGCCGATTTATGTATCCTCACTACAGTTTCTCTAGTTGAATTGTTGGTACCGGTAGATTCGACCAAGTTTCCTAAATTTACCGCGTGGATCAAAAAATTGAAAGCTCTACCTTATTACCTGATCAATGAGAAAGGTGTCCTTCTTAATAAGAAGATGATTCAGAAAATAAAAGAATCGCATAAGCAGAGTACGAAATAGGAATTGTATGAACTCCAAATAAATTTTAAGGATTTATCTTCTTGTTTGCCTTTTTTTTGAAGTAAAGAGAAAACAATGTTTATGAAAACAGTAAATGATCGTTATCGCTGATGAGTTAATTTTTCACCCGAATGTCATTAGCGATATCAAAGTGAATCAACCGCTAGAATAAGATTCCTTTCATGTTTTGCGACAGCGCGAATTCCAAATAAAATCAATACAATTATCTTATAAAGAGACACGACACGGACGAGACTGACTCATCAGCACTAATTGAAACCTTACCTGCATTTTCTTTTTATCAATTTGCGAGGGAGAAACAAGATCGATTTGATTATTTCAACGATTTTCCAACTGAAACCTGAAATATTTCTGTTTAAGTAGGAGAATACTAGATAGTATCTTCTATGTAGATAACATTATCAATTTGAACTCAATTTGCCACCTTTCCATATAAAACAATTCGTCGATTGTGGTCGCGCACATAATCAGATCGTTAAGTGATTTCGGCGGATTAGTTAAATCTGAAAAATAGAAAATAAAGTAATGGCGCCTCAATTATTTCTCCATAAAGCCAGTCCTCCTTGCAGGGCCGTACTTTTAACGATACATGCCTTGAATTTAGAAAAGGAAATCGATTTCGTCACCATCAATCTGCTGGAACAAGAACACTACTCCGATCATTTTCTCGAGGTAAGAATAAATTACTGCCCACCCTTCATAAAAATTGTCTCGTTAACAAAGTAAGATTCAGAACATAGAAACTGAGTGTTGGTCCTTTTGTGTTTCAAATTGGGGAATAAATCTGGTTAGTAATGCGCCCTGGAAAAAATTGTCATTTAAATGGAAAATTACAAGTCCGACTCAACTTCATCAGGCTTATGAATAATAATTAATCACATTAAAACGAACTCTTTTAAGCCCGAATGTTCTACCGTGTTCCACGTCTAAATCCTCGACTAATTCCACTGAAATTTACTGAAAATTTTCCTGTCCTGAATTACTTCCACGTTTAATAATAATCTCACTAATTACGTTTACCCACCCTTCGAGATAATTATTACTATAATCTATAAATTCTATTTATATTTTCCTAGAATAGCTACTTTAAGCGCAATCAATAATCGCTGTTATGTAGGCAGCATAGTTCATTATCGCATTTTTCACACGGAGTAAGTATTAACGGGTTTATTATTAGGTTGAAATGATTCGCACTCAGTTATTTAATCTTATTTTTGATCCTATTAGTGGAGATTTATAAGTTTGATTTTCCAGATAAACCCTCAACACACTTTGCCTGCTTTCAAGGAAGAATCAGGATTTTCCCTATGGGACAGTCACGCGATCAACGGTTACCTAATTGACAAATACGGTCAAAATGACCAACTTTATCCAAAAGACCTGGAAAAGCGAGCCACGGTCAATCAGCGACTGCATTTCGATTCTAACGTCCTTTCGGCGAAATTAGGATCGATCGCTGTAATCACCTCAAACATCTAAAAGCTTTTCGGTTTACGATTTTTGATTTTGTAGGGTTCTCTATTGCGAGAGGGCGCCAAAACCGTGACGAAAGATAAATCGGACGCCATGATTAAAGCGTACGGATTACTCGAGGTCCTTCTGGAAGGGAAAAACCGGAAATATCTGGCCGGAAGTGAGCTGACGATTGCGGATTTCAGCGCGGCCGCCACCATAAGCAGCGCCAACGTTTTAGTGCCCCTGGCGGAAAACCGATTTCCCAAAATCATCGAATGGCTGGAGCGGATGCAGCAACTGCCCTATTACGCCGAGGCCAATTCGGAAGGGCTGAACTCGTGGAGCGCGCTGATGAAGAGCAAATTGGCTCGATAATTTACCTCTCACCTTGAATAAATTTAAAGTACGAAAAATGCGATTTATTCTAGTATACTGAAGGAATTTCGGCTTGGCATGCAGACGAGGACGTTTTCACCAGAGTCTAAAATTAAAGTGTCGCCTTATGTGTGCGAACTTAGGTACAGAGGTGATCTTTTCTGGGGATAAAATCGGGTCTTTTGGGATAGGATGAGAGTTCGCGTTTTGCATTATTCATCTCGGGTTATTATTGTGATACCTAAAGCTCATTTTCGCCCTGCCCAAGAAGTCGTCTCGGGTTGCGTTCGGGGATTTGAGGGAAGTATCCAGTAAATTTTCAAGTTAGTTCGTGGGATCTCCGTGAATAAAATTGGCTAGGAAACTTTTAAACTATCTCCGTATTTCTGATTGCAAAAAGATTGCATTTACCCACTCATAGTATTACATTTTTAACATTCTTGCTTTATATTAGATAAAAAACCTTGAGTACCTATACTTATTTATTTCACTAATTTTAGAGCAATAAGTAAGTGAGGGGCAGAAAGTGCGCCTTTCAACAGTGCGATAATAAATTCGCACGAATAATCAAAGATCTTCAAATGCCATATTATAGTTCGTCCTTACTTTCAAACTGATAAAAAAGCTTAATTTAACGTCGCTTAATTTTATTTTCTTCACTTCGTGATAAAATTTGCCATAGAAAACTGTTGGAAGAATTTATTGCGTATTACGACCTTCCTCGAAATAAATTTCAATCTTCTTTTTATCGAGTTACGTCCGCATTGTGTACTTTCTCTGAACTCACCTGCAATATAAAAATAGAGGTAAACCGAAACAACTTTATCGATACATTATTACGTCGTGATATTCTTTAAAGAGACCTCGGAAAAAGACCTGAAAACGAAGACAATTTTTGGAAATTAATTTCAGTTTGATTGAAAGCTTCCTGTCGGTGAATCGGTTTCGGTCGAAACTTCGCTCCGTCGACCCGGAAAAGTCCGGGAAGGGAAAAGCCGCCCTCGATGGCAGAGTTCAGCGACTGGGCACAAGATAAGCGAGCAACAGTTGGCACCGCCACTCTATTGATTTCTTGCCAGAAATTGAGCGTTTTGCGCTCAGAATGCAACCGAAAGTTGCCGGTCGATGTCATGCAGTGTTACGGCGCCCGTTTACGCGACACTTTCCTCCCTCGTACGTAATAGCGTAATGATCGACGGATTTCAGTGCGATGTAGTGACGGGACGGTGAAAACATGACGAAATTTTATTCGAAGGACGGACAGCGACGATGCGTGACCGAAAATGAAGCGTGCTAGTGCAAAGTGAGACGTTATTCGCATTTTTAGAACTTATAGTTAGTGCAGGGACGATGGCCCCGAAAATCTACTACAACGATATGAGCCCTCAAGTCAGGGCCGTCCTGCTCATCGCGAGGGCCCTCGAAATCGAACTGGAGACCAGCGAAATCAACATCTACGCCAAAGACCACATAGACCCGGAATTAGTCAAGGTTTTATAGAAAATAGGAAAATACAATTTTTTTTTAATCTTTGAAAAATTATTTTGGTATTTAGATAAACCCTCAACATACAGTTCCTACCCTAGTCGATGGGGATTATATAATCTGGGATTGTCACGCTATCGCCGGGTATTTGGTGGATCAGTACGGGAAAAGTGACGATCTTTATCCCAGAGATCCGAAGAAACGGGGAATAGTGGACCAGAATTTGTATTTCGATTCTGGGGTGCTTCACCCCCGAGTCGATTCGATTTTGGTAAGTTCCACAATTATTTCCATAAAATATGAGTACTGCTAGGGAAATCATACATCAATAAAACACCTAATAAAAGGTGTTTTCTCATGCATAATTCACTGAAATTTATAGAGCGGAAGAAGCACCTCTGATTCACTCTAGCAGTACCTAAATGAATAATATCAAGTGCTACAGGAACACAAAATGAATTATTTGTTTTAATTTAAATATAACACAATACATAGAGTGTGTTAAAATCGCGTCATGATTAAAGTACCTGAATTAATTAAAAAAATATAAGAATGATGCGCTGTTTCTTCTAAGTAGTTTTGTGTTCTAAACTACATTTGGTAGCGAATTTTCGCATTTTAGAAAACATTAAAAAGTTCGTACTCGTTCTCCAGGGATAAGTTGGGGTATGTTTTGTATTCATGGCTGGGATGGGCTTCTCATGTTTCGCGTGCATCCCTGAGAGGGCTGAAACTGACGCATTGTCCCTTTCCACTTTACAATATATTAATTTATTATGGGATACCAACTGTGCATCATCTCTAGGGACCGCCATTTTGGTTCCTCTTTAATCACAATGGCATAAAATGCATTGCACATAATGTTTAAAATTCGTATAATATAAAATCGATACTTCGATGTTCTGGTCATGCAAAATGGAGACGGAAGGTCATGAACATCCATTGTAACGTGGGTCACAATGCGCTCCTCTGAAAAGACGAAATGAGATCTTTTGTACTCAAGAGACGTGAACGTATAATTCGCTTTTTCTATTTTCCAGAACCGTATCGTCGTGGAGAACGAAAAAGAGATATCAGTGAGCAGAATAAGTGCAATTATAGAAGCGTACCGATTTTTAGATAGATTTCTACAAAATAAAACGTACCTAGCCGGGGATTCCCTGACAGTCGCCGATCTCTGCTGCGTGGCCACGGTGAGTTCCGCCACCCTGATCACCCCCATATCGACCGAGACGTTTCCGAACCTTTCCAACTGGTACCGTACATGCAAAAATCTCCCATTCTACGAAGAAGCGAACGGCATAGGCCTGCACAAATTGGACGCCCTCGTCGAGAGTAAACTAGGAAGGCCCAGCAGTAATGAATTTTGCGAATGATCATCGCCTATCTCTCTTTCAAGTGTCGTGCTTTTCGGTTTCGTCTCAAGATCGTGATATTTAATGACTTGTTAATTTATTTGCTTGATTCTCATATCGATATTTATACATAATTATTATACTGGAACTGTGACGAATAAATCAATTAAATAAATTAATATTAAGACTCTACAGGTCGGCTTTTAATAAATTATCAGAGAGCTGGATTTTTTCGCCCGGTTTGAATGCGGGCATTCCGAGATACGGGCAACTGGCGCAACGAAAAGCATCCCCTAAATAACACTGAAAAACCAGTTATCAAAAACGAAACTTGGAAACTTTGAATGAATACATACACTTCCACAAGATGATTTTGGGTCATTTGAGGTGTCTACAACTTTTCCAGCTTGAACTTCAGTTTGTAATTCTTCGGCTAGACCACAGGAACAATCTTTGCAAGCTTTACGCTTTCCAGTTGTACCACAAACTAAAAAAATCATAATGAAGTTACAATAGAAGACAGAAAATTGATTTATTACCCCGTAAAGAAGCAGGATCGGGTTTTTTCAAGTCGTCGTCATCCAGGAGATTATCAGGATCGATCGTGTCCTCTTCTTCATCATCGTCATCAAGTTTCCAAACGGTGGCCTTTTTGAAATTCAGTTTTGTAGCTGAACCAATTTCATAATTAGGTTTGCAAGCTGTAATGTCCCCGTCTTTTTTAGCTTCGACATTGATAAATCCCGTCGTTTTCAGATTCAATTCTAAATTGTTGAGGTTTGGGACCCCCTTTATGACAAGTTTGGCTCCCGGTTTACCGAGTTTGAAAATTGTATTCAAAAAATCAGTCGTGACTTCTGTTCCCGGTACAACTACCAGAATTGAAGATTGTGATGATGCTTGAACACCTGAAAAGAAAAGCACTGTGAAATTAGAAATACTATAAGTTGTTGAGTCATTATACTTGAAAGTTCTTCAATGGATTTCATTAAAAGTTTGTCTCTTTTTGAGATTTCAACGTAGGAAGGGTCGGAGGTAGATTTAAAGATCATTAGAGACCTTTCGGGTGAATTTAAAGCGATTAAATCCATTATTTTCTAGAAATTTAACCAATTCTCGATAAGATTCTAACCAAAAACACTGACAACTGTCAAAGTGACATTGACACTAGTCCTTTGTACGGGAAACTACGTTTGGCGGAAAATCCAGTGGACCTCAACAATGCAACAGTTGAGGAAATCTTGAATAGATGGCGTACTCGGTATAATCACAGACCATGTGGCTGGAGGAATAAAGGTAAAGACCGAGATAAAGACGTTTGGAATAAAATCTAAAATTTTATTTATTTTCATCAAAATCTCGGAGCATTCATCCATGTGCTACAACGGTAGTGACGTATTACAAAATATCATATTAATGGCTTGTTTCAAATCAGCTATAAGAATGTCACATAAGAGGGCTTTTAAACATTATTCAACAATAATAAAATCAGTCAGACTTTCCAATAGTGTTAGTACAGGTCATAAAATTATAAATCATTATAAAATTACACAATAGTAGATGTATAAAAATTAAAATAGCTGTCAATATACAGAGTTCAAAGACGTTTGAGAAATGCAAAGTCGAAATGTATAAAATGAAATGAGAATCTTGAGTAGATCATGCGGCAAGTTGCGCGTTATTTGAGATGCCATTCACTGACGAAATCATCATAGGTAGGTATAAGGTTCATAGGTACACTTAAATTTTATAAATTAAGTATTGCATTATAATTAAGTGAGTACAAGATATGATTCTTCTTTATCGAGAGAGTAGAGGGTAGTGATTCGAGATTATAAAAAATAACATTCGCAAAAGTTACATAAATCAATATAAAAAAAGTAATTCAACTACTTTACAATATAACACATAGTTCCGCGTTTACATTTCACCTAACCTAAAGTAAATAACGGAGAAAAAAAGATTTGAGAGTATACACAACATCAAAAATTGTACGAACATAAACCGATATTACTACTGCTCAAAGAAATCATCCAATAGAAAAATTGCACAATACAATTATATAAAAATTTCTTCCTACTAGTCTTTCAAAGATAGTCCACATAAGATCAGTTGTGCACATATTCAGAGCAAACTATAGAGATTTTCTCCTCGTAATTATATCTTCAACATATAATTAGGCACATAGTTTACACACATTTGCACACTATTTTAATTTAATTTAATTTGAATTCACTATTGGTTGTAAATAGAACATACGATACGTGTCCGTTGGTTTTCTCTTATTATTTTGGCAGTAACAATTTGATGCGCGATTTAGGACGATCAATTGGTGTAGTGATCGAAAGAACCCAAGTATTCGAGTGCGGCCCGGTAACAGAACTGATATTGATCCTGAAAAAAAAAACAAAATTACAGAAACCTGTAAAAGCCGGTAATTTCGAAAACCAACCTCCGTCTGAACCATGGCCGGCCTTTGAGTACGCAAGATCCTGGCAGTCTGGAAAACGTCAACCACACCCTCATACTGCATCCTCTCCAGAACTATGCTGAGAGTGATAAAAACGCCAGTCCTGCCGACGCCAGCGCTGAAACGGTCGATAAAACCATTAAATCAAATCAAATCGAAGTCGGTAAAGTAGTTACCTGCAATGAACCGTAATTGGCCCGTCCTGTCCGAACTGCTCTTTCGTCTTGTGCACCTGACCTATGAAATCGATAAAACCGTCACCGGATTTCGGTACGCCCTGTTCCGGCCAATCGGTGAACTGGAATTGACGGACGGTACGCGACGAGCCGTCCCTGGCGTCTGTCACTTTGAATTCGCGCAGGATGTACTGGGGCATGTTGTACTCGGCTATTGGATCGACCACGAAACACTGGTAACGGACCGAACGGTCGCTAGGCCAGTACTGGTGGCACTTTTCCTGCAGCAATCATAAAGTCGGTAATGCAGAAACCTTCGATTTGAGCCTCTTACCCGTCCCATTTCCTTGAGTTTCGTGAGCATGACGATGATGGTAGAGTTGTGTTCCCAGAGCATCCGCCAGAGGTCCTCAGTGGTGTCGGCTAGCGGCCCTTGAGTGGCTATGTAGGCCTTGCGGTAGCGGTAGCCGTCGATGAAGCTGGCGTTTATGTAGTCGGAGCCGTCTGCGCCTGCGCGCGTGGGGGCCAGGCAGACGCGCGTGCTCTCGTAGGGCAGGATGTGGACGAGCCGGTTCTTGTGCTTGTTGCACGGCAAGTTGGCGGTGACGAAGCGCGTCGAGTCCGTTTTGATGTTGCCGAGCTTCTTGAATTCGTGCTCCATGCCGGTCGCGTTCTCGCCCGGCTCCAGCTGCATCAGCTTCTGGATGTGCGAGTGCAGGCTGCGCGCCGCCACCTCGGTCGCGCCGCACATCACCGCCTCCAGCAGGGCGTCGTGGATGAAGATGTACTGGTCCTCCGTTTGCACCATGTAGTTGCGCTGCGCCCGCAGGCACGTCACGTGCCCGTAGATGTCGACCGTCTTCTCGTGCCGCATCCGCTCCAGCATCGAGTCGATCACGATGAAGCAACCTGCAATTTTCGTCGTTAATCTATCTGTGTTCATCGTTTAGTTGGTTTGAATCGTTGGATATTGGCAGATTTTGTGGAATATTTTAGGGATTTTATTTTTATAAAAATTTAGGTTGGCACTTCTCGATTCAAAAAGTCTAGAAGGCTTGAAACGTCATAGAAAGTTCTAGAAGGTTTGAAACGTCAATGAAAATTCATCATGACAGTTATTAGAAATTTTCTTTCTTTTGTGCATTTAAATGAGTTCTGCAAGTAAAGTGGGCGTTAAATTGTCGCAGTTCTCAGGAAAACGGTGAACACAACTTTCTTTTCTGGTTCTTTAAGTTATTATTACGCCACGATCGTGGATAACGAATCTCAGTTTACATTCACCTGTTCTGCCGACTTCCGCCCCGCAGTGGACCACGATCGTTACATTTTTATTGTTAAATCATTCAGGTTTATCGTTCAGTTGCTTTGAATCGTTGGATATTGTGAAATTTTGGATTTTCAACAATTTAGGGATTTTTATGTCATAATAATTTAGGTTGGCACTTCTCGAAACAAAAATTCTAGACAGCTTGAAACGTCAAAGAAAATTCATCATGACAGTTATTAGAAATTTTCTTTCTTTTGTGCATTTAAATGAGTTCTGCAAGTAAAGTGGGCGTTAAATTGTCGCAGTTCTCAGGAAAACGGTGAACACAACTTTCTTTTCTGGTTCTTTAAGTTATTATTACGCCACGATCGTGGATAACGAATCTCAGTTTACATTCACCTGTTCTGCCGACTTCCGCCCCGCAGTGGACCACGATCGTTACATTTTTATTGTTAAATCATTCATGTTTATCGTTCAGTTGCTTTGAATCGTTGGATATTGTGGAATTTTGTATTTTCAACAATTTAGGGATTTTTATGTCATAATGATTTAGGTTGGCACTTCTCGAAACAAAAATTCCAGACAGCTTGAAACGTCAAAGAAAATTAATTATGACATCTGTCAAATTTCTTTCCCTTCTGCATAATTTAAACGAATTTTCGCAAGTAATCCTCTCAGTTCCGTGAATTATTACACTACTCCACGAATTCCGGTTACAGTTACCTGTTCTGCCGACCCCGGCCGAGCAATGGACGACGATCGGCCCCGATTCGGTCGGATTCAGGCTCCTCACCCTCTTCAAGAACTGCAAGAAGGGCGCCGGATGATCGGGAACGCCGTGATCCGGCCAGGCGGTGAACTGCAGCTGCTTGATCTCGCGCCTGTCCCCGAACCCGTGCTTGTGTATCTGGAACGTCCTGATGCAGTAAGTGGCCAGCTCCTGAACGTCCGTGATCGACACCGTCATGGCGCCGTAAGTCTCCGTCCCCCTGGTGGGCCAGTACTGGTCGCACTTGATCCTAGTCCTCTCCTCCAGTTTCGTCATCATCACCACGGTCGCCGTCTTGAGTTCCCAGCACATGCGCCAGAAATCCGCGAAAGTTTCTTGAAGCGGCCCTTGCGTAGCGACGTAGGCGTTGTGTTTCCGGTATCCGTCGCAATAATTCGCGTTTATGTAATCGCTCCCTAAAATGCCGTCTTCTGAAGGTAGGATGACGCGGCTATGGTCGTACGCTATGACGTTTGCGTACCGGTTTTTGGGTTTGTTGGGCTCCATGTTGGAGTGGTCCCAGGTGAACTGCTGCCCCGGCTCGATACTCTCGTACTCTTGCGAGAATTTCAAGTTGTCATTGGATTTGAGACGGTCGATATGGGCGGCTAATTCGCTTACAGGGATAGGGGGATGCGAAATCATGGCGGGGGTTTGGAAATTCAAACGCCTCATTTCTACCGGATCGCTCGGAGCTACGCTGTTGTTCAAATCTGCAGCTATTAAAGGGCGAGTTACTGCCGCTTGATCTGGGTTTTTACATGGTTGCCTTCGTCTACGATAAATGAAAATGACCAACAAAATCACGGATAAGAGCAAAACGGCGATAACGGGCCCTATTATCCATACAACCCCCGGATCCTTCTTTTGCGAACTGACTTTCACGTCAGTGTCGGTGGGTGAAAACGGGTTGGGCCTTTTCGGCGGATCGCCAGGCGGGACTTCCCTCATATCCAGTGACAGGTACTCGGAAAAAGGGCTCGAAGTGTAGAGGTGCTTCTGGGGGGTGTCCACGACCGCCCTTACGAAAATCCGGTAGCGTTTACCTCTTTTCAACTTGTGATTGGTGAATCCGTCGATTTGTTCGCCGTTTCCTAGATGATAAGTGTAAGGGATGTTGCGTTGAGGAAATCTGGCGGCGATATAAGGGAAATTCGCGTTTTTCTCGACTTTCTCGTTGTTTTCTATCAGTGATCCGGTCAGAAATTGGTCGGGATTTAAATTGGCTTGAGTCTTATCTTCCGGTACTACTATCAAGTAGTAATGGCTGATCGGGCCGTACTCTTCCGAGGCTTGAGGTAAAATAACCTGGATCTCTTCACCGTTTGCGACTCCGTAAAAATCCGGTTGGACCATAGGTTGCGGCGCCGCCATTTGAGTGGTGACAGTTATCTTAGTAGGCGGCCTGTATGAATGATCTGTAGGAATCGCGCTTACATTTACGTTATACGTGGTAAAAGGCGATAAATTATTGATGGTATGCGATTTGACGTCGGCGTTTAAAAGGATTTCTACCCGATCGATTTTCTGCGTTTGGGTGATTCCTTGCGAATCCACGAACTCTTTGATGGCGTCGTACGAGATTTTGAATTTTATCGGGTTCAAACGAATCGGAGGCGCCCAGGATAAAGTCATGGAATGGGTCGAAACTTCGTGCGCCCTTAAATTCAAAGGTACGTCTTCCGGTTTGACTTTCACCGTGACTTTTTCGCTTAAGCGGCCCAGGCCGGTTTTCATACGAGCCGCCACCGCCACAGCGTACTGCGCGTACTTTTCTAAATTGAGCAAATCGGCAGATTCGGTTAAATCGACGGATTTTTGTTGCCATTCGTCTAAATCCTCAACAGCGGTCATGGTGTAGAAGATTTGGTACCCGACGACTTTACCTCTTGAGAGTGGTACCGGTTCCCACCAGACTTCCACCGAAGAATCGGAAGTGGCGACCGCTTTTACCGACATCGGGGCGCGGCCTATGTCGCGTTCCGTCACCACGGTGATTTTTTCGCTGTTTGGGCCTGCGCCTTGATTGGTGTATGCCTTGACGTGGAAAGCGTACTCGGTGTTTTCCTCGAGGTTGGTGAAGACGGCTTTGGTATGGGAGACGTTGCGGATGATGGCGTTGCTATGGTCCGATTTCTTGTGGAATTGGATGTCGTACTTGAGGATTTGGCCGTTTCGGTGTTCTCTGGTCGGAGGGTCCCAAGTGACGCAGACGACGTCCGGCGTCTGGAAGCGGTACGTGATGTTGGTGGGAGGGCCGGTCGGGGGCCCTTCGGGCGTCTCCATGTACTTTATCGCCTCCTGGCCTATGCCGATGTGATTTTGGCCGGCAACGCGAAATTCGTACTGGACGCCGCGCTCCAGGTCGTTTATCTTGTAGCTGTTGGTGTGGACACCTGAGGATTGCGGAAATTTTTGATAAAATTGTACGTAATGCAATGGAAATAGACAATACGAGGTGAAATCAAACGGTTTTTGCTAAAATGCCGGCTTTACAGCGCGCTATCGTTGCTGCCGGTAAATCAGGGCTCGACATTTTATCACCGCTCACTTAGCTTTCAAACTATGGCGGAGAAAATTATTGAATTTTATCACGGCTACTAGGGTTACAAAACAAATTGGTGCCAACCATATATCTGGTGCCAAGAAATTCCCTAACTGTGCGATTGTCAGATTTACAAAATTGACAACTTTCACAATGGCGGTATTAGATAAAATAATTAAATCACCTTTTGCTACCCTTTTCGGATGATACGCAATTACGATATTCATTAATTTACGAACCATAATTGGGATGGTAATGTGAGATAATTAACATCCGCAATATGCCTTTCAAAACCGAATTCAAATTTGTGCAATGTGTATGCGATCCACCGAAAAGCGCACTGATACAAATGCACGCCGCTAATTAGACGAGGCGCTTTTTCTAAAGAAAACTTTCATTGTGTTGAATAAAATGCGATCACGAAAATGCATTTACATAGATTTCAGACCGCGATTACGTTTCGGTACACGAGCGCGCGATTTCGATCCAATAATAATAAACGGGGGGAGTAATAATGAGGGCGAATGAAGAAAATCGAGCGCACCTTTCAGGATGACGTCCTTGAGCATCTGGTCCTTCACCCCGTACCTCAGCCGGTAGCCCTTGAGTTCGCCGTAGGTCTGCGAGGGTCTCGTCCACTCCAGCTCGATGGTAACCGTCGGCTCCCTCTCGATTATCCTGCAAGACGCGACCCGTGATAATAGGCAAAAATACGATTCAAAATATTATATTTTTTTTTTTTTTTTTTTTCTCCATGAATTTTTTGGCGGTAATTTTGGAAATCGGGGACGTACTTCAAGGTGAGCGCGGGCCGGTTGGGCACTCCCCCCGGGGTCCTGACGTTCGCCGGGACGCTCCGATCTCCGTCCCCTTTCCGGGTCAGGGCTGCCACTTGCACGGAGTAAGTGGTGTCCGGTTGGAGTTGCGTCACGTTCAACTCCAGGACCGCATCCCCGAAAACGTCAAACTTCATGGGTTCGTTGAGGAAACTCTTGCCCTGAACGGGGGACAGAAAAAAAAACGCGACTTGAGAATGAGAAAGGGGCTTTTCCTCTAAGCGAGCAACCTCTTCTTTGGTTTCCTGGACGTGCACGTGATATCCGAGGATGATCCCGTTCCGGTCCTTGGCCTGGGGCGGTTTCCAGGCGACTCTGATCGTGGTCGAGTTGACCGGGGTCACTTTGACGTCTTGCGGACTGCCGGGCACTGCGAATATACACGAAGCCCGGTTATGAGAATGCACATTAAATTCGAAGCGGTTCTTTATTTTTTTTTTCAGTAAAATCGCATGCAGGCACTTTACGTTTTTCGATTAGATCGTATCATCACTCATTCGTTTCACGTCTTGTATTTTTTTTTCGTTTATTATTATTAAAAATCCAAACTCGAAAATAAAACCATCAGAAAAGAATAATAAAGAGCATGAAAATAAGAAAAACCCATCCTAAAACATTTGAATACCAACACACGAAATATCCTTGAATAATTACCTCATCCAGAAGGATTAAATGGAACACAAGAACCTCCTTACTAATGTAATTTTATATCTACACATTTAGCGTTTATTATTAATTAATTAATCAATATCAATAATGAAAATTATCCCGTTTGCTATGTAGATGCTGCTTGGGGGAAAGGAAAAACAACGCAATCTTTGTTTGTACTATTTCGTTTTTTGATAAGGTAAATCCGAGAAAGAAAATGAACTTGTCATTTTTTTTGTATGTAATTTTCCCAATCATGCAGGTTCATTTTCCGATAAGTTTTTCATTGGGGGGAGCACAAAAAATCGTCTACAGTAAATATAGTTCTAAAAAATCACTACTTTATAATAATAATATAGCACACAACAGAGAAAAATACTCACTCCTGATAACTGCGGACCGAGTAAGGCAAAAAAGTCAGAAAAAATAGTAATTGTAAAAGTGTTACAATACTCTGTCAAAATTCAAACATCCAAGTTGATTGAAAAAAAATCTATCTCCGCTACAAAAATGCTTGGAGGTTTTTGCGAAAAATACCAGAGAAAAAATACTCACACACATGTATTGATTAAAAAATCGCATATTTTGAAAAAAAGTCGGTTTCTATTTATTCGTTAGTTATAATCTTCGAAGGGGAAAAATTGCGTGGGATAAATTATTATCGATTAAGTTGTGTGGAAAAAATCGTGTCGTCAACTAATTGGTCTGTAGTTTAGTTGTTGGTTTGTTCACTTGCACACACTTTGAAAAAAATTAGAGGACCTTTTATTGGGTATCTCCCACAGACATCTAAACACGTAATCACTAGATCACCGTAGGTATTATCGGTCTAGTTTATTTATATGTCTATGGTGGTCCTCTTGAGTTTTGTGGCATGCATAAAAAGCTCACTCGTAAGAGCGAGTTTTAGTCAAAATGGGCGACAAAATTATTACTCAAACCTCACTTATAAATAAGAAATCAACAACATGCGCAGCAATAAAAAATCTATCGATTTGGCTACAGAGCAACCTACTATAGAAATATAATATTAATAAGTGTAAGTATTGGTATTCAAATGTGGCAAAACGAATCGAAGCTGGATGTGCCTCATCAAATATCGAAACGAGTCTTGCCTCTTTCATTAAAATTCATATTTCTCTAGTCACTAATAAAGTATCACACAATCTCTACTTGATTAGTAGAAGTTTAATGGTATTCATTAGTGGAGTAGGAGCAAACACACGAAAGCTGGACGCAATGTATAAAATATGGTGAATTGATCCAAACCACACGTCAGATTGGCGGTCGCTGCTACTATTAATACCGTTTTAGCATCGACAGGTTCGAAAATGACGCTCTTCTGTGTAACATGGATCCGCTTTTAAAGCTCGCCGCATTTAAATCTTGACGGCATCAGGCGCGGTGAATAATTTCAAAGCAAATCTACTCCACTATTATTATTATTAATGGATAACAATGATCGATCTCGATCCATCTTTGGTCTAGATATATTAGAAAATGTAGTTTTTTTTTCATCTAAATATTAGTTCAAAACCCCAGTCATACAGTCACACACAAAAATGGTGCAAGTGTAATTTACACACAGTGAGATGTGAATATAAATGTGCCATATTAAAGTGCGCATGTCACCTACTTGTGATAATAGTGAGGTGCTGCCTAGCGATATAGACAGAGAGGGATTATAAATTGTTTGACGGGATTTTCGGGATTTCGGGATTCTTTTCTTTCGAGGGAAGCTCTCATGCTAGGTATAGTGTGTACTAATTACGAAAACGGTGCACGAAATAAAAACCAAAGAAAATATGAAATGAAAAAGATTCAAAAATTAGTGCCGATTGTGACTCAAAAAACTGGTGCCATTGCAAAATGCAACTTTGTGCGAATATGAAAATCAATATATATATATAAGCAATCATTACATGTGAACGTGAGTAGCTAAAACAAGAACAATAATAATATATATATTATCCAAAATTAAGACAAAACGTAAATCATAAGAAAAAATACATCAGTATTACTAGTATTTTGAGAAATTATACCGAAAAACAGTCACTTGAAAAAATCGGAAAAACCTCTCTTACTGCTCCTGCAAACGCTTTTGTAGACAGAAGAAAAAACATTAAAGTTATTAAATTTTTACAACTAGAAAAGTGTTACTCGTGTGTGAAGATGATATATCGCGCAAAAATCGTTTCATTTCATAGATGGTAATAATATTGAACCAATATTATAGGTTATTGCTGTAAAAAATTTACAAAAATACAAAACCAGCTTCAAAAAATCCATCCTGGGCGGGCTGCAATGGTTGAAAAAATTGTTAAGTCACACATATCACAGAGGATATGTCAAAAATCTACATCACTAGAGCACCAACAAGAATAAACCATTCTCATCAAAACAAATCTTGTCAATTGGGATCTCGATGCAAAACCATCACCCAAATGATTGAACGAGAGAATTTTTATTCTTGTCGCAAACGATAAAGTAAAATCGAGACAAAAACAAATAGGAAAATCTCGGGTTCAGAGGGATTTGTAGACAGATCGACGACCTCTCTCTTTTATTTCATCACTTTTATAAAAAGTTCACCAAAAGTTTCCGTCATTATTTTTTCTAACACTTGATCAAAGGAATCCTCTCGTCAGCTGTCAATAACACGAAAGTGCACAACACAGGCGGCCCATCATTTCGGACACCGATATCTCTCTCGCACTCACGGGTGCTTCCATAATGAATTGAAAGGGAGAACGCATCTATGACGTCACAAAGTCGCGCATGCGCGGTATCACGGTGGCCTGTATGGGCCGCCCTCGTTTGTCACTCTCTTGGAAAAAGTCATTTCGCGGATGTAAAATTGGGGAGGGGTTCATTTACTTATTTAGAGAGTCAATTGGTGTGATAAAACGTACCATCTTCGTGGGTGCGGACGGTGATTGGGAAGGAGCTGGGCCCGTCCCCGACCGAGGTGCCGGCCAGCACCCAAATGCGATACGTGGTCCATCGCTTTAGTTCGTCGATCACGAAACTAGTGGCGTTCAACTTAACCTCGGTCGCCTCGCTATCGGATCTGTCCGCTTCGACGTACTGCAGCTTGTAGTAAATAATGTTGCCGTTGCTGCGGTTCGCCGGCGGCGGACTCCATTCGACTCGGACGGTGGTCGCACTTACCGCCTCCCCGGTGACGTTGCTGGGCGGCGCGCCCGGTACTACGGTGGCGTTAGCGTGTTAACTTTCGGGGGCCAAAGCTTATGCCTAATAGTTACGGTTATGTTCACATGATACTCGCCGAAATGATAATCACAATTATGGAATATGGATAACATATGGCTCGAATCTCAGCGGGCGAGTGGATATTAAAATCGAATAATCACAACCGCCGTATCACAAAAATACGACAGATTTTCTGTTCGGTTTTACAGGATTCATCCTGCATCTGACCCTTATTTTTAACGAGCTACTTGATTTGCATTGGAGTCAGGATATTCGCAATTTAAATGATTTTCCATTTCAGAGTAAATTTGGTGTATATGTTTGGTTGCCTACATCCGGTGCAGCTAATAGGTGTCCCTATTTTGCTGTCCAAGAGTGTACCAGCAGAATTTGAAAAAATTATGAAATTTGAGCTTTCTGACAAAAGTACTCATTGAAATTTGACAGACTATATGGAAACTGGAAACCTGAATGCGCCTTCAAAGGCGGTAATAGAGATATTTTTCTTGAAATTAAAATCCGGTAAAAACCTACAGGTCAGATGCACAATACAGATCCCATGAAGTTTTTTAGTATTGAAAAAAAATCAAAAATGAAAAGTAAAATAAATTGAAAAAAATGTACACAAGTAAACAAAGGTGCTCGATATTTTTTGCACTGTTTTATACTGTATAATCAATAAAAAAAACGCATAGCATTACTTGGTGCAGTGCTCATTAACAAATTAATATCCACTGACGACTAAATATTACTGGCATGCAAAATGCAACCCACGAAAAATCACACACTCACTCGCACAAAAATTAGTAGCATCAATATACGCACACTCTTATTCTTACTCAACCTTCAAATCAAAAATAAAGAAAATCAAAGGGGTCACTTGTCCCTTTTTCGTATAAAGTACTCGTCAATCATTATTAATACGAGTACCAACCGTGATGATGAATTCAAACGCAAAGTGTTATTTTTTCAATCTTAAGACTATAATTTTACCGTACGTTCTCCACCTTTCGCAATGTCTTACCGTACTGCTTCGTTCTGACCGGTATGGGGGGCGTGGTGGCGCCTTCGCCCCTTTGCGACCTCGCCGCCAGCCACACGTAATACAGGGTGTTCGGATAGAGGCCGGACAGCACGTAAGACTCGGAGACTACGATGCGTCTGTGGTGCTTCTCTTTCGCGTACGTGTCGTTCCAGTAGAGCTCGTAACTGGCGATGTTTTCACCGGAATGCGACGGTTTGCTCCACTGTAAAGTCACCGAGGTCTCGCCGATGTCGGACGCTCGCAAATTGCTCGGCTGAGACGGGACGCCTATTTCCCCGTTTCCAATTTATCAAAATGAAGTTCGAAATTGGTAAAATTCGGTACTACTCACCCTGTTGGGTTTTGACGTGGACGGGGGCGCTTAGGGGCCCGGGACCGACCGAGGTGAAGGCCTGCACCCTTATCGTGTAGATGGTGTGCGGGGTGAGTTCGCTGATTGTGGTCAATTGGTTGTTGTCGACCACTTGCGAGTCCCATTGGGTCATCGGCAGTTGAGAGTTGGTCGTGTAGTACACCTTGTAGCCCTCGAAATGGGAAAAAACGACCCCCAATTATACGAAATCCCGGTAATCGTGTATAGTTGGCGCTTTTACGTCCGCCGGCCATGATAACGACTATTTACTTTTGCGAACGCGAAATACGACTCGTTATTGCAGGAGCACCAATTAACTTGTTTTTCTTTTTTTTTTTGAAAAATGTTTTCAGAGAATTGCTTGATACAGGGAATTTCCTAACAACCAATATAAAAGAAATAGATATCTTACGACCACTTGTCCGTTGGCAGTTTCCGGCTCGTCCCATTGGATGACCATGGTGCTGGAGCTTAAAGGACGGACTTGAACGTTCCTTGGTGAAGACCCAGGTTCTGTAAAAAATCCGCACCGTTTAAAACCGAAAAAATGATTCGAAAGAAAATAAAGCGTACATAATAAACGATAATAATCACAATAATGAAACATTTATACTTTGTATGAACATTGAACTTACTGGCACCTCCGGAAGAAGAGTCAGCTAAAAGAAGAAAGCGACAATTAAAAAAAGTGGCCACTCACTTTTCGCAGTAATAACAACCAGAATAAGACGAACTACGGTAAATAATTGGTGCGAGTGAGATATCACTAGACTATTCGTGTAAAAAAGGCACACAAAAATCCGTTGAGAAAAACTTACATTAGACACAAAATCCATCATTATGAAAAATGGTAGCGGTTGGTTTGCATGAAAATGATAAAGAAATTCGGATGAAAATCCGCGAATACACGGGGTGGGAAACTACATGAAATTCGAAGGATGACGATTTCGCTGTATTCTTTGGATCGGCCGTTGGAAATTTTACCTGTTTCTCCGGTGGTCACGAAAGAGGGCGCACTGGGAGGTCCTCGACCGATCGTGTTCACCGCTATGACGTACATCTCGTACTCGGTGTAAGGACTCAGACTCCTGATCGTGTAATACATGGTGATGATGCCGGAAATTTCGCTGTACGCCTGGTTCGCGTACTTCGGTTTGAACTGGATCACGTAATATTGCAAGTCTTCGGCGCCGTTATACGACCACGTCAATCGCACCGACGTGGCCGTTATTTCGGACACCCTCACGTTGGTCGGCGGGCCCGGTAATGCTAAATCACAATTATTTAGGGGGTGGAGAAAGGGCGAATTTCCGGTACTCACATTGTACTTTAACTTGAGCAACGACTTCGATCACCCCCAGAGCGCTGGCCGCCACGCACGTGTAATTGGCCGACTCCTGGATGTTGGTCAGTTCGAGGGTGTTCTTCCCTATGGGCAACTTGTCTTCGGGGGTGAGGTCCTGCGTCAACCCCTTGCGCCACTTGACGAACGGCATCGGCGAGCCGACCGCGACGCACGTCAAATTCAGATCGGCCCCCAGCATCACCTCGTTGACCGGCTGGGGCGGTATCGAGAACTGGGGGGGCACCCTTCGAACTAGAAATTTTCCGTTATTAACGTGTTTCAAGCGGAAATTCTCGGGGGCCACCGCATCATCCCTACTACCTTCTAGAAAGAACAAACAAGATTTCGTCAGAATTTCGAAAACCCACCCGAAAAATGGCCACAAGACTCACGTGCTCTTCAGGCATATTACTCATAGATAATAGGGATCAAGGCGACCCCCTAAGGTGCTTCCTACGAACAATCATCTGATGGTCACCTCCTTAATACACTTTCATGCAGTCAAATCGTCGTATTAAGGGATGTAACGCAATTCTACAGTGTGTCACGATTTACAAAGTTCCGTGTCACGCTGTATATACGGGGTGTATGGGGATGCAATTACCTTTGACGTAGAGCAGCGCCGACTTGGAATAGTCCGTACCGATTGCATTTTCCGCCACGCATTCATATTTCCCGTGGTCTTTTTCTTCGCTGCTCTTAATTTGTAGAGTACCTTGGAACGTGAAATTCGTATTATTAGCGCGTTTTTACGGTCTATCAGGGGCGGCATTAACAATCGCGTTGGGTCGACGAATTCCGCCGAGCCATGTATAATGCAGGGCCGGTTCGCCCCCGCGCCCGGAACGGAGAGTGGACACGAGGAAACACCGGTGGCCCCGGCATGGTGGAGCTAATGGTCCCGAGGGACTCCCTACCGGAAACACGCCACCGCGCGGAAACTCGCCACCCGTCCGGGGAATTCCCGGGATGCACCCCTATGTACGTGTACACCCCTAAGTACCGAGAGATACGGAAATCATCGAGAGGAGACCTCTTTGTCTCCAAAGCTCGAGCGCGGTTAGTACACTGAAGTGGATAATTCATATTTTTGCATCAAGAAGATAAAATCACAGCATTCAGTGGCTTTTTTGAGACGTTTAGGGGTTGGATGCAAACTGACTTTATTTGGGCCCTCAATATTTTGCAGCCTAACAAGCCAATAAATCCGCATTATACAAAAAGCTCAAAATGTATTCCAGGTTTATTGTAGTAAGTTCGAGAAATTATTTGGGGTTAAAAGCAGATTGAGAGCCATGACGTGAATTTATCCCCGTCTTACTGGATGTGGCTCGGGAAAAAAGGCTCGCCCCGTAATTACCCACAAAACTGACCCGGCTTAAAGCGGATTTAAAGAGTCGCGCGCGGGGAAAAACGCGTCATTTAGTGCCCCGACGTTTCTCGTGGAAAAAGGCGAGGAGAAAAAACCGGCTTATTATTGTGCGAGGTGTGAGAGCATTATATCCCCGGCGAGAGAGGGCGGAATCGTAGGGAGCGCGAGCTTAGGGTGTCTGGGAGATAAATAGAGTTTTTGTTGCCGGCCACGTTTGCGGATATTCGTTATGTTACGCGAATCAATATGCGGCTCCGTATTAGGTTCGCTTTTTCGGTAACACACTGCGTGTATGAAAGGAGAATTTCTCGAGACCGAAAAGAGGAGATGCCCCCTTTCGCCCCGCAGGGACGGATTAGGTTCGGAATAAAAAAAAAATATTAAAGCCCTTAAACCGGAATGTTATTACGTTAATAAAACGGAAAAAGCTCGAATTTCGATCCGGGCTCGAGGGGGGCGCGCAGTCGTTCCGCCTCATAAATTTGCGTGTACACTGTATTAGCTCCGGTGAACGTTGGGGAATCCGGGGAATGCCCGGGTGCGGCCCTGGCTTGACACCATCCACTCCGGCGTGCCAGGTATAATGTTCCAGGGCCCCGCTTTATTATGCACGTGTGCGCCCGGCATACGGTTCTAAAAATGCGGAAATCTGGCGAAAGATCATCTCCACCTAGAGCCGAACCGAACCCGAATGCGACCGGAATATCAAATCACTACCCTCTCCCATAGAAAACCCAGTTATTAGAAAATTCCTAGATGAATAATGAAAAAGCTCACCTGGCATGTCGTCCCTGATGATGTACCGTGGATTGTTGCTCGTGTTGATCGGCAGCATGTTTTTGAGCCAGGTGATTTTCGGGGGCGGATTTCCGGAGGCGGCGCAGGACATGGCGGCCGTATGGCCGATTTCCACCACCTTGTTGGTGCTGGGGGAGGTGACGATTTGGGGGAAGCCGGGTGGCAGCTTGTCGACTGCAACGTGTAAAAAAACCGGAATCGCACTTTAATCTCTTTGACGACATAAGCCGACCGCCTGAGCCGCTTAATCTATTAACAAATTTCGCGTCGAACGTAAATCAATTGCGCGAATTACGGATCCGCGACGGAATTTATCGCCAGGCTTAGCGGCGAATGCCGCCCGGTCCCGTGCGGCCCTTTACTCACTCAGGATTTTTCAAAAGTGTTAATTGCCGGTCTCAGAAGCGATGATGGCTTTCGGTGCAGGTTTCTGCCGTATTTCTGAAGAGAGTGTAAAAATTCGTGACGTTGAGTGCCTTTTCCCGCTCGCCGACGAATTCTCATTGTTGTCGCGAAAATGTCTAAACGTTTTCCAGAGAGGCGCGTGTGTTTGACGAGACGTTTCATTTAAGAGAAACCGCTCCGCCCGATATCATAAGCGAGAGGCTCGAAATTCGTCGCGTTTCGCCCCTTTTCAAAGCGTACACGCGTCCCGGAACGGATTAATTAACGGGGCGGGAGGGTCGAAAAAGTGGCTTAATGAATTAGCGCCGAGCGCGGAAATTTCGAGTTTTTTCAAAGCGTTTAAGAAAAATTCCCCCGCCATTTATCCGGCGAGGCAACGTTATTTTTATCCGGAGGGGGGCGGCGATACGCCGGAAGCGGAAACTCCTCGAATAATAAAACTCCACATTAATTAAAATTCCTTATATTACCCGGGAGGTATTACGGAGTTGAAATATGAAACCGACGATGCCTTTTACGAAACTCGAACTCGAAAGTGGCGACGTGATGCATCCCGTCCGACGGTGCACTCGAGTGCCGGTCCGCCCTTATTTAGTCATTTCAATTTCGAACCGTCGTCGCCAATTTTCCGGCCGAAAGGGGGCGCGGAAAAGACGCGGTCAGATTTAATTACGCTTTTTCCCCGGCCCCCGTGAGTGCCCCCGCACTCATTTCCTGAAAGCTCCGGATATGAGCCATTGATTGATGGCGGTTCTTCAGGTGCCCACCCTCCGCCCTCTGAATCCGGCCCCCGCCACTTTTCATGCCGGCAGAACGGATAATCTCCGCCGTACGTATAACCCGAGATTTCGGGTAAAAGCTCGGACTTGCGGAGCTTTCAGACCGACCCCGACTATATTTCAAGTGTCGCACGTATTTCACGTTTAGGTACAGAGAGAGAGAGGGACAAAAGGGATTTTTCCCTAGAGTTACCTATGGATATGCAGACGTCATATGAGAAAGGGGATTTTTCCTCCCAGACGTGTAACTCATACTCTAGCGATTCCAATTACCGAATGGCGGATAGAGTGTAGCGTTCCGCCTCTCCGACATCGCCGCCATTTTAATCCTTTTATCGACTCTCGAGCTGCACCATCATCAAAGTTCTCGTCAAATTCGCTTAGCGTTTGCCGCTTTTCACGAAACCTCTGTTATGATAATAGTCGCAGGCAGTTTCACCCGTGAAACTCGATACGAAAGTCTAATGGTGGAGGCCGCAGACTTTACTAGAATTTTCGCCCTCTGGCTCTTATACGATATATCGAAAATGAGCTCAGAAAATTTCGGACACCCTGTATACTTAAATAGATAATTATTAATGAGGTCTTGAGATAAAACTCTGGATATGTTGTATGATGAATAGAAAGTCGGGAAGTTGACGACGCTTTTGGTGGTTGGCCATCATTCATACGGCGCTTTTCTATCGCTTTCTGCGGTCTGGGTGAAGAACAAAAAACGTGAAGAGTAAGTGACAAAAAGCGGACGGAAAGACGACGAAAATTCTCGGTCTGGTTGGCGGCGTGGTCCTGGGGGTAGTAAAACTGGGGAATTTACGAGCGCTCAAATCGGCCGCCACCTTATACGGACGCGCCAAGATGAATAATGTAAAATAATTTCATTGCTTATGGCATAATCCCGCAGGAACAACCTCGGATTTCGCGATAAAAGCTTTGTGCACTCGTTCCGGAATTACCCACATACACATACGGGTGTACACGCGATGGAAAGGAGAAATGCGACCGCGCCGACCGAACCCCCGGTTTCAGAACGTGCCCGATTTGCTGTTTATTTGCCTTAAATTCGCGCGCCGCCGACGTAATTTCGCACTAAAAACTTTACTGCCCGATTTAATATGAGCAAGTTTTCCCTTACGTTATCGGAAACAAAGTTTTTCCCGTTCTCGGTAATGAAAGTTCAACTTTCAGTCTTGCCGAACACATTCTTCGTAATACTGCAATCATATTTATTCACGGGAACTTTGTTGCTATCCGGTGGGAATGGTCGATTTTCAGAAATCCCATGTGCGATGAGTATTATTAAAAAATTATGAAATTGAAACCGCAATTACAGATTATTATTTTAAAACCGGCAATCAGTCCAATACGCGAGCACAACAATTTTGATTTTATTCAATCGGAAATAACATACCATACCAGTCATCGGCGTTGTGGATTTTAAATTAGGTTTCGAATATGACAGATATTTAATTACTGCCGTTTTAATATCATCAAAGCGAGACTTTATGGTTTTGCGTGAAAATTCACAATCAATTTGGCAATAACAATAATAGGAACGGAAACAGGTATTTCGCCGTATCCGTAAATTAGAGAACCCGGGGCGCATGTAACAAAGCAATTTTGTATTCGTAGATTTCCTCTCCGAGCCGACCGGTCGTATACGTTACACAGAATCAGAGTGCAACCAAAGGTCGAGATAAATTTATTCGGTTTGCGAGTTCCACCGGGGCGTAACGAATGGCCTCGCCGACCCGCGAACAAAACCGGACTTTATACGCAACGCAACCCCTCTCTCTACCTCGGCTGATTTATATTTTCACCAGTTTAGCGCTAAAATCGCTTTGAGAGATAGCAACTTGACTTTAAGGAACGAGCCAATCGGCGAGACCCGCTAAATTATCACCGCGACTTTCCACCCCACCCGAGGGAAAAACCCGAATCGAGACCGAAAAAGTCGCCTAACGAACTGACTGCTTATACGTGATGCCTTTGAAATTTGTACCGCGTTTTCTGTCGGGAATCTTTTCATATTCGGTGATACGGTCGAGGGAAAAAAGAAACGCGCGATCCGCGCGACGCAAAGTGAAAAATTAGATCAGGCGCCGTATAAAAGGTTATGTGTGTTTATATTTTAGAGGTATTTTTATGTGATGAATAATATGGAGCCATTAGGGAAGCTTTTAGTCGCGGAAAGCTGATGGCAAGCCCGGATCCGCGTGTGCAGTCAGGGCCGTAAGCCGCTTTTTCCAAACTCTCGTGAGCGAGCGCACTTCATTGAATTTGCGGAAGTCCTTTTGCCCTTTTTCTCCCTATAGCGCGTATATTACGCGATCCCTATCAACTCGAAACCCCGAAAAATCTCATAAACGAAACCGAGTTATTCACGTCGTTATTAATGCACGACTCTTCTCGGAGAGATAATGTGCGTTTTTCAAGACGCACACGCCATACATTTTGACTCGCTAATGGCAGAGTAATTCCTTGACGGCCCTCTGACAGTTAATTCTGCTTAAAAGCACTCTTAATTTATGTCTTGGAGGAACATTAAAATTTTTTAATTGCCGTGTTTCTTGGGTGGTCCGTAAATACGACCCTTAAAAGCTTTTCTTGTTTATGCACTCCGCCATCACCATCATCTCGTCAGACTGTCTTTTTATATTTGCAATATTTTTTTATGCGCCAGCGAGGAACTCCTCTCCTTGTGTTGCGCCGTTATAAACGCGAGAATGTATTATTTATGAAATAACCCCGAGGAGTGTTGTGATACGGGCCGAATTTGCAGCTCTCTTTTCCTTCCACGTCCCGTTTATATACATTCGAAAAACAAACACCTCGACTAAATAAATTCCTTCCTATCCGAGTATATGAAGAGGCGTTTTTTCGTCACCGAGTTCGGGATTGACATGAATTCAGCATCAACACGGTTTTGACGTTTGTCCGAAAGCTCTCCTCTGACTAATTCAACGCAAATACCAATTTATGAAATATTATTATGCCGCGCCCACCCTTGCGAAAGCTCCGAAGGGTCGAAAGCTCCATAAAGCGAAATAGCAGGAAAAAATATAGTCAGCATAGTGTCCGAACCACCTCTCGGTGATAAATTAGGGCCCGATCTTTATATGCACCGAGGCTTTAGGTAAAAACATGAGGGCGGAGCGGCATTAAGATCGAGCGTGGCCGATACACTCCGGGCCCGTGGAAATTAATTGCGAGCCGTACTTTATGCCTTTATGTGTCTCTCCATTTCGCCCGTTTTAAACGTGAAACGGTGCTATTGACGTGTAATAAATCGAACATAACTCGGTTACACTTTATAACACGTTTAACCGCGCCTGATTAATCCCGATCCTGCGAAAAGGAGAGCGACTCGAAGGGCGGGAGACTTCTTAAGTTCACACCCTCTTATGCGAAACAGGAGAGCAATTAAGTGCGCGTATAACGAGAGTTCGGGCGGATGTCGCACTCGATTTTCAAAGCGCCCTCGATAAACCCGAGAGCTCATTCCGTGTTGTGTGCTGATTTATGCAGAGCTTTTGACGGGAATCGCCCGCGGAAAAAGTTTGCGTTTACGTTACTGCAACAAGGAAGAAATAGAAAGGGAAGCAAATTGCGCGTTTACATTTCGAATAAAAATGAGCTTAAACCGCAATTTAAACTTATTCTCGCGATATATCTTGCGCCTTTATATTGCCGGGGCCCCGCGAAAGCTATCTCTCCCGGGAGGAGAGAGAGGCCCTAATGTGAAATAATTGCGGTGCCGTTTTGCCGACGACGACGTATCGCGGAAAAGTAAAATTAACTGGAACGCATTACTTTCATTTTAGAAGGAGAGAACAAGTGGGAGGCGAGCTTTTGTCATCCGTTATCGCCGCTCCTTCCGGTCGATGAACCAGGTACACCAACAACACTTTGAAAGACATAATTTACCCAGTTCTGGTTGAAAAGTACCAAAATAAAACCGAGTATTCTTATTAAGTTAGAGGGGCCATCTCCATGTCATAATTATGCATGATGCCTCCCTAATAATTCGGCAAAGGAGTCCGGTCCTGCGAGGGGCCGTAGGTTGCCTGCCAGTGTCATGTTGATGGACTATTGTGCGGTTACAATGGGTTTATCACGCTCCATTGTTGCCGCTGTCTCTTTGTGTCTACTCTTGCTCCGTGTAACATTTGCTCTGGACTTCTGATACAAATCATCTGCCGCAAACTTACCCCGTCTCAAGACCCGCGCACCCATTTCGTTATCGCATTATCATACGACTCGGATTCCCCCACCTTCCATCCCTAGACGGCCCTAATGATGATTAGTCCTCAAATTAATGATCAGAATCGCCGAAATCGGACATATGGAGGGTTGGAAGAAATTGTTGAGCAATCGGGTTCGGGTTAAGGGTGCAAGAAATTCAAAGGATCTTCTGGTGCCTAAATTCGGGGCAAAAACTTGATGCTGTTGCTTGCCGCTGTCCTCTGGGCGCACATCCGCCAAAAATCGACCTGGACCGTAATCCGCTTATAATGAAACAATGGCATCGGTTTTAGGGAGGGAAAGGGCAAAAAGTCGATCGCTCCTTCGAATTCGTTTTGATGGATTATGAGGGCGATTTACGTTTTCGATATGATGAGGGGTTTTGGCGGTTCGTGCGGTAGACGGACGCCGATCGAACGGTAATAATGTAATAATTAGGGAATAATAAAAAAAAAACGGTTCGAAAAGTTTCGAAAATGCGAGAGGGCACAGACGTCGCTCGAATCCATTCCCGATGATTACGGCTGAACCTAACTTGATTATCGGAATTGTTTGAACATGAAAAAGCTATTACCGCCGAATTATCGTTTCCCTACACTATATCGCATCCGAACGCTAATTGACAGTGTAGTACTTCGATATTCCATAGTTATAAAATTCGGCATCCGATTCGAAACCTGTGATGATATTTAACTCCATTCAATATTAAATAATTTAATTCCGTACGAAATTATTCATGAAATCGTATTGGAATTTCGCAAATTTATCGACATATTAATAATCCGGCTTACCCGATGATATAGACCGGCGCGCTCTGAACGCTATTTTATTCGAAATTTTCGGCTCAAATAATCCTTTGATAAATTCAGAATAAGAGATTAACGAAGGGCGGATTCGGCCACCTGTCCAATTTCACTCCCAGGAGGGAATAACTTTGCCTCTACAGAGTGTCACTGAATATTAGTAGCGTTCTTTTTCGTCTTCCACCCCCGAGACGGAATCGCGTGACACCCTGTATAAAGTCGGTCCAGCGGGTGATAAATCGTCATGGAGTCTGGCGGAATAGTTGGCCGGATGCCTCCGGTTGAATTATAGACGAACCGAATAGAATCCTAACATGCCGACTCGGATACATGCGCCCTCAACAATGATATCGCCGAAATTCCCCAGCGCACGCACCACCATCACCGACCCCCCAGACCAGAATTTACCTTTGACCGCGACGTCAACAAGTTTAACTAAACCGGCAAACGCCGCAATTCGGTTTGGTTAATTTGATGCATCAAAGTGCACACTATACCAATATCACTGATGCTGCAGCGCGCAGTCGGTCCCGAAAGTGATGAGCCGACAAACCGACGAGAGAGAGAGAGGGCGGCGACCCCCGGAACATTATTGCCGGTATTAATTTATGGCTGTTTTGCCGAAACTTTCGTCGCTCTGGCATTCCCGGAACTTCCCTCACTCGAACCGAATCCGCCCCTCCGTATTTATAGGAAACCCCGGGAATTTTCAAGGAGGTGTATCAACTTTTTTCGGCTTTCATAAATACCATCAAGATTTATCGGCGCCGTCGAGTGTACAACCGCATGTGTATTTATTGCGGCCCCTAAATCATCCCCGGTATCTCGCAAATTTATCTAGACAAATATTAATTAGTTAATACCGGCGGCCGAAACGAGAGGGGATTAGATTTGCAAGTAAATTACCGTTGCCTATATTTTAATGAATTATCCCGGTTGCGACGATGACGAAGGGGAAGAGGTGGCGACCCCACCGCGCCGAATTATTGTAAAATGACGCCGAGTATACGGGAAAACGCGCCGTGAAATATGCAAAAGGACAACCGGAGGCGGAGAGAAAGAGAGTGGCAGCAGTGCATAATAATCGTAATGAAAAACGTCGGCAGTTGTGAGGTAAAGTCGCGGAAGAATGCCTCTCGACGTGCATACTGATAACACCGGCAACGGTTTAGGGGCGAGTTCCAGCAATTACACTAATGGAGACGGAGAACGTTACTTTAAGAATTTTCCCTCTTCCCGCGAATCGCGCCCCACGAAACCCACTTTTAACGCCAACCTCGCAAAACGGCGTTCATTTTTCGAGTTGCGACCGACGCAACTTTGCGACCGGGCGCAAAGTTGCGTCGGTCGCAACTCCAAAAACGGCCCAATCGGCGAGCAATGACAGTCGGCCACCGAATAATTCGCAATATCACGTACGCGTTCGGGAGTAATGGAGATGCGGTCCGAAATCGCGCGTCGGCAGGCAGTGGCGTCCGTTTGCGGTCCGACCATCTGCGGCCGGGGGTCAATTAGCGGATTTGCATCGCTTCCCGGGGGATGCGCCCGTTTCCGCCCCCGGGGGCGGCCTCTTGGCCGCCGCCAGACATTACTCATTCTTCACGTCCCCCGTTGCGCCGTTAGCATATCGTTACGTCCCCGACATTTTCCGCGAGATTTGCGCCTGGAGGAGATCTTTCGTTTTCGAACCGCTCCGGTAATTACAGGTGGACGTGGAAGGCGATTAAGGTCGCCGAAAGGGTCTAATTTAAAGTGACGGGTCTTGTCAAACCGAGAAGGTGGGAGGTCGGAAAAGGATGTTTTACGTCCGCCCCGGCCGTCTTATTAGCTCGAAAGTTGGGGGCCGTTGCGACCTTTATCCGTGTAACGGCGCTCCGGGGCGAGACTAATGAATTATTTATCGTTATTTTTTCAGGCAACGGTTTTCTGCATCGGATCTTCCCCGGCCCTGGACTTGCGATAACACAATCGGCTTCCGTTATTAGCGGCTGTTTTTCGAGCATTAATGAGGATGTGATTTTCGTTCGCCGCGATTTCCATTAGGAAAAGTTTCCGAACTTCACGAGGTCGTTTCTGCAGTCCGGGTCTTTTTGTGCGCGTTCGCGGCTCCGGAGCGCCTCCTAATAATTCTCGAGATTCCTCGCGATAATTAATTTTATCTCCTGCACACTTTCCGACTCCGAAATCGGAGCGATAAATTACTGTTTCTGTAAATTATACCGAGAAAATGTGTGGCGCGGAGAGAGTGAGTGCGGAAAATGGAGGATGCGGTTTATCTCGCGCACACATTCTACCCCGCGCCAACTGCTAAGTGTTACAATTGTTCCCTTGTACCATAAATAAACACTTTTCGCCCCCTTTCGACTATCCGGCGCACCTCCCTTTCGCGTGAGCGTTTTTGGGGATGAGCGCACCTAAGAAGATTCCGTTATTAAGCGGGCGGGAATTTCGGCAAATTACCGGAGCGGGACCGCAGTCCGGATTCGCGCATACCAGAAATTACCACGATTTGTTCGCGAAACGCCCTTACTCATTGCGCCACCCTTCCTACGCGAAATCGGGGCTTACTTTCATTTCAGACCGACCGTCGGTATGTAATCGAAATTCTCACCCTGCATAACTGAATTAACATGTTACGGCTGTAATTTCGTTGCATACGTGAGTATCAATTTTGGAAAGTTTCATCCGCGGTGGGAAAATATTGCGCGAAAGAGGTTATCAATCACCGCGTGAGGTAAAGGGCATCCCGAGAATAAACAAGGTTATGAACAGCGCGGTAGAGCGCATCAAATATTTAGAGCCCTTATGGCGTACAGACGCGCGTGGGAGAACAACCGAGACGAAAGTTAATATCACCTCCGGATTTAATAGTTGATGCGTGCATGGCTCCGGGACTCAAAAATTTAGCGCCCCGTTCGCCCGGATTACGGCTAATCTTTCCCTCCGGCACACCCCCGATTTATAACGCTCACTTATAAGGCGTGAATTATTTTCCAAACGGTTTAACTTCACTTTGAGAAGAACGTGATGCGCTATCTCGCTCCGGTTAAACTTTTTCGGAAGATCCCATTTCTGTAGTCGTAAAATTAATTGCCAATAGTACCGCGAAATAATGAGGTGATGTAGGACGCAGGAATTGATCGATTTTCCTCTCGAATTTTGTGTATCGTCGTTATGAGAAAACATCGTAATTATCTGAATGAGAGAGATCCGAGTGGAACAAAATCTGAATTTATTATTATCACAAAAGAATTCAAATTGAATCGCATCGCGAAAAGTTTATAAGAGGGATGGGGTGAGATTTTGCGAGAGGAAAAGTCGGGACGAAAACAGAGCGGCGCTGATTAATTGCCAGTTCACGTCTACTCCGGGCCCTCCGGACACTCCGGGACCCCGGGATGTGTTCGGAACAGAGATCCCTGAGAGTGATCGGGGGCGCAATGATCATTCCCTTAATTGCTCGGCTTATCGGCAGAGAATAATTTAATCAGATTTCGAATAATGAGCGACGCGAGTGGAGCGGAGAAGAAAATTAAAAAGAAGAGTAATGATTCGAGAGGGCCGAGCTGTTGCGAAAGGGCGAAAACATTTTCTATTTTCGGGGGCGAACGCGAAATTAGCATCGATCATTTTTCCCGCCGCCTGGTAAATAATCTTCGACCTTATTCGGTAATAATTGTTACGATTGGTCGAATATTACGTGGCTTATGCGGGGGCGGTTTTCTGGGTTCCCGGGGTATTACGGAGAGGGGTTCTTGATTTCCGTTTCCTTGGCGGGCGTCCTCTTGGGAAATAAAGGCTTTCGAAATGATGTGATGGAAAAACACTGTAGGACTCTATACGTTAAGACAAACTGGAGAATAATTGAACGAACCGCCGCCCCTTTTGTCGGAAGATTATATTTATTTATGGCCTCCGATGGGACGATCTCTTCGGGGAGTTTTGAACAAAGCCCGCAACGGGAAATGCACCTAGGAGACCTCCGATGCAACTATTCAATTACTGGCGCACACCGGAGCGGGTACAAATAAGTAAAAACGGACGAGGAAAAAATTCGGAGAGGAAATATGGGTACGCGACTCGATACGTGAAAGGGGGTTCAAGAAGCGGCGCCATAAATATTTAGTTACGTTCGACACTTGTTGCAAATGCGACAATGCCGAGGCGGGTCGCTTTCGACTGGCGCAAAATAAACACGTCAAAAAATTCGACACTACGACAATTTTACATAATATTACAGTCACCTGAAACTCACGACTGCGAATTTCTCAATGTGGAAAACGACAAAAAGTATATAAGTTGTTGCAACCGTGAATTTATTAATAAATGGGAAATGATTTTATTTATTCATAAAACGGTTTTCGTGACAGCGAGACTCGTGTACGAAAATCGAAAGGACCCTCTTTGCATGAATTTCGGAAAAAAAGAGAAAATCACGCCCCCCGTCATGACACATTCGGTGTCGTAAAAAATGCGAACGCCGTGCTAAAATGTAAATGCGGAAAGAATGGAATGAAAGATGGTATTTTGAAATGAAGCATACGGCGCGAATGTCAGATGTAGGTAGCAGATATGAAATAGTGCCGGCACCCTCTACTTATGAATGTAAAGTAAAACAGTGTGCGGCTGGCGAGAGAGGGAAAGAAAGGGCGTGTGCCGGTTTTCCAGGGCCGTACCGACGCGAAAACTTGCAAGTTTCACGTCCCGAAGAGAAGAGAGGGCGCGAATAACACAATTGACTTTAAAATATGATTCGAACGCGACCGATATTTCTCCCGACTCGACACATATTAACTTCTGGGCGTTTTCGGCTCCTCCGCTTCCTTACATTTTGCGGTATTAATAATCCGGAGGGTTTCGCGACCTCATTTTTACCCTTGGCATTTGCCACTATTCCTTTAGTGTATGAAGGAAACTGCTGCTTCATTAGTTCCGACGCATTCGGATTCGTCAACGAATAATCCTTTTCGAACGGGTTCGTGTTCCACCCCGCGTTTCCGCTATGCAGGGGACGTTTTATTAACGTATTGCAATTGCCCTACAGGAGTTTCGGTCTTTTGTGCACATCTAATACGAATGTCATTTCTCGGTAACTCTACACGTAGGTACACGCGAATGTATTCTTTGAAGTCGCATCCCCTTCTCGATGTTATTATAAAACCCGGAGTCTGATGTCGACAAAGGTGACTCATTTTACCTACATCTCCGGGGGAGAAGACGGCGACGAGTAAAAAATTCGGGGCGGTTTCTAGTGGCAATAACACTACAAACCAGACAGACGAATCTAAACCAAATTGATGTCGAAATCGAATTTTTTATCCTCGAATCTAGATTACGCCATTTTTAACTCCGTTTCGAAAAATCCAGTGTGGTTGCGGTGGAGGGTGTAGGGGGCGCAACTTGAGAGAAATTATCGATCCCGCCTTTCTCCAAGACGACGTTCGATCCATTAAACGAATATCGGATTTCATGGCGTCGTAATGTTAATATGCAATAAATATTAACGGCATGACGGTCTCGAACGTACAGAAAAATAAAAACGGAAGAAGGCGCAGGAGGGCGGGAGAAAGAACCACCAACCCCTCGGGCAGAAATCGACTCTGCTTTTGCCTGACAGCTGTCAGCGAGCGGTGATGGCGCCAACGATATTTTATTCAATCAGAATTGAGTGGATTCCTCCTGTTCGGCAACACCCGCAACCGAAGGTGGCGGTGTCTCTATGAAGACCCCTCTCATATTAATATCGTTCGATCGATGTAAAAGTTTAACGGGTCTCTACTCTAACGAACCCTCGTAACGAGTGACGAAGGTCCTTCCAAAATGGGCTAAATTCGGTCAAAAAAAAAAACACCAAAAGTTGACTCTTCGTCTATCATCAATGCGAAAACTAATAGACATTCAAAAGTACCTTGAAAATATTTTTGCCTATACCAGAGAAAATTTTTGGCAGAAAGTGGTTGCCCGAAAACGTGAATTTCGGCGCCGAAACTAATCACTATACGACCGACTTCACACAATGGATGCCGGTCTAATAAATTACAATTACTAATTACGTCCCACGGGGTATAATGACCCACTAAAACGTACAAAACGGTCGTGTGCAGCACATAACGCCGCCTCTCTTCGCCCGTGCAGGTATAATAAACACAAGCGAGCGAGCTGCGGGGGTGCAACGTCTGAATTTCGCCCCGCATCACACCAGTACAATAATATGACGAGAGGCGAGCCGTATAAAGAGAGAGCGGGGTGTGGGGGCGAGGATTAAACGCGGTTTATTAAGCACGGAATCATGACGTTATTAAATTGAAGGCGAATGCGATTTAACTCCCCCGAGGGGCTCATTCAACGCGCACACACAATGCACGTACCTTATACACAAACACAACCGCGAAACTTGTACCGCGAGGGGTGGGGGCGGGGAAGGGCCGGAATTCAATTCATTTGTTTCCGAAATTCCGGGAGCGTATACAGTCGCCATGGTTATCGAAGACTCGGGGGTTGTTCGTAAACACCGGCCGTTTCTGTAACGTTAATTCGCTTCGCGGTCGGCGATCTGAACGCGCTCGGATTGCGGCCCACTTCCGGGGGTTGAAAATTATTTTCGGAAAATTAATATTAGGGGTTGGTAAACTCACCCTCGAAGACGACCAATGTGGCGTCGGCGTTGACGGCGTCCCCTACGCCGTTTTCGGCGACGCATTCATAATTGGCGTCGTCCCTTCCCGGTTTCACCGGTTCTATCCTCAACAGGGCGCCGCCGTCCGTGAACTCCTTCACCTGGTAGCGAGTTTGCGATCCTGGAAAATTCGGGAAATTGACTTATGAATTTTCCCGGATTAGGCGATCAAGTATGCACAGTTAGGAGAACGTGTCAGAGCGTTAAGTGATACCTAGCTTCTAATTGAGTCATCTGGAGTAGATACATGCGTCCGGTATTGGTTTATCTGGGAAAAAAAATGTTCGAATTTTCGAATTTTCAACTTTTTGAAAATTTCAAAGTGCTGTAACTTCTTTATTTGTTGAGATATCGACGGCAAATTCAAATTGGGTACTAATTGAGTCAACTGAAGTGAGAAAATGCGTCTAATATTGCCGTACCGTTGAAAATAGAGTACAATTTTCAAACGGCCATAACTTCGTTATTAGTGGAGCTATCGAGTCGCACGACCCGGGAATCGCTTAGTTAGCTCAAAATCTATCGGGAAAAGTGTCTGGATTTCGATTTGGACGACATTTAGTGATTTTCGATTTTTTCGAAAATCCATCACTTTGGGTACAAATTTTGCTCGAAATTTTCAATCGACCATAACTTTCGAACCGAAGCTCTGATCGGGATGGGCGGCCGCGCATTCGAAAGAGCGTCAAAAAATCTACCAAATGCTCCTAGAGCGCATCGGGAAAGGTAATTTTTCATGTGAATTATGGCCTCCGAAAAATCACCAAATCATCGGTCTCGTAAAATTAAAACCGGTCTAACTTTTGAACCGATCGAGATATCGATTCGGGCGACCCGGCAATCGAAAGAGAATCGAAAAATCTATCGAAAACAATATGAACATGTGCAAAAAGCTTTCGAATTGACCGAAAATCGTGCTTTTAAAATTTTCGACATGAAATTTTCACGAAAATTTCAACGATTTTCGCAAACTTTAAAGTGGCGAAACTTTCTTATCAGTCGAGATATCGATGAAAAATTCAAATTGGCTTCTAATTGAGTCATCTGGAGTAGATACATGCGTCCGGTATTGGTTTATCTGGAAAAAAAAATGTTCAAATTTTCGAATTTTCAACTTTTTGAAAATTTCAAAGTGATGTAACTTCTTTATTTGTTGAGATATCGACGGCAAATTTAAATTGGGTTCTAATTGAGTCATCTGAAGTGAGAAAATGCGTCTAATATTGCCGTACCGTTGAAAATAGAGTAAAATTTTCAAACGGCCATAACTCCGTTATTAGTGGAGCTATCAAGTCGCACGACCCGGGAATCGCTTAGTTAGCTCAAAATCTATCGGGAAAAGTGTCTGGATTTCGATTTGGACGACATTTAGTGATTTTCGATTTTTTCGAAAATCCATCACTTTGGGTACAAATTTTGCTCGAAATTTTCAATCGACCAAAACTTTCGAACCGAAGCTCCGATCGGGATGGGCGGCCGCGCATTCGAAAGAGCGTCAAAAAATCTACGAAATGCTCCTACAGCGCATCGGAAAAAGGTAATTTTTCATGTGAATTATGGCCTCCGAAAAATCATCAAATCATCGGTCTCGTAAAATTAAAACCGATCTAACTTTTTAACCGATCGAGATATCGATTCGGGCGACCCGGCAATCGAAAGAGAATCGAAAAATCCATCGAAAACAGTATGGACATGTGCGAAAAGCTTTCGAATTGACCGAGAATCGTGCTTTTTAAATTTCCGACATGAAATTTTCACGAAAATTTCAACGATTTTCGCAAACTTCAAAGTGGCGAAACTTTCTTATTAGTCGAGATATCGATGAAAAATTCGAATTGGCTTCTAAGAGCCGTTTGACACTATGCTAAAATCGGCACTAAATTTAGTACTGAAAGTGCGCACGAGTTAGTGCACGATAAAATAGAACCGGTTCTATTTTCTCGTGTCCTAACTTAAATCTGTACTGATTGTCATGCTGAAAATCCTTCTTCCGCCTAATCGCCTGTTCAGCCATTTTCGGGACCAAATACGTTCGCCGTTTCATTTTTTCTTACTATTCTTTCATGTAATCGCCATCAACGTTGCAGTCATTAGCCACAATTCTCCCATTATAAAATTTTCAGCCCCTGGTTCACCGTTGAAAGCTGTACTGTCACAATATTACGATATAGTGTCACACAAAAACTTTCAAAATTGAACTAAATCGAGTAGGAAATCGGCGCGCCCGCTGTCAGTACTAAATTTAGTCCCGAATTTAGCCTAGTGTCAAACGGCTCCAATTCTGTGAGTGATACTGACGTGTTCGGGCAGGTTCGGGCCGTTCAGCGTAAAGTGCATTGTGCAATTTTAATAGAGACCCCGTTTGGTCCATTGATTTCGTCAATGATTCAAGCCCTCAACTGTCTCGCTAACACAATCCACTCTTGCGGATGCCCATGCCTTGAAAAACTGGAACAATTCTTCGGGAGCATTTCGGTACTGATTTTCACATTTGCTGCATACTGCATTGCAAAATGAGTTTGAGCATTAATCTTCAGTTTTGTCCGAGGGGACAGCAAAAAACCCACTAAAAGAAACAAAACTGAGCCGGAAGGGCGCAAATTACGTAATGTAAAATTCAGAGCTCTTAATCAAAAGCAACGACGAACGCTTGCCGGTTTTACAGCTGCGGGCAATAACTCAAGTACTAAACTGTCTCCCGCAAATTCTTGTACCGTCCTGATGTTTACTGCTGTACACTTGACATTTGATTGTTCGCCCCCCAGAAGACGCTTGCACACTATCTTTCAAAGTGGTTCACGCGAAACGGGGTTGCAGATTTCGAAATGGTGGATGCGCCGGGCCAGACAATCGATACCCTGACCTGTGTACTACCGACTGCACACAAACAGTTAGTGCACGTCGATGCAGAAAGTTCCAACTTTCCTCCCGCTTGCGCCCGATCCATCGCTATCGCTAATTACGAACGGAAAATCGAGGAATTGAACGTTTTCCACCGACCTGAAACTCGCTTGCCGTTTTTCTTCCACTGGATGACCGGGGGCGGGTCGCCCTTGGCGGCGCAGTAGAAGGCGGCGATGCCGCCGGCCTTGACTTGCAGGTTGCGGGGCTTCATGGTGATCTCGGGGGGATCTGGAACACACAAACGGTACCGAGATTAAGACAGACCCGACAACAACTCGCACACCTGGGGGTAATCCGGCGCCCATTTCGCGGAGCTCTTCGAGGCGCTCCAACGGATTAAGATGGAGATTACGGAATCGCGGCAACGTTTTCCGCCACCGCCACCGAAATTACGCCCCTCGAAAAACCACCCCAATCATGATAATTACGACAATTTTTCCGGGTTATCCGTATTGGTATCATCTTTTTCGATATCAGATAATGGAATCTCGCGTATACACCCCCAAATGCCGAATTAATATTTCAGACTATCATTTCGACACGTGATAGGTCAACTCCGAATTACATGTACAGTTTGTTATAATCAAAATCTGAAATCAGTTTCAACTAAGATCACTAATTTTGGTCACCAAGAGAAGGAAAACGCGTCCAATATCGGTGTAGCTTTAAAATAAAAATTCACAATTCCATTTATTCCTAGTTTTGATTAATTGAAACTGATTTCTGATTTCAACATTCGAACCTCGATGAACCCACGCGTCCAGCCATATGATATAACTGATTAGACGAAATGAAGGATTTTCCGTCGTAGTGGTAAGTAAGTGGATAATTAATTACAGTATGGCAGGCGAATATTACAATTGTTTAATGATGCAGTCGCGTGCTCTCGGTGTAATTAGGTGGTATACTCAAGTTATCTACATCGGAATTAATGAAGGATGTATCTGGTATACGGTAAAGTACACATCGCGATAACGCAAATTAAATATTTCGGGCCGATAATAGAACGAGGCGGACGTTCGAATCGTTTTATCGCCGACTGAAACGAAGAGGTTCGCCATAAAGACGACGATCACTTTTGTTACGCTCGAATTCAAATTACGGATGTCGCGAGGCGCGATAATACAACAAAAATATTCCCACGGCGTAATAAATTCAAAGACAAGACGGGAGGGAAACTTGCGCCGCAAAGTTCCTCATGTTCGGATGCTCACTCTTCCCGAATCCCACGGCGACTCGGAGATTATAATAAAATTTGGACCATTACCGTGAAAATGTCGTCTCGTTTGGCAGACATTCACCGAAACTCTTGTCGCAGCCCGATCCGCCATAATGCTTCATTTGCAAGTCGAACGATTGTGTTTAGTAATTTATTTCGCGCTCGGCGCCACAAATTAAAACGAATTCTGCAACTACCTAAAGGTGGGCAATTATTGCGAAGACGGAGCGAAAGCGCGCGCGAGAGAGAAGAACCGGAGCGACTCCGGGAGTCCGGGCTCGCGACACTTTCGCCGCATTAACATAAATTTCGGGGGGTCGCGGAATAATGCCCGTATAAATATTGAAACTTCTCCCCGACCCCACACCTGTTCGAATTTCGAGCACGCCCCGTTATTTTCGCCCTTAAAAAAATATCTCGCATTACCATACACACGACGGTCTCGACTTCGAGTTTGATTATTCTGGAAGCGGTGGGCCGGCCGCACGCGAAACAATGCGATATCTCGTTTTGTTCCCCGGCATATCCTTCCCATTTCCCGTGTCATTACGTGACATTAATCAAAAGTACGGGCGCCCCGGGTTCATGTCTCTCGTGTTCCGAAATTTCGGAACAGAGTGGAGGGCGAATCGGGCCCGACTTGTAATTATGCAAAGCGGCGACGTCTTAATTGCGACTCTTCGCGTTTCGCCGGGGCCCTTTGTACTTTTCGTGTAACGAAACGAAAACGCGTGTGTGCACCATTAATATAATTGTTGGCAACCAGTATTACGCCAGCCGACTGTACCACGGGGAACCACCGGTTGAGGCGAGGAAGGGCAGTCGGAAGCCGAGAGGGTACGATCAGGCGGGGCGTGAGGACGGATGGTTGGCCGCGGACGTGCAACGGACGGAGGGGAGTCAGTGTGGAACTCGGAGGAAGAGGAGCCGGGTGCCGTTGTACACAGGAATAATTGCAACTCTGTGAACCAACCATAAATAAAGCTATTATAATCGCATTGGAGTTTTGCTGAACACTCGGCCGCTAACATCAGGAGTGGGATTGACAACAGAAAGTCCAGAATTTTTTTTTCTTTGCTTGTGAAAGTGAGTTTGTCGTGATGCCACGTGAAAAGCACCGGAAACGGAAGGACGGAGGCACCTCGACGTCAAGAAAGAAGCATAAAAAGGACTCGAAAAAACGCCGACATGTTTCGTCCGGCGAAAGTACCAGCAGCAGCCGGGGTCATACTCCAGAAATACCGCCTGACAACAGTAAGATGCGGCGCAGTTCCGGAGACAGGCCCAGGGACGACGATCGGTCGAGGACAAGGAGTGAGACGGTTACTAGCGAAACGACCGTGTCACAACTTGGCGAAGCGATTGTTAGAGGTATCGACCATTTGGCGGAGGGGTTTAACTTGAGACAGAGCAACCAGGTGGTAAGCATTACGTCATCTATTTCGAGAAATATTATCGAGGAATTTAACCCCTTGAACAAAGACATCGAGGATTGGATAACAGCGGTAAATGAGTTCGCTACTATGTATCGTTGGGACGATCAAACGGTGTGCCATTTGGCTTTAAGTAAATTGAAAGGACCAGCGGAGGAGTGGTACAGGTCGTTAAAGTCGCGCAATTTTCCGTGGTCGGTGTGGTCGGATTTGTTGAGGGAAACTTTTCAAACTAGGCGAGATCTCCATAAATCAATGAAAACAATGTTGAATTGCGTACCGAAGCCGAATAAATCACTGTATGAATATCATTGGGAGAAATTGTCGTTGATTAATGATATGGGACTTGAAATTGAACCAGCCGATAAGGTTAATTTAATTTTAGGCGGAATAGAAAATGCACAAGTGCGTTTTTCGGTTGAAACGGCGGGAATCACAGACCCAAGTGTGTTAGCACGACATTTAAAATCACTGGATGCTATAAGCAGCGCGGAGACGAGCGCGAAAACGACCATTTCAGGGAATCAACAGCCTCAATTCAGCGAAGGCGGTGCTCAACAAAAGAGGGGTGTGGTTTTTGGGAAAGGTTTTTGGCGTCCCCATAATAATAGTCAGCAATACCACCAAGGGTGGCAACAACAGAGCCAGCATCATTATCAAGGCAATAAAAGTATGCCCCATAATAACCAAAATACACCCCAAATTGAAAATAGACCCCAAAACTATAGCCAGGCCTCATCAACAAATAGGCCCCAAAACCAAAGCCAGACCTCATCAACGATGGTACTACAACAGCCCCCGAAATTCCCCAAGTCGCAGGACAGACCAAAACCAAACCTCAACACCGAGGGTGCGCCAGGACCGTCGGGCGGAAATAGTCCGGGTCCCACTTGTTATAAATGCCACGAAGTGGGTCATTTCAAAAGAAATTGCCCGTTTAAACAAAAACCAAGGCCAAACCCCCCTCAAAAAGAGCAACTTGCCATTGAGTACCCTACGATTAATTTCGTGGGCACTTTACACAATGACAGAAATGAAAAATTTTTCAAAACTATCGAGGTCGACGGAAATAAAACCAAATGTTTTATTGATTGCGGTAGTGATTGTTCGTTGATTACTGAAAGGGTCGTAAAACAGTTCAAATTACAATCGTTTCCTGTGGGGAAGAACATCATGCTAACCACTTTGGGCGGCCCGCTAAACAAACCTGAATTCGTGGTAAAAGCCTCAGTTAAAATAGACGGGATAATAAAAGAGTTGGAATTTTATGTTCGGGAAGAATGTGTTATGAATGTAGACGTACTTATTGGACAGAACTTCACGGAATTGCATGACATCACGTACACAAAAATCGGTGACAAATTAACATTCGCTTTAATTGAAAATTGTCAAATTAATAAAGTTCAGGAACAGGAACAAATAGTAAATATGGGTACAGCCGATGAAAACATTACTGCGTTAATAATTGACTTACTCAACAGATTTTCCGAATGTCTGGCAACAGATATGAGTAAATTAGGTAAAATATTTAATGTGGAAATGAACATACAACTTAAAACAGACAAACCATTCGCTCATCGTCCTCGTCGGTATTCTGATTTCGAGAGGGCGGAGATTAGGAAAATTGTGGATGAGTTATTGCGAAATAAAATTATCCAGGAATCTAACTCTCCTTATGCGAGCATGGTAATTTTGACGACTAAAAAGAACGGTGATCGTCGCTTGGTAGTTGATTATCGTGCATTGAATAAGAATACGGTGAGGGATGAATATCCGATTCCCCAAATTGAAGATCAGTTGAGACGGTTGGCAGGTTTCAAATATTTTACGAGTTTGGATTTGTTATGGGGGTACCACCATATACCCATGGCATCCAAATCAGTTCCTTTGACAGCTTTTGTTACGCAAGATGGTCATTATGAATACCTAAGGTTACCGTTTGGGTTAACTAATGCGCCGGCGGTATTCCAAAGGGCGATTAACATGGCACTAGGACAACTACGTTTCACAAAAGTATTGGTATATCTTGATGACATCTTGATTCCAGCAAATTCAATAGAAGAAACTTTGGACATTCTCGAAGAAGTGCTAAAGATTTTTAAAACAAATGGCTTTACGGTGAACTTAAAAAAATGTTTCTTTTTCAAAACAAGCATTGAATATTTAGGTTATGAGGTGAGCGAGTCGACAATTAAACCGAGTGCAAAGAAAATCGAGGCTGTTCAAAAATTCCCGAAACCGCAAAACATTCATCAAGTACGACAATATCTAGGATTAACTGGGTATTTTCGTAAATTCGTTAAAAATTACGCGCAAATTTCGAAACCGCTTTGTAATCTTCTAGGTAAAGAAAGTCCCTGGGAATGGGGGGAAGCTGAAGAAGCTGTTTTTAATAAACTGAAGTCCATTTTAAGCGATGAACCGATTTTAACACTTTTTAATTCAAGTCTTCCAATCAAGTTATACACGGACGCGAGTAGATTAGGATTGGCGGGAATTTTAATACAACAACACAACGAAATAACGGAAAAAAATGGTGAAAAAATTGAAAAATCATGCGAAAAAGTAGTAAGTTATTTTAGTCGCCAGACCACAAAGGATGAAGCGAAATTTCATTCGTACGAATTAGAGGCGTTAGCCATTGTTGCTTCTGTGAAAAGATTTCGCGAGTATTTATTAGGACGACCATTCACGATAATAACAGATTGCGCAGCTGTAAAAAATACTTTTAGTAAAAACGAGATAAACCAAAGAATTGCACGTTGGATTTTGGAATTAGGAGAGTATCAATATGAGGTTGTTCATAGAGCGGGCACTCAGATGTCTCATGTGGACGCTTTAAGCAGAAATCCTCCACAGGAAGTTCTAGGTATTTATTCGACGTTAGTTTCAGAAGAAGATTGGCTTCTGGCAGCCCAACAACCGGATAAAGATATCCAAAACATAAAAACCGTATTAGAGTCAGGTGACTACGACGGGCATAAAGACGTTTTTACGAATTATGCGCTGAAAGGAGGAAAAATTTATAGAATAACGGATTACGGCTATCGTTGGGTGGTGCCGGAGTTGGCAAAGTTCCAGGTTTTGAGAATGACTCATGACGATGTAGGCCATTTTGGTTATGAGAAGACTTATGAGCTTTTATCGTCGAAATTTTGGTTTAAAAAAATGCGGAAATTCGTTAAGAAATATACGAAAAATTGTTTGACTTGTCTTTATTTTAAATCACCGACAGGAAAGCCACCAGGATTTTTAAATCCAATTCCAAAGACTCCCAGACCCTTCCACACGGTTCATACTGATCATTTGGGGCCCTTTATTAAAACTAAGTCGGGAAACACACAAATATTAGTAATAATAGACGCATTCACAAAATTCATACTAATTTTTCCAGTAAAAAGCACAAAATCGCAATTTGTAATCAAATCAATGAAGGAAATGATTAAAATTTTTGGAGTTCCCAATCGAATAATTAGTGATAGGGGAAAAGCATTCGTCAGCGAAGAATTCCAATCTTTTTGTAAGGAAAAAGGCACTCGACATCATCTTAATGCGGTGGCGATTCCACGCGGCAATGGCCAAGTGGAGCGCTACAATCGCACAATTCTCGATTCGTTATCCACAATGGGCGCGTTCAATGATGACGATGAATGGGACGAAAATATCACGAATATTCAGTTAGGATTGAACGGTACACTCAATAAGGGCATCGGCGTTAGCCCCAGCGAAGCATTAATGGGTTACAGAGTTTGTTCACAGGGAATGTTGGATAATGACGAGAGCCAAGTCATTGATGTTACGAAAACCAGGGAAGCCATGGTTCAGAAGCTTGTGGAATATCAGGCGGATCAAAAGCGGCGATTCGACGTAAAGAGAAGCAAACCTCATGTATACAAAGTAGGAGACTTGGTACTGTTGAAAGTTACCAGCACTCCGGCGACTGGATCGAGCAGGAAACTGTTACCAAAATGGCGTGGCCCATTTAAGGTCACGAAAATAATGGAAAACGATAGATATGAGGTTGGGGACATCCCTGGATCAAACAGGTCGAAAATTCGTTATAGTGGTGTGGCTGGAGTGGATAACATGAAGCCGTGGATCCGCTATGACGAATAATGGTTAAATAAGGCGTTAGTTTTAGTCCTGTGAATTGGCTTGGAAGGGGCGGCCCCGTAGGTACCCGGGGTAGAGTCTCCTGGAGTCATGAACAGGGGGTGTAAGGTAGCGGTAACGCTAGATTCTTGTATTTCTGTGGAAGTTGGCGGTAACGTGAGTAGTGTTCCGGCGAGGCGGGCAAAGTCTGGATTCAGGGCGGCTCGCGGTCCTTCCAGAGTAATGCAAGATCGGGCGGTTAGCTTACACAAACGTTAGGTTAAGTTCGTTTTCGTTTATTTTTGTTTTTGTTTTAAAAGAGAATTTGTTCTTTTATTTGTTTATTCAAGCATTCAGGCTACAGAGATGGCAAAAATCATGAGAATTATCTAGTTCATTTTAATTTTGTTATTTACATAGTCGTGTACAAGGAAAACTAATAAATTCGAGTTTTCCAGTCACAATTCGACCTACCACACTGAGTGCGGACACTCAGTAGGTCAGGAAGGGCCGAATGTTGGCAACCAGTATTACGCCAGCCGACTGTACCACGGGGAACCACCGGTTGAGGCGAGGAAGGGCAGTCGGAAGCCGAGAGGGTACGATCAGGCGGGGCGTGAGGACGGATGGTTGGCCGCGGACGTGCAACGGACGGAGGGGAGTCAGTGTGGAACTCGGAGGAAGAGGAGCCGGGTGCCGTTGTACACAGGAATAATTGCAACTCTGTGAACCAACCATAAATAAAGCTATTATAATCGCATTGGAGTTTTGCTGAACACTCGGCCGCTAACATAATTATCAAATGGTTTGATTCACCCGTAACGGATTAACCGCAAAACTATTAGCCGGAGTGGGTCTCGTGATGTGCACGGCTTGAGCCCGCCTGCCGGCAAATTCGGTTAATTAGCGCACCCATTCACGAGCACCGGCCTTTGATTTCAACCCTCCCCCACACCTGTTCATAACTAGTTCATCGACCATAACTAGTTAAAAACTAGCTTCAACTGGTTAAAAACTAGCCTTAACTAGTTAAAAACTAGCCTAAACTGGTTAAAAATTAGCCCCAACTAGTTAAAACTAGCTCCGACTAGTTATAAAGCTACTCTCACCTGTTGAGGGTTTGTTCTAAGAATTGAAAACCAGACTCTTTGAAATTTGAATGCATCAGGTCGGTTGCGAATATACCTGGATAAAAGGCAAACACGCAGATACAATGTTCCCGTTTGTATATTTTTTGAGCGAAAAGCGTTTCCAATTCAAAGCGACTTTTTTTAAATGTTTTTGGTGCGCGCTGAAACGACGTTCCCGATGATTTTTTTTCGGGCGTGTTTTCATTGGTGATTCCGACAACGCTCCGACATTTATTTTCGCGTCCGGGCACTTTGTACATATTCATGTCGGGTTAATTGGGAGATTGTGCAGGTGAATGTCGGTCCCAAAGTGCGACGACCCATTTTCCTAAATAATATAATTGACGAAATCTCTTCAATTAACTTTGCCCGACTGAAATGATGATAACAAAGAATTGCGGAGAGGGCGAAATAAATTAGAAAAATTACACGAGTCGCGTTTTCCGTTTTCTGATTAAAATTTTCCCTCATAGTTGTTCGTTGTTGGTGTGTGAGCCCCATAAATTAAACTCAAGGGGAAAGTTTTTATGTGTTGGTCGCATGAAACAAACAGATTAGGGTTCTTATTATTGAATTTTTAATTCCCAGGACGCCCGTATCGTATCCACCTACAACTGTATTAAAACTCGAAGGATTATTAAGTGAAAGAATTTCAACCATTAGAGTAAAAGACCGAAAGTTGGGAGAGCGGGGACTCGTATCGGACGAGTTTTAAATAAATAAATAATGTGGGGAACCCGGGAGAAAAACCGAGGGCGAACTCGACAAATTGTCAAAGTTGAAAGAGAGAATTGCGCCAATGTTATGCCGTTTGCGGTCCGTATTATTTAACGTATCGCACCCATTCGCACTTGTCACACGTGTGGCATTATCGCTAGGCCGCAATGTGCCCGCTCGCAAATACGGCAATTTATTGAAAAATGAATGTATTATTGCCCTGACCGAACGTAATGGAACGAATAAACGTCATCATCAGCCCGAACCGTACCGAATATTACATCCGCAATTGCGTATACCGGCTATCACTAGCAGTAATTACACCGAAGCACGATAATCGAACACCTGCTCCCGAACTATTGATATTCTTTTATCAGGGAATGAAAAAATGACGAGGATTAGAGGAAAAAACTGGGTCGCGCTTCTCGAAGACTTACGTGTTAAATATTGGATGTAGGGAAAATCCGAATAATTGCCTGAAATTAAAGTTGAAGGGTGTTACAAGTCGCAGTTGGGGTGACAAATGCGGGCCCAGAGATATAAAAGCCGGGACAGAATCGCCGAAATCGCGAGTACTGTCAGTCAGTGGCGTTCGTCGACCAATCATCCGTATAAATAATTAATTAGGAAAAGGCGTCACGTCTCTGTCTCCATCAATAAATGAGAGCTTTTCCGTCGCGCGATGCCGGTGACAAAAGTCGCAAAATACGCCGTGACACATACAGCGTCCGCCAATAGTGCGGTAAATGAGAATTGCTCCTTTACCTTTAAAGTTATGAAAAAATTTTCTTGATGAAAAATGTTTATACGAGGATAGTCTACAACCCTAAAATATTGGCCACTCTACAGAGTGTCCTCTTAAGCCTGGACGACACTCAACTTTTGAATTTCAAATGGAACGTACTATTTTTTGTTCGATTTTCGCATTCTACGGCTTAAAATAAGGTCACTTTATCAAAGGTCTTCATCGGTTAAAATGAAGAGATTTCGAGATAATCACTGTTTTCCCCAAAAAATATCCTCCGATTTTAGTTGAAATATTTCCAAAACTAAAAGAGCTGGCGCTAAACTTTCTTATCATTTATTGTAGAGGGTGGATGTAGCTTCATTTTGATATACGCGAAAGTTGAATAATCTACCAAATTCAATTCGAAATGTTTGAATCAAATTCACGTTTAGAAAACCTGCGATATTTTGATTATTTCGAATGGCACCAATATGATTTTTCTACATCAAAAGACGCCAAATTAATTGCTCTTTCAAATTTGTCTGATGTTTATTTTGGAGAAAGTGATCCGTTAAAGAGTTATTGCGGGAAATCCTAATTCTGGAAGGAATACATTGTTGAGGAGACTGGTATGTCATGATTTGACGGCGATAACAATACTCCTATCAAGTAGTTTTTCATTATTATTTTGAGTAGTCTGGTACCGATTATTACTAGAAGTATTGTTATCGCCGTCAAATCATGACATACCAGTCTCCTCAACAATGTATTCCTTCCAGAATTAGGATTTCCCGCAATAACTCTTTAACGGATCACTTTCTCCAAAATAAACATCAGACAAATTTGAAAGAGCAATTAATTTGGCGTCTTTTGATGTAGAAAAATCATATTGGTGCCATTTGAAATAATCAAAATATCGCAGGTTTTCTAAACGTGAATTTGATTCAAACATTTCGAATTGAATTTGGTAGATTATTCAACTTTCGCGTATATCAAAATGAAGCTACATCCACCCTCTACAATAAATGATAAGAAAGTTTAGCGCCAGCTCTTTTAGTTTTGGAAATATTTCAACTAAAATCGGAGGATATTTTTTGGGGAAAACAGTGATTATCTCGAAATCTCTTTATTTTAACCGATGAAGACCTTTAATAAAGTGACCTTATTTTAAGCCGTTGAATGCAAAAATCGAACAAAAAATAGTACGTTCCATTTGAAATTCAAAAGTTGAGTGTCGTCCAGGCTTAAGAGGACACTCTGTAGAGTGGCCAATATTTTAGGGTTGTAGACTATCCTCGTATAAACATTTTTCATCAAGAAAATTTTTTCATAACTTCAAAGGTAAAGGAGCAATTCTCATTTACCGCACTATTGGCGGACGCTGTATATCAGAAATCTAAAAGGAAACTTCAATATTTATTCAAAGGCAGCAAGAAAGAGCGACTTCTCCTTTCCGACGCCGTCTCCTCTTTAAATAAACGATATCCTCCCCGGGGAGATAGTGTGTTGGCGCGAACCCATCAGACGCTTTAAAATATGCCATTGATGATAATAAACGACGCGAGGTTCTGACACGTTAATCGCCCCCCGGAATTTTCGCCCTCTCTTTCCTTCGCCGGAATTCGGTTCACGCGGAAAGGGAAAAAAGCCGAATAATAAATATATATCCATTCATATATCAACATATTTGATAAATGAACCCGTTCAATGGTTCGCGATCGCCGCTTACATTTTTCAGAACGTAACGATACTGAATGAGCCGATAAATCGCCCCCGTTCGGAACGTGGACCTCCCCTATTCATCATCTCGTTGCAGATTCAATGCCATCTTTATGCTGCAAACGACTTACCTGAACGCCGGTGATAAATGGGGGGCTTTTAATTGACACCCCCGGTGACTCCGGCCGAATCAATAAACGGCCGCTTTTTTGCCTCGATGCAAAACGTCATAATTGAAGTTATTATCGGGCGCATATAAGGTGCATCGGATCCAATCAACGGCCCTTGTGTGTTTATTGAATGGCCGCTTAATGATGCCCCGATAATTGACCGGTTCGGTTTTCACCGCACATGCACGCGGCGTGTTATTGAAATAACTTTCGATGACCTGATGCTCAAGTTAGGTTAGGTTAGGTGGATATTACCCAATTACCGTATCGATAGAAGACATCTCTTGAAAAATAAGATCCGATTTTATATTATTACATCAGGGGAAAGAGAAAATGGTATCGTGCTGGGAAAACCGGAGCTTATAATAACGTTCCGTGCGTCCCTTTTACGTCCTCTGCCATAATCTACTTTTACTACTTCTTCCCTTTTCGGTATATACGTGTGTGCTGTGTGCGTATGATGGACATATCAAATTAATTGCCTTTTAAATTGATTGCCCGTTTCGACCCCTTATGTACTCACGTGTGCACCTACCTACTCTATCTGTATTAATGTTTTTACATTATTAACGTGTCGGTTACTTTAGAAAATAGGTCGATAAGTCATCCAAATCGCTCGCCCCTTTACAACACACGTCCTCAAGCCCTCATGCAGAAGGTAAATATTCGTCAGACCTTTTGAGACATGGGAAATGGTTACATTTTTGGTTATTCCTACAAATGTCTACACATTTTTGAGAATTTTCTGAAATGTTCAAGAATATGTAGGAATATTAGAAGATGTTGATGGATGTGGCGAAAAGCAAAAATTTTTGGGAATATAGAAGCAACAGCTGGGTCTCAAGATTTGCGACTCATTACTGCGGTCGCAACTTTTTGATTTGCGCCTCCTTGCTGCGGTCGCAACTTTAACTTGGAATTGCGCCCTAGTAATATATGCGAATATTTTGGCAGTTTCATAATTTTCAAAAACAGGAATGGTGCGTAACTTTATTCTCTGGTTGTTTCCTCAAAGTTGACAGAGGAGGGGGGGGGGGGCGCCGATCGCATGTTTGCGTGGAAATCGCAAACAAGTCAACTCGAGATCAACGACAGGGGCGGAATTCGCAACGGCGGCGCGTATGTATGGCGGCGTCCCCGCAGTGCCATATATCAATTAGGGAAGGGGTGACTTTACTGCCGCCGCCCCCGTCACGTATAAAAATATCCAAACGGTGTACAAGCGGTGGGCAGATGCGACCGCTGCTTTAACCGGTGATTTAGCGCGTCCGCTGTACACCCGGCCTGACAGGTGGCTCGATAATCTGTGATCAGGGAAACATCATTTATCTTCGTCCCGTTGGCGAGAGCATCGCACTTTCGGCCCGATCCCGGATCATGCACCGGATTTTTAATTAAAATCCCCCCGGAGTCGAAAATTTCATCGAAAAGAAAGAAAAATCACGGAATTGCGATCAATCAATCCGGCCCGTGTTCTAACCGGAACTCCACCGTCATAATGAACAGGCCGATCGGAACTTCATGTGGGGCCGTGTCGTACGGATTAATATAATCGAGAGAATATCAATTCCGGTTATCTCGCCCGTACAGACCGAAAATCGGTTCAGTGTTAGGTGCGTCAAAACTTGTCGCAGGTTATTAAAAGCACCGTCTCTCTCCCTCTCGTGATATCGGTCCCGATTCGGATCGATATAATCGGCGCAATATCCTCCACGTGTCGGTCGTGTCGGTCGTAAACGCGCACCTCGCGATTCCGAAGAAATAAGAGGCCGGAAAAACCGAGGAAATTTACGGAAAATTATTGCGCTCGCGTCTGGATAGATGCGCCGCATATTTCATCGCGCCTTTTGTCTCGGGTAGCATCATCATCGCACTTATTTTATCAAATTTTATCAGGGCGCGAGAGAAATTTCGGGGCAGGCGACCGGTTTTCGGGAGCGTATTTTTTAAGCCAACATCATAAATCTATCCGCGGGGGAAAAGCTTCGCCCGATCCTCATTCATCATATTATAACCCCTCGCAAATGATAGGGGGGGGCAGGTAATATTAACGCCTTGTAATAAAACTTGTTTTCTTCCATCACCATTACCGATGCTAGGCTGCATATTGCCAAACGACGGCTGCCTGAATACCAGGTGTTCCAGAAAAACTACCCCTCAAAAAAAAGCTCCGAATTTTTTGTTGTTGCCATTTTGGTCAATCCGGCACGCGGAAAGGGCGTCGGAGTGAGAGCGTTCACTCCAAATGAATTGGACACACTTAGATTAAATCCGGATAATCTCTTTTTATCCGAGAACACAGTATCGAGGAGGACTGGGAAGAGCAATTTGCGGCACGATTTTGTTTCCGAAGACAATTTATCAACCAATTTGCCGCCCCATGAGGCCCTCGACGCATCACCGATCGGCTAAAAAAAATCCGGGAATCGGTTCGAATTCGGGTCGCCACATGCATCCGTCGTAAAAATGCGACAATGTCGGCTTTGAATGTAAATTTCGATATGTATTACGGTTCGAGGGGGATGGAGGGCATCGGGAAAACGTCGTAAAAGTCCAGGTGGTCTGCATCATGAAATCACGATGGCGAAACGCCGCATCCGGCATCAAAAATCGTTTTCATACAAAAAAAATAGAAAAAAGCCCGGGCCATAAGCGTGCGGCACCGCTTTTGCAGCTTTACAACCCTTCGGGGGCTGGTGCGGACCGCGCGCGTAAAATTGCTACCCCGTTACCTTGTCTTCACGAATAACGACCACACATACAGCGATAAAACACAATAGAAATACTCGACGACAACACTACGGGAAATTTAATACGACGACTTGCCGCAGAAACGAAACAATCGACCCTCTTCCAGACACTTCCGAGGGGCAGATAAAACGAAGGACCCTCTGCGACAAACAACGCGGACCGGCGAAATTAAGAACCCCGAGTTCGTTGCAGAAACAAATCTTGACTAGGGTGAACTTTATACCGAGTGTCGCAATCTTTGTCGCATATTGTATAATGCACCCTCTGTATAGAAAAAAGAAAGAATCGGAGAGGTCGAATCTGGAGCTACGGTCAATAAATGTAGCGTTTCCTATCTAAACTAATAAAATCCCGAACGATCCGATTTATCCCGAGTTGCGACACAATTCCCCGGTAATCGAAAATTTACTGTATTTGCGGCCGGAAATACCAAGTCTCGATTAGTGGACACGATTCGGGAACTTTATTGGGGGAAATAGTAAATTTTACGGTCCCGTTACGCCCGAGACCTTTCCCAATAAAATAACTGGGAAAAAACACCGGTTTAAGGCCATAATTTCCTCTGGTATTCGCGATCATACACCGCGCGCGCACGGTAGTCCTCGTCGCGTGCAATTAAAATCCTCTTTGAAGCCCGAACCGAATTTACTAATGGTGATGAGTTTTTGTTCCGCCATTTACATGACAAACACCGTTCCGCCATTTCGGCCCCCTCTCGTCGGCGCGAGCGCTAAAAGCCCGTTTAATAAGCTCCCAGAAAAAGCTCCCGAAAGGGCCCATGATAATATAAGGAAGGGCCGAGCGGATTCCGGCAGGTTCAACAGTTTGGTGCGGGGGACCGAGACCCGGACGATAACAAATCGCGTCGAATTAATTCAAGTCGAAAATTTAATTTTCTCGGGGACGCTCCGGAGATATAAAATAACGTGAATAATTAATGTTTTGATGGATAACGCTCGGGCGGCTTAATTCCGCGACACCGGCACGACACGGAGTCTCGAAAATTGAGAAACGTCGTCGACGCGGAAAAACTTTCCACTCGTAACATCTAATGGACGACGGTTCTCTCTGGAGAAATTTGGACTGCAAACGTTAAAGTACAGGGACGTCAATCTGCATGAATACATTACTGGACGAATATAAACAAGAATAAAATGAGAAACAACCCTAGTAATGTCTCAAATTTCGTCACAGTGACAATCGATTACTCAACATGCGTTATGATGCGTGTGACGATTAATTCCGTAACGAAATTCTAGTGGGTGGAGGTTCCGGGTTTAAAATTGGAGAATTGTAGGGACGTTTCGGTCGGGATATGTTGGAAAATAAGAGCAACCGAGGAAGGTAATTGGGTAATTGTTTCGGGTAGAACGGCCGGAGTAAACCCTTACACAACAATGGTTTCTTCTTGTAATTAGCGGACAACTGGGTCGTCGGTGGTGCCCGGGCCCGGAGATATAGAGGCGCCCCCTTTTGTTTGGTAACGTTCGTTTTACTCGGCCGATCCATTTACAGGCATCCAATTACCCGCGTGCACTTTGCCGGCCGAGCCGAGAATCGACAAATTATTGCCGGAATTACTGCCGCTTCTTTCCGCTTTTATCGAAACCCGATATAATAACACCCGATACCGCCCGGATACAGCGAACCTTGGGAAATAACGTCAGGAATTAGATGTCACTAGGGCTTTAGAAAAATTAATATACTAGGACTCATAAAACAATGGGTTTTTGACTTGCGCCTGACTGCTTCGGTCGCAACTTTGGTCGCAACTCGGAATTAAAATCACGTTACAGTCTCCAGAAGATGGAAGTAATTGTGATGTGTGGGGAGTGGAAAAAGGACGAAACGCGATATACAAGTGCGAAGAAGGACGAGCGCAATTACGGACATGCACCCCGGCCACCGCCCCACGCTGACGCCTGCGCCGCCACTGGCCCGGCCCCGATATACGAGTGCATTTCATATCCCCGTGCACAGAACGTGTACTCTATCTAGTCCTGGGGCAGATTAAACAGTCACGAAAACGACACGCGACACATATGTCAATAGAGCGTTAATAATCTTCCAGTAATAAATTGCTATCACCTCTCTGAATTATTGAAAAGCCGACATTTCAACCACTCGTCCTTTTGTAGGAGTTTTACTGCCAAAGCACACATCCTAATCAACTACGACTATTCATTTCTCTCGAACTTTGCCGCATTCAGATTGCAATCTGGTCAGATCGATTTCTAAGTGTTTTCAGCCTTGTAATTTAATAAAGGCATTTCAGGTTGCACCGCGAACTAAAACTACGCGGTACAGGATATTAACGCCATAAAGTCTGCATAGGAAGGATGAAATAAAAGGTCGCAACTAACTAATACTCAGACTGCATCGCCGTTTAGTTTGTTCATCGTGTATCCAGTTTTCGAATAGTTTCGCTACTTTCCGTTCCGCTGCGCTCACATAAAAGTGCATTAGCGCCTAATAAGGCCAAAGTAATAAAAAATCGTAAGTGCGGACGGTACGGAATAATATCGCGTGCGTTTCTCATTATGTAAACAACCCCTTTATGCCCGACTATCACAACAACCTCCACGATCCGACTCCGTCTGTGCCGTACGGGTAGTTAGTTAGTTCATCAGTAAACGCAGTACATTACCATTTCAGGAATCAATTAGAAGGGATAATGGTAATGCGTTTCTGGGCGGCGTGTGCATTATGCGATCCAATATAGCGCTAATAAATACGCCCGTATCCCCCGATGAAATAGCGTGTGCCCCGAAAATTATTATGCCGTCCATATACGTATGTATATGCGAGTGCGCCGGCTGTACATAAACCGATAGGTGTTATTATATTCGAGGTACGGTCGTATAGTGTAAATAAACCGCCATTAAGGGTCGTTTCGGACCTTCCCCTTCAAGATACGAGACCGTATCGTATACGCGGTAATGTCCTAATGTATTCCTTGAGTGCATAGGAAAACGAACAGTTTATCACACAAACGAAAACCGAAATCCCGATATGGCGAGCCAAGACAGGGCATGAATAAATTATCATCGTGCACGCTTATAGGGCGCATATCGTCTAAGTGTTTCACCATAGACTACCAATTTTGGCAGTCTTCGTAAAATCGGTCAACGATATTGTTGGCCCGGGTCCGAAATGCGATAACGACCAAATAGGGGATGATTAATATGTCGTCCGTAAGTGATTACGATACTCAGCAGAAGTCGGTAATGCCAATACCGAATTCTGCGTATAATAGTTATTAGGTGTATACCCTCTCTCCGGGTAACCTATAGTTAGCAGCTATGGGTATCGAGGGCGGCTGTATAATCCAATTAAAATCGGTCGCACGGGAGCCATGTATGACTCTTATCTGGCCCGGGCTGCGAACCATTAATAATTTACACGGGTTAATACCCCGGTTAAAACTACCGACCAATAAGGCAAATCCGAATACCTGCACCCTCTTTTACCGATCGGTATTATAATGAACGTTGACCGATTTCCATGTGCGGCTGAAATAATTAGATCGTACAACAAAGCGGGGAGGAGGGTTCGTTCGCCCCCCGGAATCGTCCGGACGAGAGAAGAAGGGTGGATAAAAAGATAAAGCCATTAGAAAAACACAAATCTCCGAGCGAGTTTCGTTCTTTGCTCTCGAAAACAATGTCCGTATAATTAGAATTGAATTCGCGAACAAGTTGAGATAATTACTTCAGACGGGGCCAATTAAATGCCTATACAAAATTATTTTAATTCAAAGTTTAATTTCCGTCGAACGAAACGAGATGAGCACCCGGCTCGAGGTTATCCGTCCCACCCTCACACACGTAGCGCCCTAATTCTGGGCCGGGGGCGAATCTAAATGAAAAATCCAACAAACCGTCGAGTTTTCATCAAACTTAATTAACGTCCATTTAGGGAGTCTGATATGGATTTTTATGAGACAAAGTGGGGGGCAGAAATCGGATTTTCTTGTGCGTCCGCTCGCCAGTTATCGGATGCAGAAAATGGCAGAGCGAGTGGATCGCATCCGGACTCGAACTCCCCGGAGCGTTTTGGAAAATTGAAACACCGACTGGAACAAAACGCCGGGCGAACGTACACACTACACTTACCCACCCCCATGTTCCGTTATTAATGGTCCCGGATTCGAACGCGTCAATTTCCGGGAGATTAATGCCGCCACACCACCTTCGATACCGAGAGGGATGAAACGAAAAAGGATTCGCGTCATATCATTGAGATGCGACGAGACGCAACGTGGAACAAGTTGCGCCCGCTCTCGCGGTCGCAATCAGCCTTGCGTCGCCTATCGATAATCCGGATCTGAGCGTTTTTCCAGCCTCCGCCGGGTGAGATAAGACCGTTTACGGGGTCCCCGAGGACGAAAAGTCGAAATCTCTGGCAGAGGGCGATCGAAAAAGGATAAACGCACCTGGAATCTTTCAGACTGGATCGGAGTGATTGGACGCGTTCGGTTGATCTGTTGCGCCGCATATAAATTTCGAACCTTTTCACTGGCACATCTCGATCGGCCTTGGGAATTCCAGAAAGATTACGCAATTGGGTCGGCTGGAGCCCATGAATAAGCGAACGGATGCGGCGTATAGAGATGCACCACTCGAAAAGACCCCCCTTAATAATGCATGAGCGTCTGGTCTTTCAGACCACCTTCGCAGCGCTTTTTACCAAATTTATATCGGGAACGGCTATTTATAAACCGCCCTCCGAAAAACGGCATTCATTTCGATATCTGATATCGTGACCACCGCCATTTCAGATATAATTTCGTTACTTTTTCTGGTGGTTTTTCTGTCATTTAAATAAGTATTCAGTATCCAACGGCCAGAAAAAGTATTCGGGCAAAATAGAGCTTTTTCTAAGCAGACATCCATAAGTGATGTAAATTACGAATCTGGCTTATACATTTATTTTTCATTTTTCTCATAATTAGGGATTAAAATTTCGAAATAAATATAACATGAAACCTGCTTCAACCTTACAGAAATGGAAACATAAATAATACCACTGTTTTGACTGTGGTATTTACTGCGGAATGAATAAAATAAAAAATTGTCGACAATATACGTGCAAAAATTCAGTATTTACTGTAGCTCACGACACATTAAAAAAAGATCAATGAATCGGGGCAATTATACAAACGTTTCTCTGTAATTTAATCGCGTTTGATGTATAGTTCGAATAAAAATAGGTCATTTTATTAATTAAAGTCTGTAATATGAATATATCCGAAATTTGATAAAAAGCGCTTTTTTTTTCGTATAACAGCATAGTATTTTTTTTCTGTCTAAAAGAGTGCCGATAAGACTTTGTCGGGGTGTTTGAGTGCTAAAAGCTCGCCGAGAGCGGTGCAGCAAAGTGCCCAGTAAAGACAGGGTGAAAGTGGCCCGTTCGGCCCTCCGTGCCGGAATCCGCCCCATAAAACCCGCGAAAATCTGGCCGAATCGCCCGGCCCTGATAGCGTACGACACCGGTGTCACACGGTATGGATTTTTTATTGTCGGCCGCGTTTGTTCTACGTGACGTTGCAATGTCAAGATGTCCCAAAGCGTTGCGTCATTAATCTTGCAGCATCCTACAGGAGCAACGCTGATCCTGTAATCTGTGTCTCCAAGGATTTATCTCTCTTTGTCTGTCTGTCGCTCGTCTATTGGTCTGTTCCTGGATGTCACGTCGTGCGGCACAACACCCGCACCCCGAACAAACACAAAAACGTCCCCTCGACGGTGCCCTAAATAAATAAAGGCCTCGCCGAAATGACGTCTCGGACTAATTAACCCCGGAATCGCTCTTTTAATGAATCCGGTGACTCCGATAAAAAAAAAGGGGTGAGAACATATTTCGGACGCGTCATCACGTGCTAGAAATGAGTTATGATAAGGGCGAGGGGAAGCTTCGGGAGACGTCCAGAATAATACTTTATCTGTTATCGGGGTTCTCTCTCTGGGTGCGAGATCGATACGCCCCACAGCCGCACATACGAGGGGTTAACGATCGCGTGCCACGTTTTCCTTCCACCCACCCCTAGCGTACGTCACAGATCGTAACGTCTTGAAAAATGTTTACGGTGTACCGAAATCGAATTAGTCAAAAAGGAAAAATACAAAAATCTGCATGAGAATACCTTTCTATGGATATGATTGGGATTTTGGTTAATTTCAGGTGTAGAACAGTTTCATTTAGGTCGACCTCGAGTCACCGGTTCCAGGGCCGGCCTCACAAAGAGTGGCGATAATATCCCGAGATATTTTAGAGTGGTGTAATTGTACCGAAGAAAGAACGCCGAGGGCGATCCGAAATGATCATCGAATTTCCCCCATTGTTGGAAATTGGTCTATTATTCGTCGGTTTCGGGGGCGGCATTCAGGACCGATCCGTGAATAGGTTTATTGAAACGGCCCGGATAATATGTAAAGCAGAAGAAGGAGGCCAGGGAGCTCCTTCCGCCATTCCGTACCGAATATCATATTGCCGACGTGAATTCTTCCCTTATTCTATACGAGTCCTGAATCTTAACCGGCGAAAGGAAGAAGAGTTAGTTAACGTAACCGGAGGGTTTCGGCTTATTATCGGCGGCCGGTTTTTAGAACACTTCACGCGTATTGCACCGAGCCTCCGGAAACGCGAAATGTGTATCGTGTGCATGCGAGGATCTTCGTTCGCCTTATTTTATCACGCCACCCCCGGACTACGTGACCGGAAACGGCCCGGATTTCGTAAAAGGGGCCGCAATTAAACCAATTAGCCCGGCGATCGCATTAAGCTCCCGGCCGGAATCGGATCAGGAATTAATCGCGAAACACCAACAAAACAACCACTTGTGATACCATGTGATAAAATTTAATAAGAGGATTTTGTAGAATTTCAATCAGATTCGGGCAAAAATATAGGAAGCCCCGATTTCGAACCGAATTAATCCGGGGTCGGAGCACTCATAAACCATCATTTATCCGGGTATTCTAACCTGGATTGATGATATCCCGCGTTAGTGGTATCGATCGGAAAATTCCGGTATGGGAGTTAAATACCTGGCATATTTCATCCGACAAAAAGTTCGCGTATAACGCGTTTAAAATTTAAAGAGAGCAAAAGGGAATCCGATACCGCGAGGAAAGGGTGGGTCGGAAGGAAAGTGGTACGTCGGCCGACATACGCAGGGCCGAAATAATAAATTAGCGTGTAATGTGGAGTGAAGGAAGCAGCAATAAAGCAAGCTATAGGCCCGAGGGAGAGGGCGAGGGTGCCGCTATACGCGTCCGTATAAGTGAAATGAATGACGACCACTGAACCGCAGATATTAAACCGTAACCTCCAGCCACATGCCAAATAAAGTACACTTAATGCTCCCCGGAGTCCACGCCGGGCGGACCTCTTCATTTCGCTCCCGCCATCCTCTGGGTTCTCCGGAGGAATGCACAAATAATACACCATCTGCACCTACGGCACTCTCCGGCACCCTGGATGTCAAATTATCCCCAGGCCAATTCGTAGGCGAGCGAGGATTTTAATTAACACCTTTTTCGCAAAGGATAAATTCTGGAAATTTATAAAAACGGTCATGAAGAATTCCTGCGACTTTTCAAATATTTTCATAGATCCTGAGAATTTCTAAAATATCCAATTGAATTTTCTAGAGTTCCTGAAAACTTACAAAATAACCATCTTTCTACATCCCGGTTTTCTTCAGGTCAAAATCCGGGCGCCTTATCATCCTCCGGGCGTCGGATAGTTGGGAGAGTATTTAATCTTGCTTTACCCCTCGCCAAAACTCCTATCCTTCTATATCATTTTTATCTCTTCAATATCTCATTATCAACGTATCTCTCGCACACGCCGAGCTCCCGGAGTGATTCTTTCTCGATTTCAGTGCCGAAACTCGGCCGAAACTTTTGCGCCCGCAACCGAGAGACGTGATGAATGAAACATACAGAGAGAACACAAGAAACTTCATTACGGACCGAGATTGGTTCGATTCAAAAGTGAAAAAATATCGTAATGCACCTAGCAAAAAACCGGAAACTGTGTCAAGTGATAATTCGCATCAAACTCTAGAAATTTCGCATAAAACGTGGTGTCGCAGTAATCCTCATTATTGCGCCGTCTCTCCGATGGGCGCAAATTTACGAGGCGACTTAACGATATGCACAAACCGACCCCCTCGAAATAATCTAAACAGTCGTTTAATTGACTGCATTAAATTCAACACTGTGTACCACCCGAGGACGATATAAAATCTAAAGCGGGGAAGCACCTCCCGAAATGACAGCCGAATTTCGAGGGGTGGGTGTGGTTGATGGGGGGCGGTTTGTCTAACTCGGGTAATTAATCGAGGACGACAACATTATAAAACGGGAAGCGACGCCGGATTAATTCCCGTTTAATGCTCCGGCAACAGACGGGACGCACACTCGAGTGTCGCTTATTGACGAAGAGGGGTGTCGGCGTCTGCACCTCCCTCTATAAGTTTATCAAGGTGCATCTAATTCACCCTCTCTCCTATCATCAAGGTTTTCGGACGGTCGAAACGAATGTAAGTACGAAATTCCCCGAGCTGATATGATGAGGGTGCAGGCAAACACGACGGCTAATTTGCACGGCAAACATCCTCCACACGCGTGTGCGCCGTTCGATCGGCGCTAATTATCGGCAAATATAACCGACCGCCCAATTAAGCCGAGCCTGGGAGAAATCACAACCTTCGATTTTAACAAGTTTTCCCAAGAACTTCCGAGAATGTAAAGTTTCAGAGGCTTGAGGTCGTGAGAAATTTTATGGATTCCGGCGAGAATTCCAAGCATTCCAATCAACTTCCTTACGAATTTCCGAGAATTGTTATTCGCAAAGAACTTCAAGCTCAAGAATTCTAGGATTTTTGAGACTTCTCAAAACCTCAAATTACTTCCTTCCAAGAACTTCTAGTTGCGACCCATTATTTCCACCACAGGTGTGCGATCGAGTGACAGGTCTAGATTCGAGACACGTCGCAAACGACCTCCCCGTAGACGTATAATATGTGGCGTGGCGGCAAACTGTATCACAGTGACATGCATAAATTCATGAGTGCGTGCGAGGGCGAGTATGGCGACATCTGCCACCGCACCGAAGACGACGACCGATTTCGCGCAGTATAAATCAGAAAAATCCAAAAGAAAGAATCGCCTTCTCGAACGCACAAAAAGTGATTGCTGCTGCCGCTTCCGCTTTGAAATGCGCGTTTTGTGCATATAAGGTGCATCTAATACCTACACCCAAAGTATACAAAAGTCTACATCGATTGTCGCCTTCAAAGTTGGCAGATCCCCTGGAGGAGTCGCGAGATTCGCAACTTCGCCCATTCGAGCGTGTACTACCAACTTTGAATCGAGAGACTACCTATATGGCCTATGTACAGGATGCTGCAGAACTGGGCTCAAAATTCATTGAAGAAAGAGAGGGGTCGCAAAAATTTACACGTCGTTCTGAGACACCCTGTGCGGCTTCTAGTACAGATATAACTGCATGCAAGAAAGTGCACAAAATTGAGAATGAACAAGATAAAAGGACAGAAATCGAAACGCCTAAGCGTCACATACCTTCGTCCGTTTCTAGCAAAGTGATATTATGGCAATTGGTGAAATATCCTATAATAGAAGGCACAATGTAAGTTTACGCAAATGAACACTAAGGTATATCGATACTAAAGAAAAAAAGACGAAACGAAAGAAAGCGCAAACTTATCTGGTTGAATCGTGTATACGAGGGTGGCTGATGGTTGGGGTCTCGAGGCGAAATCAAATCTTTCGGACTGAAGGAGCAAACACGGATAAGAGACGAAAAGTTTCCCTTCTTTATCGGCGAATTTTTCACGGAGCAAAATCGCAAAATCCTACTCATTTAATAATAACGTCGGGCGATGGGTGTGTAAATTGTTTAATTCGGTTATAAATATGCGCACGAGGAAGCGCGCGCCCCCTAAAACCGGAATCGTTTTCTCGCGGATAAAGTGAAACAATGTAGCCCGACCGTTCCCGCGGGAATTGCCTCGTCGGGTGCGGATTTCGGTCCAGAATCTGCACCGTTATCATAACCATCTCCGGCGTGAAACCGGAAACAACAGATACTTGCGCCCCGCCACCGCCATGCACACATCCACTTTGCACATAAGGAACGAGAGACCGACTTTAATTAAGAATCACGACCGACCGTCATGGCTTGTACTCGGTTACTCGAAACGCGGTCTCCTTTCTGGTTAATCTCGACGAAATTAGCGACGAGTTTTATCGGAAACGACACATGTCGCGGCTCGTTATCGCGAGCGCGAGCCGGATTAGACTCCGCCGTCGCCGGACTGGTAATTTTGTATTAATTGGACTGGGGGGGCTCGCCGCCATACTTCAGTTAACATGGAGAGAATTAATTTAGTCAATTAGCTAATCTACCCATCCATCAGGCGCACGATGAGCGCTCGTTGTGAGCGTATTCATGCAGGTCGCTCTGGAGATCCTCTATCTCTCTGTGTGCCAGCAGGGGGCGCAAACGATTGATGGATTTGCGCCCCCTCACCTGACGTACAACCTGCTGAATGTAATTCCGATCAAACGAAACCGATTAGTAATAATAAAGCGACAACACAGGGAAATTTCTGTTTTCTGAAACGCAAACAGGCGAGAAATCCCGAGACACTCGGCACTTGCGTAGATGATGGGTTCGCCTATACGCATCGACGGTGAAATTTAATTAAAAGAGCGAATTTCGCTAACAAGACTCCCTCTCTATGCTCCCGTACATCAGCCAGAGTAATGTGTTTATGCGAGCCGTATTAAGTGAATTTCGCGTATACACGTTTGCACCACGGGAGCGTGTCGGCCCATCGGGGCATAAAAACAGGATATTAATATCTGCAGGAGGCGACAACCTGCGGGGCCGTTATTACGGGCGTTATTACGAGCAAGAGAGGCGGCCCGCTCTCTGTTGCAGAGGTGTAGTTTGATTTACGCCAGTCGGTGTATTGTGCCCCCGGCTGAATACTGCAATTACACGAAAGACGGACACGTGCCCTAAACGATCCCTTGTACTCCGGGACCATTATTACCCACCCGCAGAGCACGGCATCCCCGGAGCCGATTCGGCCGCCCCCGTTCGCGATTAACATAAAAATAATCGTCCCCTCCGACACGGAAAAAAGCGACGGTAACGACCGTGTACCCGCGAATACGACAAACGTCCCGGATTTCGGGTGCAGCATGCCGTAAATTTCGTACGTATACGCGAATTCCGGGCGAATTCATCGCCGGCGGAGCTTAATTCGTTCGAGGCTCCGGATTACGGTGCTTCTTATTCGCCGCACATAATTGCAGCGTGTGTACCGTTCGCGTTCTACGGAATAATCGGTGATTTTTTTCTCTCTCAAGTCGGGTAATGGTCGGAATCGGAGAAGACGAATTACCCATGCAAAACACGTCCGAGTCGGATTTCTCTAATCACATTGTTCCTGCTCGGGTGGGTCCTTAACGGACCGGCGTCATCGGCCGCGGAATAAGAGAGCCGAGTTACACCGCCGCAGGCCATTATGGCGGTAATATGCTAATACAGTCGAACCCCTCTATTAGGGACACAAGCCGGTATCGGCGGAAGCAAAAAGTATCCAATTCCCGAGGTAAATAGGTATCAGGAACAAAACGAAGCTTTCTGCTCCAAGGCTGCCAAAATCATTTGAAAGTCTTTGGTCAAAAGCATGAATTAGCAGAGTTTCAATTTAGGTGTCCTACGTTACCCTGGTTGTCACGTTTATGATCCGGGTCGAAAAATGCAGATGAGTGTCCAATTTGGCCAGAGCCGGAATGAAACGCGGTCAAGGGGAATTTTAGATGCGGGCTTTAGTCGTCGATTGACGAGCATAATTCTCTCATCATCTCCGGGATCCACCGGTCCGACCCCAAATCCACCATCCGACAATTTGGCGGCGAACATTTCTCGTGGCCAAATCGACCTACCGAAGCGACACGTCCCGTCGGGATGGTTTTTCGGTACGAAAGGGACGTCCTAAATAAAGCAATGCCCTCCCCACGATAAAGAACCTTTAATAATTGATGACGGATCCTTTCGACTGTGGTACCACACGTTTTACATCCGAAATTCACGTGTCCATACATGAACCTATCACAGCGAGAAAATCCAGTACGAGGGCGAACATGCCGAGCCCATCCAATTAAAACATATTTTTCGGTAGTAAATTCTCGCCTCGCCTTGAATGTGCGTGCGTCCACTTGAAAGTGCCAACAGAGGTAAATCACCGGGATTAATCTAGAAAGTCCGTGATTAGGACGCACTAGCCCTTTTCCCCTTTTTTCCAAAAAGCATACGAATTTGATATGTTCCAGTCTTCATTGAAATGCCATATCTCGATAACTTCAACATCTCATTAGCAGGAAATGAGCTTCTTCCTTATGCTTCCTCGACTTCATGCACTTGTTCATGATTTAGTCCTTGGTAATAGGTTCTTGTTATCATCATACCACTGTATGAGCAACGTATAAGACTACAAAGCTTTTCATCTGGTAATCGGGAACATTTCAAGTTGTTGGCTTAACGAACCACCGGAGCCGGTATTCAGCATTTGCTGCCGATCGCAACACACACCTAATTACCTCGAAACACAAATTTCTGAAAGGACGAACGTCGTATTCCGAGCACGTGCGGGTATCCTATTCACCGTACCAACAGGAATCAAGACATAAAGGTCAAGACTGACCGCGGTGGATCGATATCTTCCGGATGACTCTTACTTTATACGAGACACAGAATACTACAAACTTACGGTTGACGAACGGGTCTTTAGATCGTTTAGGCGATCGTGGAGACAACTGTCGAAAGTACTCACCTCCACCACCACCACCGCCGCCTCGACGTGCTAGAAAAAAAAACAAGGATATCCAGTGAAAATTGTCAGCAATTTCCAAGTACTAACAAGTGTAAGAGTACTAGTAACCCGTCACCAACTAAAGAGTGCCGTCCAGATTCCAGATCACTAGAAATATCAGGGTGACTTGTTGAACGTCTGGTAGTGAAATGGGCACGTTCTAATTCCGGAATGAACCGGAGCTTTCCGGCGTGTTGACACAGCAGCAACCGCATCCTTCTGTGCACATAATCTCCGCCAGTCCCGATTCAGATGTAGTGGTAGTCGCGGGTTGTAGGTACGGATAGGTAAGTAGGTATTTACCGATCTCGACGTTTCGCCCGAGCCCCGGCTCCGGTATTAAGGCGACTCGTCTGTTTTGCATACGACTAGAGTTTCGGGCTGGATGATGCAAGCTCTCTCCGTTTTGCGGGACGGAGAACGGCCGTGTGCAATGTGCATCGCCTGCGGTAATCATATCCCGGGCGTCCCGCAATCAAAATGAATTTCCAACTTGCCCATCATCCCTCTCTAGCTCAACTAGCACGTCTCCGCACCCCCGGAGGGAACCCCGGTCCGGAAACCGGCACAAATCCGAATTTATTCACCATAATGCGACTATAGGTGGATAGTTACCGATTCGCAATTGCCACCCGAGGCCACATTCTGCGCTTTGCACATGCATTATACGAATCGAGGTATTGGTCCATCTGAAATGGCTTCTATTTCGAAAGCAAAATCAGGCAGATTTGGACGTACAAGCCTAATATTTTAATGGGAGCTTAGTTGCTTCAAATCATTTTGGCAGTTTACCCTCTCGGTCCCATTACAATAACAATAATGGTGTTGTCGACATATTTGTAAGCGTTGCCGGATCGGCCCTTCTGGCCATAAAACGTAATCGTCGTCGTGTGGCGGCGCCTCGTGGTGAAGTACGGGCCTACATGCGATTGTAAAACCCGTACTTTACGACTCGTACCGCCATTAGCCCGGATTCGGGGGGGACCCGAATCTCGGAATTTTTCCGGGACGGTTCCCCAATTGGTTTTAATTGCCCGGGTAATTGGACCGCGAGTTTTGCGGCTTTTCGCGGATTTCCACCGACCGATGCGACTGTCGGATGATCCATTTATACGTCGAGGATTAAACGGACTTGGCTCGACGTACTCGTAAGTGTTTTAATTAAATCGAGAGAGGGTCGAATTGGCTAGGGGGAAAAAGGAGCGCAATAATATAAGAGATCGCCCGGAGCGATATAGTTCGTCCGGGTCTCGTGTCCCGTTGGAAACATCACGGAGGCGTGATAAATATTTGCTGTTTAATTAATACTCCGCAAATATTTGCTTTGTTCCTGCACAAAACAAACAGAGAGCGCGTTCGCATACAGTTGTACAGTCTATTTTTGCAAAAACAATGCGCCGTGAACGCGAACGGCCCATTTAAAATTCACACAAGTGGACCGGGAATGCCCGAGAGTTGTGCTCACTTTTGCGTAATTAACCGAAAATTTCCCCCGGTTTGGCCGTGATGCCGGAAAAAATGTTCACCGATAAAATACGATGGCGGGCGACGGGGCTAATCTTGGTATTTTTTTAGCTTTTTTCCGGAGGACATTGAAAAAGAATGACAGGCGCACCCCTAAATCCCAGCGCTGTCCGAAGCTCTGTCACGAAAGAATGGTCAAAAGCGAATCCGTTTTAGTATCATCCCTTAAAAGTTCGGGACATACGAGAAAAGCCTTCCGAGTAGAGAAAATAAACGATAAAAGCGCAACGCCAGGAAAAGTTTCAGAAGACAAACTCAATTTGGATTAAAGTGTTATACAAGAACTATTAAATACCGCAGCAGAAATCTAAAACTCCGAAAGCGGATTTATACCGACCCTACGACCGCTCTCTTTCTCTTATAACCGCGCACTCTTGAAAAGTAAACGAATCCCTTTGCGCTATAAAAATTTTCATTTAGAACCTATATAACTTTTAATCGGCGAGATTCGAGACTAGTATTGGGTATTATAACCCGGAAAAAAGTTCGAAACCCTCGATCTTTTCTCATTCGATTAGTCGCGGAAGGGGGAGCCGTTTGAGGGTGGAATCGGTGATACCGAGGGTTATTCGTCGGAAAATCGTCCAAGTTTTTCGATCACCACAATCAAAGGCGGCTTTACTCTTTGTCCCGACCTAATACATGGAAATTAACTTCATCCTCTTCATTACAGAAGCAAAAGAAATACGAGAGGGAAGAAAAGAAAACGTTGGCGTCTGAAATTTTCAGAGATTTTTATACAAAAGTCACTCGCGTCCTGAAAACTTCCAGATACCGAAAGTTTCTTTCCATAGTCTGAAACTTATTGACTTTTTCTGGATTGCCAGAATCGCGGCGCTTTTCTCTCCCAATGATAAACTTTTTCCCGCGCTAGGATGACACGTTTATAATGGCCGATCGTTTTTCTTATATCGGGGGCACTTTTAGCGTAATGAAAAATTTTATAGCGCCTTCCGTATATCGCTCTCCTATTTCTATACGGCCGGATTTTACTGCACCCTAAATCCTCATCTCGAGTCAAATTAAATTTATGAGCCGACTTAAAAAAATCGCTGATGTTTCAAAACTTTCCTCCACAGTTTCGCCATCGCAATTTCGACCTCGGCGGGGGGAAAACACGCGATGTGATTTTAATACGGGCGACATTGATCCCTTTTATGTGCGAACGCGAGGGGTATATTATACGTCGCCCGATTTTAATTGAAACGGAACAAAAGGGAGCCATTTTATGCAAATCGTTCAATAAAGTACCAGGTAATTATATCTTAAATTCAATGCCGTACCTATACCTGCACTAAATACCGAAAAGCTCGCACCCCACGGCGAAAGCTCATTGTTTCGGTCCGAATTTTCACCCTTTTCGGGGAGAAAATTCCGGCCGAGATCATTATTACGAGATTGCGTCGTGCACATTCGTGCGACACCCCCATCCGAGCCCCCGAAAAACCGCCACTTTGCTTATTTCGGCGTTTTCTCCTCAAAAAAAGTCGCGCACGCCACGCTAAATCAACAACCCCACCCCCATCGCGATACGCATTCATAATACACGAACTTATACGCGCCCCGCCGTATAAATAACGTGTACGGGGCCGAAAGAGGACGGAACACTGGCGAAACTGACAAAATGAAATATGGTGGATGCGCCCGGATACATTTTAAAGCAGACTCGCTCCTCTCTCTCTCTCTCTCTGCATAGTGTACCGCCGGTATAAAAGGAAGTGCGCTCTAGAAATTTCCAGGACTTATTGGAGATGGCTGGGGGCGATTGCTTTTTTGGAGCTTTTAGGGGTAATCAAGCTTCGACCTGTTTTTCACACCTTTATTCGTCTTTTCCCTCATACGGAAGTACTTTTATTGGCGAAAAAAGCGTACTTTCCTTCTCTATCTGCCATCTTAAATTGGGACGAAAGGCCATTAGGGCACTGTGATTTCCGGATAAACTGTCATCGAGGTGACGGACACGAAATGCTATTCGTGAATTATGGACGTAGTCCGTCATTATTTCGAGGATACAATGTGTCCTGTTTGGCACGCCGATTCGACCCGGACTAATTGACGTGCGGATTGCTTATTATTGGCCCACGGAAATTTCCAAACAAAAAGCTCCAAAACGCATTGAAATCTACACCGAATTCGGTCGGACCGAAATCCTCATAATTTTTTATTACTGGAAAACCGCCTCGATCGTTGATGTTTTTCAAACAAACATTATGCTGGCATTATTGTTGCAGTATCGAATATATGAGTATTAGGTACACATTCCCGGATGCGGAGCACAATTGAAATCTAAAATGATTTCGAATACGCGGACTGGAATTTCCGAACGAAATGCGCCCCATGAAAATACATCGGTTAGGATCCCCGAACCAATACGGACGAGATAAATCAATTTCGCGTTTTGTTTAGACTCCCTGGACTGGATAGATATCTGCAGATACATCCAACTTCGGTTCCGTGTCGTCACGTTGCATTCCACCTCGATTTTATTAAAAGCAAACAAGTGGTTTTTATCGTCCTCTCATCGGATTCGCGCTACGCCAACGTGAGCACGTCCAAATCGCTGAAATTATAATCGTTTCTGGATTTACAAAACGTACACAGAGTGTCCCATTACAGCAAATACCACCGGCAGGCTTATCCCGTATGACCATCATTGAAAAGCTCGATTGAACACTGGAAATGTTGCTTAAAATCCGAGTCATTGCCAACAAAACTCCAATAGCCAACAGCAGCGTTCTCAAATTACTTTTGACTGTATGGTCATATTTCTGAATTCAAAATAACCGACTTCAGAAATGACTGAAATATGGGGACACCTGATAGGTGGGTTGTCAACGGAAATTACAGTTCCGTACGCTTCTGGATATGGAGTGTAACAGAGAGAGAGGCTAATGCCGAACGAAAACAAAAATATGAACGGGCACACAAAGCGATAAGAAGAAAAGAAGAGGGACGCACCGTCCTCAGCCCTTCTTCGCCCGTTCCTCATACATGCGAGTGTTTGTATAGATACAAAGAGGACGTTTCGTGCTCGGCATAAGGGCGATTCGGTCGATTTTTATTGTCGCTGCATCCGGTGGAGTTAACTGATTGTACGTCTCCGATTTTTAATAAAAACCGAATGGAAACGTCGCAATAAACGCGAGCGCGGAATAAATCGCCCCGATTTTTTTCACGTGAAACGTTTAAATCCCTCTCCCACATGAAGTCGAGGGCGCCGCCACCCCTAATTCCTGCGGCGTACTAATTTCGCAAAACGTCAGTTTTAATGAGCTCCGAACCGAACGTTTTTCGTATTAATTTCCTCCGGAGGCGATAGCGCGAGCACAATGCAATTTCCTTTCGCGCGCACACATCACGCGTACACAAAGATCGAAACATCGCACCCTCCCCCGAAACGGGTTTAAATGAGATTACTTCAACTTGATATGATGACGGTAATTTCGGGAAGAGACGTGGAATCAACAACTCCAGAATAAATGGTGTCGTGCATCCGAGCGGAGACTCTCTCTCTCGATGTTGTAAATTAATACACAAAGTTGTTAATCATAACCAACGTCAATGCGAGCAACTGGGGGGCTGTCGGCCGTTCGCGCGCCCTCCATGAATCAGCGTTAGGGCTGATTAATTCGTGAGGGACGAGGGTCAGGAAAAATGACGAGTCCGGCCCACTTTTCGAAGAATCGAACGGCGTTTTTGCACCCAATTACACTATTAGCCGAAAGCTGTCGGACGTTACTTTCGGGACAAAGCCGTGTCGAATTCGGACCCAAGTGACGTCACAAACACCCCAGATAAGCCACGTGATTAATGACAGTTTGTGTTACTCCCGACCGGGATTACCGCATTTTTTCAGATCGCCAACTTTCTGACCCTTTCGGGAGCTTTTTATCGCGAGCTGCTCAAGACATCTATTAGATTAATTTGATATGAGCGTCATCGGAATTTTCTCGAGACTTTCCTTATTTCCACCGGCGTTTAGGGCGGAAACGCGGAAAAAATGCAACCGAGAGGGAGGTTTTTCCTCACGTCAAGTGGAAACCTAGATAAGTGATAATGGCGGTGTGGCGTGACGAACCCTCGTACGAACTTCGCCATTCTTATGTAATTCTCATATAATTTCTACTAAATTATCGGCTTTTTAATGGCGGTCTTTCTTTTCAAATGTAAATTTCTCCCACCCGTACCGGCGGGTAGAAATATGCGAGCGCAGGTAGATAATATCGAATTTCGGATTTATATAATGTTAAAGGGATGGAGTCGGGACGCAACCTCGAGGTGTCACAAAGTAAATTACAGTGAAAGGGATTCCTTGTCATGTGTCAGGTCGGGGGAAATCTGGCCGGATCCGAAAGAATAATCCCGTTATTTTTCTTCAATCAATATCACGAGAACCGCATCACTAAATCATTATTATATCCCCGAAAGTGGACGTACACACTGCGAAACCGCGAATCCGTGTCTAAATCAAAACTTTTTGCCCCCACGACGCATAAAACATTCATTACAGAGAGTACGGAAGCACCTATCGTGTTTTCGCCACTCCAGGACCCGCTCATTCATACTAACGAATGCGTGTTCCCTCCTTACATATCGTACTATGAGGAAGATGAGAGCGCGGGTACACCCCTACACGTGCAATGTTTTGAAACGTAATGAATATTCATTGTGGCCCGAGCTTTCGGTCTAAGGTTTTCGGTATATAATTACGGGCGACGCCACCGCAATATATCATAAGTTAAATTCGAAAGGTATGGTCGCCGGATACGTGAGTCGCATCGAAAAGGGCCGAAATGGATTTAATTAGGGCGAAGGGGCGGTAATCGAATACCCCCGCTATTTATATCGATTACGCCACAAGACTCACGCATTCAGGATTGCAACCCCATCTAGCATCCGCATCGCGAGAATCATAAAAAAATCCGAACCCCATTAAAAATCTCATTTTAGCCCTGGTAAATACCCGACAAATCTCGAGAAAGTCCGATAAAAGATCCGCACGGCATCCGGTGTCCGGAAACCGGAGAGGCCGTGGAGAGAGGATGTGCATTGCAAGTTGACGGTGCATGAAATGAACGGGGGGGCTACATGCCCCCGGCGAGAAAACCAGGGGTGGAAAGAGGGGTGAGACTCAGACATTGTGACGTATGAGACTTTGCACAGCTCAATAGCCCGAGAAAAGGACGGCCTTTCAGACCCGGATTCTTTACACATGTAAAGGATAACGCGTTCCTTGAGAGGACGAAACCGAGAAAAAAAGGCCCTCGAACCCCCGCCGGAATCCCCCGGGGGACTTCCGATCAGAATAAACAAACCCACGGTCCTCCCTGGAACGACAAAAACGAAAACACGAAAATGCAACCGGTTCTTTTATATACCGTGAAAATCCGGTTGTAGTTGTAACTATGTGGCTAAAACTGTAACGAAATTTGATTTCCGGGTCTCATTAGTAAAAGAGCACAGAGATTAATCAGGAAATTGTGCAATTTATGGATTAGTCCGATATAGTAGATAGGAATAAACCAATCTGTTGATTAGTAATTATTGACCTCACATCATAACCGCCAATAACTAACAATAACACGCATTCACTTTGGATGAAAAATGTCTTCACAAAACACATAAAACAATAACACACGTATTTTTTCGTTCTTTAGATCAGCGCATTTTTTACCAAAAGAAAAATTAATGAATCCAGTGCGGATCTTTTGAGCGAGTTCTTTTTACGAGAGGGAGCTTGTATAAATTCTCAACAAGGTTGGCAACGTTTTGATTAGAACGAATATAATAATTCCCGTACGGTTTCCGACCGTCTCTTTCTCTGTACAGAAAATGATGCGCTCTATTGAATGGGGGGCGGCGAAAACACGAACGGATCCCCCAAGAAATCTGAAACTAATTACGCAGTTCATCAGCCCTAATTAAATCCCCAATCGATGATGAAGTTTTCCAAGCGAATTACTTTCGCGGACCGCAAAAAGTCACCCGGTTCGAATTACCGATCAAAAACCGCAACTTTACCGAAGAGTACGGGAAAATCGAGATCGAGAATCGTGGTAAAATCGGTATGCAGAGGTGGCGCGACTGATCCGTCCAATTTCCGGACCCGGGTTTCCTATTCCGGCATTTAGTGCGACATCTAGTACTGTACCGTTGATTTCCTCCCCGGAGTCGGGACGCTTCCGCCCCGATAACGCCACCGGCGCGGTAATAACTCGCCCACCCCCGCCCTGAAAAATTGCTTAATTTCGGGTCGCGGAGGCGGCCGCTAAATGTGCCGTGATTTACGGCGGCCGTATTTTAATCGGCGGCGGCGGCGCCGCCGCGACGCCCAACAGCGTTGCATTTTTGTAATCACCCCTAAAGATAAACGCAGCTGTTTCAACAGCGCCCGCAATTCGAATTATTGTTATATTTCGGGGCGGTAATTCACGGGGACGGATTCGACACCGACGCTAACAGGGATTATCTCATAAATTAAAATCCGCCGACAAACCAGGGGCGTATTAGTTGTGTAAAGGGCCGAATTCAACCCTGTAAAATTGCGGTGACCCACTAACCTAACCGTTAACCGCAAGTAACTTCTACCCTTAATAGAGAGTTTTCTTTTTAGGCACTCAGGGACCCAGGAATAGAGTTAGAACTGCACCGGGTATCAGGCTGGACTTTGTAATTAGTGGCCCAATCAATACCTACGAAGTTATTGAAGCTTTCAAACCATGAATAATTGCCGGTTATTGATGACAACGCAACCGATAACTAGTATCGTCCAAATTAAGGGACACGGATGGTTAGGGTGCGGCAAAATTACCACGAGTGTCGAGAAAAAATTTCATGTCTTTACAAAAATCGTAGAAACATTGACAATTTTGCGTCAAAAGATGATGATGTCCACAATGGGCTAATTAAGCTCGACATTCTCGGGACGGGTCCAGAATGCGGCGCATTTACATGGCGAATTTACCCCGAGCGCACCGGAAAAAACCCTCTAAATGTGTGTTTGTGCTATAAATTTAATGCCAACTCTGAAGATTAATTATATTTGAAGAGAGACGGAGAAGTGCGGGGTTGAACAAACGAATATGAATAGCTCACAAAACTAAAGTCAACGAGCAACATAATGAATCAAAAACAAAAACAACTTTCAACACATACACGCAAATAACCAGGCAGTGGGAATAATTAGGATACGAGTCACAAAAGCTCCACATATGACACAGGGAGATACTCCCCCAAGCCTAGAACCGTATAAACAGTCAAAAAAACGCGCATTACTTCCTTGTGCTTTACGGGTAATTTAGTTGAAAAAAATTCCAGAGGACCAGAAATTTCTGGACATCATAATATAACAGTAACGCAAATATTTACACGGGGCCATCCAGGGCACCCTCTTAACGCCCCCGTATTTCATTTAATTAACACCGACAATGACCTCGTCAACCGTACCGAATCGAAATTATGTGTAACGCTTTTAATTGCCTCGTCGGAATTAAGCGAACTCGAGGACAGGCCATAAATTTCGTTTTTTCCCCTATCGTGAGTGACGTTCCCAAAATTAGAAACGGCTCTTTTTCTCTGACGATGTCGGTGTGGCGATCTTATTACACGATAGGACCGCACCGAGCGGACACGATATGGGCGTCGGATATTATTATAAATTCGACGCAAACGAAAAGGAAGTACGAGCATGGCGAAGGAGCTGGGAAACTTTCGAGACCCGCCTCTATTAAAAATGTATATCAGATTTTACGGCGAACGAGAGAGAGAGCCGAACGCCCCGCTGAAACTTCAGCAGTAAATTATACAGTTAATTCTATTACAATTTCCGAAATAATAATCCCTTGAATGGATCTCGGGGCGCATCGCATAAGCGCATTTAAAATTTCAGATTTCAACAGGAACGAATTCGCCGGGAATCAAAATTTGGCAGACCGGAAAATCTTTGAATTTGGTGAACTTTTTGAAATTGGGGTTTGTATTCTAGGGTGCGTTGCCAAGGCGAAGGGCCAAACTTGATCGTGACCGCGAGCTTGTGTATCGCCTCCGGATCGGAAAAAGCTCCCTGTTAACATACGATTAAGCGAAGATTACGAGAAAAATTCCCCTGGAATCGAGAGAACGGGGGCGAGAAGTCGACGGTTTTCAGAGTTGGCGTGACCGAAAGGCAGCCAGAGAGGGAATCGATAGCTAGAGGGCCGACACGCACCTGGGGGCCATCACATGGCAAACAGTCCACCGTATGATATGTGCGAATCGGCCGTCATTCGGACCGCACACCGCCGCCCCCAAAAACCCACCCCCGCGTCGAAAAGCCAGAGGGTAAAGTCTCTTCGATTTCACAAAGGCACATCCGACCCGATCGCATTTCCAATCAAACACGACCGGACCGGTCGCCCGCTTTGAACCTCCCTCTCGCTGGGAATATGGCGGCGCAGCGAACAAGTGGCCTCGTTAAGTGCCCTTTGAGCAATGTCGTACATTAATAAACTAATAATTACGGAACGGTCGAACCGAACCGAAAAACCGACCGATTTCCCGTGCGGAAATCAGAAAATACACCCATTTCGTTTTCTGGTCCTTCAGAAAGACGAAGTTCTATTTCGAATGTTTGCATTGATGAAATGAGGGAATTAAGGTCGAGGTCGCATGCAAATTTCCGTAGTATAGGAGTAATGTTCGCCTGCCCTTACCTATTCAATTCCGCGGAGAAAAATCGCCAAGAAAATGGAACCCGACGTTACGTTTTGCCAGGTAATTTACGGGGCGAAATCGATACGTGAATATTTCACGCGGTTCGGGCCTTGGAAAAATTCTTTTAATGCCTCAAATTGCCGTGCATTTCTCAAACCTAATGCATACGATCTACATGTACTCATGAAAGCCCCGGGACGGTGTGCGCTCTCACTCGCTTCTGTACGTGTACGAATTCCCCGGCGAGATAATGCATCATTTACATTCTGCCGAGATTTATTCAATACGGCCCGCACGTAATAAGAACCAGGAATTTGCCTAAATACCGCCAGTTTGCATTTATATATCCGCCTAGGTATTCAAAAGTTGGCATCATTGCTCGATACGAACCGGAAAAAATCCAGTTCGAAACTTTGTACAGTTTTAAGGAGACGGCGACGGCGGGTACAAAAACTATCATTAAGGAGAAATGGCGTGTGTCTATCGGGATCCATTTAAATTTCTTCTGAAATTACTGCGATAATGGCCAGAACCTCACTCGCGGACAAAAGCTCCGTTTCCTGCAACTTTTATCATAGTGTTGCGAAAACCGTGCAACAAAGAAGGGGAACTGCATTAGCGCCAAGTCTAGGAACAAATTTCAATGAGCTCTCCGGATTGCGACCGGGGTGAAAAAAGGAAAAGTGCGTTAATGCACAGAGCAGTCGGGGGAGGAAAAAACAGCCCCTCGCGGTGGCGTACGAGGAGTACGCCCGATTCGGACTTTGGTCGCGTGCCACGTCGTCATTTCGGTTCGTGCATGGCGTTTGCGCGTCTCATGCCGTATTAATCGAGTACGCCAGTGCACGGCAGTTTACAACAAAGCAACATGAAAAAGTTTATTTCTATAAAGTTTGGGATTAGAGCAAACACCCGCCCTCGAAATAATTCCGATTATACGTAGACGTAGACGCGAAATACACGCCCCCGGATTACGGCATCCGTATTTGCATACAAATTCAACCCCATCACCTGCACCGAAATGCCCCCGGAATCGCCCTCGACCTACCGAGCAAAGTGGTCGATATTCAGTAAAAGTCACTCGAAATTATCCTCAGATTGTAGAATGAAAATTTATTTCTAACGTCTACCTGGAATGTCGCCCGATTCAGCCCACCCACCTCTCTCTACCTTGCAGATTTCCCAAGAGGAGCGATACTAATTTGATAAGGGCCGCAATAATTGTATAAGAACGCGAATTAAGAATAAAGGCTAATAAAAAAAAACCGTTTTCCTTTTGCGGGAATCTAATTTCGCGTCGCAAAACGTCTTATTAAATTTCTTGTACTCGCGAAAAGACAATCATACCTACTACAGCAATAATACCTTATAATGTCGGACGAAAAACAAAGCCCTTAACGAAGTGTAGTGTATAGACGGTTATAACGAGGGGTGAGCGACAACGAGGCGAAAAAAAATCCACCCGAAATGCCGAAAACAAAGAACGAGAGACGAAACCTCCACCCAAATAAGCGCAATCAAGAAACGAAAGCAGAAATAAAGAACGAGTTGTTACGACAAACGAAATTTACCGAGCGACGACCGATAACACCTTCAGCCAGTTCGGTTTGTTTCATTCCAACAAAAGCGACATGGGTGGATTTGCCAGAATCGGTGCCAATTAGTCTAATGCCCAATACAGAATCTACCATATGGACAAATGGAATTGAAATACTGAAAATAAATGGCGATAAATAGATCCGATTTTACATGAATTACTGAAAAAATAACAGAAGGGTTTTCGCATTTAGTCTGGAGCGGTATTATCGACGGACGGGTCGCCAAAGTGGTAAAGCAATGAAATTAAAAACGAAAATTGGGTAGTTTCATTGTGACATGGAAACGTTTTCACGATTCTGGCGCCATCACACAGAGTCAGGACTGAAATGTTTCTGCTTTATTGCACCAATTTACGTGGAAACCCGCATATTTACCGAATCCATATCGAAATGATATTGACTGACATTTAAATAGAATAACTGAAAATGAATTGCTTTCATAGTTTACACACAACACTGCATCGCCATTTATTATTAGTTGATGGAATTGTTTAATCAAATGTCTTTACAATCATTACGATCGTCATCATTGTGGTAACTTTATTACTATGCAGGGGTGGAAAGGGCGAGGGTGTATTAGATACTATCGACACTTAATCATAATCATTGCGATCGCGATAAGATAACACAAAACGACAATGAAATACTGCCGGGTGCAAGAAAACTGACACGGTTTTCTGTCGTTTCGAGGGCCATATTTCGTTTCCCGGTCCGGGGAATTTTTCCGGGAGCGTCCAAATAATGCATCGAGCCAATTGAGATTTGTGGCCCGTGTAGAGAAAAACCGGCAAGTGCCGACGTGAAAATATCGCTCCGAATTTAATCGTCGAGGATTATTCAAAAAACGGGTCGCCACCGTTGAAAAACTGCGAGGTAATTCGCGAGTGGATGGAAAACGGTCCGAATTAACGATCGGTGAATTATTTATCGGGGTTTTCGCTCGACGTGCGGGTCTCGGGTAGGACGAGTCGTGTTTCAACATCCGTGTGTATTTATAATTTCTGACGCAAAACGTCGGTAAATATTAGACGATTCTAGGACTAACCTCTTAACCCGGGCGACTAAAATCATAAAACGCCCGACAATTTCCATGCGAAATGCATACGAACACTCTTGAACGCTTCACTTTGCATGCGAAATGAGAGAGGGCGGTCAATCGAACCGTAGACTAATTTACAAAGACCGGTCACGGTAAGGACGAAATTGGTTAGTTGAGGATTTGGAAGCTGATGGAAGGTTTCACTAATTAGTGTACATAGAATTGACCATTCGACGACTCTGTATACATTTCCCCCATCGAATATGATGAAAACGGTGAAAAAATAACGTGCTCCCTAATGTGAAGCTTCATAAATCATGCGGAAACTATTCGAAACCTGATAGCGATTTTGGGTAATAATTTCGGCGATGTATGAGGGGGAAAATGTCGCACGCTTGTAATAAAACTATGCCTAACACGAATCGCACACATTCAAAATGTTCCACCCCGACTCCCACAGGGGAGTCTTTATTGGTTATAACACGACGTTAAAATTTCAAATAACCACAAAAAAAATATCAAGACAAATTCTCGTTCCAATCTTTGTATATCTAGTAATTTATTATCACGCAGCGCTTTTATTCTCCCACATGGAAAAAAGTAGAGAATTTAGGCAAATTTATGTGTGCCACGGCGTATATTTTTTCAGATAGCTACCGATTATATTGATGGCGCACAGTCTTGTACGAACGGATCGTATAAATTACCGAGTTAAATTAGGCAGCGGATAACTGATGACGAGAGGGGGTCGTATTGCATTATATGCGAAAGGGACGATATTTTGTCACCGGTTCGGTTCGGAAACCCTCTCCTGGAGAGAAAAAAGAGGCGAGTATACGAGCGCTAGGTAAACATAATCTCGACGAAGACGACGATGGCGGCGAAGGAGCTTAAAGCTCGACATTATGAAATTCAGAATACGAAAACGGTAGTCAAATTTATTCCGGATTTTCGCATTCTCCCGGACGAACGTGAGTGTGTGTTTGCAGGAATATCATTCCGGAGATATTAAACTGTGACGATTCCGTTGTTTTGTCCTCGGCTGGATGAAAGCAAAGAAAAGGCAATAATTGGCGGCGAGCGCGACTGCAAAACGTGCACTTTTATCAGTAAAAAGATCGCGTCCTCACACTAAACCAACAAAACGTATGTTTGCAAAATAGTAGGGCTTAAAACTTTTCTAATACGTGTATGAATTATTGCGACTCCTGATGGCAATAACTGGAATAATTTAAAGTTGCGGCATAACGGTAATGCAACCATCACGACGTCGGTATAAATAATGGTTTAATTGGCGTCTGCCCGGTTATATCTTGAGTGCATTTGAACTTTATGGAGATTCGGCATGCAATCCATCCGAATTTCCTGCGGCGCCGACTTTTTTTTAAAGAAAATTGAAAATTTACTCACCATTGGAGAGGACTTGACCGGTCGCTATCAGCAGGATCAGAGGGGCAAAAAATTGGGCCCTCGATAGAGGCCCCCGTGGCGTCATCATCTACCTAGATTGGAAGAAATCAAGAAAAAACTTATAGCAAACCCTTAGTTTCGCATAATTTCTTCGGGTGAGTTGGCGATATCCTCGTCGTGAATCGAGGCAGGAAACGTTTAGTTATCACAGGCACACACTTTAAAAATTTACGAGATTATACTCGTTATATGCACACAGTTTTATAGAAAGTCGTACAATTAACGGACACAACGATTATAAGATTATGAGAGAATCACAGCTTAGAAGGGGGTGGTGGATTTATTTATCGATTTATTCCGCACTCTTATAGAGGTCAGTAAGTTTGGAAGTCGCTTTAATAATTGATATTCTTCTATAATATTGTCACTACCACATCATCCCTATGAATATCAACGTAGACTTTTTACGACACTAATAAAATTGAACTATCGGTAGAAGTAGAGGTGATGAAATATCGAAAAGCGGTCAGTCGTCATCCTCACAGCCTGAAACCGACCGCTTTTTTCCTGTGGTTCGAGGTGAAGTTAATGCCTTTCGAGATTATCATTTTTCGAGGCGTCTCGACCTGCCCTCACTGCGACACTCATGAGGCTCTCCTTCGAATGAGAAAAAGGGTCGAACTTTCACAAAACCGAAAGCATTTTTTCCGCTCGAGGGGTGCAAACTACCCGAATACGTCACACGTGCTCAATACAGAGTGTCCGATGCGGTGCGTGGTTTTTTCGCCGGTAGCGTGGCCACTACTGAGGCGTCAGAGCGTCGGCGGCGTCGGCGGCGGCGTCGCGGCGCGGCGCATTCCGTATGCGGGGGCGCCGCGCCGGCCCGCGTCTTAAACATGCAGATGCCGAGATTACCATCTCGAGTGGCTGCCATTAGCCCCCCCAACTAGATTGGTTTTCGATTATATCGTCACCCATATAAACCTTCAGGTCCGATCCGGGGGAGGAATTCGTCCTTTTATTCATCGACGGCGTGAATCGCTCACCTGGGGAGCTTTTTCGTCGAGCTTTTATCGATTCGACCGTACATACGCGGATTATTTATAATTCAAAATTTCACGAAAACCTCCGCCGACTTCATGGTTTCTTAAAAGGGTGACCCTTATAATTTCCGAGTCTCGAAATTGCAGTGTACACCTTTAAACCTAGAGACTGGCAGATACCTGCACACTGGCAGGTTGATATTGCAACTCCTTGAATTAATAACGCTCCGGGTATGTCAGTCAAGACGAAATTTTAAATGTGAAAGGGACGTCTCTAAAAAAGGTCGACAAGTTCCAGATTCGTGCACTTGTATTATTCATCTCTCGAATAATGCGATTTCTGGTTGAAATGTGTTTCGTCCGGGAAAATGGTGGATGGAGGGCGTCCTCAAATTAACCGGATACGGGAAAAATAATTGTTCGCTTTGAAAAATGCGACTCCGGTGAATAATTAGATCTCCTTTTCCGACGGCCCTTCCCCCGCCTCGGCTAATTAATTGTTTTGTTGCATCGAATTAATGTGGAATTTAAATTGATTTTTTGGCCGTTATTCAAAGTTTGCTCGTTATTCGGCGGTTTTGCCGCGCGACCGTACCGCCATGAAATCGAACCCATCCGAGCTTCCGATTGGCCATTATTATCCGATGAACTGCGACAATGCCGGAACTCCGAGTATTTTGAATGTATAAATTCTTAACGATTCGTCATCACCGCATCGCCACCCGACTAACTATTTTTCAACTCCGCTATCGAGTTCCGTTTTTTTAAAAGGATTCTATGATTATGACCGGAAACTCAATCATTAAAAATTTATAAAAGTTGAAAACTCCGGGCGAAACCGCGGCTCATCCCTCGATTCATTATGGCATAGCTTAACACTATGGTGGCCGCCGAGATAATAATGACAAAAAATAAAATAGGAATATTATAGAGTTTCGTATTATATCTACATCCGGATCCGGTATTGATATTTAACCACGCAAAAGGCAAACCGTAATGACGATATACGAAGGGTATAATATCGAAAACGGGACCAGCCATATAAAACCGCAGGCAAAAGTTTACATTACCCGACTACACTCAAAGTCTGTTAATTATCGTATGTTACATGGCAGACGCGAGGTTATCTAGGGGAGCATTTTAATGAAAACGTTATGAGACCGACTAGAATTTCCTGAAATTCTTGGATTCGGTTCAAAAAAATTCTAAAGGAATATTATAGAGTTTCGGATCCGGTATTGATGTTTAACGGGGCCATAATATCGGAAGCCCGTAATGGCGCACATGCGACCGCAAGCAAAAGCGGGTTCGCATCTCCCCGACTAGACCGAAAGTCTGTTAATTATCGGGTGTTGTATGGCAGACGAGCTTATTGTACGCGTTGATTGTTGTGTACCAGATTGGAAAATTAACTCCACTCGGGCGGCCCGAGCTGCGACGAACGCCTTGCCGGAAGATCATTTAATCGCCACGCGGAAGGGCAGGTCGCGAATTAATCCGTTAATAACTCGCCTGTATCGCCAGTTCCCGCTAATGGAATTTCCTGTCGGATCACCCAAAAAACTCCCAACTTCAGAAAAAATTCAGATCCCAGATCAAAAATGATATCAAATTCATATTTGAGACACGAATCCGGGAGATTTTCCTGAACGATGCAGTATAACTAGAAGGGTACTCTGATAATTCCGTCGCTCGCGGAGGCGGCGATTCCAATTAAAAAAGATTCCGCCCGGATTAAAATAAATAGAAACGTCTCGGTTTCGTTTAAAGCCGGCGACCTTTCGGCCCTACCATCCTCGTACTGAGCGGCTGGAAGTACCAAAGGTGAAACTTGAACAAACACCGGCGCTGATCTTCTGTAATGACATACCGCGGCTTCGCTTTATCCACCTGTGCAGCTTTATCCGAATTTACATACCTACCGTTCCATAAATACCTTTATCGGGAGAGAGCCACTCTATGTCTCTGCGCGAGGCCCTTTGTACCGCCGCTACCGGGGATTACCTTTTACCTACCCATCGACTCCGTTTTACAATGGTACCGCCCGCGCATTCGGGAACCGTTTAATTGTTCGTTCTCCCCGGGCCGAATCGCAATTATATTCGATTGTAATGGGCGAGTTGCCGCGCTATTTATCGGTGGGCACGATGAGATCCGGTGTTTGCGAGAGATCGAGGCAGCGGAAGGAATTCTCATTTTGCACATGAACACATTTGTTCGTTCCTCGCCCTCGTATTTACTTAGCTCTCCCACCCGGTTATTTATTTCGAAACAATCGACGAAGAACAAGAGGGAACCCTGTATATACAACGTCAACAAGGACCACCACTTTTCGCATTATTATTACCGTGAGTGCAGGTATGGAAAAAACGACTTCGAGTTTAATCAAGACTGAGGTACGTGAGGAAACCGCAGACCCGACGCCGCCGTCGCCGCCGCCGATACCGCCCCCGTCGAATCACATTTAGAAAATGAACACGAATTGACAAATTGACGATCGACTTCCACCGTTCTCCTCGGCCCACAAAAAGCTCGAAATTGCAATTATCACAAGGGGTTTCTATAAATACACCGAAAACTTCTTGAAAAATTCGCGAATCTTTGCTTGCATACCGGAATAACTTTCAACCTCTCGATTTTCCTCTCATCGTACCCCACACACGTCCTGATGGAGGTACCTGTACGGTATAGACTCGGGTACGGGTATTAATTTTCCATGCGCCATCGACCTACATTTCGGAATAACGCAAACTGTAAATTTTACGCCAACGTCGATCGCTGTGCGCATATTTGATCACGCTCGACGATGGGCACTCGCTCTTGATGTCGGCCTGCATCGATTCTCGCTAAATTCAATTAAAGATCCAATATTTAACGGGCATATCTGTGTAGCAAGTCTTTAGCGTCCGAAAAACCGCGTACGGATCACACCAATTAATGAAAATCCCGCCCAATTAATTAACAGGTACCATCACAAAGAGACAGGTGATTAATTTGATTGCTTTGAGGATGAAGGTAACTTCACGCTATCAAAGAAAATTAATAAGCCACGACGCTCGTCTGCTGATTCCAACTTAATTAGTCTGGGTGGCTAATTCGAGTCGCATTCTCAGTACGGGATAGTACCCGCACATATCCAGAACGGGACCAATTTCGCAATTAGACTGGAAACTTGTAGGAGTTTTTAGGACTTAGTGCGACCGTTACCGAGTTCTTCAGAATGGTTACTGTTATTATGTCTAGTAGTTGGTTGTACCTGCGGTTTTAAAACGATCGTGATTACGTCTCTTTGCGACGCCGGAATCGGTTCGGTTTTAACGTCGACCCATAAACGTCCCTTGACCTGTTTTGGTATTAGTTTTAATTAAATTTTCGATCCTAAAACCCGAGAACCATAATCAGCTAGTAAAAAGTGTTAGTTTGCAGACTGGGCGAGGTCATGCGACTAGATTAACATCTCCAGGTAATAGAATTTCTCCCCTAATCGGCAGGGCGAATCTTAATTGTTTAAAAACAGTATAAAAGCTGAGTTGCGAACTTCCCATAAGAATTTATTCCTAGTCTCAAAGAAAATCGGTTTCCGGACAGAGTTTCAGAGTCTTATTGTGAGTACTGAAAAATCCGAATAGGTTTCGGGTGTTTCCGGTCGACCTTTATGCCAATAATCGTCTCGATGGACGGAAGACGGATCTTGTAATTAACATTTCGGAACTGTTTCATCCACAAAAGCACTTGCGTAAAAGGCTTAGCATTATTACAATTCAAATGTCAGAGCTAATTATTTAGCTTCGACTTGGCTAATTTCATTCAGACGGGAACAATGCCATGCGCCGCAGAGAACTATGAACTTAATTTTTATCCTTTCGGTGCAGATAGCGCGAAACAAGCTCTCTCCCCTTCGTATTCTCATCGCGGACTCCCTTATTATTTATCCAGGCGAAAATTAAAAGAGACACTCGAATTGTACCTATACAAATGAGGGCAAAAAGACAGAGGGTGACTCTGGGGGATAATTTATAACGACTATCGATCCGGGCCAACTATTGCACACAATTATTTAGTTACCCGAAAGTTTAGGACCGTCAAACGAGAGAGAGGACCGGGTCTTTGAGAGCTGGCTCGTGAAATGGCTGGCATTGTCATCGTCAGAAACGCGCTCGCTCGAGCAAAGACCACACCGCACGGACAATTATCAATTATTTAAGACTCAAATGGCTCGGTTAGCACCAGAGATCCCGGAAACCGTCGATTAATAATTCCGGAACGCCAGAGACGTAACTCGATTCACACCGAACTTCCTCATTTCGAATAAAATTACGGTCTAGGCCGGTGGAAGGGAGCGAAATCGATTCTAGACGTATTCCATTGATCGTAACTCTCAATAAACGAAATGAAATATGGCGGACACCTATTCGGCTCGAGCCTTGTCGCGTTCTAAGTATTATGCGCGCTGATGAAATATGTTCGCATCGGGGCGCCCCGGAACCCGGAACGGCATCGGATCCGGGCACCTTGCCGTAATACCTGGGCGGTAGTTCGCGGATAACAAGGAGTCTGGCCGGAATTCGCTTATGCAAATGCGAAATTCGTTTACATAACTATTGCCGGTGATGACGCGCCTCTCTCTCTCTGTCTCTTCTGCTGCAGATCTCGCTCCGGCTCGTTAGGTCAATCAAAACAACCGGAGGCGGCGGCGGTGGCGGTGCGCCTCCTCCGGTTATTCTCATTTGGGTAACCGCCGTCACCGCATCGCGATTTATTCACGAATCGTTATAATAACGCGTCCTTCCGTGTGCACAAGAGCATTTATCCCACTTTCGCCAGTTAATCGAAATCGAATTCGTCCATTACTCGATCCCAATTAAGCACCACTATCATCCATTTCGATTTAGGTGAAAACCGGTCGAGAGCTCAACGACCTAAAACCTATTCCGAGGAGTTTCGCCTAAAAGTCCAGTCAAGTTCACGAACTGCAGTATCAAATTCTCGTTCTCATATATGAAGGACCAAAAGAGACGATTCCAGGAATTTTCATATATTGTTCCAAGAAGAAGAAAAAAACGGACTCTCCGATGTTTACAAACAGGTGAACGTGGTATTAGATATAAGGGAGGAAAATATCACGTGAAATCCCCCAAAGGCCGGAATTGCAGCGAGCAAGTGTAAGCTGAGGAAAACGGAGACCGGGTTGGTCTTTGTGTTGAATACTGAAAGCTCGGCCATGTTTTCGCCGGCCAAGATGTCGTCCCAGGACGTGTCCCTCCCGCTCTTCCTCCATCCCGATTTTCGTCACAAAGTGCACATGTTCGTACAAGTTCGAAGGTACACAGTTGCGTTTCGCTTCTACCATTTCGTGCGTGTATAGAGAGGAGCTCAAGGACTAGAGCAGTCCGGTTTAATAACGACTTCATAATGTCCCAAAAGCTCAACTTTTAATGCACAACTCCGACTGCAACTTTAAACGTCAAAAATTAATCATCCTGCTTAAATTTTGAACACTGAATATAAATGGATGAAACTATTTGAAGAATTCATGCAACCATTGAACAGTTCCTGAAAGTCAGAACATCAGAACAGAATGAAGCAGAAAATGTTACGACTTCCCCTTACTCGTTAGGATTATTCTTATTGGCAGTTTGAACAGTGTGTTCGTGGTATTTATTTATGAATTAGCACGAATAGTGTACCACTCGCACAAAGTGTGCAGTTAATTAACGTTTCATGCGAAACAAAGAGGAATTCGTGTGTGTGGGTGGACTTACAAGCAGCGCCGCAGTGCATTTCATTAGTGCTAAGGGATGGTCATTCCATGGGGCCAGAGAATTCCAAGACGCATTAAATTTATGGCACCGGATTTATCCCGGGTTTACTCCACAATTTTCATTAGGAACACATTTTACGAGATGGACTCGAGCCAAATACCAATAAACTCCGCTTAAAACAAATCACGTACAATAAATATTTGCTGGATGTATGAAATTGACGTGCAATTACTCGGTAAATACGAGTGTATAAAGTAGAAGCCATCTCGGAAAACGTTTCTTTTGTGCAATCGATCCGGATGAAATCCTCCTCCTTTACCGTGTCTATTATAATTAAACAAAGTGCATGTAACAGTTCTAGTGAGTGCTGCTTTATACTGAACAAGAGAGAGAGTACACGTTAAAGTCGAGAGTTACGAGGATTTTCAACACGTTGACAGAACAAGAGCACGCGTTATCAAAGTTGACTCTTTGCTCTCATAGGTGCAACATATCTATCTAAAACGACATCCAGGAATCCAATATCTGGCTGAAATTTTATTTCTTCTAATCACCAACGTAAACTTTTCCGCGTTGTTCGTATTGGCGTAATTTCGCCATCGACATGTCGCCTAACAGGAGACGGTGCAGAAAGAGAGATCTTGGATGTCAAAGGATCCGCCATCATATGAGAAATGCGTCTCAAAGTGGACTGATTTAGCTGTAGATTGTAACCGAAATCGGATATTCGCAGTGTATCTGCAATGGGGGTGCAGAGGAGAGAGAGCCCACCCCCCGGCGGCGTCTAGTTTCCTCCATCAGGAAAAGGGGGACGCGAACGACGCTCTCTTCGTGTATTATTGAAACTTGACAGCCCCGGTGCCTTTATATTACTTCACAGACCATCGAGCAAACATTCCGGACAACACTTCCGCTTTTATTAGATACCTTTTATCTTTGTAATGGCCAATTCGAGAAACTTCCCCCGATGGTGTCGCGCGCCGTCCCCAAGAATTTAAACCCTTCGCCTGACGGTATTCCGCCTTTCAAGAAAAATACTTCACCAGCGATATACGTAAATCTTCTGTATTTAATGAATACACAAGTAATCATGATGACCGTTATTCCCCAGAAATAGAATAATTGAAAATGTATGACGATATTTTAGCCAACTGGGGACGGTGCTGCAATAATAATCTCGCCAAATCCAACAAACGTATGCCTTATACCTAAGCGGATGTGTTTGCTCGCCCAAACAAGATGATTAAATAGGATTTGCTTTAATGCCCTAAAACGTCAAACAAATATAGAGAGAGAGAAAGCAGGAGCATCCGTTTTCCATACTAAGGTGGTCGGTTTCAATTGGGAAAACCATTTTTGAGCGTAATGACGAACAAATATTTGATATTTTGTATGTAGTACGTGGCTTCATCTCTTTGTGTAAGCCCGGAGAGTTTCTCCGTCCCATCTCTTGCCGGAGCTTTTCCATTTTGAGAGGTGAGTTTGATGGTCGTACGTAAAACTGTGTATGTTTATCGAAGCATACGGGACGAGGTAAAGGGACTTTATTCGTTTTATACGCAAACGAAACTTATTTTCCAAATTGCAGCTCGGAAGCTTTATAAGCACTATAAGAACTCATTGCCGCTTTTAAATGACTCATTTGCATATTGAACGAGTCCACACAGGTAAGAAAATTCAATTAAGACCCTTGCACAAACACCGGCCACCACCGACGAGCCCGGTCTACCCCGTTATCTGACCAAACAATAATTACCCTAAAATACACCTCCAAAGTCCCCCCGTTGAATTTTAAATCAACACCTAAATAAAGTACGCGCAATTTTCCGACCGACCGACGTTATCCTTATTTAGGTATGTAGGATGGACCGGATGAATTATTCAGGGTGGCAGACTGATAGTATTATGGTCTAAAGTTTTTGTCCTCAAGTGTGGTGGATATTTACGTGCAGACTGCCCCTATACAGTAGTCAAGTGGCGCCGGATAATAACGCAACATGCATACGAAAACGGCAATTAAACGTTAAAAGGTGTAACGTGAATAGAAAATCTCCAGAGACTGGTAGTTTCTTCAAAACTGCCCAAAACCAATTAAGGCTCACGTTACATGCTGCAGCTAATTTGGCAACAACTGAATTTTGAAATTCGAACATTAGCAATTTCAGCAGAATGCATTCAAAAAAATTGCTCCAAAGTGAAAAAGAGGATCAGGGTCGAATCGTCAACCTCCCGAAAAGTGGATCAGTTAATTTTCCGGAGATGGCCACCTCCGGACCTACCAGGAGTCGTAGAATCCGAAGGAAATCTGAAAGTTTTAAGTGCACGGACCGGCCAACGCGGCGCGGTCCCATATGTATCAGGCGGAGAAAGTATAAAACTATCATGAAGTGTAATCTCTTAAATATACCCTCTCCGTTCCACCTAAGTGTTTTTCGCAATAAACTGTCTCGGGGGAACGCGCCGGCAACAGCAAGAGGACGCCCTCACGTCAACCCCTAAATAATAAATTATTACCGACATAACTGCTGGCATTATTTCCGTTTAATGGCCTCAGAAACCGAACGATGAAAAATTAAAAAACCCGTAAACAGCGAAAAGATCAACGAATCGAGACTTCGCTACCTTGCATACAACTTTAAGACTTGAAATAGATCTCAAACTTTATCAAGATGGAGAGTTCTACAAGAAAAAGAGGGGCCCCGGTTTTCCGGCAGGTAATTGAATCTAATTCCCATTTAATCCATTACAAGTTTGAATTCGCCAACGATGACTGGGATGATGGGGTCGGTCCAAAAGAGGTCGGACCTCGATGATGGAAACTCTTGAGAGCGAGTGCCGGATGCAAATTGGTTCGGTGGCGCAGGTATTATACCTCCACCGAAAGTTTTCGATCGAGAAACATCATCAAATGCTGATTAACCTCCATTGTGATATTTATACTGAATTTGAATTAGCCCATATCTACATAACAATGAGTTATTCCGAATCCGGGTTCAACCTAGGACCTCGGATTAGCGGGTATGCCATTTAAATTGTAAAATTCGGTAATTGATTCAGAGGTCGGCGAGAGCGAACAGGGCGCACCGGTTGGGGTGCGTTTCCGAGGGTCGAAACGACCCTTCCCGCAGTTATAATTCCATTTCGATAATATGTCGATGGTTTAATTAATCTTTGACCGATGAAGAAATTCATAGAGAGGGCATGTTCAAACGTGTCGACGAGTCGGGCAATATTGAAATCGCGTTAGGGTCGGTGTGATGTGCGAAAAAGGGAAATGCGAACAAGGTCTCCCCTTCTTTTCGGCTTTCGGTATTCTTTATTCTGTCAATCAATCAGAATTTATTCAATTTGCTCGCGTTATATTTGAGAAATCTGTCAGATGCACCACGTGGCTGGGGAGATAAACCCACATACAATGAAACCACTTCAGCAAGACGCGGCTACAAGGGAAGCGACTCCATATCTCGATTCGCATCTCTGTCGAATCGTAAATCCGTGAATGGGGGATGTGACACTTGATTGTTTCGAGAGAGACGGCAACTGCATAGAGCGGGTAAGCACCCTCCACTCGCGCCCTTATTTTACTATCAATGCATAAACCAAAGGTGAAATCATCAATTTCGAAAAAGAAGTCGACGTCATTGGAACCAAACTTTTTCCAGGAAACTCCTGCGGGATAATCTCAACTCCTGCTCGGAGCTATGTACGAATTTAACTGCAGAGAGAAAAGGGGGAACGGGGGATGCCCATTTGGCCGTTTCCAGTCAATACACATCAAAAGTTGAATCCTGCAGTCACGGAGCCAAGGAATGATGGCCTTTTCACAGAAACTGTACACCGCATATACACCGAGCATCTCTGGATCCAAGTTTGTTTTATGTTGTCCGGTGGACTCGAGGAGGAAGCAGTTTCCGTAAATGCGAAATCGTGAGATCACTCGAATTCCCAACACTCGCTAGATGCATCACAGGAAATTATCATTTTTACGAAATACTTTGTCCACGATTGTGGCTGCAAAAATGTTCGATTTTAGCCTCCGTGGCTATCAATTCCGGTATGCGAATATTTATGCCGTCATGTGGGGATGGGCATGGCCGCATATAAAATCAAGAGAGTGTCGGTCACGTCCATAACCGCTTTTTTATGATTATGGCCCTACCGTTATGTCGACGCGAAACTCGGACGACAATGTGAAAGCCCTACCGTAAAATATAATTTCATTCCGCCCGGCTTTTCCGAAAAAACGACCAGAGAAAGATCCCGAGGAGATAATCTGTGCGTGTGACATTTCGTGACGCATCCGTGGACATGACAGCGCGAGAAATAAAAACAAAACGCCTTCCCGCAAAAGGAAAAAATACGGTGGAAAAGCATTTCCACCCTCTCCCTTGAAAACTGCGATTCTCTTCACTCCGGTGCGGGTCTCGTACACGAGAACACCGGCTGGAGTACGTCGTGTAATTCAATTTTGAGGTTTCACGTCCTGCCTCGTTCCGACAGACTGTAAATTTCAAAAGTACTTACCGGCTGGCGGAGCTGGCCCCAACGAAAGAAGACGACAATCTGAAACCGACAAGAAACATTTCAGCTCTGGAGAGTTTTCTGAATCGATTGTGCGATGCATCCTCCCTCGAAAATGTCGCGGGAATCAAATGAGGGGCTCCGAAATCTTCCGTACCTTTACTTTTGCATCCGAGCGAAAAGAGAGGAAGAGGTTGCACGCCCGGCGAGCTTTAAGCCCGAAAACGAACATAAAGGAGAGGGCATTATTTAAAATGCCGGAGATGACGCGCTTCGAAAAGCAACGTCACGTTCAATCCTCATTGCCTCACGTGTGGATATTCATATTGTAACGTCAAAAAGCCCGCATTTCTAAACACGGCGAAAATGTCCCACCCGGAAAACATAACAACATTTAGAACCCTCCCCCGAAAATACACGGATACGGAACAGGACATATGTACACACCTACCGCCGCCCCCCTATTTCGTACCCTTTCACTTTGAAATGTACAGAAGGCAGACAGCTATTTCGAGCGAATTCGTGTCGGGAATAAAAATAATAAGCTCATAACCGGTCCGTCCTTTTTCGGTCTCAGCCATCGCATTTTCCGCACGAGATGTATAAAGTATAGCGGGCGGCCCGGGCGCCTTTCTGGGCGTTATACGAAATATGATTAAGAGCGATTTTATTATTTAAAGTAGTTAAACGTTAGGTTACTTTTAATTAAATTTAATTTATAACGAGTTTCCTCACTCGCTAGGATAATTTAGCTTTATTAAAAGTTCCAAGCGGAAATTCTTTCGTCGCGGGGGTCGACAATGGAGCTTTCGCACACCCACGGCGAGCGCCGAAGACACGCGACGAACCGCGGGGTACCAATACCCCATTTTAAGACCCCTGAATTACGGCCCACTTTTCGCGATTTCATTATAAACCGCCCCTGAATCAGTTCAAAAATAAATAAATTGCAGGTGCGTTCGAGTATACTCGACCAAAAACCCAACGTATATAAAGAAACGGAAGTGAGATGATAAGGGTCTCGAAAGAGATTCGGCGAGAAGAGAGAATCGAACTTTATACGGGAAAAAATACAATTCGACACTCGGCCCGGATTGGTCCGGGACTCCCGCAAGACTTGGGCAAGTAGAGGCGAGTACAGCTAAGCGCGGATTATATTTAAAGCCTAGTTTAGGACCACTAAATGTCATCTGTAAGCTAAACCGATAGCGCCCAGATATGCATCGGGAGGCGGCGGCATTTATACGAAGATAAAGACGAGCCCGGGGACAAGGAGGAGCTTTTGTATTATACCGGGGCCTCCTTTGGACCAGCAGAGATAGCCCCATTATTATACCGGAGGATGGTGGCACGGTGCTCACTTTGAAATATACGCACACCCGGACCGTGCGGCACTTAAAGCTTTGAAATACAGGTGGAGTTGAACTGCGTGTGCTTAATTTCGCGGAGCATAATAATAACAATAAGCTCGTTGAATTTCGAGCGCAATAAAATGAAGTAAGCAGCACGAATTCGACGGTATCCGAGCACATTTACGAGGGCATTTTGGCGCATAAACAATATCAGAAAAAATCTCATTACTTAACTCGTAACTCGTCTTATAACAGTTTATTGGGTACCTACCTAGAAAAACAGTTCAAACATAAACATCAAGAGCGCCGGCATTATTATCATTGGCTCTTAATAAGACCCGAAAGCTCCACTTTCGAGCCGGGGCGATATTGCTTTAAAAGATTTGAACTTAACTCCGATGTTCTTGTCGCATTTTATGGTCGTTATGAAGTAATTTCGTAACGCATAAAAGTGGCACGGTAAAAATTGATTCGGTATCTACGTGTGAATATTGGTTTTTTCCTACGCCCCCACCCAAAAGTCTCGTTAAAATTGGATTTTCGTGAAAATTAAACGGCGAAAATATATTCCGGGAGAGGAAGCAAATTAATGCCGTTATGGTACGCCGCGCGGCGAGGGCTTAATTCGCTAAACCGCATTTGCAACTTAAGACGGAAATAATGAAAAAACTTTAACGCTGTGAAAATTTCGCGCCGGGGCGATAAGTCGAAATCGCAACGGCGACAATATTCTTGTGAATTTTATCAACCGGCGGACAAAATTACTTCACAATACAACGCCCATAACGTAAATTGATTTTTAATCCGCGCTTAATTGCGAATTGAAAAAAGAGCCATAATAATCGACGAATCCAATAACAACCAGCACGAAACCGAGTAAACATTCCCCGATGGCAATTACCCCGGCATGATGATGATGGTGGCGAAGGGTCATTACTGAAAGATGGCGATTCCGATAGATCGATGATGGCGTTTTCTGTTTGCTTCCTTCCAGTATAAACAACCCGCGGGCGAGAAAGCTCCCTTCCCCATTAGAGTCTCATAGGGAACAGATCCGTCTCTGCCCGAAACTTTTCGCCGTGCGATGGGGTCGCGTTTTAAATAATGTTACGAAAGCTCAAAGTTGAGCGCAAAAATTTCCCGGGAATCACCTGCATTAAGGAAATGTAAATAACGGAGTTAGCTCCTCATTATTTAGTAACGATGCTTTTACCACAGCCTCGGAGCTTGTCACAACGCCACCTGATGTCCGGAATAAAGCTCCTCACCGGCGAACGCGTTCCCTTTTATCGCGTTACTCTGCCAAAATAACACGAGCAAAAAATTCCGACAATCGCAAACTCGCTTCAAGCAGAAAACAGTCTTTGAATATAATGAGAGGACACAGTTGCTCATTTCAATTGAAACTCCTACAGTTTCCTAAAAACATTTCAAGGAGAGACTTTATAAGAGGCAATTCAGGCAACATGTGGAGTACCAATTATCATTAGCCTTCAATCGATCCTGTTTTGGATTGCCTTTTCTACTAACTTACGAACCGGTCACCAGAAGAGAAGAAATGTACCCAGAATTGGGGTAACTTTAAAATTAAAATAGAAATGATCAGTTATATCAAAAAAACTGGATCGATATTAGCAAACCTTACCCAAAAGAAAAACCCTCCTGAATTTATAAAAATTTATAAAGTGTTTGGGGGTGACGCGTCTACGTCTCGGAGCTTTTTGCTAACTAATATCCGAAAGGTGATGCAGACCAATTATTATTACGAGACTCGTCAATCGATCCGATTTTTTTCACCATCTCGAGACGACATCACGTCTGCCGCGAATTTTTCGCCGTTTTGAGCCCTCGAAACGAAAAATAAAAAATCGGCGCATCAAAGTGATGGAATGTTTCGGGCGCGAGGTGACAATAATGCCGGTGAGACTGCCAATGAATTATGCAATGAGCGAGCCGTGCTAATCTGTGACTGGAGCTCGGCTCCAGACTTTACCGCTCCCGGGGGCGGCGCGGCCGGGACGTGCCACCCCGATGACGGCGAAGAGTCTCCTCCGTTCCGGTCCTCGGCCCAGATTTTATTCAAACTCCGCCATCTGCACAATGGACCCGCAAATTCGCCCCTATATCGATCCGCAAAAATCGCCCCCGACATTAATAACGAGACCTACCCGCGACTATTTCGCAACAAAGCCGTTTTCATGTAAAATTATGCAAATGTCTCAACTTCACTCGCCGGGCTTATAATAAATACGACACACATTCCCCAGAATGCATGAAATTAAACGAAATTTATCGACAAAACCAGGTAACCTATACGAAACTTCTCTAGAATCTCCGTCAATGCCAAATGTTAGGTAAATGTACGTAAAAGGTAATTCGATGTTGAAATACGATCTGAAAGCGCCACCTCCTCCGCCCGAATCCTCCCCCGATAATGCGATAAGGGATGATTTATATAAGTGAAAGGTTATGGTAATTCCGGGCACTAAATTGTCGTCGGGGGTGGAGAGGTCAATAAAATCCAACACGTCATATCAAATGGCTACAAATCTCGCGATTACGTTCCTTATACGGGAACGCGCTGTTTTCATTGCTTATTTATTCACGGGCCCATCATCTTCCTCCTCGGGTAGTTATTGGCGCATTCTCGAGGCCACCTCAAACAATTATTATTATTTCGGGTTTAACGAGGGGTGAAAAACGCGGAAAATCGGCGGAATATTATGCTCGAAATTAACTAGAAACAACAAGCGCAACCCCAAAACAAGGCCGGAGAGGTGTAATTAGCAGTTAAACAACGAAACAATCTCGTGAGAACACAGAAGGGCACTCAAATAGGCACGAGCTTTCAACGAGGGAGCGATACGAACCCGGAATTTCTAGACATCGGTAATTATCAGGTAAGTTACAGAACCCAAGGTGAAAACTGATTTCGAAAATTTCAGAGTATTAGAAAAGCTGATATCTATAAATAATAGGTACCGATCCGCGAGCTTTTAGCGCTACGCCACGAAATATTAATTTGAATAATGGCAGCACCATTATAATAGTCGGTCGACAATAATAAAGCTCGGCATAATCTCCCAATGTGAAAGCTCGGAGCGGAACCGAATCCATCAGTGCACGTGATTATAGTAATTCTTTTTTAGCCCGTTTCGTCTCTGTCGCACCTCATGGACGACAATAACGAACCGACTGCATCACAGATGAATAAACGATTAAGATGAGCAAACTCAATTCGCAGTGACAAACAGCAGGTTTGATGGGAAAAACCATTCGGTATGGCGTAAACACCCTCACACTTTACGTCATCCGTAATACGACGTCACCATCATCATCATCATCATAATCATCTTCGGGATAAAAGAGACGAAGTCAAGAACGGGGTGTTCTTTTTCATCCATTTGTACGTCGCTGATAGTTAACTCCGATTTTCGTCCTTTAACGAGGTGCAGTATCGACGTTGACAGTAATGAGTCTTGAGAACTATTACTCCGGCGTACGTGAAGATTATTGCACTTATCAGAACGAAAATCTTTGTTAACTTACTCGCCGAGTTATTTTAGTCAAGTTGTAATTGGATTTCGCTACTACGCGGAAATTTATTTTCAAAGAATCAGCTCCCGCTTGTATTTTGCGGTTTCTGGGCTCCTATATCTTGATAAAATTCCTTTGGGTGACTAACTTTACTAATAAACGAACTTGGGGGTTATGACGGTGCACCACTCTCTCCCGACTCTTTACACGTTACCTACAAAGATCCGAAAACGTTACGATACAATGAACCCCCGAATTTTCAGACCCACCTGTGTGTATAATTTAGATCATTCCCCGGATAAACGCGTGTGTATCACAAACGACATCGAGATATGGGCCCCACCGGTGATGATGGTTTCGACCCAATATAATTTTATTTGCCTTCTCGACCAATTTACATTTCCCTTTTGCGTAATTCCCGTCTGAAGCGCGTTTCAGAATCTGCCTGATCTCGTAATGACCTCCCGACACGAACTTGTCCCCATCGACACAAAAATGTGTACACACGTGTGTATAGTCATCAGGTGAAAAACAAACTCGTTCAGACCGAAAGCTCGTTTTCGTATACAGAACCGCAGGGCGGATTATTAAAACGCGAAAGGGATGTTGCGACTTCCGCAAATTTGATGCATCGTGGTAAATTCATGTGTAGGTCCCTATAACGGCCCTAATGATATGCCCTAAAGCGCCAGCACGTGTACGGCATGCGGACATGGCGTAATTTATACGGGGCGATACACCACCGACAACTGCCATTTGTATGTGCCATGTTCCGACCCACGCACTGTCGATACGACACACACCTTACACTTATCAGGAACGACATTAATTACCGTGTTAATCATGCCTAAGTACCTCCACCGCACCATTATTTCAAAGGAAGGGAGTGCCACTTTTTCGCGAATTCCCCCAATCACCAAAAAGGATTTCCTATAGAAATTAGGACACAAAGTCCGGTTGAATCGTTAAAAGTCTGCTGTAATAATATCGATGGAATGGATCGCGACTTTACGGCCCGCTAATCCCTTTTCTGAACGAACCCGAAGGGCATAAAAGTCCGGAAATCGGCCCAGGTCACCACCATCACCATCTATAGGTAGGCAATAACGAGAGAAGGTAGAAAACTGCAACTTCCGCCCCGCCGGCATGAAAACCAATAAAGTTAATCTTTAAATTGAATTTCGCTATTAAACGGTTTCCCCTTCGACGTAAACGGGCAATTATTTTAAAAATAGTAATAAAAGCGACCCACTGTATCATAAAACTACACCGATATTAGCGGTGCAAGTCACGGATTAAGTCGGCTCCGCGGTTGCGCCTCTCCCCGTGACGTTATGAACGGGGGTGGTATGAAACGAGCTTTCGCAATTACAGGCAACTTTATCTGGCACCTTTTCGGGTTGGTATAGCCCGGCCGGCGGGCGTCGGGCCTTTATTATCCGTCGGTCCCGCGATATTATACTTATTTAGGGAAAAACGTGCGCAGTCCGGGGCCGTGTGTATACACGAACGGAACGAATAAGGAGCCGAAGACCGTAAAAGAACCTTATAAACTTTATAATTTTGTATCGGCGTAATTTAATCACGTCGAGCCGAGCCGAACGCTAATTTTCTCTGCGGGAGAGGGATAACCGGCCGAGTCATAAACGGGATACAATTTAATACGTCAAAGGCCGTAAAAAGCTCGGAAAGGAAGAAAGAACCACGACAGAAGAGATCAACTCTTCGACGCCAATTTCAGACCGAACGAACCGCGCAGGAGGTCGCAAAGAGGGTCGCGATATGCATACACAGACTGTTTACCCTAGGTCCGCTAATTAAAAGATCCCGCAAAACTTTTGATTACCGCCACGTCAAAACGGGGAGCCGTACGAAATAATTAACAACACCGACGTCGTCTCCCGGAGTCGGGCGACTCTCGTCTCCGGTAATTAAAGTCCCCGAAGAAAAATTAACTTCAGCGCCGAATTAAGCAATTGCGGATTCCTGGAGTTACCCGACTTTGAGGGGCGAAAAACGCTCGTTTTATGCACGGCAGGGTCGTTTAAAACTCCGCATGCGAAAAAGGTGTCTGTGATGGTGCATCATCTCAAAAATTCATCGAGACGTGCATGCTAATACCGCCTGAATATTTAAAACCGTTCGACCGGTTGAACCGATCTGACCTTTTGCTCCGCTGAAAGGTCAGGTGGAGAAAAGAGGAAAAATTCGAGAAAATTGCCATGATTTGTGTCGACATATCTCCGTGCACAACACGAACGAAACTCCGAAGAAAATTGGAGCGCGATTACCTAGGTTATGGCGCATACTAGTGAATGACACAATCGAATTCCGGGTCCCCCCGGAAAGCTCCGGACATTTAATTCGGAGCGTTTGCCTTCCGGTCAAAAGGGTGAAGGGCGCACGCACACGATTCATTGTTTGTGCGTTTCGTACTCACGTAAACAGGAAATTGTTTTAAATGTCAACACGGCAAACACATCAATTTCGGTAATCTCATCCCGTATTCACTTTTGTATGAAGTGAGCAAACACAGGGGGCGCCACGCAGGAGGGCGTAGTTGACGTTGTCAAAGCTTAATTAGCATTTATGTAGTAATCATTATACCTTGCGAGTCCGTGAGTGGTATCCTAAACAGGAGCACCCGAAATTGCCGAGACACCCTTGTATGCGATAAAACGATACTTTATGGGGGAGATGTAAGAATTTTGCCTTAACAGGAAGTACCGGCGCGACGTTTCTTTGTCGCGGAGGAAACTCTGCGTACTCTTTTATACGGAAAACATCGCATTTGTCGCAAAAAGAACAAAGTCGACAGGATATTAAATCCGGCAGAAAAACCTTTGAGGAAGCGGAATCCTCCTCCGGTGGGCATAAATTCTGGCGACATTCCGCCCAAAAATATCGAATTTCTAGACGTACCCGTAACGGCCCGAATAAAATATTGGAAAGTGTCGGGCGATTTCAATATCCTGAAAACCCCATGTCCCGTTCGTCTCTCTTATATCCCCGTGTGTGTGGTGGAAGCGGGAGAGCGGAGGACAAGTTTTCGAGGAGGAGGAGGAGGAGTGGTTCTCTATTAGACATATGCAAAGTGGGACCGATCCTCCGGTCCCGAGGAAACTGCTTTGAAAACCAAATGACAAGCTCCGGGATAATTGAAGGACCGAACCATCAGGACTCGATCCTCCCAGGCGAGATTATTGGAGACGTCTCTCTGCCCGGGATTTATGGACGGCAATCAAAACTAACTATGAGTTAAAAAGTATATGGGTTCAGGCCATTATAATCCTCGAGTGGTATCATACCGAGCGTCGATCTGAAAATTTCCTCCAGAAGGAAAATGTAGATCCAAGAAACTCAGAGTGGCAAATTATTACAAGACACACTGTATGTGTTAAAGCGGAGAAAAGAGGGCAGTGATTTCGCCTAGGCGAGGATTTTATATCATCGCGGAAATGATTGCGACCCTTTAAGGACGACGATTATTCAACCCGACATCGTTAGCAACATGCACTCTCTGCACATGGACTGACAATATAAATATGCCGACATTATGAACATGCCCCCTATAGAAATCTGTGCCTGTGGCGAAATTGCTGCCAGAAAAAAGATATATTAGATTCGATTAAAACACCGGACTGGGGATGATGCAAATATTGAAAAACTTTATACGGAAACGATGCTGCCATCAGCAAGAAAATTATTTATCGCCCTCCTCATGAATATGTGATCCCTTATACAATGCTCAATTAAAACCGGTTTTTTTTCTGCGAGAAAAGAAGGAGTCTTGACACTCGATGACGTTTCACTCTTTGCCGATGATTCTGATGTATTGATTCGTTAATGGAGTCCTGCCCCGAACCACTTACCGCTGTTTGTGAACGTCGTCGTCGTCGGTTCGCAATACCGCCCGTCGCCTTTGATCCGGGGGAGCTTTATTTACGATGCCGCAAAGTGTGTCTCACAAGTCAATATTAAGTTATATTACAATCGATAAATTAAAAACGCTATATTGCCGGCACAGGTAGAAGGCGCCGAGCATTGTGTGTACTCAAAGCTCGATCGTAAATTATCCCGACCGTGGGGTGAAATTTTCCTCCGGGTGGATATTAAGGCAGGGGAGGCGGTTAGCGACCGACACGTCACTTTTATCAACCCCCAGATAAGCCGATAACTGAAATGAAGGTGCTAACCGACCATTAGTCCACTAACCAACCCCACATAACCGTTACCAGTTTCCTGAAAAACTTATAAGAACCAATACCAAGTGTCCCAAAAAAAATACCACGAATCTTGGACTTTTCGACACTGGGTGGTAGAAACCCAGACTGGTTTTAATAATGACGTCTAAAATGGAGCCATTGTGGCGGAGAGACGCAGCCACACTATAAGAAGTTATAAATTGCACTCGGTGCCAGTGAAATTGATGCTTCTAAATCCTACCTCCGACCTGGCGCTATACCGAGAGTTCAAAGACGAAAGAAACCGGAATAGGGTCGATTCGAGCGTCGCGACGCCCGCCGTCGACTTTCGCGTTATGTTTATGTGGGTTACCGTCCCGGCGCTACATTACGCCCGTCGCTCATGCGGAATTTGAATGGATGAAAAATCGCTCCGGCGATGATGCGATAAAAGCTCCCATTACAGATACGGTCCCCGGAAAAAAAAAGACGGACCGGCGACCAATCGCATTCGAGTCCACTTTACGTCATTACCGGAGCTTTTCTGATATAGGTGATACCGCGTGCACACACAATAGCAATAATACCCTTCGATAAAGGGAAAAAAGCCCCCGTATCTTTTTTCAAACATCGGGAACAGCTCGCACTTCATTTGATCTTTCCGAGGACGGGGCGCATCTCGATTTTCGAAAGGTTCAAAGGGTAAAAACCCTTTATTTAATAATAAAGCGAGAGGCGAACGTCCGAAACGAAAATCTAATTGTTTTGTATCATTTAGCGTTTTCCCCCCCGCTAATAATTCTCGTTTAATGAAGCAATTCCGGGCTCCGTCTGAAAAACGGGTGTAATTAATGGTCGGGAAAGCGTTTTGGGCGCATCGGGAGGAACCGACACCAACATCACTGCCGGAGGGATCGAGAGGCGCATTCGGTGCACCCCGAGCGCCCTCAATTAAGACATATCATTTATGTAACGCCATCGGCGTCCCGAAACGCGAATAAAGGACTTTTTTTTAAGCTGCGACTGTTTACAGCTGCGCCGGTGTAACAAATGTCGAGAATTACCGTACGTGGTCGCAGATCGGGCGCAGTAATTTCGTTTTTGGCGTAATATCGAGAGGCCCGTTCGAGATTACAGTTCGCCTCTTTACATTCAAATCGCCCCTCCGGAATTAGTCGGCATAGGAACTAATATAGGGACCGCACATGCTAACAAACATCCACCGGAATATATTCCTCCTAATCCCCGGAATAAGACCAGAAAAAAAGTGATAAAATAATATAGCGACCTTCCAGAAAATCGGATAAAGCCGTGTGGCGAAACGTCATGGAAGACACCTCTCTGTGCATTAACAATTCTCCAGTCTACTAATCAGATTGTCTGGCACCTGGCGTAATTGCCGGCGAACAATGGACCGAATCCGTGATATAAGCGCCCCCGAGAACAATAGCGAGATGAAAGATGATGTAGGGGGATGCGCGCCGGCCCGGATTACTCCGGAGAAAATGAAACCGACCCCCGAATAAAGTGCGCACAGATTAAGGGCCGACGCGAGCGAACGATACCATAAACATCGCGTCCCGGGACGGAAATGATATAAAAAGGGCGAAACGCGTAATTAGATCGGAAAGTGCGGCACGCCGGGTATACGGGGGCCCATCAGTTATACCAACTGTTGAGCGCCAGTGCAAACACCCGTATATCAAACGGCGCGTTCCGGGGAGGGCGCGCTCCCCCGTGTGGGCCGGGGGGTGGACGTCGCGGGAGAAATATCGCATCGATTAAAACTATTAATGATCATCGACGCCGCCATCGAGAATTTGACAATCAAACTGAACCAGACGAAATCCCGCGCTTTGAATAAACCTCTAGCTTTTGCCTCGAGTCATAAACAGTTTCTTTAGGGGCACTTTATCATTTTATTAGGTAATTTCCCAGTATATAAAGTAATATCCGAGGGGAGTTTATAAAAATGTCTAAATCCCACCCCCGGTATAAAACTGAATAAATCCGAGATATCTGGGGCGCACATACGCAGACAGGCACTGTGACGCCCGAAAAAAGAGCGTGAAAAGGAAGGAGGAGAAAGGATATGTGTCTGGTGGCTTTCTGGGCGAAACCACATTATAAAGGTTTATATGAAAAGACATTACCGGGGGGCGGTCGACCCCTTTTTCCCCGACGACATCCATCTTGATGCCGGCAGGGAGGGAAAAGACAGCGGCGGCACATATAGGGACGAAACAACGCCTCGCATTATTGACGCACACCGGGCCGCCCAAATGTAATGGAAATTGTATCCCCGGCGAACATATTGAATTTAAAACCCGACGAAATTTCATCAACGTCAGGTATTTTACGTACGCTCCGCCGGTGACGGGGGCGAGAGTGCGAGACGTCATTGAAAAACATGGAAAGGCGTCCCTTCTCGCGCAACGACGTTAAGGTGTTAATTTCGAGGGCCGGCTTCAAATTGGTCCGGAATATTAGCAAGGTACGAGATTCTTTTCCCTTTATCTCTCTCTCGCTCGGTCACCAATTACAGAAACAATTTGAAAAAGGAATTGCAATTTACTTGAACTCCACGCGACTCGGCTCCGACAAGGACCGTAACGACGTATTAAAAAAGACAAAAATTGCGATTGCCCTAATACAATTTAACATTTCCGCACGGTTACGGTGAGAGACGGAAAGGAGAAGTTTAAATTGAAAAAAAGACGATATTAATAGCGGCGGCGCCCCGGACGACAACAACAACAACCGGAAAGAAAAATGTCTATACCTATATACGCATACACTTCTTTTTCCCCGCCGCTCCGGCTCAACTTTAATCCGGAACTTTGTATAAACTGTCCCCGCGGGGCGATTGTTGCCTATACAACTTTTAATATTCATATACGTGCCCCTTTCGTGGAAACAACGTCGCCGAGAGAACAAATCAAATGAAAACCCGGATCATTTTTTTGCCGACGTCATCCCTTGCGTGCCCAACTTCCCTCCAGATCTATACAGGGCGCCTCAAGAACATTACCCGAATCGATAATTTAATTTTGAAAAAAGTGAGGAATGTTCGCCCTTAAATCCAGTAAAATATCTTCTTCAAATTAATCCCTTTTTTTAGTTCTGATGACATTCCCTTGTATTTCTAGTGCCTTGAGGCGAATGAGTGAGAGATCCTGTATACCCTGTATACTGTAACAACATAGCGAACTCCCTTTATAATTATCGAAACATGAAAACGTCCGGGGGAATTGCGGTTTGTGATGAATTTCTTACCCCCGCGTGCAACATACGGGGGAATCCCGCGGGCAGTTTTGATAACTCCGTTTTCAACCCCCAGGAACAAGACGCAGAGGGCGGGGCTCAAAACGGGGATTAAAGAAGCGGGCGGACGTGGTAATTTCGCAGTCCGTATGTGGGCTAATCTAGCGGCAAATGGCCCGCGAGTTAACCCGAGCATCTCGCACCTGCTTCGCCCTCCGTCTTTCCCATAGCACACGGAACCGACCGAGCATTTCGACGACACCCCCGCCACATACCGACTATAACGGAACCCACCCCCGCGAAGAGGACGCGAACAAAAGGCTCTTAATTACTTTCACGTCTCGCCGATCAATCTAATTGAAATTACGGGATACAGGCGAAAGCGCCGACGATATACGCATACGGACACGAACGGGCGGATCGGCGGAAACCGAATCATTTATCAAATTCTGATTTGGTTAATGCATTCACGAGAGAAAACGTATTTAATTACTTAAATGCGTGTGTGGGGCGCGCGTGCCGTAATTATACGAGCAAAAACCCCCCGGAGGGGGCGGATGACCCGAAAGTGGGTGTCGCAAAGACTCCGGCGGATGCGGAATGCGGTCGGCCCGCAGGTTCATTACCTGCCCGCAGGGGGCGCCGGATTTGCCCCGGAGACCGCAGGGCCGGCTCCGGGCCGATAAACCCGATTTAATTTCGCGCCGATCTCGTTTTACATTGTTGTTTGTCGCCCGGTCGCCCTCTGATGTTTATGTGTGGCGCTCTGGCCGCTGTTATATTGGTTTCATTCCTTAATCCCGGCTTATCCGCGACATCCAGGACACCGAGAGATGGCGACACTGTCTGCATCGATTTGACACTTTACGGCCTATGGAATTTCTATACTAAAAGCCGAACCAGACCGGAAAATGTAGAAAATAAAATTCCGAAAATTTCAAAGTTGTGGCGCTATCGAGTCGAGTGAGGGGAAAATCTCTTAGTTTGCTCAAAATCTATTAGGAAAAATGTTCAGATTTCGATTTAGACAACATTTGGAGACTTTTCAATTTTGGAAAAAAAATATTAAGAAATTTTTGTCAAAAATTTCAAAGTGCTCTAACTTCCTTTCGGAACGATGAAAAATTTCAAAAGGCTTCCAATTGAGTCAACAGGAGTGGGAAGAATTCGTCCAATGTTTCCCTATCATTGAAAAAAAAATGATTTTTCGAGTGCTCCCAGGCACATTTTCCTAGTTTTTGATTAATAATGTTTGGCGTTCGTCTGGGTCTTGGTGATTCCGGTCGCGTCCCTTTGCCATTCGAGGGCTCCGGTGCTATTGATACGGCCAAAGGGTTAAAAGAGACTTCGATGTCGGCCTTATATGTCAATGCGGGCCGAGTAATGCATGTAAGTGTTTTGTAAGTAGCGGCCGAAGGTCCGAGGACCATACTAAGCAGGACCCCGTAATGGCGGGCGCGCCATCTGGGGAAACGGCCGGGGGTTAAGTGGCCGCCCGGAAAACCCGGAGTGGAGAGAGAGAGGCCAGGTATCACAATCCCCGGATTCGTCTTGACGCGCTTTTTCGGGACCATACTATAATAACCGCCCCGGCATTATAATAATTATTCCGGTTAAATTTTTACGTCCGTTTTTATCATCGCGCGGCACAAAAAGAGTTTCGCTGTATTTTTGCCTTTTTATCGGCCGTAAAAATGAAACAACCGGATGAGGTTTCGGCCTGCGCTCCAAGAAATTAATAAAAGCGCCTCCTGTGTGTCAGGTGTCGCGCTCGCGGAATAATAGAAAATTTCCATTAGCGCTTTCCGCGATTATGCATCACACGCCCCGCCGAATTCGACCCCTCAACCCTCATCCATTTCGCCATATAAAAGTATATTTACATCCAAGTTAAATTAGTGTTGATTCTCTGGTATACCGGGAGATATTTGCATCTTGTTTTATATACCGAAAGCATCTGCGCTCATCACCCCCCGGCAACTGGAAACTTCGAAAAGGGCCGTCGGTACCCGCGGCCCGGAAAACGATAGTTTCTGGTCCGGTCCGAAAACCGTCGACCCGTATCCTCCCCGGCCGTGATATACTTTCCGTGTGCAACTCCGGGACCGCCCATACACTTAAAACCGGAATCGTGAACGTTTGGGCGCTTTTTCGGGGGCATTAGTGTTCCTCGAACGTTTCAATCGCCCCCTAAACGTCCGCCTCTAAATTATTACCCCGCTCGCCACTATCTTCGAGATTAATCCTGCTGATGGCGCCGGAAGGTACAGCCGGCTACCTAAATATTTAACGACCACTTATATGGATTTTCGCCAAAACCGGAGCGAAACCTCCGGATACCTACTTTGACTGATTGCCCGACAGGACGCACGTTTCAGCACCATACCCACACTGCATACAGCCCTATCATACAAAGGACATGGGTAAACAAAGTTGAAGTTTGATAGCTCTCGAGATTCGCCTGATCCTGGAATCGAACGGTCGTGAATTGATAAATGTATGTATGGTTGCATATCTCGGACTGCAGTTTTGGCCGATTTCCAAGATGATTCAGGCGCCGTGCAGTCAACCGCGTTTTCTTCTGATCCCGTGAGTTAGAAAAAAAACGAGATAATTTTTTGAAATTTAAGAGCATGCAGACGATTTTTTTCTGTAACATGAAATAATCAGTCTGATCAGTGTTTAACGCTCGGTACCACCGAACATCTCTCGTGAAAACACTCGTGCCGATTGTCATCGCAAAATCGACCGGGGTTGACCGAGAGTGGTCAAGTGGACGCGTTTTAAACGGAATTAATTAGTGCGCCTTGATGAGCGGAATTGCTTTGATTCGGTGTTGCTGTTTGGGTTAATAGTGTTGATTGTCCCGTCGATACAATGCGAACCGTATGCACGCACGCATCCGGATGCATAAATGGACGAAGCGAGCCGCTCGCACACCTGTCAATACAACCCCCGATTCGTTCAAAATCAACAAGCGACCGTGGCGAAAATAAAACGGATAAATAATTCCAAACTCGCGAGTCATCTACAACATACTCGACCGAAAGTGGGGAAAAAGCAAAACGAATAAAAGCGGTTTGCGCCGTTAATAGCGACACCATTACGAGATTCGCGGTCGGCCTGGTTCTGTACAGAGTTTTACGATTTCATGTAACAGTGGTCGCCCCCGTAAAAGCCGCGTTTCGGAACCGTCTGGAACCTCCGGATGACGCAAAAACACTAATCCGAAAAAGAGATTCGACCGAACGAATATTACGCCCAAAGTAATTGCGAGGGGTGGAGAAAAACAAGCGCTAATGGTGGACCGGTCTTTGATATGCGCTACACACGTAAAACGAAAGACGAGACGTAGGAAAAATCGCAATCACGACCTGAGTAAAGACATCACCGACCTTATATTAACTTAGCGTTCGACTGCATGGTTCATTTCGCGGAGTCCGGGAGCTCTTTTAGACGGAATTGAATTTCCGGCAGCGAGTTTTATCTCCATCGAGTTTAAAACCTAGAAACCTCTGGGCATTTGTCGCCGAACCCTCTTATTCCGACCGTTTTCGGCGATATCGTAAAAGTCGCAGATTCCGTTATGCCTATATATGCAGCGGTGGTAATAGGTGCGATTTTCAGGCCGGAATCGATACTGGGGGGAGGAATATTTCAGGTCGGCCCGGTGCCGGTGTAATACAGCTGCAGTCTTTTAAATTAGTTTCTTTATGGCGGACTAGGAAAGTGGAAAGTGCAAAGTGTTTCCTTGGGACATGAAAACAATGATGTTAGCTCGAAGCCATCTGCTACCCTTGTAGTGCTTAGGGTTCCGTTACATCTCCCGGTTTCCATCGACCCCCGTGCGCACACGTGCCGTGTGTTAACATTTCCCGATGAATATTCGCCCATATATCCGATCGACTTTTCCCTTAAATGACCCATTCCGCCCGATTTATCGGAACGGTTTCGCCCGATTCCCATTTTTTTCGCGGCAAAACGCAGGAATATAGGATTTCGCTCTCAACTTCCCTCGAATAATAAATGCGATATTGAAAGGCCCTTGTGCCGCATTAGAGAGACAAGGAATGTTGTTGGTGCGGTTTATTCCGGATTGCGTACGCAGACCGGAAGGATGATGACGGAAGTGAGCGTAGAACACCGATGCGCACGCGAGATCGAAAGTAAACAGAAGGTGCAACGGGTTGAATACTAATAAGACGACCCCGGAATTTCGTCCCGAACGCACAGCGGAAGACTCCAGAAGCCGGAGCGACCGGATGGGCGAATTAACATGGAAATTTCCATTTTAGTACGTCGACGAGTTTGCGGAACTTTAATACATTTTAATTCGCAGTATTTAATGTCATTGTAAGTCCGCGAGTTTTCGTACGACTTTCCGGGTTAATTGGCCTCACCTGATGATGCAGTCAAAGAACAGAAGCGCCAAAGTCCTAGAGCGGAATAATCAACACCTAGCACAATTCGCTTCAGTTTCAGACTGCATATTATTTATCGCGCATTATGAGGGCGATTATTGGCCGCAATCGCTATAGAAACCGCAAACCTTGAACTTTTGCATCTTTTTGAGAGAGAATTCGGAGAATTTCGTGTAAACATGATTGCTTTAGAAATAACTTGCAATCACGGTGATTGCATTTGAACCGGGGTCAAAAACTACTTAAATTGCAATAAATCTCCCCTTGTATTTGAATCAGAAAATTATCAATGTTTTAGTAGAGCATAAAACAGAAAACCCGATCCGGCCCTTCCACATAAAGTAAATATCAAATTTCATAACTTTTTACGCGCATCGAGCAATAACAACAGATTTCCATAAAACGTCGCTAATTTAACGGCCGTACTTTTTCCGATATCATCACGTATCTCCCAGACAAATAAAATAATCGCCGGGAGATGCGAGTTATTCGATCGGGCATTATCGCGTTCCCCGTTGCGGCATCAACCCCGAAGGTTCCGGGCGCATCGCTCCGGGGCGCCCGGAATATGCATTAGGTCGATTGAGGCATATTTCAAACGGATACACGTCACAAAATTACGCCCGAAGGTGTATCTGCATCGCAATAATTCACACCGTGTATCCACCCGCCTGTGCGGTTATTAAAATGTACCCGATGCAATAAGAGATGGAAACCTAATCGAAAACCGTAAACATCTCACAAAAATCCGTCAATCACAAAACGTCATCCTAATCGAATTTCCCTCATGATGCACCGGGATATCGGCGATAATTGCGTCACCGCCTGCGGGGCAATTCCGAAATCGCAATTTCCTCACGACTGCCATCATGAGCACGATGCATCCCGGGACCGTAAACTCGTGTATAATTCGAGCATTGTATGATAATCAAAGGCAGGGGAAAAACGCGACAATGGCGGTGTTAATCGAGGGCTTCGGCTGGAAATTTGATAACGGACGATTCGCCGAGACTAATCTCCTTAATCCGGGCGAGGGCATTAATCGGATCGTGTGGAAAAACGCGAAACTCGGGGTCGTTTCCCGGACGTCCGAGCCGGTCTTTGTGTTATGGAGGAGCACATCTCCGTTTTCGTCGAACATTCGGTTGATTGTGGGGCTGCCATTATTTAAACTCGGGTAGAGCTCTCGCTTACCGACATGCCGAGGTCCATTGTTGCCACCACAATGGCCCGTGTTCGGTATTTACACCGGACGACCGCCGGCCTTGCAGAATGCGTAAACGCCACTTAAATAAAATCGCGTCCCGGATTTATTCCGGGGTTTCATTTTCCGGTCAAGATAAACGTTTGATTGATATTCATCTCTGATGGTATAAATTTCGAGATGGTGGCGGCGAGCCGTCACAATCGAGGCGGCGATATTTTGATTAAAACCGGGGCAAATTCTAATTCGAAAATTGATAATATGCAAATTTCGTTATAATCCGATCGGCTGCAGCGCGGTTTTCCATTCCGTATATCAACCCGACGATCCGGCCAATACGAAATAATAAAACCGCGGCGGAGAGAGGAAGCTATTTAAAACCGTAAAATATTTAAAACCGAACGCTTTCCCAGATATTGCATCCTGGGATTATCCCGTCCTGCAATCAACTGTGCGAGCGAAAACGCAACAATATTAAAAAAATTCGCGTGGCTGATGGGAAAACCCAATTTTTGATGTTGCTCTCTGCCTTTATACAAACTAATAAATTCGCTTCCCGGAGAGATGAGAGAGATTGCGGTTTTCCTACTTCCATAGAATCCCGTTAAAAATCCGATAAATCTCGCCGTGTCGACAAATTGAACCTCTTTTTCGAGATATAATTAAGAGTTAGATACGGCGAAATTATTCTAAAGTAGTTAGCCTGGCTCACCAAGTCCCGAAGAAGAAACTTATCAGATTTCTTTCGATGAAAACCAATCGCCATCAACGATATTTCTCCGAGTCATGAAGAAGCGCATTCTCATCCCTGCGACCAAAGAGCAAGAGATGCGGAATTTAATTCCGTCTGCATAATTAACAACCGCAAAACAACGACTTCTTTCGTCGGGAGATATTCACAACTTATGCAGAGCGAACTCCGGCATCAAAGTAATTAAATTTCAAATCATTTCCTCTCCGGTTATTAGGGAATACCTAAGCGAGTAGGTAGAAATGAACGTGCACGAATTAACCGTTCCGCATAATTTCCAAAAGGGATGAGAGGAGAAAAACGGGAAAAGAGAAAACGAGAGAACAACACAAACCAAGAATATTTATATTCAAAGGAACGATGGGAGGATTTGAGAAAAGCGCTCCTAACTTACTTTGCGCAATATAACCCACATAGGTACACAATCGTAATATACCGAGCGTTGATTTATTTTTGCCATCTCAAGGAGAACCGCCGAATAACGTAGTGAGATATAAAACGAATCTAAATATTATCATTCCCCGAATAAGTAGGAGGTAAAAAATAAATTCCGTCGTTCTGAGCGCACAACAAAATGAAAAATTCATACGGTTGGTTTTTCAAATAAACTGCAAACAGGAAAATGCGAGTTTTCGTTTCTCTCTGAACTCAAAGAATTATTTACCTAGGTGACTTCCTCGGGCATTCAAACTTGTGCCGAAATGTATCGCTTTCTCTACTAAGTGTAGCAGTTCAAACCCATCATAGAGAATGTATTCTCAATCTGACCTGTTACTAATAAATTGATTCATTAAAAAGTGATCAAATATGAATTTTAATAATTTTAGGTAGGAAAGTTGTGAAACTGGAAAGGATGTTTCCCCCGATGTTTCCCGATTGTCATTTCAACCCGACGAGACGACTTTAATGGGAAAGATAAGAGAGACGAACTAATCTGGGTACCTAACAGTGGAATTAATTAATTGGACTAATTTACTTAGCGGAACTCGGTCGGTAATGAAATTCAAAGACACAAACGTAACTAATTAATCAAATGTTTAGGATGAGCGAATCGAACGGATTGCCTGAACAAACACCCGGTTAGTTAATTTGGGGTAAAACCTCATCATATACCTTTACGCGTTTAAATCTACATAACGGGGTACAAAAACCGCAAAACTCGAGATTTTCGAACTCGACCCGGGAAAAAAGGCGGAAAGATGACGGTGGAAAAGCGAACAAAAGCCCGGCATTATGCATATCCATCGGATCCGGCGAGGGGGTTAATAACGACGTCAAGGAGGACGAAAAAGCGAAAAAGCTTTTCCGCGGACGCGCAAAACTAATTAATGGCTAAAAGCGCCCGGCTTAAGTCCAGATGCGACTGCAAAATGCAACTTTTCCACCTATTTTCCGGCTTTCTCCCCCATATACGCGACCCGGCCGGATAAAGCGAGTGGAAAACGCCGCGGTCAATTTAATCTAGCAAATGTATTTGCAGCGAAACTCAGACAGGCGCCTGTCACTTCAAATAAAAGTAGGAGAGCTAAACCCGGAATCAAATAACTATGACGCCGTACCGAAAGTACGGAAGGCGACTTATCAACGTTCCGCGTTTTTCCCAAAACGAAAATACCCCGGCACGGATCGAAATAACGAAAGCTCGTACGTGGTCGAATCTAGCCGAACCCCACTAAACTAAACGACTTTTGGCACCGCAATATGTGCCCGCACACGTTCCGAACGACAGTCGTCCCGGAGTTTCCGGTCCTAACATAATCGACAAACGGAAATTTCGAGCCGCATTGTTCGTCATTATGCAAAACGGGGCTTTGTTTTCCGTTTATCGCGCCGCAATTAAACCGCCCCGTTCCCCGGCGCGATTTCATAAAGATTATATTGGAAATTTACGATCGCATCCCCATCCTGACGTAATTCCCCATTTACATATGTATAAACCCGTCGTTCCGCCTCGTAAAACAGTCACGAGGAAATCATGTAGCAAAAATCATACCGAAAACTCCCACCCGTCATATCGATTATGCATTAAATAAACGAAAAGGCCAAAGACACCATCTGCAGTCCCCGGACCGCAACCGGAATATTACGAAACACGAAGCGAGCGCCACCTACCAGCCGGAGCGCCGGACGAATCCGGGAAAGCGAACCGGAATCTACGCGCGATTCGAGAGCCCCGGAACGAACCGGAGCTTTTCCAGCGAAGATGCGAACCAAATCTGCGATTCGAACGAGCTTTGGGAGCTTTAACTCCAAGGAAGTCGAGAGAGGGCGCCTCCACCGAATCCGGTATAATAAAACCACCCCGAAATTGCGTTAGACCGTTAAATTGGTTCAATATCTGACAACGCACGATCCACTGAAATAATAACGAGACTATCCGGCGAAATTACTTACGATTATTATTATCACTCGAAGCGATTTAGTCAGATTGCCTTGAAGTTGATATAGCTCGCAGCGTTCTATGGGAATTGTTTGAATAACCCTTTTGAACCCGATTGTTATCAAAGAAAAATTCGTGTTTATTGAATAAGATTATCGTCTCGTCCAATACAAAGTGCAAATCAATTTCTATCGGGGACAAAACGTCAGAAACATGCACTTGGCCGAGACGACTACAAAATGATGATGATGGGGGAAGAGACGTCCAATTTCTTTTGGCCAAAATCGATGCGCGCCTTTACCATCACTGATTGCGCAGCATTGAAATGCTAATGCCTCCGATATGATGGCAATACCAGATGGAAAATAATTAAAGCGACTTCCCTTCAACCGGAAAGGACGAAGCGACCGTCTCGTTTCAATAAGGAATCCAATTATCACCCGGGCCGCGGAAAATTTCATTATTCGATAATCCGGGCCGCGATATTAAAACCGGATTCGCGGCCATTCGCATAGGGCAAATCCCCAAAAGAATCGCGAATTTTTAGTGAGAAAATCTAACAGAAATATGGGGTAGAGAAAATTGAATATGCGTACTCACCGTGAGGACAGTGGACAGGCAAGTACGACACGCCTCCGCGACACCTGCAATTAATCAAACGTCACACATTGTACGGGCTTTATGAATATAAATACATCCCCTAGTTCCGAGGGGTGAGAGTTCGCCTTTAAGGGCGCAAGGACCTTTTCGCACCTCGTAAAAACGCCGTAAAGGCTAATCAAACGCGATGAATCATTAAGAGCTCGTCTATATGAGGTCCCCGGACGAAACCACCCCCGACACCTTTCGAGGGTCAACCGGACGCCTTATATTCGTAACATTCATCATCCAGGGCGAAAGGTCGCAGATAATGGCGTCGAGACGCGTGACTTTTACAGGAAATTCAAGACGCCTCCCGAAACGAACGGGGTTATGAGGAACGAGTCGAAATCACGAGCAAATATTTTCGTTTCGAAACGACGGCAAAAGCCAAACACTCCAAAGCAAACTCTCACGTACACCGTAAACTATAAATAACAATAATAACAGCGAGGTTGATCATATGGACCTCGAAAAACTTGGTGATAACAATATCGCTGCTTTGAAAGGGGCGAATTTGAAGCACTAGGGCGGTAAATTACTGGAGATCGTACGGTTTGTATAAGCCGGGGGAACAAGCGTTCCGAGCCGTGCGAAACCCCCAGCTGACGCCTAAGGAGCCGACGAATTTTATGGGCCATCCTGGATATAGGACATGACAGACCGGTCAAATGGAATTTACGTCGACGCCGTATTTCACCCATGGCAAACGGTGGAGGAGCCCTCGTGTCTACGGTTTTTTATTAACCTTTTAACACGGTCCCGAAAAGGCGCATCTGCCGGGAAAACTGAGCGGATTGACGGGGACGGATCGGGTGCAGATTTCACATATCTCGACTGACCCCATAAAATTTGTTAGCGAAAATATTTTCAGGAAATTCATTGGCAACTCTGAAATTCGACTTTTTGCGTCACAAATCTCGGCGTATCGGAGGGGCGCGTCCATTCCAATTATTAATCGTTATCGAACAGGACTTTTCCGTTTCGGTAATAAAGCGGGGGCTAAACGCGGACAACTTTATGGACATCGCTTTTGTTGCCGGTCCCGTATACACGTTCGCATAAGCCGGATGGGAGTTTATCATCGTGTTTACGATTCATGTGCGAGAACGTACAATTGCGGCCGTTTTATTGACCAGTCAAAACTGATGGAAGCGAATCGGAGGCGCACATCAAAATTGAATATTCAATCGTGCCGATGGTACCGTTCGCCTATGCGAAGATGGATATGCATCCGATGATATCGGCGCGTTTATCGGCCGAGATGAATCGGGGTATTAATGGGGCGAATCTTCGAAACAGTTCAGATACATCATAGAGGTCAGTAGAAATACACAGGGGGTTCTGGATCAATTTTCAATGATTTTCGCCGTAACTTCCTCATTAGTCGAGATAACGATGAAAAAGTTTGAAGGGCTTCTAATTTGCTCACCAGAAGTAGGGAAATGCGTCTAATATTAGTGTAATCTTCAGAAACAAATTTTTAAATCTTCAAATTTTGAAGAATTTGTTTTTCGAAAATTTCAAAGTGCTGTTACTTTCTTATTAGTGGATATAACGATGAAAAATTCGGAATGGTTTCGAATTAAGTCATCAGGAGTAGGCAAATGGGTCCAGTACTGGTATATCTTATTCGAAAACAAATTTTGTGCAAAAAAGAAGAGATTACTATTCTTCTTCTTCTTCTAGACAGGAGGTGATAGTATCTCTTATCGAGTAGAAGAATCCAGAACCCCCTGTATACATCTACTGAGGTCGTTTAATCCCTAGCGAAAGCGTTTCTCTGCCAATAAGGCGGCCGCAGTTTGATATACGCCTCGGCAAGTTAGAAGGATACTCCCCGACGGAATTGTGTGTGTGTGTTAAATTGCCCGAATGGAATTTCCAATATAAATAGGGACCGACGTCGAAAACGTCCCGGAACAGTTCCAAAACGAGGAAAAATCGACAGAAAGCGTATCCGAAACGAAATTTAAATTTTGCGGTGACTGCCAGACCTACTGGATATACGAAAGGCGGCGGATAGGGTCGCATCGCTTTCGGCCTGAAAGTTGGCTTTTGACTCGACTTTATTAGAAATCCGAGCGAGACGGAATCGTACGAGGGGGATCAGTGACGATAATCAATATGGGGAAAACTTCTGTGTTTCCGGATTAACCGGCCGTCCCCCGGCGAGAACCACTCGAAAAGTTCAAAGTTAACTCCCGTCATAACGAACCCCCGGATAGACTCCACCTGTTTCTCATAAAACGGACGAAATTCGGGCACGAAAACGAATCGAATCATCTTTGGAGTTTAATTTTGATTTTTCTGCAGGATTCGCGAATCGGGATGTTTTGACAAGCGCATAAACTGCTCCCAACTCGATTCCAGAAACCGCATCTATCTAAACATCGGTACTAGATGAAAATCGAAAGCCACATCGCAAAATCTCGGAATGAGGTTTCCGTAATGCACGGTCTCTCGACGCGAGAAACGGCCGCATGTTCGGGCATTAATGCAAACGGCCTCTTTCTCCCTACAAGGAGTATGAGGTCAAACAATGAATCGAAGTTATGCAGTCGTCCTAGGTGCCGATAACCACCAAGCGGTGGAAATTTAAATTACTTTAGAGTTTAGACGTTCGGATTAGTCCGGCGATGGCCATCGGAAATCTCTTGGCGATAAAGTCGAGTCATCGTGAGCAGCCGTCGCGAAGAACGCAGGTGCGACCACTTCGGCTATTTCACGTGTGTGTGGACGAAAGGGCACGTGGGTGTAACAAAGAAAGGTGCGATCGTGTATCGATGTAAATCCGAGTTTAGAAATTGCCCGGCGGCCCCGTTTCGAACGGCAAACTGATGCCGCCCCTGGCACCGAGGCGAAAAAACGGAATGACGTCTTTTCTCCTTCATGAGGACATAAGCCACATGTTTGTTTTTACTGGAGAGACACATGTGCGGCCATTTGCGAGCCACGTCTGAATTTCGCACTATTTTCATCAACCACCTACTACTTCCTCCTCGTAACATCTAAATTTAGGCACTTTCAATGAACGCATTCAAGTAATTCCAAAATAAAGCCCCCTCACATCTGATAGAAAGTGGCAAGTGATTTCTTCCATTTCTACTAACACCGGAAATTCTCGTGTCAAATAACAATCACCTATTACAGTTTACAGTATTACAGGAGAGAGCTCAATGCCTGCAGTAGATGAAGATAGGCGAGAGTGGAAAAAGTGTGTTGACCGTACACGATAATGCAAACAATAAATAATAGAAACATTGACCAACGATGACATTGGTGCGATTTGAGTAAATATCGTCGGATAAAACACGGAATGCGACCGATTCGATATTTATTATCTTAGGAGCAATTTGAATGTCCGTGGTCTGCGGGCGTCATCTCCATCAACCGGGGACGTGGAGGAGAAGAATCTCATTACGTAACCGCGCCTCCTCGTCCAATTAATTCCGTTTTACAGGCATAAAGCTGGGAAAAAAGACCGATCGCCTGATTTATTACGCTCTAAATAGGGACCGTGTACCACCTACATAAATACCGTACTTATTGCCCAACGAACAAACTATCGGAAAAGATTGCCTCCAATTCGTCCGTCGTCTAAAACTTAATTAAACAATTAGCAAAGGCCGTATAAGAACTCAATTATTGAGGAAAACCCAATAAAGCTCCGCCGGATTACTATCAGGCCGGTTCACCAATTACACGTCGCTTTAGATCCGAGATTCAGATAGTGGGTTATCAACAAATTTGAGAAGCACGTTTACTCTTCAGTGACAACAAATAAAAATACATAACCAAGAAACGTGTGAAACTCACCGATTTTATCGAGGGAAGGAGGTCAAATCTCACGGAAATTGAGCGTACATGACACAGGCACCACCGAAAACCACCACATAACAAACTTCCAGCTAATTCGGGATGATATTCGATGAGAAATCATGTAAAATCGTCAACAAATTCGTGCATTGTTAGGGAATGATCTGCCATATGCGTTTCGATTCGAGAGCGACTGCAGCACCATCTGACAGGAAGCTCTTGAAGCCTTTGGTTTACGCCCGGACTATGCGGGAAAGCTCGATTTTTCGAAAGCTTCGAAAGATTCGATGTAACTAAATAAACGAATAATTTCCATAAATGAATAAAAATATTGACTTATCGGCGAATTCTTATCAAATACTCGTATGAATAATATTTTCGAGCACGAGAGTTTCGGATGAAATCTGCATTTTCCGCAACTTTTAATAACCCCTTCACGGTGGAAGATCCCAACTTCCCCTGAACTAATTATAACTGCCTGTACTATTATGCCGACCTCCCCTGCAAGCGATCCCAAAGTAGATAAGACATATGGGATTTGACGAAGTTTATCCACAATTTGGTATTTAAATTAAAACAGCAATGAGCTTTCAATCTCCATTAAACGCAAATCCGGTAATCCGGCTCTACCGAGATTCCCATCAGTGCCCTTTCTCACAAAACTCGAGACGATTGTAAGTAGCTCTGGGTAAACTGGGTATTTTTTCAACAGTTAAAAGCTCGTTCCATGAAAGGATACCTGTGAGAGACACAACCTCTCTCTCTACTCATCTTGAATTTGCCTAGACCAGCGTACCAAATGGTTCGTATCTAGGATGACTGAAAAAATGGAAGGAAATTCCAGGGTGGCACTTGATTCGACAGGCGCATCCTTCGCTAAACAAAGCGCACACGGCCATCACACTCTGCCGATCGATGAGCCGATGCTCTCTGCTCCTTCTGATTCTGTGAGAGACTTGCACACGTTTCAAAGTGTCAAGAGTCTTAATTAGTTCTATGTTCTCCGCCGCGACGTATCAAGTCACGTCTCAAAATAGAATTTTGCGGCATCTCCGCTCGGCGCCGCTGTCTTGGCGGTAATTTTCTTTAAGTTGTTCTTCAGTTTAATTGCCGCTCTCTCGGATTTCAACCGGAAATAAAACCGACCTCCGCCACCGCAATCCTCGGATCCGGCAATTAAAAACTACAAAACCCTCGCTCGAATCGACTTCGCGGCTCTTATTACTCATTATTAGTTCCGATACGGCTCTAATTTGAGTAAGTTGGGTAAAGTATCAAACTGATCTCGAAAGTGCCAAACGTAAGGGAGGTTCATTATTAATTTCATGGGCGAGGCACGTGCGAGATTAAAGGGCGACTCTTGCGAATGTGTGTATTATTAAGGGAGGGAGAGAGTGCACGGAAACGCGGAAAGGGTGGAATGCCGTAAAACTCGCAGTTTGTCGGATTGTGTGAACAATTAAACTAAATACGTGTCTGCTGCAAAACTGAACTCCCCCGCTGTTTCCACATTAGGAAATTGTTGTTCGCCAGTAATTCACCTCGTTGCCTACACCTGATGCGAACTTTTCTTATCTTTAATGAAACTCGACTCCTGGCTCTATGTAATAATACTCGACAATATCCCCGTTTCCACCCCCGGCGAGCCGGAAGAGGAGGGCGGCTTTTGCACTGTATTATTGTCAAGTATCCAGTTGTAAACGGTTGGGGGTTGGAGATAATGTGTATAATATTGAAACTTCATTGGAGATTCCGTGGTCAGTCAGTTGATGGTAGTGTTTCTAGATGCAGTTACTGACCCCCCCGACGTAGATAAGGCCCGGTTCGGTTTCCGGCCGTGCCGCTGTGGATATTGTCTTAGATTACATCGAACAACACCGAAACTAAACTTTATAGTACACTTCGCAAACCCCGCAGATTCGCATAGTTACCAGACTGCGAGAATTTCCACACACTGGAGGATCCGCTCGGTCATCATGCGGAAACCACTCAAATTTTAAATAGAATGTAGCACAACGTGAGCTTTCACAGCTGTCTAATTTTTTGTGAACTTTATTTTATGGTGATCACTTTTCCGCTTCCGCCGGTGGGTATATTTGAACTGATGAAATCCTGCGGAATTTTATATTTTCTGAAACCAATTTTCGTGTTGAAAAGCGGCAGACTAACATCAGGGAAAACGAACAAAACCTAAATGCACCGAAAGAGAACAGATCACATTTTGAGATTTCACTATCATTTCTTTTGAAAACTCATTGACCATTTGGAAAATTGTCAGGAAAAGTGAGTGTTTTGGTCGCTCCTGTAGGATTACTTTCAAAGAGACGAACTCGTCCTCTTTTTAAATATTCAATCCCGTTAATGTTGTGTGCGTCCTTTGACTTTGGCTTTTCCACCGAAATATTCCAACCCAACACGCCTCTGGCGTTCCACCCTTGATTTTAACCTTCATTAATCTAAAAATTACACAAAATTCCCTAGAGCGAGGGCACCGGATATAAGAAAGCGAAACATCTGTGTTCTTGATCGGGTCTCTACTTCTCCTTTCCGATTTTATCCTCCCTCGAGCCATCATCTCCCGGAAAGATCATAATCCCGAAAACGCGTTTAGGCGTATACACCTTAATAAAATAATTCCTCGTGTCAGAAAGCGATAATCGCCCCGTTTATTATCGAGAGTCGAGTAGAAACGAACCGATTTGAATTTTCCGCAAGGCAGAAAAGTGGAAAAACTGCCCCGCACGCCCATCTAGCCATAAATACGAATTAGCCCCGAGATTCGTTTTAAGCCGAAAGTTTCTTTCTGAAGTCGGCGCAAAACGCGCGGGCGGCCCCCGATGATATACGTCAGGTAAATTCCTGCAAGATTGAACGGAGTAATTGCGTCCATGAATCTTTTTGCCGACGAAAAAAGACGTCGCGGTATTCGTTTAATAAGACCTGAATTATCGCCCCTTTCGGATAGGTCGACGTTTATTATCGCGGAACGGGATGATCGCGGTGTATACGCACCTCCGAGGCCGGGGAATCCGGGGGATTCGTTTGAGTTTTGTTGGTAACACTGTAACAGTCACAAATTACGCCGTTCTGCACCGGGAGCACACCCCTATTTAGCGCATCCGCGCCGCGTCTCGACTTACACCCAAACTGGCTCTTAATTAGAATAAAATATATCCGTAGACTAGACTAGACGGGGTGGAAGACGGAGAGGACGGCAGTGCGGATGTTGTCGCCTGAAAGCAGGTTAAAGCGCACTTTCAGACTGGGGGATTTCATACAGGGCCTTTCAGGAATTTTGAAAAATTGTAGAACTAGTGGCCTAATTTAGGAAAAAAATTCCCTGGATCTGGTGATTTTTTCTAGGACGCTCTGTGAGTGCCCGCATCGAGGATTTTCTCTGATCAATATTAGAAAAGTGTCGGGAAATTCGCAATCAGAACTGCTGACATCGGTACGTGACCGAATTACCAATCACCCGCTCAGATTATTCTGCATTTTATACCTTTCGACCTGGCAGACTCGCCGACTCCACGATAATTAGATCAGGTCGGACCCCCGGGATCAAGGATTCAAGAATTACGCCCGGATAATTCCGACTGCGATTTTCGCACTCCGGATTCACCGCAAAACGATCATTTCGAACGAATTTTCGAGGCCGGAAAATTTGCATTTCCGCCCGGTCGGTCAGGTGGAGAGGATAAGCCGTCCGTCCGCCCTCTTCAAAGGGCCATTTACAATGAGCCCTCCTGCACCACTATACGTGAATACACTATAAAATTCCCTTTTAATATGAGTCTTCCGCCGCTGTAAAACCTTTACGACTGACGAACAAAGCTACGGAATCTGCAACGTCCGCCGCGGGAATAAAGCCAAGGATATGAATTTTAAAAAAGAGCACCCACTCCCCTTTCCTTTCAAAAATTGATACGCACAATTTCTTCCCGGGCGAAATTTGCTTTGCAAAAAATCGACTTATTCCCATACACAGCCACCGACCCTCGATATTATACAGGGTGACAGGAAACCATCTTTACAATCATTTTTTCCGGGGAGGAAATTATGCAAATAATTGTGAAAGATAAACAAAAAGGGATAATAAAGCATGCAAATTCTCTTTCGGCTCTCATTTTTGTGCGCCCCATTTCACGTGCATGTGGTATTACGCGATATGGAGGGAAATTTTCATGTAAAATTTATTCGCACTGAGAGACCACTTCGCGTTCGGAAGGCGGAGTAGTTTTTTCCGAAGGGTTTTCCGCGGTCGGGGGAGTTCGCGCATTAAAACCGAGCCCTTTACGGCGTCGCGAGCGGCTCACGTCAAACGGACGTTAAAATGCATTTCGAAAACGTGTGCACCCTTACGGGGGCGCACGCGCGGGTCGAATTTAATGCACCGTTTGCACGACCTGCCAAATTGGATTACCGCCCATCGCATTTCGTTTCCTCCGCGAATTTTATATCGACTTACGTGATAATGCCGTCCGGTAATTCGACGGGATGCGGTCGTCTCGATTGGCAACCGCACTTTGCCGCCCGGAAGGGCGAAATTAGCGCACGCGACGCGAAAAAACCGCCTTATGTCCTGAATGCCTAAACAGCACTCGAGCGCATCCGCCGACTCCACGACGAAATAAAAGGGGACCAATTTAAATATCTGAAAACGTAAATGCCTGAAATTGCCCTGCACGCTGTGGATACAGGGTATACAGGGTGCCATGACATTGTGGTTTTCTGGAAAATTGTTGAGAAATGTACTGGAAATCATCTAGACTACTGAATAAGAAATATAAGAAAAATAGTGAAAATTACCACTTGGATTTTTGTTAAAAATGGGAGCTTTTTTGGCCAACTCGAGGTGCTTTCGTGTCACCCTGTATAATTCGTACGGAAAGGGCGCATCTGAGCAAACACAAAACGACGCTCGCGGTTAAGTGCACAATGCAGTTCGCTGCACACCGGAGATCCCAGCAGATGCGTCCACTTTACGTACATAGATAACGCGGATAATGTGGATAGACGTCGTCGTCCATTCCGCCTGAAAATGCGTAAAATTGGCGTGCGATAAACGTTTCGTTCGTGCGTCGCTGAAAATGAAACGAAATCGCGTTAAGGCTATACGGCACTTTTCTTTTCTTCCCAAGAAGGGCAGGAATCGATGAGCGACCTCCGTTTTTTTCGGAAATTGCTATCAGAGAGACGTAAATAAACCTCCCCCAACTCGGCGAAAACGGGCCCGAATAAAAGACGATTACGCACAAAAGGGAGGCAATTCTTGCACCTCTTGTTATTATCATCGCGATGATGAAAAGGAATTCAAGTGCAAAGGAGACAATCCAGATCGCTAATTACGCCCGGAAAAAGTAACGAGTGGCGTTTCCGAGAGGTCTGTAAAAAGTTCGGGGGTATAGAAGTTAGTTACCGGAGACAGTCAAATAACTTTTCGGGAAGAGCAATAGTGGGTAGAATCCTCGAGGGTCCCTGCAGTATATAAGCGAATCTATCCCGGCGATGTTTATATCGGTTGTAATGACGGGGGAATTCGGTTCGGGACCTTAAAGAAAGGGCCCGAGTGAAGAATTACATAAGGCGAATGGGCGGCCCGGCCCTTTAACTTTCCGCCATTGAATTTAATAATTCCGGGAGCCGGAGTCTCCGAGACCTCGTTCGAGACCCCGCTTTTATACCGGGGCGAATAAAAGTCCTACTTACTTAAGAAGGGGCACCTAAAGTTTAAACGCTAAATAAATAAACAATAAATTTGGGGATTTAACACATATTTCGGCACGGACTTTACGACTGGGAATAAAATTCGGGGTTAACTCGATTTCTGCATCGCGCATATACAAAACAACCCCCCGATCGATGTCGAAAATATAACCTAGAATTATTGTTCATTTATACAATTGGAATTTATATTCCATGTTGAATTTTTCCAGAATTAATTTTTCTACATACAATGTCGTGATGCCTGCCACTAAATTATCTCTAAAATATGCCAAATCCTCCCTTTGGGGTAGTTTACACGCGATGTCGTCAGAAATTAATCGATACCTTTACCACACGATAATTGGTGATCTTTTCAATTTCGTCAATGTAATTTTGTTCTGGCACTTTAGACCTTTATGGGTGCTCAAAGTCGAAGCCCTTTAGAACAGCGAATCACGTGGGTTTTATTATGCACTTTCATAATCTAATAGCATCACTTTGTAGCCTCGAGTCTTCGCTTTCATGCCATCTAAGACTCATTAGAATATGCTAAAGCGTTTAGATTTTACATCGGATTAAGTTATTGTGAAACGCACGCTTTCGGGGGTTGGGTACGTTTTCTTTTTCTTCGGCGAGAACGCACCCTATGGGCCATTCCTTTCCCATTAGCAATTTTATTGGGCGAAATGGCCGATTTATGATGCTGCAAGGGTAGGTGCTTAACTAGGTTATGTATGTATATCTAGGGGTCGGGATTTATGGCCCAAGGATATCGAATATAATTATACGATCCATACGTTGTAACCCGATGTCGATGCCAGATTTCAGCCAATTTCAAACACCTGAAACTGTTATATAGGCTTGCAGTTTTGTTCCCGACTAAATAATGGAACGTAATATCTACAATATCGACTGGGTATAATAAAGTACATCCGCAGCGTATTAAGGTTATACCGCTTGACGTATTATTACGTTAAATTACGTACAAAAATCGTACATTTATTTTATTATTGCCGGCGATTACAGCTGGCAAACTCAATTTGTGCCCCCGTTACACAAAACCAGTCAGTTTCGAAATATACCGTGCCCATTAGCGGCATGTTATTGCACTTTTATTGCCTTTATAAAAATGTAACGGCTCCAGGCGACGGTGATTGATTCACACACGCATTGATATATTAGAGCGTCGATTTCGAAAAATGGAATCCAAAGACTCGGAAATAATACAGTATAAATGGAAAGATCTTATCGAGGCCTGGAAAGCGCGAAAGCGAGCGGTAATTTTTCTCCGGAGGATCCGGCTGAAAGAATGATTTAATTTCCACTGGATTTTCCAATTACGATCTCCGGTAAATAACCAGATCGTATCGGCAAAATCAGTTTCTTTCCCTCTTTGATGAGGACGCCTCACGCGCCTCGAACCCGACGAAAAATCGAAAACTTATTCATGAACCGGCGGATCCACTAGATTAATAAAATTAATTACCTCCATCTACGTTATGTTAATGCTCTCCGGTAATCTAGTAATCCGCGCGCCCTCTTCATCCCCGTTCCGAGTTCGGCATTATACCAGCCTGCATAAACTATGCGGATAGCGAAAGTGCAGATTAAAATTCAAAGTTGAGTTGCATATGCATGTAAGCCGCCCCCGGGTTGAAGGCGGCTCATGTTTGCAATTTAGGTTACGACCCCGGATTCCGGGCACACACGCGGGATGTGCTTTTCATTAAACTCCCTTCAAATCCGCAATTCGTCTGATAAAGGCCACTTTACTCGCCGGGACTTAATCCCGTAATTTTCCAACACCTTCCGCATTTATCACCCAGACAAGACGACCCATTATTCTTCCCTTAAATTGACCGAGACTCCCGGGGTGCATGTTCCTTAAATTGCATCCGCCTGCTCGGTCAACGAAACGCCCCCGAAGCCCACAAATCAACCCCAAAATGAGAACGGGGCGCAAAAATAGCATATAACGGCATATTAATAATAGCACAAAAGAGAACCGAGCAGATATTCGCGTATTGTGTTATGTTAGGCGTTAATTTCGCATTCACACAAAGGAGGACCGTAAACCATAATCAGAAAGCGCCGTATTCATTAGATCGTATCTTCGGCGGTTGTTTGAGGTTTTTGAGGATTTAACGAGAAATTTAATGTGTGCCTTGAGGGTGCCGACGTGGCCGAGTTGCCGAAGACAGAAAGTCCTTAATCAAACCGGAACCTTTTAGAGACGCGAGCTGGGGGGATGAATTTCGCCCAATCCGAAATCGGCAAAAGGCTCGCTCGCATGAACAAACAGACACAGAAACCGGATCCCCTATAAATAAACAGAAACGGGAACACGGGTTATGATTATTATCTGCGACTGGAGCGTATCGGTTTGCGTCTATTGTAATTTATAATTACAATTCAATCCTCGGTGAAACATGCGAATTTAATGGCGGCACTACATCGAAATGCCCATCAACCTTTGTGCTGCCCCCACTCGGAATAAACTCGTTTGACTTGTTATGCTTACCATAACAGTGCCATTCATCTGATGGGTACCAATCATCCGAAATTTGTTAGGCTTTCCATATTTTTTCAAATGAGCTTTAGGAAAGAACGTGAGCAAAAATTTTTTCCGAACCTGTCATTAATTTTGCACGAACCAGCGTAACAAAATAACTAGTATTCCGACTTTGAGGAAACGTGTCGCGTTTTAATGCCATACAGAGTAGCGTTTTATCTATAGAGCCACCGCAAGAGCGCCCACAAAGGGCTTTTCGTGCGAGCCACGTGAAGGTGTATGAAAATCGAGTTATCACGTTTTCCGCATTACATTACTTCCAAAGTAACGGCTGCTATCCTATTAGACGTTTTATGCGCTTTTCCGAAGAATTATCGCCACACCTTTTCGATATGTGCGCCTGAAATGCATTACCGTCTACCGTCTTCCCGTAACTGCGTCCTTTGATAGAGGTGCACTGGAAATGGAATTGCCACCCCAATCTGAAACGCAATCAACATTTCGAAACGGAATCGTCTTCCACACATCGTGATTCCATATTCTTCCGTCCTGCGCTGGTATATCGAATCACCCCCTTTGAAGGGATGATATGTTTACGCGTTTCCTTACAAGGGGTCCCCTCTTTTGATCCTTTATTAGAGTTTCGCCGAGATCTGAAGTAATTCTCCAGGTTGGGGGTCTCTTCTCGCTGATGATGATCACCCGAATTCGAAATTTATTATGGTTACGTTTTCCGTTTCGAATGCGTCCATTATCCGGGCCGCGGGTTTTCTCCACTTTTATATTTCCAACAAGAGGACCGTCTTCATGGCCGTCGTAAAACTGTCTCGAGTCATGATCTGTGAAGGTGTTAAGTAGAATCCGGGTCCGGGTCGCCCGATTTATCGCCGGTTTTATTATAAACGAAACACCCCTTTCGAAAAGAGCCCTCCGCATCGATGCACCCCCCGGTTATCTGATTACCGGAAATTGGCGCATTCGAATTGAAAAATTCGCAGTGTAAACACGGAAAGTGAGGCACGCGTTTTGGGGCGGTTTTCGTGAACTGGAGCGCGGCGGGATTAGGGACGCGAATTCTTTCTCGGGATCGATCCCGACTTTCCAGAGTCGCGAAAAAGGGACGAGAGGCCCTTCGACCTCCCAATTCTCGACCGATTCGACAAACATCATGGAACTGTCCGATAACGGGCGAAAACTCGCCACAATCGCGTAGAGGCCACCGGAAAAATCCGGGTAAATAAAGTTTCTTACTTTGAATTGTAAAAATCGCGGGTATTTTTTCAAGTGGTGAGAACCTCGAGGAATCTTTCTCTGTGAATAGAAAAATGCGAGATATTTCACGTTGACGTGTTCTACATGGATCGCGAGGGAGGAATTCCAACCATCCCCTTGACGTAATTGCAATCGAAATTCGGAAGAGGAATCGAGGTCGGCATGCTAATGTCGGGGCCTGGAAATTGTAAAAGATGAAGACGGAGGAAAATAAAAATTATGGGGTGTCATATCGGTTCGGTGATTACGCCGATTTGTCTCGTCCCGGGGCCGGAAAATTACCCGTCGCCGTGTTTGCGCGCGATTATTGCAACAAAGGCGGTAATAAATGTGTGATTATTAGCGATTATTCGGCTTAGAGGTGAACAGTTGTTGACACTTGCCGGAGAGAGTGTGCTTTCGGGCTCGACGCGAACGCGTTTCCCGGCGTAATCAACGGAAATTGTCTGCTCTCTCTCGTGTTTGCGTTCGACTAGGAGGACCTAGGAGGGAACGAGAGCCCCCGTTTACGTTATGAGACTCGTGTGCAGAGAGGGACTCTCTGTGTGCGCCGTTTTCCAATTAGGGGCGGCCCTCATTTAGATCCCGCGATAAGTGTCCCTGCATCATCTCGCATTTGGGGCGAATTTCATACACACCGTGGGCCAATCCGCCTCTGGCCAATAAGTCATTTTCCCAACATAATATACTATTAAATAATATAATATGAAATTAGGATGTTGATTCATTGAGGGACCATCTAAGTATTTATAAAAAAAAAAAAAAAAAATTCATGTGTATATCTGCGGGCCAATCTGCCCCTGGGCAATAAGTCATGTGTCTAGCATAATAAAATTAGGGTACCGCTGCATTGAGTGACCACCTATTTATACAAAATACAAAATAAAAAATAAAATAAAAAATAAAATAAAAAATAAAAATAAAAAATAATAATTCTATTTGTTTTCATTTCTCGTGTGTATAGCATCGTTTTAGTCAAACATTCGTTCATGACGATATAATTGAAACGTTATTTGCCCTTCCACCCCGTGTAGCGTGATGACGACTCGGGGGCGTTTGTAACTAATAACCCCCCTAATGCCGGATTTCGCCCCTTTCCGTCATCACGATGCCTAAATTATTTGCCCTCGGGCCGGCGTAATAATAATATTCATCACGAAGAGTCGATTTTTCCCCTCTCGCACGTATTCGATGGAAAGAATAGTGTTAGATTCCATCATCCCTTTTCCCTCTCACGTTTTTTTCCTCTCGATGGTTTTCCGAGGCAGATAGCGCGCGCCCGATAAAATCTCGAAACTGTCGAAAAGTCGACGGAATGATGATGACATCGACATTTATCAAATAAAGGGACATTACACGCGGAGCCTATTCAATTCGATTCCGTCCTCATCTCCAGTGCGAATTCCCGAACTTACCCAAAAATCGAGCGGTTATTAGCGAAAAACTGGTCGTGATTTGTATCGGAATACCTAAGGGGAGCTGTATCGAATTTTGGCCTATTACCGTCGCGTCTTGATTATCTTCATTGTCTAATTATGCGGGATTAGCAGGTATCGGGGAAACATGATCGTATTACCGGGTGAATACGACCCCCGGATCCAATTGTGCGCACTATGGGGGATGTTTCCGAGTCGACTGCGAGCAAACATCGCCGGCGGAGCGGACGCCCGCAAAAACAAACAGAAATCCGGCTCCGAATAAATACAAATACTTTATATCGCCCGCGGAACCCATTGTTTTAATTTCGAACGCAAATTAGGGCGGCGCATCCATTTAAGCCCGCTTTTGTTGTTTACCTGATGGCGGGACGTGAAAGGAGCCTTAAAGTTCGCTAAATGTAGACGTCGGAATCGATTTCGGTTCGATTCTCGTCAAGCGGACGAGCCCGGAAACGGTAAATCCCGATGTGCAGACTTGTACCTCATTACATATTTCTGGGTTTCCGCCCTTCTCTTCATCCCTTATTTCTTGCTCTCTCCCTACGCGGATTCGTGTTTACGCAATAAATCGAGTCACGTCATCCGTGATTTTCGTTTGCGAAATCATTTTATTCGATAGCTTACGATTCGTATAATAACCGGATCTGCAAACCGGATTTTTTCGCAAGGGTTGCGTTATCAGAAAGCCGAGTCCCGCGGCTTTTTCTGCAGAATCACCAAATTTTCTTATTTTTCAGTATTTCAGACCCATGTAAACAGGTGGCGATGATTCTCTTGTGAAATATTGCGAAATTGAGATACCCCACATTAATTTCCTGTCCTTATTTCCACCTCTGCCCTCTATTCGAGTCCGATACGAGCCATTAGCCACTTTTTCCACGTACGGATTTATTATTTTTGCAGTGATTTATGTTTGTGCCATTCGCGCCTAGAAAATCACGGGATCTTTGCGGTTTACCGACCGCTTTGTACCGCCATAACCGAACTCCCCCGGGCGCTTCGAGTAATCTCGACCGCCTTTTCAGATACGAGGTCATACACAATACCGCATACGTGTGTACTTGAAAATCCACGCAGATTTCGAGCGAATTCCCAGAGACCGAGAAGAAGAATGAGTAAACCCCGCGGCGACGGAGATAGTTCGGGAAAATACGTATTCCGCCCCCCGACCCCGATATACGAAAAAGGGCGAGGAAATAGAGATCGCGGCTTCGATAAAATAACTTTGATTTAAAGCCGGCGCCGCACGGTAAATCCCCCAAATTGAATAGAGGAGGCCGCGACCGACGTATTTAAGGGAGAAATATCGGGCCACGTAATCAGAATCGATCGTGTTTGTCTTCGCCCGGATGCTGATTGAATGAGCGTCGAATATATGATGAGGCGCCCTTAATTCTGGACGGGACACGTCTTCGAGCTTTTTCGACTCAATTTCACGGCAATTACGCGATCAATCGTAAAAATAGGCCGGAAAATGCAGCGGACGCTTCTCTTTTGTACCGCTCCGGGGCTCCGGGTATTCCCGGTCTGCATTGCCCGAATCCATAAACCATTATCGGTGCAAACACCGGCCGAATGAAAAATTCACGTTCGAAATACCGGGGGATTTCCGATTCAAGCAAGAAGTCTATCGCTCGTTTTTTACCCAAACACCCAGTTCATTATCAAATGATGATGATGATGATTATCGTCCAGCGGCACTAAAAACGATCCTAAATGAAGAGTAATGCGCCCGATGGCCTCTGATTCGGGCGTCCCTAATTAAACGCGGAATTGTTTCGGATTGAGTTCGCTCCTGCTGAAAAAAAAAACTTTCAATGTAAACTGCCGTCATTAAGATCGTATCGCGAGAGCACGGAGCGCCTCAATTTACTGTTTTGCCGTTACCTTTTATCTAATTTATTCCCGACATGCAGATACATCACCATTAAGGTTATTGATGATCTCCTAACCGGATTCGTAACCGATTCATTTTCCTGGGGGCCAGGACAAATTTATAAAATTGGCAACCCCTTTGTGTCCTCTCCGTTTGCGTTATTAATTATCGGGACATTCTTTTTCGTGTCGTGTGTCATCGGCGTGGTCTTTTTTCGCAAAGAGTGACCACTTTTAATTAGCGGGAGCTGCCCCACGTCAGCATCAACAGAACAGGTCAAGAGGAAAGCTTTATGTCGCATGTGCGGAGCTTTCAGTAGTCTGAAAAAATTGGGAAACGGTCGGAAAAATCAAATTCAATGATCCGGCCAGCTTAAAATAGGCCAAAATCATGACCCGACCCTGTTTTATATCCGGAAATGCGCCCCTGTTTGTTTCATAGTAGACTAAAGTAATCCGGGGAGTAAATTGCAAACGGCGGTGCAGATTAGTCGGTCCCTAATGACAGGGGAGGTCTCGGCAAAATCCGCCGCAACAGAGAGGGGCCCAAACTTGATTATTTTTAATCAAAGTCCCACCTAATACTGGCTGCATGTGCAATAAACTTTAAACTGTTTATTGCAGGCGACCCGAGCTAATTAACTGCCGGGCATCGCAAAAACACAAAAGCTGCCAACTGCACGCGCGGTGCAATTATCAATTCAATATCTGAAATTCGGCCGAAATCCCAGTCGGAAACGCAAATTTGCACGGCAATTCATCACACTTTAAATCGACACCGAGTGAGGAAAAAGCGCTTTCGCTAATAAGTCTCATAAAGTTCGCGACTTCTTCGAAACTATCAGACGCTCGAGCTTTTCGCCTACACCGTAATTTATTAATTGTCGTCGGGAAAAACGGGGGTTGCGTGACGCGTATTTCGGGTTAAGTGAAACGGAATCGGACGGGGAGCGGCCCCGGGGTAGTAAAATGAAGGGCGATAATGGGGCCGACCCACCCCTTCTGCCACCTTAGACCTTCCGAGATTGCGGCATCAAGTCCGGAGGTGCGAGTTAATCCGGGCCTCGTTACACGCGGACCGGCCGATTCGCCTGCACTAATTGCGTTACATTAGGGCAAAGACACGTTCTCGAGATACGTGCGTGACGCGAATGCGCCGAGACGCCGTTCCAGACGGCCGTTATGGCCCTAAGACGATATAATTCTGAATCAACGTCGAGAGGATTATTGCCCTAACGACTTTCCGGCAGGGCCCGTATTTAAGTATTCCAAATCTTCCGTTGATATTGCTGACATAAATTATCGAAATATTCGAAAACTGACGAAAAGCAACCCAAAAACTACCCATATCCTTGAATATGTATAACAAGTTGCCTAACTAATGGTCACGTGGGGCCCGGGCATTAATGAAAGTCCTGTATATACCCGTGATTGGGGATGGATGGCAGTTTTTTGCTAATGCGGATTTCATGTCTCCATCAAAGCGTCGTTTATTTTTAGAAATCGACAAACAATACGCTTCCGTTTCGTGTTTTCCGTTCTTAATTAGGCGATCGTTAACAATTTGACTGAAATTACACGGAAACCACATCTCTCTGGGGGGGAGGGAATCATCCCCTGACAACAAAAAGCGACCCACTTTCCTTTTGACTGATTCCAAATGGCTCTTTTTTTTAATTAAACTTTTCATTCTCTCTACGGAATATGATATTAACATCTCGTGTATGAAAATTTAATATTTTATAGCGCGTAACACTATTTTTTCTACGTTTTTTTGAACCAGCCACAAAGATGAAATTAAATTAGCATTTCAGAAGCTTCCACTATTCACGCCATAAAGAACCAGGTCTTTCATTATACAGAAATTGGACGAACCCCGTATTACTAATATCGTTGCTACCCCTAGTAGAGGGTGGCTGATTCGGATCTTTTTGCGGTTACAGAACGAAAACGTCGCTTTTTCTTGCTGAGATCATCACGGCCCTAAATAAAGAAACGAATATTCATCCGGGCATCCGGAGCCGCCCCAATTCCCCCAATCGTTCCGATAATGGCACGAACCCGGTGCGCATTTTTATATCCGGAAAAAAGGAGCCGGAATTTAATTGTGGCCTTGTCGATCGGAAATAAATTGCTTTAATTCGCTTTAACAGCGGGGTAATTGGCATAACGCGTTTACCGAAATTACCCCGAATTCGGGACGGTACCCCAATGGAGGAGTGGAGGAGCGTTCTTGAAAGTGATGATGATAATGGGCTCGCTTTCGCAGGGGAACGAGATAAGGACGCGCCCGGAGTCGAGTTTACGGGCGCTCCTCCGGCGCCCCTTTCAGGCTCCGCGGCGTGACATCGCGTTACGATCGGGGGCGGCCGGCGGCGGCGATGGATGATGGCGGCGGCCGGAGAGAACGGAATTGTTTGCGTTTGCGGTCTTATCGTCTGCGCTTTCGAACGGGAAAAGGAAAAAGGCGACGGTTTCGCGACTGCCTACATGGAGTCACTTGCAAAAATTAAATTTACAAGTTAAATGAGCCGACCCGTGAGGAACAAATTGCCCTTTTGTCGCGTAACCTTTCAGACTTCCGCGCGGCCGAGTGCGTAATCAAGTTTTGCCGGTTGCATAAATACCGGGCGCACTTTTCGCTTTTTTCACCCTGCGAATTATCCGGATTCGGCCAATTCTGATTATACACGTGAATCCGTAATGACTTTGCGAACGATGCGTGGGAAGTCTCAAGATCGGGAATTATCAATTCAGGAGACGTCAAGTCGAGTTCTGCGCCCGACGCGTCCCCGATTCCCGGATTTGCTTAAAAGCTCCGGGGAAGCGCGAAACGCCCGGGTACCCGGAGCCGATTTGTCCGCAACAGTTGGACGTCTTTTGTGCGTTTTCAAAATCTATCGGGAATTGTGTCCAGATTTCGATTTGGACCGCATTTGGTGGTTTTTCAATTTTCGAAATTTTTGAAGAAATTTTTGCCAAAAATTTCAACGTGCTGTAACTTTCTTATAAGTTGAGCTATTGAGTCGAGTGAGGCGGGAATCTCTTAGTTTGCTCAAAAACTATTAGGAAGAGTGTCTAGATGTCGATTTAGATGACATTCAGTAATTTTTCCATTTTCGAAAATTTTGAAGAAATTTTTGTTAAAAATTTCAAAGTACTGTAACTTCTTTATTAGTCGAGATATCGATGAAAAATTAGGAGGGCTTCCAATTTACTAATCCGGAGTGGGAAAATTCGTCTAATATTGCTTTGCCCCGTAAGCAAACATTTTTTTTCTATAGAGTATTTTCAACAGTAGGGCTCCTTAGTACTTAGACTTCAGGGGATCGTGATACTAATAATAACGGTGAGAGGAAACGCGTTCCGGATTCGTTCCGACATCGTGGATGTTCTGGTCGTTGGCTTTTATTGGGTAAGAACTGTGGTTGTAATTGCAGCAGACGACAAAGTGCTCGTATTTGTGTCGTATTGGTTTCCCAGAAGTATCGTGTGCTGTGTTTCAAGAACGGCCACTATCCCCCGTACTTATCCGCATATAAGAGAACGTAACCAGCTACACCAACGGTACCGCAAATTGGACATTACCCATATGCGAAAATCTTAAGAAACCAGTGTCCCGATTTTTCGTGCCGCTAGTGTATTTGCCCTACCATGGGGTTGCATAACGGAGGTGTCGGACTACACGTCTCGGTATCTAAATCACCTATAAATGTCCCGTTCCACCCTGTACTTTTATCAGTTGTCCGACAGCCATCAAACAGTCACAATCTACTGCCAGGCCATGGCGACTAAGGTGAGAAAGCCAATTTATGTATCCCATTTTGCTATTTATACGGACCCACGACTTTACGGCGAAGAACGGTAATACATAAAATATATTACACGGCGCGTGGTACTGTAACATGCACTATCCGATTTTATTCCCCAATAAAGGGAATTTGTTTAAGCTCTACCGGATTTATCTGTACGCCTTCATGTAGGCGATTATTTCAGTTCTATTGCCGGAATTTATCCGAATATGCGAATAACAAACTCATCAATTCACCAACAAGCGCTTTGGAAAAAGCTATCATATTATTTAGATCGAAATTACCTCTATGTAAAAGTTTTTTTTGGATTTTTTTTACATGAATTTCTGCTTGTGTCAAAGAGACACACATGAAAAAATGATCACTGATATTTGCCGCTTGAGTTGGGAATGATCCGGAGGGACTTTGTGTACGCATCTCGATGTTTACACCGAAATTGTTCCACACTTCCGCAGGGCTTCAAGTTTAGTTGGACCGAACTTTTTGCGGTCGGGGGCCCCATCACAGTCAACTTTTTACCGCGGACCTCAAACCTCAACTTTGATGTATCGTTTCCATACAAATAAGTGCGCGAAATGGGCAAAGTTCCTAGCTCAATCGTGAAATATGTTACCCGGTTCTGTTTGCTTAATCGGATTTTTGCGCGAAATACCCGGCGTCGCCGCTCCCAGACGGAGATAATTTATTATTTAGACGCTCCCGGTTGACTGAGATAAAGAATCGTACGGGACTCGAGTGTACGTCACTCTCCGCAAAGCAAACGCGAGCCATGGACGAGGGAAAAGACGGATTCCCATTGCATCACTTATTAAAACGCCCTATCGCCTTGTCGCATTCGAAAATTTTAAAGGGAATTCTCGGGTCAAATTGTTTTTAGAAAATTACGTTATAATACTCCTTAAGGGTAAGGGTGAGTATAAGTTCAAGGATAGTGAACTTTCGGCTACTGTGACATTTCGGTTCTCAAGTAACCCAGTCTGGTGAACTTTTCTTGGACTTGCTTTATACAACTCACCCGGAGTATATCAAATTTAGATCGTAATTACTCGGGAGATTTTGAATAGGCCCTTGAAACAGTTATCGTTTCAATAATTGAACAGCTATGGTTAATCTTGATGAATGAGGGCGAGGAACGAAATCTCTGGAGTACTCACTTAAATTGCCTTAACCATTGAAAATTTTGAAGCCTCATTAGATTTCCATAGATCACAACATTTTCAATGTGGCAGGTCAGGTCAGGTACAAAGAACACAAATTCTCAGTTACTTTTTCAATCAGTTTCATTTTTGTCATAAAACGTACTGAGGAGGAGAAATTCACTAAATTATAAAAACTTGAACTTTTATGGTAGAATTAAGTTAAATGACCAAATACAGCTACCATATGGACAAATTTTGAATAACTGCAGAACAGTTCGAGGGTCAAAATTCATCACATTTAAAACATTTTGAAGATTTGCTGGTAATTTTTGGATTTCCACCATTTAGTAGCTTTTTGACCACATTTTTTCGTGAACTCCTCGGATTTCATCCCAAACCCTATGTTCTACAGCAAAAATGATTGGATCGAATGCCATAATATTGTTCAAAAAAAAGTTCCTCAAAGAAAATTTGAAGAGGAGGCTGGAAATAAGACTTCTCCTTAATTTACATGGGCCAAAATCACAGTGCTTTGAATTACATGTTCCTGGCTTGAACCAGGATAAAATTATAGCGAAAACCTATGAAAACTCATTAATTTCTGAGGAACCTTACTCAAAATGGTTGGCTACTAAGATTTCTTGATGGATTTTTACATCCTCACTAACCAAATGGGCACTGACTCACTTTTGGCTCTTCTCCCAGTGAAAACCATGAATAATTTCGAAAATTCCACACAGGTGGTCGTATTCTTCGCCGCGATGGCGTCTCTAGCAAGCGCCGGTCTTCTCCAACACGGCCAATCCGCCTATTCGAGCGTCCAGCACCATCCAGGACCGGTCGCAGTGCACACGGCCCACGTCCCGATCGCGGCCCACGTGGCCGTCCCTGCGGCCGTCCCCGTGGTCCAGACGAGAGTCGAGCCCTACGACCCCCACCCCCACTACACCTACGCCTACGCCGTCAACGACGCCCACACCGGCGACTCCAAGAGCCAGCACGAGCGTCGCGACGGCGACGTCGTCCACGGCCAGTACAGCCTGACCGAACCGGACGGCTCCAGGAGGACCGTCGACTATTCGGCCGGCCCGCACACCGGCTTCAACGCCGTCGTACACAGGTCCCACAACACCCACCCCATCGCCATCGCCGCCCCTGTACACCACTGAAAACCCACAAAGACGACCCGCCACTGCGTTTAGGAGGAAAGTTCCGTTAAGTCAAGTTGCCTGTACATTTGTTAAGTACCGCTGATAATATACGTAATAACGCTCGTAATCGCCAGGAGTTGTCATTTGCGGACGACCCTCCAAAGGGCCGGACGATAACCGTCAGTTTTAGGCGCATCATCATCGTCAGTTGTAAAAATCATTTTATGGGACTGTCGTAACTTTTACCGGAACCGCCAATTAAAACCACCCACTAATGATAAGGGCGTGGAAATTTTTACGGGATTATCGACGGAATAATTGGTGCCCTTTATGCAGAGATTAAAGTGAGGCTCGAGGCTCACGGAGTTTCTCCTTGAAGTGATTTGAATAAACTCGTAAATTAAATTAGACTCAAATAAAGGGTTTGTTTGGATATGATAATTCGAGCCCCGTGTTTCTTGGCTGCCACTCGAAATTACGGAACAAACTCCCGGCCCCAGTGCTAATGTTTACGAAGTCGGGCGATACGGAAAGTAACAACATTGCGTCCGCTATAATTTTACAGAACAAATTTTCGTGTGTTACGCCTAAAAAAACTAAATCTGGCAACGCAGCGTGCCACTATTTCAGAGCCGCAGTCGCCGCGCAATGCGTGTGAGTGAGATAGAAAGCCGCAGATCTCGCAACGTTGCCAGATTTCTCCTCATCGGTAAAACAGTTATCTGCCTAATGAAGCTTCATGGCCCTCGACTATAGATGGCGCTAAATCCGCCATCTATTTTCGAGGGTAAAATTGGGATTTTTCAATACTTTGTATGCGCTGAAACCTCTCTTTCTTTGTACTCCCCGACTTTATTAAGATTTTCGCGGATTACTGCTCGTCAAGTTGCGTTAGCCCGCACTCACTCCGACTTGAAAGACTAATTAAATCGCGTCAAGTCTCGAGTTGTCGCAATATAAACCCGAAATCTCCATGATTTCCACCCCATCCAGTTAGAATTTTTCCGGTAAATTCGATTTGAGACACACACCCGACCTCGAATAAGGGTCGTATCGGTGGTGTGCTGTGTGTGACGCTTTTCAAACCCCCTTGCGGTTTTCGCCACTCCGGCCCCTCGGCACTCTTCCTTACACCGGGGGACTCGGGGATTTATGTCGGGGATTATTTCTCTTCGGATGGTATATTTTCCGAATGGGCTCTACTTCCGAGAGACCGGTCGCAGTTATCCGCCCTTTGAAACGAGAGAGAGCTCGTCATTTTCCGCTCCCCCATCATCATCGTCGCGCCCTCTGCCGCATTTCTCCGGGTGGGGGAGAACGTTCGAGAGACGCCCACCTAAAATGTTAATTTGATTTCTCGATCGTAATCGAGTCGAGACATTCCGAAATGCGCCGTAAATGCATTACGGACGTAATTAGCATCGCTGAAAGATTTAATAAGAAGCCAGGACTTCAATTAAATCGCCCTACTTGTTGATTTTCACTGCATTACACTCATTTGTGGAATAATTCAACTAGTAATGCATTAGAGTACCAAGATGAAAAGTATCGAGTCAGATGCAGTAATGGTGGTGAAATTCCGCCATTTCCGGTTAAAAAATGACCGATAAAAACGGGATTTTCCGCTCAGGTCGGTTCTGCCTAAAACTGATGGACGACGAACCGAACCGTCATTTTCAGGAGGGGCGAGTTGAAGTTTTAACGACCAATATTTGGTGGCGAATTGAAAAACTTGAAGTGTTTCCATCAAAAATAAACGCATTTTCTTCGGCGCTCCCCCGACAGAACGTAAATAAAGTGGCCGAGTTGTAATTAAAGTTAAATAATGAAAGCCTCAATCGTCTTCGCCTGGAACATTATGAAACGGAATCGGTAAGGTGACTGTACGCCATTAGTTCGATATTTTATCGGAAAAACTTTTCGTCCGTAATTATTCCCGGGGAAAACTCGGGACGAAGGGAAAAAAAACGAGTCCCTTCGCTTTTACAAGGGTAGAATATTAATCCCACCTAGACCCCGAATTAGTATACGCGAGGAACTTTCCGGAGAGGACCGGAGAGAAATCAATCATATTTTACGAGCGAAAAGGATTCGACCTGATAATGACGAAGCGAGGACGTGTCTGATGAATTCGTCTGGTGCGATACGGGGGTGGTTTTAAACGGGGGCGGACGTGAAAGCGGTGCTCGAACAAGTAAATTACAGGGAGCCGTGCACGACCCAAATACCACATGAAACATGATAAGATGCGCACGACAATTACGGATCTCGAGGCATGCGAATGTTGTTAAACGCGATCGCAAACCCGCTGCGCCATTCCTCGGTCGCAACTTGCGTCCCCACAAAGGCCCGCATTCTGTGCAATCAAACATTTACTCTGTGCACAGATAAGGGACGGCATTTTCGTTTTTACGGCCCCGGACTCGGCGAGCAGAAATAATTAGTTGATTAACCCTCGGCAGCCGACCGCACGGAACGTTGCACCATGGGAGAAAGAACGTCGCAAATGAGCGAATACGCGAAAACGGACGCAAACAGTAATCGCGTACAGCGCACATCGTCATAGAAATAATCACTACAGGGTGGAAAAACGGGAGAAACGAACCGGGTGGAAAAAAAGAGGTTTTTCAGATTTCAGGGCGCAATTGCTGGAATAGTTTCGGTTTATCCCTATAGAAAATGTCGGGATTGAGTGCGCGACTTGAGTAGTTCGCCGGGTCGCAATAATAAAAAGGACAGAATCGTTCACGCCATCGCGTTATTATTCCGGCGAAATTTTACGAGGGGAGCAGTAAAAGTGCACATTTCTGAGATAATCCGCTATGCACAATGTGGGCCCAAAGTATGCTGAATTCGAAAACGCCATGTTTCTTAAGAATTTTAGAAAAAAATGTTACCAACGCCGAAATCCAAAGTAAAAATTCAATTTCTCTCAAAATTAAGAGCAATCCTGAAAAATCTGATATGACAATTATGGTGGAGCTACTTTTTTGGAAAAATTATCAAGTAATTCTCAAAATTCTGCTAAAGAAATGAGAGTTCGATGTGCGCAATATCGATGGCTTCAATAATGCATTCGTCCGCCCTTTTTCGTAAAGGGCACGTTTCCGTTTATTCCAGCCCCGAAGAAGCCGTCCCTGACCCGGGGCGGCCCTTCGCACGGGGGCGCACCTGACCTATCTGCCATACGTGCGCCGCCCCCGACCCCCGAGCGGCGGTCGATCCTCGACACGCACGCGGGACGAGCACAGTCAAGGGACACGCCGCCCCCAACCCCCAGAGCCGCCCCTCATTCCGTATGCATAAAATAAAGCCGAAAACGTTTATTATCCCGTCCAAAGATTCCGGATAGCAAACTAACGGACGGATTTATGCGTCCGCATCCGTCACCGGGTTTCGCCGCCGCCGACCGCCAGAAAAGGCGATAATTACGAATCCATCCCGGCGCACAAAGGGCGCGATAATAATCCCAGAGGCCCATAGAATTCGATTAATAATAACGATAATCACGACGGTAATTGTCGGCGTTTCCGGTGAATGGAACGTTATAAAGGGGCCGGTCGATTTTCCGTCTTGTAAAGAGAGGACGGCGGTCGAAGTCCGGGGGCGGTTGAGAATCCGGTCGATTCTCCGGTAGGTACAAGCGTCAGGAATTATTTATTTCGCGGTCGTTCGATCGCTCCTGTAATTCCCTTTGCTTTCGCGTATAAAACTCCATTAAAGCATGCAAGGGTTGAAATCGTAAAAATTGGACGCTCTTTCGAAATTTCAGTGATTTTCGGTTTTTGATGGTATAATGAAATAGGCCAAAGAGGAGAGGGTGGCGATTACACCGAGCGCGGGATCCATTTATAACGCGAGAGTGCAGAACTGCAGATTAACAGAACTTTAATTACTTCCAACTTCGGATTCATCAATCAAAAAGTTTCGGGCGCATTGTTTCCGTGTCGATAGACGTTTTGAGGGTTCGGTTTCGGTCGGAGGACGTGTTTGCGTTTCCGAACGTGGACCAATTTATGTATTAATCTGCGTCAATTTCTCGGATTAGACCGTTATCTCTTCCGCCGGACAGTTGCTCATTTGGGACGAGGGCGGTCGGTGTTTCCGGTTAAATCGACCGCTCCGGGTGAGCGACAAGCCGCGCCCGGAGTATTCGAAGACCGCAAGGGCCTTAAAACGTCGTCTTCGCGACTCCGGGGTTGAGGGATGAGACGCGGCCGAAGCGAGGGAGAAAAATCCACTTCCGGGAAAATAAAAGATGGCCTTTTAACTCGAGGATGGGAATTATTAATTAGGGGATTATCCCTAAAGCCGCCTGATGACTACTAGAGAGCGCCATAAATATTTAGTCTTGTAATATCCGCCATTTCTAATGCCTCACGTCAACTTCAGACAATTTTTCACTCAAATATTCTACTCGTCTCTTATTTATACAAAATTATGATGAAATTTTAAAATAGATGGAGACTATTTATACCTATTCACTTATAGTTTTCCGGTAGATTACAGGGGCGACTCGTTCCACAAATCGGCAGTACTTAGGTACACCTAATACCGGCCGATAAATAAAGTGAATTTTTCATGTTATCTTTCATTAAATTCCAGCCCATCCACTTGGAACTTGTCCAGAAACTGTTATACGTTTCGAAATATTGCCAAGTCCCCGGACAATGTTCAGATATCAGAAAAGCTGCCCCCGACAACAATTCGCCTTTATTCGCCTCCCCCTAAAAATCGACCACTTTCTTTCGAAGGCGAGTGAGGGTAAATCGTGCTATTTATTATTCAATGGGAAATTACAAAATTCAATAACGCGCAAAGAATAGACCTAACCCACACACGACTCTAATAATAATTTCGTGAAGCCCTCACTTTTTTTCCCTTCTACACACACATGTCGATTTTATAAGGTACAGGTAACAAAGGAACCCCGGATAATTAGGTTTGAGGGTGGATTCGTAAAAAATCCTCAGGAGCTTTCGTGACTGCGCCAAAGTGGGTACCTTATATCTAGGCATCGACCGGAACGAGGGCGGTCGTTTTAAAGCTGAAACCTACCCCTGAAATTCATTCATCACAGTCGGTGCGATGGCAGGGGGCAAATTACGGCAAGTCCGAAGGACCGAGCTAGGTGATGGGGTTAACGATTTTCTCGAGTCGCTGGAAATTCCCGTATTCTCGTAATTATTTTTTCTTTCAACCCCTTCGGCCCGCATGCGGCGCGGTCGCGCGTGATTTATTCGAAATGTTATAACCCGGTGCCATTTATTAATTGTTAAATAGGCTAAGCCGCGCGGCGAAATGGGTGAAATATCTAAATTGGATCCGCACTTCATCAGCCCGGTTTGTATTATGGATGTAACGCTATCGAATATTTCAGTTAATTTCCATAAATTCCGGAATATTTCCAGCACACAGAACGAGGGGTAGTGCGCCCCATTAAGGCACGCCCGGAAGATAAATTTAACAATTACATTTAATACTCACCGATTTGCTGTGCAAATTTACGCTGGCCGCCTCCTCGTTTCCATGATGTTTAACCTGCAACAAAAACCGATTTAGCCCAACTTTTCAATGATTTACTATAAGTTAAGAAAATTCGAATTTCCCCCTATAACACTGTAGGAAGCGGTCAGATACCCCTCGTGGAAATTCGGCCTTTCGACTTGCAAAATGGGAACGAAACCGCCGCCAGGAACGAAATTAAACCAATTCCGTTCCAGAATCCTTAATTTTCGAGACCCGTTCGAGCGTCAAAATTTCCCTTGTAATTAAAAACCCCCACATAAAACGCAACCTTTATACGCATAAACAATCAATTATTAACCTAGAGAGGAAAATATCCGTTTTCTCCCTTAAGAGGGCCGCTAATATGTTTATACCGGATCACGGAGAGAGGTCAACTGATTGAGATTGATCATTTGACTGCATTAAATCCGCTAATGCATTTAATAATTTCATTAACGCGCGGTTACGCCACGAGTGCCGGTATAAAACAGTTATTTATACGCACTCGGGTCTCGGGTGATAATCGCGGCCGTTTCTGCCGCCGCCCCCTGTATAATTTACCGCCCCCGTTATAATGGGGGCATATACACACACGATGCATGCACACGTTAGGCATATAAAAGCGCCGCAGTCCATAAATTCGGAGTGGAGCTTTTATCGCCTGCAATTCGGGAAATCTCCACCATATGGGGTATGGGAAAACTGTAATTATGACCAAAATTGAATTCGGAAAGGAGGATGAAAAAACTGATCTCTGGGGACCTGGAAGGGCGGATTTCATCCGAAGTTGACCCTTTTCGCCTTTGAGAAGGTGAACCGGGAAAAATCGAAAGCGCCCTTAATTCGGGGCCGTCCCTGTCTGACTTGGGTTTTCGAAGGGTCGAAAAAGTTCTGGAAGCAGTTTGAAAATAAAACCACAATAAATGTGAGTTCCCATTGTGTTAATGAAACGGTTTTGTTAGGAAGTCGGGGCATTAAAACTGGAAAATTTTCCCTGTTTCCATTTTTGCTGAAACTTTAGCCTGTGATAATAAGGCGAATTTCGTCCGTCGGTTTTGTCAGTCCCGTCACAATTTAATAACGCAACAATTGGAAAAGCGCCCCCGCTTCGGGGTAAACAAATCGATGGAGAGTTTCGACAAGCTGTTGGAGGGTTTCCGCACAATTTCGTTATATCCAGCAACTTCTCGTCACGACCAAACTGGGCTAATACGGGCGGCGAGGAACGTGGGACGTGCACGTGATCCGAGTTGGGGGCGCATCCAACACCCGGGGTGAAAATTACGCAAGGGGCGCACGAAATTATTACGAATGTGGCCGTACACGAGGGCGAAACACCAAAGTGACATTTTACATTAATTCCGCACCACCCCCGGCATTTTCCGCCCCCTCACTGTACGCGCGACGTGGAGGTGACCTATTTTTGGGGTGGAGTGGAAATTAATTCGAGAAGTTGATCGTCGCGAAATTATCCAAATATTTTTCCAGCTCGGGATCTCTCTCAGGAGACGGATGAGCGCCGAACGACACGGACAATTTAAATTCCAATTAAGAGAACCAAGACTGGGGACGTCACTTGCGCAATATCCAAATATTTGCCTGACCTAAAGAACTTTATCTTAACCCGAAAGCGGCTCTCGCGGGGGCGATAATTAAATTCGGGATTTGCGTATTACGTACCGCGTACACAACCGCGAATCTGAAATGCAAATGCACCACAAGCGACTTCGCAAAGGAAAATTCAGGGTTTTTCTGGATATTTTTATACAGCAGTGTATATTTGGTTGCCTACATTCGGCGCACATACTTGAGGCGTCCCTTAAATTATTGAGTTTAGTGTACCTGATGAAAGTGGTGCGTGCAATTTCCGCCCTTATGACTATCGGCTAAGGGCGAAATGGTCCCTTCGCATCTCGAGAGTCTGCCGGATAGTTATTACGTGTAAACTTGTTTAGCTTCCGTCTGCGTCTCATCCGCGAGCTCTCTCGAAAATAAAAATAAGGGACGAGACCGAAGGAAAACTTAATTTCGACGACAATGGTGATGTTCGGGCAGCTTTGTGCAATTAAACGGCCGGAAACTCCACAAAGAAAATTACTCTTTTACCAGCGCAGAGAGCCAGGAGAGTCGACTTGAATAAAATCGCCCTAATTTGTAGTTCCGGCGGGTGACGGCCGTGCACAACACCGAGAATAGTTGCAACACTAGTTACTTTTACTGGAAATGGGACCAAAGGGCAACCGAAGGTTAAGAAAGGTCGGCGCATACCAATGTTTCGACGTTTCTCGCTTTGGGAAAAAATCCTCCACGAAAACCTCACGTAGTCCGCACTTTTATTCGATGTAGAAGCCGATTCAATACGATTATTTGAGAGAGACAACACGCTCTGCCTATAGGGGATTTTCGGTTTATACTTCAGCATAACCAACTGGGTTTTTCAGTGAAAAAAGTGTCAGCTACACAATCAAGCAACTAGTTTTGAGTTTGGTTTTGATTTTTGACAATACAAAAGTCATATCGTGTAAGCGGGCCATGAAACTTTGTGAAAATTAGGTTAAGATTTGGTTATATTTGACAGTTTTGTCACCAAAAGACTAGAGGTGGCTAAAATGGTGTTTGCCACTATCCACAATGTAAATTAGCAATTTCCAATAGAAAAATCGTCTTAATACCGGTTTATTCGCATCACGATAAATTTGTGTTATCCTGAAACGACAGGAATTTTACTCCTCAAACTCATATAACCGAATATAACGTGTATCGAATTCCTTCGCCGAGAGTTGGGTCGCTAACCGGCATCAGCGGCGTCGTGCGGTCTGGAAAGTTGGCACCAGTGGCGGCGCATCCCCCAATCGATAACGTCATTTTCCCTGGCTCACGTGCATTCGCCGCCCTCGCATGACTGTAATTCACCGATGAAAAATCGAGGCGTCTGGTGAGTTTCGGGATTTCGGGGGGCGTCGCGGCGCATCCTCGTGCATCGGGCGTCGTCGCCATGACCACGTTATCGGTGTTTATTGGCGATATCGCAGTCGGCGAGCGCACCTGCCGCTGACGGCTTTAGTTCCCGCATAAGGGCGAAACCGACAGATTCCTGTAAATCCGAGGCATCTGTTTTAATTACAAAAATTAGTAATAAATTTATGAAATTCCATAGACTCCTCCTGAGTCACCCTGTACCGGTTTTCAATAGTGGGGTGCGTCCTGGCTATGCCATTGTGGCCTTTGCCCCGGATTTAACTGACCTATACGATGAACAAACGGGACTCGTCGGAATTCCCGAGCCGCATACATCATAAGCGACCGGGATTTCCATTGTGCGATTGTGCGTCCCGAAATTCCCGAAAGGCCTTAATTATCACGAATCTCGTGTTAAAAATGCATCTGATTCAGTCAAAGAAGGCAAAACCAACAAAGTAATCTCGTGTGGAGATCGATAAAGCCGGCCATTAGAGCCGGTGGTGTTTGTGACGGTGTTTTACAAAACCAATTACCCGGAACGTTTAACCCCCTGAAAATATTTACATGGCGGTTTTCCTTCAGCCTTCAGCCTTCAGCCTTCAGCGATCCAAATGTATTACCCACAGACCGAGGCGACAGGTAAACAAACACCGCATTCTGGTGATATTATGACGGTTTCCGCGCCGTCAAATCCGAACGGATCCCCGGAAAAAAAACCGAGGAAAATACGAGGGCAGGTGAGCGAAACGGCTCTCCGGTGGCGCCGTCTCGCGGGTTAATTGACACGTTAAACTGGAGGATTCCGAGTCAAAGTGAATCCGTACCTTCGTTAATGCACTCAGTTTCAGGGCGGAAGGAAAGGTGCATCGGTGTGCGCCTGAATGCGAATTCCGATTTAATTAAAGCCGAACGGTTTCTCTCCCTTATTCCCGGATATTTCCGAGAGGGTTCGGTCTGGTGAGAGTCTGGAACCGTTTTCAATAAAATTATCAAAGTGGAATTCCCATTCCCGCCGGAGACACAGACGCCTCTCTCTATTGAATCTCCGTGCCCTCAGATAATAGAAAGGTCGTGTACTTAATCCGAACTGACCCTCCACGATCACCAGAAGAAATCTAAGAAAATTTTCGATTGGAATAAAAATCAAGATATCGCTTTTTCTGGAAAGACCCTTATAATACAATACTGGAAAAGAATATGCGATTATTCCTGGGAGATACGGAGAGAGTGGTCGAGGTGAACAACCCTTCGACACTTCGATCCCTCGGGCGGTAACCTCTAAAATAAAGAAAAGTTTCCCGAAAGTGACGGGCAGGTTTTTGCGCGATAATTTCAAGCTCGACTTAATTACAAAGGGCCTCATTCAATGTCGACTCTCGACCTGCTCTCTCTCTCTACATTGGGCTGTCTATTTATGCTGTTTATAGTTGGAGGAGGATGGAGTAAGTCGAAATGATTATAACACCCATGGCACTGGCTGTTCCACTGTCGGTCCCGAGTAGAAATGTCAGTTAATCCCTTTGTGCTTATACGGATTATCGCACATAATGCATCACGTGTGCGTTATAACAAATAGGTTCGTTCCACGCCACATGCGCATCTATCATGCAATTCGTAAATTGTAATCCGGGTCGCATCTCTGGGGCGCATCGATATATGACGCAGAACGCGGTTGAATTGCCGAAATTGAACGTTTTACAGTGTTTGCGTATCTAATTGAAATTGCGATACCTTCGTATTTGGCAGCGAATTAATAAAATTACTAGAAAATTGTGGTACTCCCGTGCCCGGTAGCACTGGAAAATGAAAATTTGACTTTTCATTTCAATGATACGCCAGTATTGGAAGAATTTTCACACTCCTGATGACTCAATTAGAAGCTCTATTAAATTTTTCATCGATATCTCGACTAATAAGGAAGTTACAGTAGTTTAAAATTTTTGTCAAAAATTTCTTCAAAATTTTCAAAAATTGACAAATCACCAAATGTTGTCTAAATCGAACTCTGGACACTTTTCCTGATGGATTTTGAGCAAACTAAGCGATTCCTGCCTCACTCGACTCGATAGCTCCACTAATAAGAAAGTTAAAGCACTTTGAAATTTTGGACGAAAATTTCTTAAAAATGTTCGAAAATTGAAAAATCACCAAATGTCGTCTAAATCGAAATCTGGATAGTTCTCCTGGTGGATTTTGAGCAAACAAGCGATTCCTCGAAATTAAACGTTGTTAAAATGCGAAAACCTATGTCAAAAAGGGCCGAAAGCGCCCAATCACTGCTCCCGGAGTATTTCCGGTTATATTTCCTCAATATGTGACACGGGAGTTTCCGCCTGATCGGTCCAGCGAGCAGCGGGCGTCGGCATCTGTATCGGAACGCTTTGATCGGGAAAAGGGAGCCCCGAGTCCCTTTTGCACCCTTAAAATAATATCAAATTTACGGCCCCGCCGACGCCCGCCGCCCCCTCTTTGAGACTCCGGAGAGAAAGATTCGCCGATATTTACCAGACGGAATTAACGCGCAGAGGTCACCGCTTTTAATTCCGGGCACGCACCCTCCGATCGGGCCGATAAAACAGGGACACTTTATATCGAACTGTGCCATCAATCCGAAATGGAAAGGACGAACTTTGGAGATTCGCATCGGGCCCGTTTGAACTGTTTGAAGTGCGTATAATCCTCGAGGGTCTGGAATAAGACGGAGCCTCTAATTTTCCGTTGTTGTTGCTAATGAAATCGATGGGTCTTACGGTCCATTGTGCGTCCGATCGCAGAAAGGGCCATTGTGAGAGCCATCGGAGCGTCAAACGACGAGGAAATGACAAAGTCGCTGCCAAAGACGGGGCCGACCTCTCAAAGACAATCATTTTCAGTTATGGTTCGTTATTATCCCGGAAATAAAATAAAACTACCCCGGTACGAGTTTTTAACAAGTTCGTCCAGGTATACGGGCCCTCGTTGTTTTTCGCTTCTAATTTTAAAAGCTCGTTATAAAACCGGAGCATGATTAAGATTGGACAGGGGATGATTAATTTACCAAGTTTTGAGTCGGGAACGGGACACGCTAATTTCGTACAACACTTTCGTTCTTGTTGTTGTTGTCGTTGTATGTTTTGTACATCCATCGGTGGGAAAGTTTCCCGCGTCCGGAAAAAGCCCTTTCCCGGGAAATTTCGACGACGATGCATAAGCGGGGGGCACGAATAATCGGTAAGCCCCGGCGAGGGATGTTTTATGGGGGAGGGAAACGCTCGACTGTTTCCCTATAGATTACGGCGCCGCCGAGGTGCTAAGATGTATTTTTGGACAGCGGCCCCATCGATTTTCCCAGGTAACGTTCAATCCACCCGGAAAAGTTACAAAATTAGAAATGACTGAAAACACCACTGAGTGAGAAACCGATAGGAACACGATTATGGCCGCATTGGCCCGGAAAAAGCGCATCCATGAGAATAATATTGCATTATTCGTACTACATTTATATTGTACAACACAGAACGAAGCAATATAATCCGCCATTCTGCCAGGGCAATAATTCTCTTTTATGGACAGGTTATACGGTTGGAAGTAGATACGGGAGAGGTACGAACGCGACCATCCCTCCTGCATTTTAATTTCGGGTCCGATTTTCTCCTCCCTTCGCCCGTGTATACGTACCGTGGTTTAAGGGCGCCTCGATAAATCGCGGGACTTGTTAATAAATTCCCCATACTTGGTAACAACTCAATTTGTTCGCTAATTTCGTCACGGTATTCTGTGCGGAACGCGTAGAGCATGTCTGATTTATCGGACAGGTATGAGGGTGGAAGGAAACGTCGATCGGGGGTCGAAAAGGGGCGAAAGGGATGGGTTTTATGACTGAGGCGGCTTGATGATAACGAGCCTGATCCTTACCGGCGCGCAGGGGCGGACCGGCTCGAATTACCGATAAATTTGATAAGGAAAAACCGGCGGAGACATCCCCGTAACGGCTCATTAAATTCGGCCCCTGTAATGTTTCAGATTTTCTGAAAATTTCATGGAATTCGGAAAAATTCGTGGAGGGTGTCGCTAATTGATGTGGCATTAGGGGTTTATCAAATTCGGCCCTTAAACGCGGATTTCGATTTTGTCGAAATTAGTGGGGCGGTTTCGTGTACACAAAAGCCGGAGAGCGAGAGTGATTTAACCGCAATCCCTCCGACACCGGTTTTATGTAAAAATATGCAAATATCGGGTTAATCCGTCCCGGCCATATTTGTGCAGAATTTCGTTTTCCTTTTGGTGGTGTCGCGACAGCGTTTTTTCCTTTTTTCCCAGTCCACGTCGTATCACCCGTACATTTAAAGTGGAACATGCAAATTTATTTGCGGAAATTCGCCCACCTTTCGGCGCACCGTAATTGCAACAAATTTAATTTGGAAACTTCACGAAATAATGTAAACAAGGTCCGGGATAATGAACCAAATTAAACTGCAACGTTTATTAAAGTTTTACGGGAATTTCGCGTGCCGGACCTGTTTATTTTTAATTAATCTCGCAAATTTCCCAAACTGCATTTCGCTAATTTCATATACATACCTCGGCGTGTATGTGCGGTGCAGTCTAAAGCGGAAACTGTTCCCCTGGCGGAAATGACCGCGCTGAAATATTCAACAGGACGACGAAAAACTTCAGTTTTTCCCAAAAGTTCCGGCGACCGAACCTCATTAGGACCCCGGATCCCAAATCGAACGCTTATAAATCATCAGCCACCGCTATAATGTAGTCCGGGTGCACAAGTTATCTCCCCGGAGGCGAGAAACAAGATCTATTAAATACCCATTTTCACACTATCAATTAAAGGAGAGCTAGTAAATTCCCATGAATATTCAATGGATTTCCGGACTCGCTCCCGCTCTCCGATAGAGAGGGACGTTTGCGGCTTCTGTCGGGCCGATAAAAACGGGCGCTAATAACCTGTTAACAATGTCGCCAGGCCCGGGGACGCCGTAACGTCCACTTACAATCAATTAGCGCCAGCTGCACGGACCGGCTATATCGGACATGTTGCCCAGGACACTCTGTCCGGTTTGCTGCAGAATGCAACCGCCGATCCTGGCTAAAACCGAGGCAGAAATCGATTGAAATTTCCGAAAATAGCTAGAAATATCAATGAATTTCCTTCTACCAGAGAATGAATAAGAAATCTGGCAACGCAGCGTGCCACTATTTCAGAGCCGCATTCATCGAGCAATATGTGTGAGTGAGATAGCCGCACATCTCGCAACGTTGCCAGATTTCTCCTCGTAGGTAAAACAGTTATCTGCCGACTGAAGCTTCTTGCCCTCGACTATAGATGGCCTCAGATCCGCCATCTATTTTCGAGGGTAATTTGGCCGTTTCGATACTTTGTATGCGGTGAACCCTCTCTTCCTTTGTACTTTCTGCCTCTACATAGAAATTTCCAACGTCTAGAGATGCCACATTGATCATAAAATCCATAGAAAGAAAATTCGACGTGGCCCATTTCCCTTCTAGCCAGGAGTCGACCTTATTTTTTGCCACCCCGAAAAGTCCTTTGGTGACGCCCGATCCCCCTCGAAAATCCTCAACAAGCCACTCGGCTGTATTACAAGAGCCCGGTTTCAATAACAACCACGGCAGAGGTGCGCACGATCCTTAATCCGGGCACGAACCGGAGAAAGTCGCGATACGAGACCCGACTTTATTTTAATTCCGACCCCTCCATCAACCCCCTCATTATCGCCGAATTTTCTAGAAAAAAATCCCATCATCCACGAATGTGATAATTGATTTCGGGGCTCGGCTAGAGAGAGAGAGACGGGGTGCATGTTCCGGGTCAGGGCGCATTTTTGCATACGGTGATTTACGGCGGGGCCCTCGAAAACGCTGAAAATAGAGCAATTCGCCCCTGCACGGCCGATGACGGGCTAATGAAGTGGGAAGAGATGAATCACACCTGATGCCGCGCTTTTCCCGTGCGGAGACTGATAAGCCCCCGCAAAGTCGACGGAAATAAAAACCGCCCCAATTTGTTCCGCATTACGTCACATCAATTACACCCAGTGGCGTATGATAAATCATGCCGAATTTTACCATCATGGGTCCGCGAAATTGGGGAATCTTATCAAACGGAATTAGTTATTGGGCCGCAATTTCGCAAAGCTCTGCTCGTACACGCGTAATGAGATTCGCAAGGCGCACGGTACGACCCGAGGAAATTCCGCAACAATCAATTCGTAGGGGAGCGAAGGAGAACCCGGCATCATTAGCATAAAGCTATTTATGATAACTTTGACTCCTACATTTCACCGAATACGAGACTCGCCTTCCTAATTTGTTGCACACAATATCAGTTTTGCTGGATTTAGAAATCTGAGAAAAATTCTTAGCAATTGATAGAAATATTTCTTCGGAATTTTCGTGAAATATTGTCTCAGGAAATGCGGTAGATTTTTAGGAATTTTCTTGCCTCTCGGAGCGAAATCCACGTCGCTTGTCGGTGACTACAGCAATTTCCCGTTTGAGTCCTTGCGCGCCTCACAAACATCCCCATTTTCTATTCCACAGAAGAGGCTAAAAAGTCTGAAATTGCCTCGGTCCGCTCGAATATAATTTCATTTCTTCTACACGGTCGGACGGACGCGAACGGCACGAGGAAAACGAGCGGCCCAATTTGCATTCTGTAATCTAAAATGTGCACGTTTCAAAAAATAACGTCTACCAAGCCTCGAAAACTTCCCGTCAAACGGTAATGGCCGACATGAATCCATTAAAACGACACTTGCAATAACCGTTCACCTAATAACCGACAATAATTTTAATCGCGGTTTTTCTCTGCATCAGAGCTATTATTTATTTGTTCACGGTTTACCAGATTAATTCCCACAAATCGAATCGGGTTAAATTTGAATAAAATTAACGTCAACGTTATCGTTATTACTGTGCATGGGGAAATACTAACAGAGGTTTTGTAAAATTTTCGATCGGGTTGGGTATAAAACCCAAGGAAGTGGGTAAAAATCGACCAAAGTCTCTTGAAGTTCCAAAGTAGCTGGTTTGCTGGAGAATGTTAATATTGACTCTGCAACTGGCGATTGTGGAATTATTGTGCTCTCTTCTCTTGTACTCGTTCAATCTTGCATACAGACTGGAAAAACTTCCGCTTATTCGTTCCCGGGAAAGGAGGGAGAATATGTGCATACATGAATTCCAGTTTTCACCCCTATAGCAGGGCCAGACTCGCGCAACCCCAGACGAAATCGATCAAAATAATTATTAATTTGCAGCCGTGCGAAACCGCGTTTCTGTCCGGACGCCTCCCCGAATTTAAATGTATTTAATTATGGAGTTCCACGCAAGACCGACGGAATAATTTGAATAATTCCTCCGGACAAAGTCGCCCAGTTCGCCCAGACCCAGACGGAAATTAAAATGAAATATTCATGCGTGCATAAGACTTATCCGTCCTCCTAATGCAACATTCACGCAGGGACGGACCTTTTCGCTTTAAAACTGGGCCCGTCATAATCGATATGACGTACACCCTATGCGTACGCATGATCGGTACTCCGTCTTGTACGGGTCAACCTTAAATATTTCATGCCCCAATGACAATTATCGCTTTTGGATTATTTATAGAACAGAGGGCGCTTTTCGTACAGGGTGTGCCGGAAAACCCACGCTATCATTATTCTCTATTGCGCCTGATGGGGAAAACTGAGCGTTTGGTTTTTTAAGGGTGGGTTTCGCTAGGAAATCGATGAAAAAAACATGGAAAACTTCATTTATTCATGCGGAGAAGAGCGCGGCTGTTGACCGGCGATATCCCGAATTGATTTTACATCATATTCAGTCGACCCGCTCAGAGACTCTCCAGCGAAGCAGACGCAATACGGGAAATGCGAAATTGCGAGAGGAAAGCGAGATTTTCCTAAAAACGGCGCACTTTCGCCTTGCGTGTGCGCATAAAACGGGAGCTTTTTAGATATAATGAGTGTCGGTGTCGGCCCTTTCTCCGGGCGAGTTTCAACCCCTTCGCGGTGAAAAGCGGGCGCGTTATCATATGCAATTTCCCGACGCCATTTATATACGAGGTGTCCGCGTCGATAAGTTGCCGCCTGCAAAACTAAGCATGATTTATGAGCGAGCCTCCTCGTCATACCCTTCTCTTCAACCCTTACACACGCTGTTTACACAGATAGGGTTGTTCCGTCCTTTCCGAGGAACATTAAAAATCTTCTCAAATTCTGTAATACAGGAATAAGCAGGAAAATGCGTCCGATATTGGTGTATTGAAATTTTCAAATTTTCAAAAAAAAAAATCTTAAAAATTTCAAAGTGCCGTAACTTTCTTATAAAGCGAAATATCGACGAAAAATTTGAAACGGCTTGGAATTTAGTCATCAGAAGTGGAAATTCACATAGAGTTTCGGTCCAGAAACCGCTCCGGTTATGATACAGGGCCGAACCGGCGAAGGAAACCGAAGGGGAGACTTCAATAATTGGCCGATCCGTTCCGGTCCCGTAATAAACAAAGTTCGGCACGTCGTCGAATCCTTCGGCATTAAAAGTTGAACGTGGTCGCACGCGAGAACCCCGGACCTGTTCGAACTTTTGCGAAGCTCGTCGAGACGACTCCCGGAAAATCCCGGAACATGATCCCGTCATAAATGTTGAGAAAATTTGTTTAACAACCCGCTTTATGCGCATCCGAAATTCCCGCAAAAGGAAAACCGACCCCGAACCCTTTCACATTATGTGTAGCAGATGCACAAGTTGGAGAAACCTCGTTCAATAATACTCGAACGTCTTCTAGTGCCACACAAGGGAGAGACACTCGGTAGGGATCTGTTTGGTCCATGCAAATCGCCTTTGAACCGGACCATTCTCATCCCTTAATAAGACTAATGATAAGAAACATATCCAATTTGTATTGGGACTGATTTTCAAAAAGTAGGACTAAGACAAGTTTTTGTAAAATGACATATTTGCCACTTCTAGATTCAGCAAAATGTTGGAAAAAGCCCTCGGAGTAAAAAATGGTGCACTTTAAGGGCCGCACAGTGTGTGTCGCATTTTACGTCCCTTCGAATCCTCCGGTCGTTATTCCGAGGGGGCGCAATTACGTCTCGGGGTGGTTCTCGCGTGCGCCGAGGGTGCACTAAAAGGGTTCCGCCTCTTTTTCCCGTGCCCGCGGTACATTGTGCCCCCGGATTATCCGGCGAGCTCTTTTCGAAACGTCCCCTCTAATAACACCCGTTTCTCGTCAGCTCCGAGAGTATGAAAGAAGGCGCAATAACTTTAATTAACACTCACTTCGACCCTGTAGCCGGCCGTGTTTCAAGTCGGCGCCGCAATCAAATATGCATTAAATCCGGGAGTAATCGTCCGGAAATGCCGGCCGTAAATCCGGAAGTCCGGCGGGGTATGCAGTTTTTTTTTTCTCTCTTCGATCGCGGGGGTTATGGAGGGTCGGCGCAAGAGATATCCAATTATATTTCCGCTCTATGCGTGTTTCGCCGGCACAATGCATCAATTTCCGCGATCGATATAAGAGGCGAGGACCTCTTCGTCCTCGCTGCTTGATTAAAAGGACGAAAAAGGACCTCGGGCGGTATTTTTCCCGAGACGCGGTCCGACCGACCGACAAAAACTTGATGAAGAAATAAAGGATAAAATGTTTTGTAATGGAAACACGCAAATTACCAAGAGGGCTGCTTTAAATTCGAGGGCGAAAAAGACGAAGGGCATTCCGACGGCGGCGTCGTTGTGATGGGGCGCGACTCTGGAAACTTGGCTAATTCAATTACTAATTCCGCTTTGAATGGGGTTATGGAATGCGGAATTTTTTCGGAGGACGGCAACATCCACCCAATGGGGTCAATCGACCAGAGAATGAACAATTCAGAGGATTTCCAACTAAATACCCAATAAAAGAATTCAGCTCAACTCTGTATGTTTGAGAAAATTTGAGAAAAATAGTGAACTCTATACTAAAAAAGAAAAGTTCGTGCATTAATTATCGCGAATTGGGGTGCAGGTAAATGTAAAACCCTGATTAAAATTAATTATTTCGCAGCAGGTAATAATTTTATGTTTTCCTATTGCGCTTATTCATAAAGGGAGTGGACCCAACATTATAAAGAAATGAAATTGATTGCCATTACCGAACCACGATACCTGTTATAAGAGTGCAAACAAATTTCCAAAATAAACAAATTAAACACAACCCTTTCCGTATTTCCAAGTGGAGTGAAGAGTTTCGCAAGTACGCAATTTCGTAATTACACTGGAATATGCAAAGGGTGCCCTTATAGTGAAAATAAGTGAGTAGTTGCGTAAATTAATCTGGCAAATAGGATGAAAATCACCCCTCATCGATAAAAACCTTGAAAAAAGTCCCCTTTTTCACCGTTCGAGAAAAGCGAGCTTTCCACGTAAATATGCATCGATATACTGTGCCAAGGTTAAACCCGATAGGGATCGTATCACGTTAAGTGCGCTTGTAATAATTTTACGCCGGGTATTATATTATTGCAATACGGAGGGGGCGCAGTCTCAACCTTCAACCCGTCGCCGGGCTAATGGTATGGTAATTATGCGCGTGCTGCAGACTTAAGATCCTTATAAATTACTTTTTTGCCTTCGCCTTCCCGCATGTGGGACTGGAAAAGCCCCGGAAAAGCGCCCGTTGTTTGCCCGCTCGAATGCGATCATGGAAATCGGAAAAATCAATCGCGTTTCGTTATTGACCTCGCACTTTCGCCACGCTTATGGAAATGCCGGAAAAGGCGAACAGGCCTAAAAAGAGGCGATTACTCAAAACGTCGATAAATAGGACGCGGGGGCGGCATTGAGGGTGGGAATCGGAATAGCGAAGAAACGCTTAATTGGGTAATTTATAAGTGGGTGGGAAAAAGTCGCGAGATCGATGGTATCGGCCGTGAAAAGGCAATTATTGTCGTTTGGAAAATCAACACAAGGGGGCCCTCGCCTGACCCGTTATCTGCGCCCCCTCCTTCTGGTCGCGGCTATAAATTACCGTCCCGTATATGTATGCTAATGGCCATTTATATCGAGGGAGGCGATCAGCACGGCATTAGTTTACACCTGTTATGAAAGCAGACGGGGTATCTATCAAAATTATCGAGCAGACGCCGCCGATTTAGACCCGGATTCGCCCGGAACACCCGGAAAAGACCCCACCGCCGTTTAAAAATCGCTCCGGGCGTTCGATGTCGAATCTGCATAATCCGCCCGAACGGCCGTTTCATGCGGTCCGGCGGAAATTGAAGGATTTGGGCGAGGATAACTAAACTCCTTCCTTCCTAAATGTGTTGCCCCAAACATTCGGAAAAATGGATATTATGGATTTTTTTTTCAAAGTTCTCCCAGGTTTTTCAAGTTACTGAATATTTTGACATCTCAGGCGTTTCTAGATATCCCTAGAAATTTTTTCATAAAAATTCCATTCCTATCCACGACATTTTTACAATTTCCTAGACAGTTTGAGATTTACAAGTAAATCCAGACATTTTTACAGATTGCCAAAGATATTTTCAGGCATTTTTCAGGAAACATCTAGAACCTTTCTAGGTATCCAAAACTCCTATAACAATAGCTATTAGTTTCTTGATTGGAATGAGCTTTTCGCAAGTGACGCGGTTTTTCCAGCACCCTGTATACACCCTGTACAACACCGGAACACATCCGATCGATCCGGGTGCCGTTATAATAGTTTGATTTTTCGGCCGTATATACCAGGGGCGGATTACGGACAAACAGAGTCGCATTGTGAATCCGGTCGTGTTGTGTTATACGGGGCCCGCAGGATATCGAGCGGCTTCCTGCGACCGGAGCGCATACGCCGCAAACGGCAGAATTGACTTCTTCATTACCGCCCCACCTCTCTCTGATGTGCACTCGATTGAACTTCAATAATGCATCCGGGGCACTTTCGGCCGAATTATTATTGCGAAATTCGCGGACTGTCCGACCCTCATCAGTTACACTTTTACCGGACGGATCCGGACGCCGGACTCCGGAATTAATTATTAAAAGTCGCGGTTCTTCGGCTCGCTCGCCTTCTACCCCTGCGATTTTCGCCTAATTAATTACCCCGAAATTAAGATGTATCACGTGTAGGCGAGACCCTTTTCACGTCGGAATTTGTCCGGTTTTTTCCAAACTGCCTTAGCCAAAAGTTGCGCATTTTGTGGGACACCCGGTTTGGCACGGGGTGAAATATTAAAGGGATCGGGACGTGATAAATTATTCGAAAAATTCGCCCCATTTAATCGTGTACCATCAGTTCTGAAACAATAACAATATCGACAGGTCGCTTCTATACCGACATGATGGGCGAACGGGCTTTGTCGCGCGGACCGAGTTTCGCCGGTGTAATCTTGCGGCCCGACGTTAACACAGGGATGATTACCGAATCCATCATTTCGAGGGAACGCTGTCACATATTGTTTGCATATTTTACGACCCGAGCGTCGTCAAAACGGAACGTCGCACGTCAAATTCTGACACGGTTTGCTTTGCGCCCGAAAAGAAGCGCTCTACATAAGGTTTATAAGTCTATGGAATTTTTTTTTTCAGAAAATTCACATTTTCAGCAAAGTTCGAGTATTCGTAAAAGCTCCCAATTATTTCTCGCTACCAGTCATTTTATTGTAATCCTTCAAATTTGTTCACCTTTTCGACCCATTAAAATCGCATCATCACCTGGAATATTAGAGTCGGGAAAGCTTTTCTAGACATAGTAATATAATTGGGCATTTTTCGAGATAATTTATTAAAAACTCTATATTTCAGTGGTAGGTAATTAGGGTGAAGAAGCCACCTCGAATGTCCAATAATAAATAACATTATCCGAGAGAGAGAAATATAAAATTTCATTCCTGGGATATTTTGTCAGCATCGTATTTCATCGATCCGCACGGTGAAGGCATCCCCTAATTGGGTGTTTAGTGTCAAAAGTTCGTGACATTCCAGGAGCCCGGGAATTAACCGTAATAATGGCAACTTGACGAAGCGCCCCCTCTTCCAACCCTCACAACCTCCACCCCCTGTCTATATCCGTAATATTTTGATTCGAAAACACGCGGAACGAAATCCGTTTGCTGTGTGTGCATTTTTTATCATCCCCGATCGATACGCGACCATTTATCCTCGTATAAATTCATGTATCGCGTGTCGAGGATGTGGAATATCGCGTCGGTTTTTTTTTCAAGGGGGCCGGGGGGCGGAAACCCTTCCCTAATGCCCGTCCGGGAGAGAGTAAAAGCGGGTCCTCTTGCATCTGTTTATAGATTTTTCCGTTTCCTTTTATCCGGGCCGCTTTCGCATCATGAGCGCCCCCATTCTTCCTGCGCCACTTATCTCCCGGGGGGCTGTGGGGGCGTCCGCCCCCCGGACCTGTCGTAATTTATTTCGCTTGCGCGTCAAAGGGTTCCGGACCTTATCCGCACACGCACCTCTTCCTAATAAAATCGGCCCGGGATTATCTGTCGGTTTTCCACCCTCTCCACGCTTTTTCCGGAATGAGGGATGCTGATGGCCTACACGGATTTATCCGGAAACACGGGAATCATGTTCAGATTTTATCGATATGAGATTAAATTATTAGCGTTTAACGATTATTGAAATTTCTAATTGGGTTCGTTCAAGTTTGAAAACGCACCCTTTGAAGCAAAACGAGCGCAGAATCGCCTAAAAAGAAAAGCGTTATTTATGGCATGGGCCTGTAAAAGTGTAGGGAAAATATCGCATTATCAAGGGAATATTTTATTACGCTCTCCCACTTTTCGCGTTTTTCACCGGGGAACACACACTTTGTTCGTTTGTGTTCCGCCGTTAAACACTTGTAAACGGATTACGTTCCGCCTGTACGTTATTTAAGCTAAAAGCTACGCTGAGAACTTTCGCATCTGTGTTTCATACGGAAAAACCGGAAAAGAAACGAGTCCGCGGGATTTCGCACGCGAATGGGCGCCGGAAATTTCACGCCCGATCGAGCCGATGCGCCCTTATAACGAAGGTCCCACCATGCAGTGACTTAACGGCACCAGTTGGCGGCCGAGTCCCCGAAGAATTCCGGCGAGATTGCGCCCCGACCCGCAGCTGCATCCCTGCAACTCGACAGCGAGCGAAAGAGACCCCAAGAAACCGTTTTAGGGGATTTCGCCATTTGCAGGTGCGCCACCCTGGGTTTTTTCGCACCCTTGCTTTTCACAATGTGCCTATAATTAGGAATTTTTTTATTGCGCCCTCACAATGGAAGCGGTGATGGTATCGCTAGGGCGAGAGTGGAAATATTTCTCGGGGTGGATTATTGCCGCACTTGTGTTTTCCGTGCGTTTTCGGCAATTTTCATAAATTCCTTTCACGGTTTCGCATGTCGCGTGTCGACCCACAAGTCCATTACGTTTTCACACCACAGGGGAGGGGCGAATTGTGTCCACTGTAATTGCTACATTACTGTTGCGACCCTTATTATTGTAGCGCGCGACCCCCCGTTACATTCCCCATCATCAGAGGATATCCAATTTTCTTCAACGGGTAATAAGAGCGAAACGCGAAAAAAGGGGATGAGGTGAGGATTGCGTGGATCTGGTGGTTGCGGGATCGGAATATCGTTAGTTTTTGCGCCCCCAGAGCGCTGGCGGGGGTAATTTACGGTTCCCGGAGGGTTGAAAAAGCCGCGGTAACACCTAACACATTTCCATAATGAATCGTTAGTTAATTAACAGTTGTAAACAAATTGCTACAGATTTCCGAAGTTGGCGCACAATTAAAAGTTTAACGGGGGATCTAAATAATAAACGGGGCGCACTCACCAATTATTCAGCAGCTGCAGGGGAAAAGTGGACAGGAATCGGCCACACTAAAGGCCCTCGGGGCCGCACATTCGCACCTTAATAACAGTAACGATCCACACGCGAGACACACATGCACTAAGTTATATGGTTCCTTATCAGCAGTTTTTTTGCGATATACGATGCAAAGTTTTTTGTAAACGATTATTATTATGTCGACTTTACTGGGATATAAGCACTGATATGTATGCGGTTTTGAAACTGGGAGAGGGGCGGTTTTTTCTCACGGGGGGTGGTCGATTTTTGAAAATTTTCCCGGTGGATTGTCGCTGGGTGAAAACTGGAGAGGTTTAATCAATCGGAGGAACGCGCGAGCACGCCTGCTGCCTCGACAACCCTCAACCAGTGAATGGGGGAGCGACGACGCCGAGATTCCATGTGCGCCGCGACGCCAAATTCGCAAACGCCAGACTCGGCGGCGCTTTTCGCAGACGAAAAAAATCACCAGAAAGTGGAAAATCCTACTTCAAATAGGAAAGTGGGCAATGAAGGATCAATAGGTGGTAGTTTTTCTCAATTTATTACTAAATTTTATAATACAACTCTAAATAAACCCTAGAGAAAACACTAAGGTTGGACGCTACTTTTTCCTCTGCAATAATTTAATTCCTTTTGGCTTCAATTTGCTATCGAGTATCTGTTGTCGTCTTTGAGCCTCATCGGCCTGGATTTTCGCGTGACGATCGACTGCAAAATCGACTTCTGCAGTCAGCTGGATGATTTTCTCTGTGATTTCTCTATGTTTATAAATCCTGCCCTTTTGTCTAGATCCGTATGGGGTTGGTCGACCATCTAAAAAAGTGTAGTCTTGTCCTTCAGTCAACACCCCATTTGCGTTCGGATTTAAAGGTAATCCGCGTTCTTTTCTCCATTTTTGGTTCAAAAATTGGGGTTGTGAGGTGTTCAATAATCGAGACTGCATGGAACCACAGAAAATCCCTGAAAATTATCACGTTATTACTGTTTGGTTAATGAATTACTCAACTCACTTTGAGTTAATAGTGGTCCGCAAACATTTTTAAGCCACATTATTACAGCTTTTTGTATTTTTCAGAATTTTGCTCACCCTTCTAAAGTGAGGTTAAGACGATAAACGCAGGACGTGATCCATCAGATAACCAAAGCCCCTAGATCTTGGCGGTCTATTTGAAAATTTCATGAAAATCCATTTTTCAAGAAAAGTAGGAATTCTAGTTTCATAAAATACTGTAAAGTTAGTAACATTTATTTTGATATTACCATAATTTTATAAATTAAACATTTCAAGTAGTATACAAAACAAATTATCATAATAAATCGTATTTCTACTCACTGAAAGTATAAAAGATTTGGGTAATGTAAAAATGAACAATAATAAAAGCTTATTCTTAATGTAGATGCAATCATCTAAAAGCGAAAATAACTGAGATTTTTGGAGTGCAATTCGAGGTGTAGCTAACAAATGCATCAAGCAGATACCCTTCTATCTAAAATCTGAGATTCACATTTCCCATATTCTTCTTCCATTCCACTCAAATCCAGATCAGCATCAATTGTAATTACTTGGGCAGGACAAGTGTGAAGTGACTTGCTAGTTAACCAATTTTCATGCATCTCATGTAAACTTTGGATATACTCAAACGGAACTGCCCTTTCTTCAGGGCGACTTCTACTCAGAACTCGTTCATAAGCAACTTCCGGACTCGTACGTAAATAGATGATCAAATCGACTCCAAGATCGTGATTTTTACACAACCATTTGAACCATTCATCGATGACCGCAGCTGAGGGCGCCGCCAAAGTCCCGTCTTTAATCATTCTCTCTACAAAGCAATATCTGGCACTGTAAATCGACCTCTCCATTAATTTAATTTTTTCTGGGGGTTTCGCTAAATGTCTCTGGAGCATTGTGAGTTGCACATATGACTGGAACGTAAAACTGTACTTCTTCGGATCGGTGTATAGGAGGCCCAAGAGATTGTGACCCTTGCAATTGCGCCACATTTCAACAGGTTCGGTGAACACTGCCACATTCTTGGATCTCTTGAAGTGATCCAAAAAAGTCGTTTTACCACTGGCAATGTTGCCCTCCACTGCCACAGTGAAGGGGCGAAGTTGTGGGGTTTCATTTGGATTCGGGAGTGTAGAAAACGCTCTCTGACTGCACATGGTGTCGAGACTGGCAAGTGAAGCGAATTTGTTATTCAATGTCTTCACTGAAAAGCAATGTTTCAATATTTTGGCCATAATTGACCTCACATGGACTGAGAAACGTTTAAAATCACCTAATTCAATTAATTCTGGATTTGTTACTTTTTATTTTCTGACACTTTCCAGATTTTTTGACAGACGTCGTCGTGAGAATATTTGCATGTCTACCAACCCCTAATTTAAAATTCCAGATCTTCCGGATCGTGATTGCTTAATCACATTCTAACGATATGAGTGTCAATAAAACGATAGATAGAGATTTTTTCGCTTCCAGTTTATCTGCTTTTTATCAGCATTTCGATAATCATTTATGAGATATAATATTTTTAATTTTTATTATTGAAAGTTTGGCAACAATTACGTCACTGTATCTGTCAGTTATGGTCCGAAGGTGAAGGTGACAGTCGTGCATTTGGAGGTTATAATTATAATTTTTTCCTTATTTTGAACAGAAAATCATCGAACTAGCAAACAAATGTGTCATCATGGCGACAAAACGCCGTCCTCCTATCCATTCAACGAGATTGAATTTTCGCCCCACGACGAGCGACGCGAGCATTGATGCCAGAGGAACGAAACCCACCAGTGAACCCACTTCCATTAAAGAGACGATACTTTTGATGGTGCTCTACCTGTGCAAAAAGTCCTTATTTTTCGACACCAACCTGAAGGTCGCGATCTATATGGGAACGCTTTTCCTGCTATCACTGATAGGGGACGTAGCCACAGTCCCGAAAATGTACCTCTCGAGATCGGACAACGTCTTCAACCGATTCTTCGTGAAATTCGCATGGGGCTGGAACTTGATGCTGATCCTACCTTACGTAATCTTCACGACTTACATCTACTGCTGCGGGCAAAAGAGGCGAATCGTCCGAGACCATTTGATCCGAATCGTAGTCGCCACATTTTTCTGGTGGTTTTGGACCACTTTATTCAATGTGATAGAAGCGCAATTCGGTCGTTGCAGCCACAAACAGTTCTCAGCTAAAGGCGCCTGCCTACAATCCGGCAATTTATGGAACGGATTCGACATATCGGGGCACACTTTCATCCTGATCTACGGCAGCTTGTTATTAATCGAAGAAACGAGAAGTATGGAGTGTTGGGACAGCATCAAAGAGCATTTACGACTGGAAAACCACCATAGAGCGTCGAGGGACCCCGAGCAGGACATGAACCCTTTAAGACATTTAACGGACGACCAAATCGGGGAACTCGGGACGGCTTACAAGAAGTACACGCCTTACATTAGGGCGATCTTCATCACGATCACGATGTTCCAGTTGATGTGGGACGTGATGCTCGTCTGCACCATGCTTTATTACCACGTTATGGTCGAGAAGTTTCTAGGGGGTGTCGTGGCGATTTTGACGTGGTTCGTCACTTACCGAGTGTGGTTCGCCCACCCGAAACTCATCCCGAAGCTTCCGGGGGATGGAGTTTTCAAGTATATCAAGAAAAAGGTGACTAAAGACCCCGTTCCCACGGCGACGAGGAGGAGGACTGGGAGTATCGTCAATGGGCGAGGGCCCATGTTCATGGGGCGACCGATTTATCCCCAACAGATGGAGACACAGGAGGTCCCATCCGGGTGAAAGTGTATAACGCCAATTTTGCCTTCATATTATTCGTATATAGGTATTTATACAGAAGTGGTTGTCTCAAATGTTTAATTTTATCCCGCATTTTTTTTACTATTTGTTTTTATTTTATATAATTTATTATTGTTGCAAGTTTTTAGTATGCACGGGTTTCACTGATGGTAGGGTGTTTAGATTTTTTACGATAAATTTATGTATGCATTTGAATAACTTCATCCCTGTGATTTTTCGTTGCTGGTTCCATGCGTTTCTATCGAAATTTTATTGGTATCTATTGGGGTTGTTCTTATTATAATTTAATTTTATTGTTGAATAAATACGTTTGTCTCATTCAAGCTTTGTTCATATTTCTTTATTTTTTGAGAAGAACAGTCAAAATGGCCGCCTCGCAGCTCCACACTGTTCCTAAAAGTGAGGGGTGTTTGTGAAAATCTACAGTGAGACTCTAAAAAATGTATTTTCGATATGCTGACCGAAAGAGGGCCTTATAACAATATAATGTATCTCAAACATACACATTATCGTTTAAAAAAATATTCTTATTACAAACAAAAACTTAACAGAAACGTCTGCGCAATCACATTGAAACAGGATTCGTTATTATCATGAGTTTTTTAATTGGGTTTATGTGATATACGTGACCTCTACTTGAATTGTAATATTATTCACGAGATAAATTTTTTGGCGATTACCGCTCCGCTTATGATAACCGCGATTGCAGCCACTACCCCAATAATGATCGGAGCTTGAGCTGCAAGGAGCGCTTTAACAAGAAAAAACGTCCCCGGCACGGTTTTCTTGAAAGAATCACGTTGCTGCACCCTTTCGTAATACTTTTCAATGTTGGGTCTTTTGCCGTTCTCCCAAAACATGTACTCCAGCCCCAATTGGCTCACTCTGATGAGAAGAATCGTCAATTCCACGTCGGCTATTGTGAAGCGATCCGAACACAACCACCAATCTTCTTTGTTGTCTAGAAAGAACAAAATTATATTAGCTAGAATTTTCAGGAATTAAGAAATTACCTTTCAGGTGTTGCTCCAATTCTGCTTCAATCGGTGTTAAGATATTATCGATTTCCACTAAGATCTCTTTGAAACTCGCCTCTTTCAGTAATTTTTGGTAAGTGGCTTCTCTGGCTTCGGCCTTCTTCAAAAGCATGTCCTTGGCTTGAGGGTAGAGTTCGGCCGCTTTCTTCAAAGTTTCCGCACCATTTTTTTCCGCATCTGTTAATATAATTCATTTATAGGTAATTCTCATAGTTTATTTTCAGACTTACTGGCTAGTGCCGTTCTGACCGGGCCGAAAAACGGGCATTTCGGGTTCTTGAGAAGGCTCGGATGCAAACAGGCTCCCGTTGTCAAGGACCCGGCGGGCACTTTCTGCAGGAGGTGCCTGAAATGGGTGACCTTTTGCCGGATTTCGGGCCCTTGGTCGTTGGGGATCAGCCTGGGAGTGTTGCCGTTGCTGAAATTGTCCTCCAGATAGTCGATGATGCGGCCTGAATCGGGAATGATTTTTCCGGTGTCTTGCAAAACCGGGACTTCCCCTTTCGGGTTGAGATAGAGGAACCAAGGTTTGTAATTGTCAGCCTTCGCCAGATTGATGGTTTTGCTCTCGAACGGTAGGTTTTTCTCGTGAAGGGCCATGACCACCTGTAAACGGTATTTAATAATAGAAAGCCATCAATTTTCTATACATAAAGGCTTATCTACCGGCATTTTTCTTGTAAAAATTGGAATAGGTGTTTTTTATTTGCTTCCTTTGGCGGTTTTCTTTGAGCTACTCTAATGAACACGAAATGCCAATTAGCTACCGGTTTTAAAAATTACGGAGGTGTATAGGTAGTTGTATTATCCATTATCAAGTAATTGGTGATAACAGTTTTTAATAATATTTGTCGGGATTTTCTTTTAAAATGAGAAAAATACTTATGGAGTAGGTGGAGCGTAATTCCAGTGAAATCGTCTACAAATATAATTCTGATTTTAAACCAATAATTAATAAAAGACAGATAAGTACTTGAACGTATTTGTGGATATTATGTGATTGAAGATATATGGTTGATATAAATCTCCAGATTAATCGTAAATCTGAGCATTAGGTGTATAGTACGCAATTCGTTCTTTCATCAGTAAAAAACGTTGTAAATTTCTATTAAAAAATATTTGACATCAATGGGTACTTTTGCCAATTAGTAAGCGTCATCCATCCACTTCTTCTATATTGGTGATTTTATTGCATCAGCGCGTTTATTTGAGTGCATTTACCTATTATCAGGCCCCGCCGTTATTATTGTGATAACAAAGCCAAAAGAATTACAAAAAAACAATAAGGAAAAATGCAAGAGATTGTGCCACCGCTATCGCTCATCGAAATGGGTGACAATTTCGGACATTTCACCTCGAACCTCGAACTATTGTTACTTCTCCCTTGGATTTATTGGAAACATAAAACATTTATTCAACTTTTATGTACTAGTAATGATCATGATCTATTAATAAACCTCGAGGTAATGATTAAGGCAAAGCCGCGCGACATTTTATTTATGATTATATCGAACTTTGAATTTTTTCCACTCCTGTACAACCTAAGCAGAATATTCTTACATAACATTTTATTAGCGTTAACACATGAACTAAACAAAGTCAAGAATTTTCCTAAAGCGATCATCGTCGCGGGAGATCAACGAACCGGCGTTTCAATTTAATTCAAGCCGAGATCGCGCGATTCTAAATTTAAAAAAGTCTATGGGTTCAATTCTGTACCTTCTGGGAGTAATAGGAGAAGTGCTCGTAGTAGAGGAGCAGCCCATCGGAGACGGGCACTGCGACATCGGGGGCTTTGCCCTCTTGGGACGTGGACGGTGCTACCGAGGAGGACATCGTGTCGGCACTGACACTCACCGCCCGTCCTGCGAGCACCAAAAACGCGAAATAATGGCGCCTGCAGAGCACGGCCGACGACGGCAGGAACAGTCGATAATGAGCCGCGTGACGTAGAAATCTCATAGCGGACTCCCGAACCAGGAGGTGACGATATAAAGTACACTTTATCGCCTTATTAACGGATAAAAACGCCGGTCGGAAAGCGGGGAAATGCGAAGCGCCGCAGCTTAGGGAACTAACACGACTGACATTTCGGTTCGACAACGTGAAATGCTTTTCAGGTCCCCTCTGATAAAGATAAAATTATCCCGGCGTTTGCCAGTCATGCAGCTGCACGAGGTTTCCATTATGCACGCTCGAATCAATATTGGCTTGGTAATCACCAATTTACCGAAGCAAACCGCGGGAAAATCTACTCCTAATATCCATCCGAAATTTTTGAAAATATGTCAAAAAGTAAAAGAAGAATTTTCCGAGGGGTTTTCGCCCTTTTATCCAAGGAAAATAATGCGCGCCACGTAGGCGGCAGGATCCGATTGGTAGGGGTGGGTGTCTGCGCATCCGCTCATTGAAACACGTATAAGGGATGAAAGAGTCTATTGATTTTCAATGGCAGGGATTTGGGCATGCTCCAAGTGGCGACGACGAGGCGCTAGTCACCCTCACCCGTTTGCTGCCCTCCGAAAACACTCAAGTCTGATTTTATAAAGGGTCGGTGCGTGTTTTTAAGGGTGCGTTAACCTACCTCAACCGTGCGTCCTAAATATGGGGATTTTCTCGTCGGGTGTTATAAAGCGCGAGCAGCCGGCCCCAGAAAAGGTACCGATTTAATTATTTTGCAGAATTTATTAATAAAATTTCGTGAAATTTCAGTTGAGCGATTTTAAAAATTTGGCTGTCGCTCCTGAGCAATATGCCATCCCTGAAATACCCCAGAAAAGGGTCCCAACTGATAAAGTCTTCTCTGTGGTCTTCGTGATTTGCAACATAATTTTAGTAAATTTTAGTACTCATGTTTTCGAAAAAACCTGATTGATTTTTTTTCAGTTTATGTTCTTGACGTACAGTTTCCTACAATGCGACGAACTTCGGCAGGAAAATGGATACGACACTTGCGGAAATGTTTGCGGGGAGAAAAACGATTACGTAGACGGTCTAAATTGTTCCGGAAAAGACTACACAAACTCCCCGTAAATATTTTACTAGAAAATTTTCTTATAGAAACGTAAAACCGGATCAAATTTCAGGCACTTACGTTACAAAGAGTCTATACCTTTCGGATTGACAGGAAGTGAGCGTGATGCCTTCTTATATTTCCAAGATAGAGAATGTGTGGAAAAATGCGAGAAAACGTCCGTAATAACAACTTTACCAAACTTTCCCTAAATACTTATGGTTCTAATTTCAGGGATTCTGAACGTAATAATCGATGTATTCCTCAGAATGATCTGGAAAGCGATGATGTTGATGATACTGAAATTTTTGTATATGCAGATGCCCAAAAATCTGATCACAATACCAGCGGGAAATTAGAGGTATATTCAATCACATCGACATTTTTCTCGACTTATTTTTTTATTTCAGTCTGTGGCCGATTCTTTTGGGTTTTTAATTTTGTCGATCGTGATAGCGATCGGCTTCGTTTTGGCAACTTTAGCGGCCCTAAGATACACAACTGCCGGAGTCGTCTGGACAATGACCATAGGCAGTTACATCCTCCTCGTAATCTTAACCATATCTGTCTGGTATTTGATTAATAATTTCACTCAGTTTTTGAAAACTGAATAAATCTTTCGATTTCCAGGTTCGCGGATTCGGATGAGGACCAGAACCACGTCTTCTTGATCGTCACCTTAACCATCATCACCATAATCGTGACGATAATCCTCATAATCCACTTCAAAAGAATCCCATTGGTCATCAATTTAATGGCGGAGGCGATGAAGGCGATTTTCACCATGCCCGCGCTTTTCCTCCACGCTTTCCTCGCGTTCATCTCGGTTTTCATCGGCTCAGTTTTCCTAATTTTAACTTTGGTGCAGCTCTTTCGCGCCGGGGTACTCACGAAATTCGGCGACGTCTACATTTACGACCACAATTTCGGAATAACCTTCACGATTTTCTTCGACATCGTCATCTTCATCTGGATCGTGGAATTCGTGCACGGCTGCCACATAATGGTCATTTCCGGATCCGTTTCCACTTGGTACTTTACCAGAGACAAGACCTTTTTGGGTTCCCCGGTGAAAGACAGCTTTATGAATGTGATCAAGTACCATTTGGGTTCCGTGGCTTTGGGGTCGCTGATTTTGACGGCCATCGCGATTTTGAGGGCCCTTTTGGAGAATTTGACCAGGAACAGGAGGACCGCTTGGTTGGTGAAGTGCTGCATGGGGTACGTGGAGACCGTCATCGATTACATCACGAAAAACGCCTACATTCAAGTGGCGATGCACGGGGAAAACTTCACGAAATCCGGAAAAAGGGCCGTGCAGCTTTTGTACTGGAACCTTAATGACGTCATCGCCCTCAACTTTATTCGAAACACCGTTTTGATCATGCTGAAACTCGCGGTCGCCTTGTGTACCGTGGTCGTAATGATATGCGTAAACGTAATAAGCGCTTTATTAGGAGATTGATAGACCATGCACTGAATTAATTAATTTTCAGCCTTCAGAATCTGAGAGTTACATCCTGATCGTGACCCTAGGAGGACTCTTCGCATTTGTGTTAGCGCATACAGTTTTCGAAACGGTCGCAGTAAGTTATCCCAGAAATTTCCTCCTCATTCGCATTAATAAAACGATTTATTTTCACTTATCTAGATTGCCATTGATACAATCTTCTTATGCTACTGTGAAGACTGGGCCATCAACGATGGTTTAGAACGTCCTTATTATATGACTACCGATTTGATGATATTTTTCGATGAATCTAAAAAAGTTGTTGGCGGTCCTGAAAACGCCATCAACAAACCTGTTGAATGTGAAGATGTTTAAACTCTGTATTTTTCGAAATTCTTAACCCGGTGTTCGATAATGAATAATTAACTCGAGCCAGTTAGCAGATTGTGATAAAGTGGATCTGGGACCTGAGAATATTCGTTATCGAATACCCGGTACATTATATAACTTATACTAACTTAAATTAGCCGCTATTTTTCTAAATGTTCCTCTTCCTATTCTGTACGCATTTAAAAGCTATTGTTCTAGATGCAGATATATTTTTTTATGGGTACCGTGCACATTTTATTTTAATCAGCCATTGATAATGGCGCTGAAATTAAAGTGATCGCGGTGTCTGTAATGATCTATTTAATGGTATTATTCTAAATGTTGACAATAATCTACATTAACAATTAATGACTACTTTACTCTTAAATGTATAAGATGAACACTTTCACTAATAATAAATGAAATGTTGCTGTTCTCACAGAGGTTTGAAAAGTATTTTAGATTAATAATTATTATAATGATATTTATAAATGTTTACAAAACCATTATGCAGGGTGAGGAAGAATAGCCCTTCTCATTAAACTTGAAGCGGTTATAGAGGAATCAATATGTGCAATTATATCAAATAAAAATTAACTCATATTTGTCTCAATAAATAATGAGTGCAAAATAAACTTCACAGAGTGTCAGTATAAAGGACTATAACGGCATATCTATGCATCGGTCCAAAATAGTCTTAAAATAGTACACTTACAAGGTTTTAACATTTTTATTTATTTAAAGAAATTCAATAAGTAGGTAAAGATGTCTGATAATATATCTTATTTTGATATCATCTAGAACCTTTTTCGAGTTTGATGAAGTATAGGTGTTTTTCCGTACCCTACTGTTTATATTCTATATGGCCTTAGGGGTTTGCAAAAACCGAAAAAAGAAGGGAAAAACATCTTTCTTCTTCAATGATGACAATAAATAATTACTTAAGTAAGTTAAATTAGTAATTAAATACAATTTACAATATACTGCATGATATTTACGCATGTAAGGGCGAAATCATAAATCGGGATCATTTCCAATAGGAATTCTTACGGTAACAGATCTCGATGTATCCTGTCGCCAGGGACCCTAACACTTTATTCACTAATTTTTACAGAGCAAATCAAGAGTTTGATAAAATCACAAATATTTACCTGTAGTCTAGATAATTTATTCTCTAGTTAATCTGAGTGTGTAACACGTGTACCATAATGTTGTGATTAAATAAAAATACTGCAATTAAATTCAAATTCAAAAAGACGCGCGTAAAATCATGTCAAAATCTTTCAGGAAATGGTGCGTTTTCATTGGTGAGAAGCACGTGACATTTAAACGTCAAAACCAGCTGCTGTTGACGTTTACCCATAATGTTATTATGTCAGTGTTAAGACAGGTTCAGATGAGCGAAATATCGTGTTTTCTACATTATTATCCAATAACTCAATAGAATAAAAATGACTACAGCTCTCCAACAACAAGTTTTCGCTTTGGATGCGCGCTACAATGCCCATAGGGCCCCAGGAAGCCCAAATTTCAGTAAGATACTAATTGAATCACTTTCCCTGTAATGAAACCGTAATTACTCTCAATTAGGAACTTTATACATAAGACGAAGAAGTCAACTGTTGCGTGAAACTGAAAGAGATCCGGAAACTTGGAGACAATACCTGAAACAGCGTTCGAATTTATTGCAACAACGGTATGGCAACCCGGCAGTCGATTCCAGCTCCTCAAATCTTTCAAGAACCGTCAGCAAAGTGAGCTTTTTGTCGAAATCAAGCCAGTTTTCCCTATTCGGAAGTTTTTCAGACGAGCATTTCGACGGATTTCCACAACAATCAAGTCGTATCCCCGAAAGGGGGCCATGTGGTCCCAACGAAGCAGGCAGAAGCCTCCCGAGCTATGGTGGGCGACAACTCTATCGGGGACAATTACGCCTTCGTCGGCGTCCACCACATTTTCGATCAGCACACCCGCGCCGTCACTTTAGTGAAATTCGCCAACAACGACCGCTCTACTCTCTGCTGCTCTTCCCTGGACTGCACCCTGTCAATTTGTGACGTCACCAGCGAACCCCCCAGCGTGTCGGCCATCTTGAAAGGTCACGTCAAACCGGTCACAGGGTTCGACTGGTCGGCCAACAACGACCTGATCGCTAGCACCTCGCTAGATGGCACCTGCCGAGTCTGGAAGGTCTCTGATTACTCGTGTCTGAGGGTGGTGCAAGATCCGAGCAACGCGCAACTTCTCTGCTGCCTCTTTCAACCGATCAACAGCAATTTGTTTATCGTAGGTGCCTAATTTGTGGATTTTACTGGATTTATTCAATAGTTTTTGTTCCTAGACTGGGAATAACAAGGGCGAACTGAGGATTGCCAACATCTCGACTGGGAGGTTCACGAAAAACGCCTGCAGAGTCGGTGGTAATGTCCTTTCGGTTACCTCAGATACGAGCGGGAAGATTTTCTGGGCCGGAAATGACAGGGGTGAGATCGTGTCCTTCTTTTACGAGCTGAATGGGGGATTATGCAAGACGAAGAAGTTCACCCTCGCCCCGAATTGCTCCATCACGAGTCTGAGCTACCGAACTTGGATCAGTAGGGAAGCTAGGGATCCGCTGTTATTGGTGAACGCCACTAACAACTCCATGTGCGTACTCAACGTTTTGGATTGCGAGGGGACTCTTCAGTTGCACAGGAAATTCCAAAATAGGCACCAGAAGCACATGGTCAAGTCGACGTTTTGCCCGATAATGTCTTTTCGTCAGGGCGCTTGTGTCGGTAATGGTTTTAATAACGGTTTTCATTGAAGGAAATTACTGATTTTTCGTTTTCAGTTACTGGGAGTGAAGATGGTAGTGTTTATTTTGTCGATATTCAAAAAATTGGCAACAGGGCTGTGGTGAATACTCTGCAGGGGCACACCGAGACTGTTATAGGCATCAGCTTCAATTATAACGAATCTCTATTGGCTACTAGTGATTTACAGGGACTTGTGATTATTTGGAAACGAGGTAATTTTTCTGCGTGAAATTGTATTTTTTGAATAAAACGTTTATTATAACTTACTACCATCATACAATATATTACAATGATACATTCTACATATACAAGAAATATGAATGACTGATCACATTATTAGGTCCGATACGGACAGATCCTACAACGACTTTTTATCTACAAAATTAATAAAAAATAAATCTTCATAAACACACAATATTAATAATGTTAAAAATATAAGGGAATAGTTATTTTGATTGCGTTATTCGGACATTCATTAAGAAAAATTATATAAACCGGTGAGAACTAAATACTGAATCTATACAAAAACTACAACACTTTTCTTCTTTCACGACTTTTTAAGTTTTTTTTCCTATTTCACTGACAAATCTAATAATTGGACGTCAAGTTTCGGGTTTGTACATTTCCGGCCAATAATCAAATCTTACAAAACTTAAGTAACAATAAGAGAACAACAATACTCAATAGACAAAGACATTAATTCAATCAACTCAGAATTATCAATTAATTAAAGGGACTAATAATAAAATTATACCAACACTTTCATAATAGTTAAAAATATCACATTAACATAATAAACAAATCATTCGATCTCAACAGATCCAAGACCGGCCTCTCACTTAATAAACGATAATATCGACGGCGGACTTGCAAAGGCGCCATTTTAATTTTAATTCAAAATGGCGCCTTTCAAAGTCCCCGAATTGGAGATATGAATTAGGCTCACTCAAAACTGGAATCTAATCAACAATGATTTTCTTCAACCTCGTGCAACTTCAATTTGTTCCTCTCGAGAGTACTCGACTCGATTCCGCTATCCTCATCAGCGCTGTCTAGGAGACTAGCCTCCCCCCGAACCACCTCCACTTTACCCTTAGACTCGCCGCCATTTAAATCGCCATCTTTCAAAATGGCGGTCTGCAAAGGTTTATACGGTAGGGCCTCGAAAGAGACGTTTTTGGCATTAGAGGCGTCATCATCAGGCGGCGTGTCCACATGCTGCACCAGAAACCGACTTTTTCCGAACGTGCTGAAAGTCGGTTTTTCGCGATTAACCACCGGATCCATCAAGGGGACCGACTCGATATTGAAGATTTTACTAGAGGTGAAAGCGCTAGGGCTCGGCGGTAAATCCAGTTTAAGTTTATCCCTAGTGTGCCTCAAACCCCCCAAAACGTCACCCCCTTTCTTCGCCTCCTTTTTCGCCTTCTCCTCCAAAATTGCGGCGGCGAGATCCTTCAAATCGCGAACTCGCCCCCCTAATCGCGACGGGGGCGTCTTCAAATCATCCCCCGAACCGGCGGGGGTGGTGACGTCCTCGACGCCGCTGTCCGGGGTGATGTTATCGGCCGTTTTGGTCTGATCTATCCAGTTACCGGGGAAGAATTGCGAACTCAAACCGCCCACCATCTTGTCAAAGGGCCTGGCCGAACTGCTTATGAAGAACTCGTCGTCAATCCCGCCTGTAATCAACAAAGGGGGTTGAGGTGAGTCGGGGTGAAATTCGCGAAAATCTTACTCAGTTTGTACAAATTGTTAAGGGCGGTTTTTTTCGGTCGGTATTGGTTTTGGGAGAAATCTGCATCGTCTAGGTCTGAAGTTGCAGAAGTAGGGCAGTCCTCCAGATCCCAGTCTACAATTTCAGGAAACGGATGAATGACGTATGGAGATGATAGGGTGAAACAAACAACCATAAAATGAAAGTATTTACCTGCGAAATTGCCATAATCCGGTTGTGGTTGCCATAGATCGTAACTATGCAGAACCGGACTTTCCGGCTCCCTCGGATATTCGTAGACGCAATGGTATTTCTGCTTCTTGAACCAAACCCCTTTAGATTTCTTCTCCCCATCGTCTTCTCCGCTTTTCTCCACGGTTTTCTCGGGAGACCTGAGCGCCGATTTAGTAGGAATCGCGTATTTATCCCAAGCCGAAGGAACGAACTCTGGACTTTCCCCCTCTTCGTCATCGTCATCATCATCATCATCATCATCAGTGCCGCTGTTGTTTTCATCACTTGACGATTCCTCCGCGATTCCTTCCATAGGTTTGATGACGGCGTCTTCGAGCTGACAAGTAATCGGTAATCATTATTTTATTGCGCAAATAGTGTTATCTGCTCACAATAACAATAATAACAGAGTAACGGCAGATAAGAGGAGTTCAGGGTGATATAATTATCTGATAGATGAAGATCGTGGAATAATACCCGCTTATAAAAGTGAAATCAAAGAGTGAAATTTTTTTATTTTATTTTTTTATTTTTTTTTTATTTCTTCTATGGAAAAGATCGGGGTCACTTACCGCGTCTTGCGGGGCGGCTCGCAGGGCCTTGAGAGACTCCTCGTGCTCACCCTCCTAGTCACAAACACACGAAACATGAAGAAACGGATTTTTATATACGGGGTGAGAAGGGGTCGAGAAAGAAGCACATTTATGGATTATTTACACGACTCTTCCGGATTTACCTTCCAGATGAATTCCCCGCTGGAACTGGACCTCGTATCGGATCCGCTGTCCCAATCCTGATCGTCATTGAGATCGTTGCTCTCGCTGAATGAAGTCGTCATCATTTGACTGTCGCCGGGGCCGCTGAATCTGATATCGGCCAAAACACCGAAAACTTCCCGATTGTTATCACCACCACCATCATCATCAACATCATCATCGATAATCAGTCGATGATCATTATGATCGAAATTGACATAATCGGGAGTGGCGCAATCTTCGTCTCTGCCGATCCTCTCGAATTCGGCCGAGTTTTTCGTGTTCTCCAAGTTGACGATGTTCACGTAATCCGCCTCGTTGTAGATGTCTGTAATATCGGCAACGTCGAGAGGCTCGGGCACGACATTATCGTAATCTCCGTCGCGAGGCAACAGTTTGCGAGTGAGGAGCGACTCTGCCAGATCTTTCCAAGGTTTGTCTTCGGGAGACGGAAGTGGCGCCACCTGTTTACCGGCAAACGGCAACAGAGTATCGGACGAAGATTCTTCGACAAATTCCCCACTTTTGCGTTCCTTCTCCAGAAAATCGTTGATGCAGGCGGACGAGTCGCATTTCAACGTCGACTCGTCCAATTCCTGCTTATTATCGTCATCGCCATCATCCGATTCGATGACTAATTCGGGTAAAGTAGAATTCTGCGGTTTTTGGTCTTGATGATTATGATGACGTGTCGATGACTCATCTTTGTTACTCGAAGAGGGTTGTTGCTGGTCTTTTTCCGCGTCATTTCCTGCACACGTCAGTTCTTCCAGATTGAAGAGGGTGTCGTTGGAACAGCACGAGTCTTGACTGGGGGTGTGACGATGCGAGGGTCCCCTGACGGGGCTCTCCCCTAATGCGGAATGACTTTCCGTATCGTGGGGTAACAGATCGGGCACTTCCGGCTCATCTAACCAATCGCTGTCCTCCTCCTCCTCGCTTTGTTCCTGCCTAAGAAATTGACACTCTCATTATTTATATTGCGCTCGAAAGTGGTGCGACTTACCTAGGGGTGCTTTCGCAGGAATCCTCGTCGATTAAACTTTCTTCAGGGATGGGGGAGAGCGCATTACTGTAGACGTTGTACCTCAGGAAAAGTTCGTTCCTTTCGATTCCGTCCCATTCCTCGTCTTCATGCACCGCACCACCTGAGCCACCCTGAAAATCACCATCAAATAAAAAAAAATTAAACAACTCAATAGTTTCAAATTAACAGATTCCGTTGAGGTAAAATTTTTTTTTTTTATTTTTATTTTTTATTCAAGTACACGTGTTTTAACTTTTATCGATCATCTTCAGCCTATGTACAAGATAAACAAGAAAAGAATATTACCTGTGCTTGTGGGAGTTTATTGAGGAGTTCCGTCCTGATGGCGGCCATGATTTCGTCGTCCATGTTGAATCCGACATAACTGTCAGTACTGGCACTGGCGGAAACGGTGATTTCACCGGAAATATCATCACTAGTCGATTGAGGGTGCAAAAACCACCCCCCAGTTTTTTCCCAGGCGCCTTCTCCACTTTCCAAAGCGACATCATCATCATCCACTTTGAAGGTCGCGTCGGATTTCGGCTCGCAAACGTAAGTCGCGTCCGCCTTCTCGTCCAGAAAGAGCATACTTTGCGGCTCCGACGAGAAACTGTCGAAGAACGCGTTCTCCTGAGATCCGTTCTGCGTCTCCAGCGCCTCCCCCAAGAAATTATCCCACGTTTCCAGCGAGTAAAGACCGTCCGCGATCGGCTTATCCTCGTCCGAATCGCGAGATTCCAAGAGATTGAGACTCGCGTACGATTCGGGACGACGCTCGGCCATTTCCGGTAGACTCTTCCTCCCCAAAGGGCTACTGGCGAAGACGGTCGAATGCGTCAAACTGTTGGGCGTCGCCTCATTTTGACCGTCGCTCAAATCGAAGGCGACAGTCGGAACCAATCGGAAATCGTCGTAAGTCTTCCGTTCCCGCACGAGGAAATCGCTGGTCCTCTCTATCTCATTTTCCACGGTTTGAGTCTCGTATTTGGCTATTATGTAATCCATCAATTCGTCGTTGTCCTGGATGAGGTCGACCAATTTCGGCACGGAAAAGTGACAGTTATCCGTGATCCTGATATGTTCCAGTTCGAGTTCTTCACCGGGCGTAACCATGATTTCGTCTTTATCTTCATCGACCAACCGCTCTTCAGATCCGTCATTCCTGTCACCTTCTACACCGGAATCGTAAAGCATTTCCCCCTCTCCTGGCGACTCGGCTTCTAACGAATCCTCCCGAAAATATCCTTTCGCCTCCTTGATAGGATTCCGGCTTAAATACTCCATAAGCGCCGAATTACTCTGAATGATTTCGGTCAACTTCGGCACTTCCCCGAGGGTTTCGCCTTGGAAATTGATGATTTCGTCGAGTTTGTCTATACGAACCGGACTGAACTTGTCTATGGTGACGTTGAAAACGTTGTAGACCTGATTGGCCGGCTTCATTTCGGTCGGATTGTTCAATTCCTCCATCAGTCTTTTACTAGGCGAACTATTGGCACCGTCACTAACATTATTTACAACGACGTAACCGCTAATCTGACTACGTTTCTCAGGTACAAAAAGCAGACTGTCCCTCCGTTCCTCCTGCAGTTTCTTCAGTTCGTCCTGGAACGTGTCCTTGACGCTCAGGAGGTTCCCCTCGCTGCCGAAAATCAAATTAGCGCTCTCCAGATTGTTCTTAGGAGCGTACCTAGGGTTCTTATAATTCAGACTAGGCAAGGGGGTTTCCGTATCCGATTCGGACTGCTCTATGTGCGTTAGCACCATCAAATCGGCCACGGATCTCGACTTTTGCCGAACCTTTTCCGAGTAGGCGCCCCTTTCGATTTTCGTCTTCCAGTTTTCCTCTTCAGTTTCGCTACCACTGCTCGGATTTCTCGAAAGCGGCCCCAATTTGAACTCGAGCTTCGGTCGGTAACTCGAATCAGAACTCGAAGCGTTTTCCTGCGCCAAAGTGTTGTCCAAATCCTGAATGGCATCCGAGAGACCTCGCACATAAGACATGTCACCTGACGAAGACATCGCTACAGTTTCCAGCCAAGACTCCATCTGCTTAGGCCGATCCTGATTGGTCGACAGATTGTCCAAAGATCCGTGCAGATTGTTCAAACTGGGTGAAAGCGGTTTAGAACCGACCGTTATTTCGTCCTCTGGGTCGGTCTCTTCGTGATGGTTGTCAGTCTTAACGATCGTGTTCGGTTTGAAGGACGCCCAACGTTTATCGAAATCCTCGACCGTAACAGGAGAGGCCGATTCGATTTTAGTCGTGTTTTTGTACACCTGCAGGAGATCCGAAAGCATGAGATCTATTTGGGAAACGGCCGGGCGAGATTCACTGGTAGTCCAACAGAGTTGCATCAATTTGTACCTGAAAACGGACAAAATCCGTCAATTTCAACACTGTTTTAGGACTTGTGAGTGCGATTTTTGGGTAAATTCTTACATGTAATCGGCGTAGAGGACGTGGCTCTTCGGTCTGGTCAATCTGACGTTCTGGGAGCCCAGGACTTGCGAAATCACCTCGTCGTCTGTCAGATCGTCGTAGGGTTGGCCCCCGCATTCGCAAATCTCCCACAGGGTGACGGCGAGAGACCAAATGTTCGCCTCTAGCGTGATTTTGTTGGGTTGGATCGTGGTCGAAGTGTAGGCGAGAGATTCGGGGGCGCACCACCTCACCGGAACACCCGGAGCGCCCTGGTAATAATCGTCCGGGTACTGGAAGACGGCCAGGCCGTAATCGCCCAATTTTAGCGTCAGATTCGCTGTGAGTTGGCAATTACGCGCGGCTAGATCCCTGGAAAACACAAAAACTTTACATCTTTTGAAATTCGTAATGACTTTTGCTTTGTAACAACAGATTTTGACATTATGTGTCGAAAATGTCAAAATCGAAATTTTTCTGACGTTCAATATTCTGTGACAACCGCCTACTACTTGTTTTATTTTGATTGTTTTAGTAACAAAACCATGGAATCCGGATTGTCATTTGCTTGGTTGGTTGGTAACCATTTTGTTTTGATTGTTGATAAGCGAAATTTAAAAAATGTCTTTTTGTAACCGATTTACAGACTTTTACGGTGATTTCTGATATTTCCCCAAAAAATGTCACTCGATTTTCGATTTACAAAATGCTGCAAACGTGTTTCAGTGCCTGGTATGCGAAAATTACTTACGGATGTGTGAATTTGTGGTCGTGCAGATGCTTGAGGGCCGAAGTGAGTTGGCAGCACCAAACCAGAGGATATTCGGACGAAAGCAGTCGATCGGCGGTCGCCTCGTTCTCTCTCAGGTACTTTTTCAGGTCGCCCTGTATCGAAAACCGTTTATTTTAAACTTTAGAGTCGCTCGATCGAAACCTATCAATATCGATAAACTTCAATGCCGCCATTGATACGATAACAAATGGAGTTTTTTTCTGACCTGCGGGCACATTTCTTGCAGGAGCAGGAGTGGGATGGTGTCCAAACAGCGCCCGATCAATCTCAGGACGTTCGGATGGGCGCCGCACCGGTAAATCGAGGCGTCGTGCAGGAAAACGACGCGCTCTCTACTTGAAGCCGTTGCTTCGAGGATCCGCACCATGACGGGCGTCCATTTCTGGTCGGGGGTGACGTCCTGGGCCGCCCCTTCCACCACCCGACCGAACCAACCCTTGCCGATTTCCTTGATGTATTTCAGTTTGATTCGGGGGAAATCCGCGTCACTTCCGTCTTTAAACAGAGGAAAAAATCGTAAAGTTGGCGAAATCGGCGTCGCGACGTCTCCGATACTCACCGAACCAGGAAGTGACGTCGACGTCGCCGTATCCGTAATCCTCCTGAGTACGGGTCTGGAATTTTCAGCAATTTCGTCAAGTGAATTGGAAAAATGTAAAGAAACTTACGATAATCTGTTGATTTGCTATGAATGCGTTGTTGTTTTGATGGGGTGGCGATAAGGGGGTGAAAATCGTAAACTCCCCATTAGTCACAGGGTTGACCAATCCGTGGTCCAAATTCGAGGCTGCAGAGGCCACAACCGGACTATCCCTGAACTCCTTCAAATCGGAAAGAGTATACAATTAATATTTAATAGAGTAAGACGAAATATTGAATGATTAAGAACTACGATGCTTTAAAAAAAGGGCGAAATTATAATCGTAAAACAAGAGTTTTATTGGGTGGAGAAAATCGTGCGGAGGTCGATATTTCGGCCAATTTTCCGCTCCATTCGGCGCTTTTTTTCTAAGTAAACATGCGTTTTTCATGCTCGACAAAATTTCAAAATGGGCAACAATTTCCGACATAAAGACCACCATCATCATCATCGATACCGCTACCCACTACGCACATTAAACAACGGAATAATTTGTAACAACAACCATTATCGAGTACTCATGCAATAATTTCTGTATTAATTCGATCCACAATAATTCCTGCTCGAATATCGTAATTACCTTTTTCTCGTCGGCCTGCGTTCCGCGCAAGTACAAAAAGAAAGTAAATCCGTTATTACCATCGGAGTCAAGAAAGCATAAACGAATCACACACAACAAATAATAAGAATCTCGATCGACTTGTTCGTTATAAATAGCAGTCGTGGTAATCCAGAAAATGAAGCGAGGATATTCCTGTGTGGGACGGATAATAATTTCCCGTTTGAAAGGCTTAAAATTGAAAAATTCTAATTATAGCTCGCAGGGTATTGTGCATGGAAAGCGACTCGCAAATATCAAATAGAACCGGAAAATAAGAAAAATGTCACTGGTAGAATCCTCTCGGCCTGGCATTTGCAATGTCGCGCTTCCATTGCGAACGATAAGGGGAATTGGGCATAAATCATAAAGTTCAGGGACCTTTTTGGTTTGCGCTCCTCGTAGGAAAAACAACCCCGGACTCGCAGCGTCTTTTAAATTATTGCAGCGATATCATCCATCAGGGTTGTTCTCGAGCGCATTACATCCGCCAATTTTTACAATCTCGCGAATTTCCTCTCCGACTATATTTTCGTGCTATTTACGCAATGGAAAACAAAGCAACTGAACCTTCAGACGGCGATTCGTTATACTAGACAGGCTGTTGGAAAAAAGACGGAATAATGATGCAAACACAGTTCGAAATGCGTATATTCGGTTTCGAGTAAACTGGGAATGTTTGATTTAAACCCTATATCGTGAATATCTGGGAATTTCCCGAGGCAGAAGACATATCGAATCACACAAATCAAACAGCGGGCTTTTGTAAATACCGCGCAATTCGGAAAACCCTAAAAATATATGGCGAAATTGAGAAAATGTTTAGCATTTCATTTCAATAACTTGATGATCATTATCGTGATTCTATGAACAAGGAAATGACGCATAATTATAGAAGACCCACATGAACCAACCGAGTTCGTCTTCCTGGTTGAAGGTTTAATACAAATCGACAAGGGTCGTCGTTCATTATAATCACGCATCACTTATATAGAATGAGAGGGCGAAGCCAAACCGAATCAATTTCAGTTAACTTTTGACAGCAGCAACATTTCGGTAAAAGTAAAAGAGGGTTCGAGACGGGTTACAAAAATGGAAGGGACATACGCACGAACCCGGTCTAGAAAACGGGGCGAGAGTTCAAGGAAAAGATCGAAACGTGATCAAAAATTCATAAGCCCCAAATTAGCGGAGAGAGATTACGATTACGATGGGGAAGGCGAAATACGGAAAATTTCACAACAGACTGAAGGATTCAGCGGTGAAAAATACGCCAGTCATTTGCAAAGACATTTCCTCATAAATATTTTTGCACTTTTTCGTTCCTGAAAACTTGCAGTTAATTATTCCGCTCGTATTGTTGAACGGCTATAAAGGGATCATCTTATGAATGGGTACTAGACGCCAAAACGTACAACAAAGAATTTATTCCGTCTGGAATTGTTGCCAGGAACTACAGAGAATTATAAACTCGCGATAATAATAAACCGATTTGCCCTGGACTTTATCCCAAAGTGATTCGATCGAACGCCACTTTCTTCTGGAAAACTACTCGATTTGGTTAAAGGGAGAATCCCTACCGACACGAAAAGCCTTATCCGGTCATCATGAGTCAGCTCCTTTTGGAACCACCCATCGTGAATAAAAATAACCAAATCGCAATTATCGAACTTTTTTCAATACAAATAAGCAATCGATTTATGACCATTTCGAGCCGACGGAAGGCCGTCGACTATCTGATTCACTCCTCGATTTTATCATCGTCGGGTCGCGTTGAACTTTCAGTTTCGAACCGAGGGCGGACATGTTTTTGAACTCGCGTTTCTATTATTAGTTGCAAAACGCGAATAATTCGAGAGCCACAAAAGGAGCATCGTGACTTTCCAATAACAACAATAATAAAATGAGAGGCGTTTTCGACTTTCCTCTATGGGTAATTGAGTTTGTGTGTATCCGTCATCGAGCCGATGATTACACTTCGAAAATAACAAAGGAGGAAACGGGACAAAACATATTTTTTGACTTCGAAGAAAGCGTCCGAGGAAAATCTTAATTGCAACAACAACAACGTTTCCGTGATGTCTTTTTAATAGCAGCGAGTCGAAAATTATGCGCCACCGGATGACGTAAAAAGAAGCGCAGAGGGTGCGCCACCCCTCCTACGTAATGACGCAAATTTCTTTCTAATTGTCCCGGAGAAGTTGGAAAAGTGCAGACCGCAATAAAGTTGCGACGAAAATATCGGAAAATCCCTCAAACTTTAATCGATGGATATTTTTCGTTAAACGGTTAAAGCGCCGGAAAATCGTACCACAAAAAATCTCAAAGGCTATCAGAAGACAGGAAATTTAAATCCGGTTGGCCGATTCTATTATTCTCACAAGAATGAAGATAAATTCTAATAAACTCGACTTTTCTACACGCTCTAATAACAATGCAGGCGAGAACAGGAGTCTCTAGCTAGATAATTCACTTCGCCATAATGCATACCGTTAATTAATCAAATTAAATTAATTAGATAACGATAATTGCTCAAACCGCACAAATAGTGATTCGCACCTCATAAATAACGCGAGGTCGAGCCCTAAAATCCCTCATTTCTCCCCAAGGGGTAAACGAGATTCAAAACACGAATTAAAATCGTTGTAGATTAAAAAAGGTGTCGAAAGCAACTTCCTTTCCCTTCCAAGCTCTTGAATTTATGTACTTTTCATTTGCTGTCGTTGGAAGGAAGGAAGGAAGGAAAAGGAAAGCATCACGTACTTCGATTACTTCGAAAGACACGTCCTAGTGGTATTTTTATTCGAATTGTATTCGTAAGTTTTGTAATATTTATGCGCATATTTCCGTAAAAAAGTGTGCAACACTGCATACCTTGAATCCGTTTCTTCTTTGGCAGCACAGGCAGCCTGCCAAGAACACGATACTGCATACGGTCAATAGAACAGCCAGGAGCCCAGTCAGCAATTGTGTGTGAGAATCTAGAACAGGAAGAAAAAATAAATAGATTACGAGTGCATATCCTCCTCGGCGCGATATAAGGACCCTCAAAGGGTTTACAACCTCACAAGAGTTTTGCCCCGGATTTCCTTACAAATTTCGCTCAAATTATTGGAAACGACGATAATACAGTTATCACGAGAACCGATGCAATTAACGGCTGCAGGATACGGAATCGTACCAGAATGCGGAAATCTTTAAACCGAACCTTCCATGCGATTTATCAGTTTATTATAATAATAAGATAGGAAATCGAGGAAGAAAAAATTCGCAGATGCAATTATTTGCATACGTCCTTTACGAATACGCGTGGGAGACGATTTCTAATGGAAATGATAAATAACGAGCTGCCATAATATCCAAGGCTGAAGTTGCCCATGGAATACGTTCATCCGAATAATAATCACGAGAGGTAGGTAAATTGATTAAATCGATTGCGCCTGTTCATCGTCCTCTTTGTGTGCGGCTGATCCTACATGAACTTTAGTATTTTCCAAACGGACCGTATGATTTTCTTTTATTGTCGAGTTCTCTCGCAAATCCGAAAAGCTCGAGGCCGTTTCGTCCTAAACGCGATTTAAACGCACCCGGACTTGTGCCTCACGTCTGCCATTAAACTGGGCGATTTACAGTTTATTGAACTTTGAATTTCGTCCCGCGAAGAAATTTGGAAATTGTGACTAATAAATTATTCAAGAGCGAGAAGATTTTACACGTTTTCCACCTGGCGGACTCGTCATAAGCCCAAATAGGATCCTAAAAACTTTTATGGTGTCACAGCTACACCCATAAACCTCCATAAATAGCCCCGATGTGCAGGTAGACGTCCACCTGATTAAGACGGACGATTTTTTGACCTCTATACTCTATCGCGAGGCCTATTACACCGTATATCAATGGCGTAAATAACGGTATCCACTCAATTATTTTCAATAACAGACGTAGAGAGACATCAAAGGAGGAAATGCGAGTACATCATTACTCGTGTTATGATAGATGCGGGTTTGCTACTGATAAGGCCTAATCTAACAATTATTATCAGTCATGACCACAAGCCTCTTTACTTTTATTCCCATAAATTGAGCTCATGTTATTCCATTCACTTCTTTCATCCAGCAGCTTAAAGAAATGAATCAGAAGAGCGATTTCACGATTAGTGGAAACAATTAGAAGAGATAATAAGCCGTATCCGTCATGTAATTGGAGTTTCCACATTTTTTCTGCCGCCGGCTCTAAAAGAGTAGAGAGCGTAGGCATACACCCATTGAGAAATGGTGGATAAAAGACAGGAAGAAGGAGACCCGATAATTACGTCATCATCATGATCTTAAGGTATTTCATCCGGAGGAAATATCGGGTGTCTCTCATCCTGAATTAAAGGCGGTCTTGTTTTTGTGTCTGTATAATAAATGAGAGCCTGAAAAAATAACCAAAAGGCACGTGATCGCCTTAAGGAAATAATTAAAGCAAACTTCCCAAGGTTGATACACGAACGGTTGTTTCTTTGTGGATCGGAGAGAAATGAGAGAGAGGCGGCGCACTTTATTACGCGAAAATGAATATTCAAGTTTGCCTCGTGATTGCACACAATAAAACGCGAAAAAATCCAGAAATTCGCAACACCGGACGAAAGACCCAGAAGAATATGTCAACCGTTTTCGATGAATTTGGCAATTTTCCCTGGTACTTTCGAGGGAGCTATTACAAAACCATTGTGCTTTCGCAGCAGACGAACCGGCACCGGAAAGTTTCGCCCGGAATATAAACACAGACCATTCGTCTTCACCGTATATTCGGCTGTCGCAATGATCTTAGTCACGGAAACGGTTTTAGTCATGGTAGCATCATCAACGCAATTTAGATGTTCGCCGTGTTTGTTTTGCCTTTACGACTTTTAACTTTACGTCTTGATTAACCTTCCGCTATCTGTACCCACATTGAGGTCTATTTGGCGAAGATAAAGAAGAAATTGGGGCCCCGAACCGAAAGACGATATGAGATCCCTCCCCGAAAGCCAAAGGATATCCGCTCGAGGGTTTCTGGATCGGTTTCCTTTTAGGTAACCGCATGCCGGAGGGCCCCTAAATCACGAGACAATTGTGATGAGACAAAAGCGGCCCTTTGTGCTACTGTTGCGATGACAATTGCGAACAATGCACTCGGACTAAGAAATTCCTCGATATCGAACGGAACGAGAAAATGCCGAGACCTGTTACGATAATAATACGCCGGGGAATTTCAGTTCCTCCAGTGTCTCTCGACACAATGATAACCGCAACATTTCGCATCGCGGGATCTAAAAAGGGAAGAGCAAGTGAAGGGTGGAAATGATAAATACGCCGCATAACGTGTACAGATGAGAGAGTGGTGCGAGTTTCCCTTTGAATTCCAACCCCTTTAACGATGAGCCAGTCAGATCAAGGTGGATGCTGATGTGATGCTGACGGATATAGTGATGAAGGCGACACGTTTCCCTTTCATTTTCCGTTATATCGGGAAAAATCACCACTGTAATATCTGATTAGGCGTTCGACACACGCGGGACAATGATTATTCCGTTTTACAGTTTGCTATGAATGATGAATAACGCGATCTCGAGCGTACTGAAGAGGCGAGTCAGGCCAGAAGGCACCTAAACTGTTAACTTTATGTTGTTATACGTTATAGTAATTTTCATAGACCGCAGAGCAAAAACCAATCAACAGTTTTCACCTGTAAAAACTGGGTAGATACGTCAACTTTTTCGTCCAAGATTTGCCTGTGACAATGTAGAACAAGCTCAATAAAAATTTCTAGTAATTACACAGAGAATTAATTGGTGATTTTTAAACAATCGTTTTAATCACGAATCAGATTGTAATCGGTTAAGTTTATTGGATTGATCAAAGGATCGGATTAACGATTAATGACACAAAGAGATAAGTTAATCTTCAGCAAAATAGTGCAATCCCAGGCATATCCAAAGTTTCGGGTGTAAGACCCTATGCTGTCAATATCCTACTAGTACAGAATTGATGTACTCATCATGTAGTACTTTAAATGTGATGAATATTTATAGATCTTCATTCACGTTTTGGAATAGATAAATGAATGCCTCTTTAAATGCGGGCAAATGAAATTCGAAGTTCACACGAAACTCTAGTGTTCATTGTATTTATACTGCGGATTGAAATCAAAGATGGGTCGTTAGATTACTAAAACCCTCGTTCAAACCTCATCTAGCAATGTTATCGCTTTAGTAAACTGTACAACCCCAAAAGACACATTACGATAACCAGATAAGTTAAGTCACGATGATGAGGTGCGTATGCATTCAAATTATGATAATTTGAGGACACTCCACGAGCACCTGACCAAACAATTGTGGCCAGGCAATTCCCACGAATTATTCACATTTTCTTGTATAATTATGACGGAATAATTTCGGTCTATTCGCGATTTTCACAAGTTTTGAATGATACGATTTATAAGTGGTGGTGGCCCCTTAAGTATTTTATCAACCAGAAGAGGATGTAGACGGGCTTATGCGGTCATCAGCTGATATCAAGTCCAGAGCTGTTACGTTACGGATTACGTAGAATCATACACATTACCGTTACGGTTACGTGCATGATGATTGCAGCTTTAGGTGTACCATCCTACTCATTATAACTGCACTGTGTATGCACCAGTGGACGAGATCTGTGGACGATCGGTCGGCAATTGCGCCAATTAGAGTGCAAATGGGCGGTGAACGGTCTCGCAGCGGCATTTCTGATGATTGAATTGATCAAATAAATTAAAAGGAGAATTATGGCTGCTGCTGCTGCCGTGTCCATGAAAGTGATAGTAGGCAGGCCGTTTCTCGGGTGACTCACCTGCAGCCGCGTTCTCCAAGTTGATCGGTAATCCGTTGCATAATTCGCAGAATAACAGCCCCAGGCACAGCCCCCACACTTTCCACGGCCTCTCCATAATTTCCATTCCACCGTTCACACCAGGAAAAACATGATAACGTTCGCCCCAAAAGGACACGGGGAAATTGGCCCTTTTCTCACTGTGCTATCGATCGATCCGCTGCACTCACATCGTAATTAGCACAACACTTTTCCGAAAATTCGACTTTTGAACGCCAGAAATACTTATTTTGTCCACAACACCTCGGGCAACAACATTACTCTACGAGTTTTGCGTACAAATGACAAGTGACAAGTAGCCTGAGTAATGGCTGCTGGGGGGGGATGACTTTGACAGGTGATGATGACGCCATCTATTGCCATTAGCCAATTACAGAATTCTTTATTTTTTAAACGTCAAAGTGACAGTGACAGGAACTTAACCTTCAAATTTTTCGAAAATTCTGGATGAAAAATGTCTACAATCACGGTAACAGCCCCAGTTAAAAATAAAGAACAGGCGATTAAAGAAGCGACGTCTTCGAAAACTCTCGACGAGGTGTTGCATAAAGTGAAAAAAGTCGACAACACTTGTTCGTTCACCAAGTGCAAGAATCGCACGAGCGACTTCGCCATCGATTGTAAATACTGCAGTGGAAGGTTCTGCACTAGTCACGGTTTACCGGAAATCCACGGTTGCGGTGAGGCCGTCAGCAGGGACGAGAAACGTAAATTTTTGCATCCGCATCAGAAACTTACCGAGGAGAAGCATTCTCAAGCGCACACGAAATTGAATATGAAGTTGAAGCAAATGCAGCTTGAACGAAAGTCCAAACAGGGCGCCTCCAATAAGGGAAAGAAGAAATGAACTAGTTTCACAATCAACTGATATTAAGGCTGTCCAAATTTGGCTTGATTATAATAAATTATTACTCACTGAGGAGTATAATTTCTAGTATAATCTATCTGTTAGATACCATTTCAATACATTTACTTTATTTCTTATAAAAATTAATCATAACTTAGGTAAAATATGCTTACGAGTACCAATATTTATAAATCATAATTCCATAATAAATATCAATTTTTCATGTTGAAGACTGTTTGTAGTTCTTGGTACTCATCATCTTCTTACCACACATCGCGCAAATCCCTTTTTTGTAAGCACAAGACTGGCAGTAATGAGATCCGACTTGGTGCACCTTCTGTCTGCAAATTCTGGAAAAAATGGTCAAATAAAAATGGTGACAATCACTGATTCATATTTTACGTACTTGCAAGTTTCAAATTTTGATGTGTACGGGTTATATCTATTTTTGCTGGCTGTAAGAGCTTTGTTTTCATTCACTTTACGTCCACCTCCCTCTGTTGTGTTCCTTGCTCCACTTTTCCATGGATCTGGGGTTATGACCTTACCCAATTTTTTCTCACATTTTTCGCAAACCATTTCGTGGATATTTTAATAATCTATGACTGTTTTTTAAACAATATAAAAATTGGAGTCTATGGCTTTGCGATGACGGATCGTTGGAGTAATGGTCCGTAAGGGATAATCTGACAATCAGCTGATCGCTTGGCGTCTGTCATCAGAGTATACAAGCAGTGTTCAGAAATTTTGTAACGGGTTTTCTCCACATTCGCTCATCTTCTGTTACAGGTCTTTATATGGCATTTTTCATACATATCGTTACGGACATAGACAGTTATTATTTCTCACCCGATACCAGTTTGCTTCTGCATGACAAAGAAATAAATTTTTTTTAGCTACTTTGTATACTTTAATGACAGACGCCAAGCGATCAGCTGATTGTCAGATTATCCCTTACGGACCATTACTCCAACGATCCGTCATCGCAAAGCCATAGACTCAAAAATTGCAATAATTTTAGGTTGGGATTTTTTGACACTTTTGACAGGTCAATAACAAAACGTCAAATTATGAGTACTGCCAACCATAAATAATAAATAGTCCCTAAAATGTCCTTGAAACGTCAAAATGTGATTTGAGGTTATGATTTATGACAAAAACATGTTTTTCGCCGTAAAACTGCCTTCGTAACACCGAAAAAGGCCACAAAATTATAGTAATAGCGATAACATTATCATGTATACTTAGTGGGTACTTTCATAACACAGGAACTTTTCAAAATAATGATGTAAGAATAAGATTACATAACAACCTCTGCGAATTATCCCAAACATCGCATTAATCTCGCTTTGGTCCAGTAGTTGTCCAGTATTAGATCGAGATCGGTTGCTATAGAGGTTGTGATCTACTTGAGAGAATGGAAAATAATCTAATCGTAATTGGTATCAGTGGTGTCACATGTGGAGGGAAAACCACATTGGCGACAAATTTAGCCAAGTTATTACATAACAACGTGATGATATCACAGGACGATTATTTTCTGGATGTTGAAGATCCCAGACACACGTGGATACCGACATTGCATCACATAAATTTTGACATTCTCTCCAGTTTAGATATGGAGAAAATGCACTCTGATGTTATCAAAGTGATGAAAAGCGCAGCTTTAATTGGCAGTGACGATTTCAATATTACAGTAAATCACACAAATGGAGTTTGTAATCAGATATCAAGTTTCTCGGACACTGTCAACCATCTCAGTAAAGAGATTAATCGAAAGATTGATCATAGAAATATAAAAATTGTCATAATCGAAGGCTTTTGCATCTTCAATTATGCTCCATTATTGCCCGTATTTAACCTGAAGTATTATTTCACTTTACCCAAAGATGAATGCTTTAAAAGGAGAAGTAAAAGAGTCTACGATCCACCCGATTGTGCTGGATATTTTGAAGAATGTGTTTGGCCGGAACACATCAAACAATTGGAAGAGGTTCAAACTAATGCGAAAAATGTGAAATATTTCGGAAATACCTCCACAAATATTTTAGATCAAGTCCTCACCGATGTCTTAGAATTAGTTAACAAACATTCCAAAAAATGACTTACGATTTATTAAAACTTAAACTTTACAATGTGAATATTCACTTCATTTTCTTTTCTTTCCAAATCGCGCCTTCTTTTTCCCTATGGCGTTATCGAAACCTTTCAACCACCGATTCCTCTTTTCCTCCCAAGCTAATTGTTTCACATCTGTAAGATTGAATAATATTTTGTGATTAATGAAATTACTCTCAATAAATCAAGAACTTGATACTTACTAGCTTTGTCTTCATTTGAGAACGCGTTTGATCCACCAGGTGCAACTTTAGAGCTGCCTTCATCTTCCAATAATGAAGAAAACTCTTCAGCAGATGCAAAGAGAGAAGTAATATCGTCACCACCTTTAGTATTGGCTTTGAATTTCTTTCTACTCGATTCATTTTCCTCAAAGACTATATCTTCGTCGTCGTCATCACCATCCAAATCTTCAAACAGTTCTGAAAATTTGAGATTGAAATTAGGAAAATTCCAACTTGAGAATAATTTTTCGTGCCTTTGTCATCTTCGTTCATTTCCAAATCGTCATCAAAGTCTTCAGATTCGTCCCCATCGATTTCATCGCCGCTTAAATCGTTTTCGTCAATTTCCAGGTCTTCTTCTTCTAAATCAGCTTCAGAGTCAGCGTCACCGGCATCGTCTTTGCGTTCTGAAATACAAAAATTGTCAAAACTAATTAATTTTGTTACGTTTGGATGATTTTATTTTACTTTTCTTTTTGTCTTTTTTCAGTCCTTGACCTATGTCAGTCATAAAGTCCAAATCGTCATCCTCTTCCCTATAATTCCCTCCCATTTTATCCAACATCTCCTCGAATTCGTCACTTTGCACCGACTCCAAATCGCTATTATCGTCATCCTCATCGTAATCTTTCCTCATCTTCTTTTCGAAATATTTCCTCTGCAGGAAAGTGTGCATGAAAACCTCATCGACCGGAATTTTCCTTTGATTTTCTCTCAAATAACTATCGGAAGTAACGGCCAAAGCTTTCAGACCTTTCGCTTGATAAATCTTCCTTTTACCGAACGTCGGATGCGCCCCCTTTTTAACCCCATCCTCGACTTTCCTGGGATTTTTAAAAACGAATCTATCGAGAAACCGAATCAGAGTGAAATCTTTCAAAGGATCACCGGAATATTTGATCAAATCCCCGTCCAGGATATTCGTAGCGTACAATGCGACAGTCGGATGGAAATGACTTCGCAAATTCAGCAACTCGGTGTAGGCGGTAAAGTCGGCTCCTGCATAGAGAGGATTGCGATTCGACGGATTATATCTATCCGGAACTACGCCTGCTCCGGATTTCTTTTTGGAGGCATTTTCACAGTGGTACCAACTTGGACCAGATAAAGACTCGTTCAGTTTATCCAAATCCGGCTTAACGTCATCATCATCTTCATCATCATTTGCAGGTTTTAAATCATCTTCGTCTTTAATATCTTGGTATTTTTCTTCACCGTCATCTTCATCGAGATCGTTTGGGAGTTTTCGTTCGAGTGTTAAGGCCTGCACGTTTTTCCTCTTCCCGATAACTCGAGAAATCAAAAACAAGACTCCACAAGCGAAACCCGGTTGCATGTAAAAGCAAAGTTGTAATAATCTTTTGATGAAGGCTTTAATCCTCGAAACTTCCGGATCTTTCAAAAGCGCCTTATAAATCAAACTCAAAAGCATCGCCTGATGAGTGGTCGTCAACAGCTTAGGATCTAGAAGCTTTTTATACAGTGCCGAATAAAATCTCTCCGATACATTGTTCCCAAAATCTGAGACTTGATACAGTAGAGACAACGCATGTAGACCGATATTAAAACTAGCGATGTGAACAATTCTGTACATTGTATCAATGTGCTCGGAGATTTTCCCCATTTCTAGTTTGGCATACGGATAAGCTCGATTCACTCCCATCAGTAAAGCCGACATCATCCTGCTGTCGACTTCACCTTTCTTTATGCAAGCCCGGAAGAACGAAAAGTAGACTTCTATCAATTTCCTGGCCACTTCGCTGGTTTCGTTGCTCAAATAAAATTGGGATAAAAAGCACAGGCCGTAATATTGGGCTTTTGTAGAAACGTTAGGACGAAATAATAGCTTTTCGACTTCATTCAAGACGACTCCCTGCATGTTTGAATGTTTGAAGAGTAGCTGTCCTAGGCTGTAGATGGCTTTCGAGGCCACCTTTTGTGACGGGTCTCCCAGTTTGTTGACAATAAAGGCCAACAGGTTCTGAAAATGAATTTTGGACATTTTTTGACAGTGTTTTCGATTGACAAATCCCTCAGTGACACTATGCTTTATGACTATGCTCAAAACCATGACCGTAATAATAATTCTAGTAAATGTAGCTAATGGAAGCAACTTCTTAAAGTGCTACACTTGTCTGAAAGAAGAAGACGGGGAGGGCGAATGCGACCCCACGAGCCCCAAATTCGAAACCTGTACACTAAGTAAAAAATTACTCAATTGGGAAGACGTCCAATCGAGATCACTGACTGAAGAGAACATTTACTTTGTCTGTGTCGAATTCAAATCTAGGACAGACAAAAAGCTCGAAACAAAAAGGGGCTGTGTCGGTTTGGAAACTGGTGAAAATTGCGACCCATGTGAAATTTTAACGGAAACTTATGACGTAAAACCGGAAGTTTGTAATGTTTGCGAAACAGATAACTGTAATGAAAATGTCGTTTCGGACGAGGACGAAAAAGACGACACCAATGTTATACACTACGACCTATTTCTACTAAGTTTAGGCATCTTAATAAATGTATCCCTAGTATGCTTATTGGTGTTTGGATAAAGAGTATAGTCACTGAAAACTCACCTTTTCTTGCTCGGGATTGCCCGCCAACAGTTTATACATAGCGCTGATGGATTTTTCTTTATTCTTCTCAACCGAATCATGCCCTAAATTATTCAGAGCCGTGACGAAAGTGAAGTAGAGCTCTTTCAATTGATCCTCAAAGTACCAGGTGCTCAAAATCTTCCTTCTAGTTATAGCGTTACCAGAAGATAACTCATTCAAAAGCGAAAGAGGTCTTTGATGAAATAGTCTCAATTTTTGATCCGGTCTCAATAAATCAGTTAAGAATAGATCGGTGAGGACATCTGGAATTTAATCACATTAGCTGATGATTTTATATTTCTTGCAGCTTTCTTACCCATGACTACTACGCATTCCTTCTTTTTGCCAGCTTTTATCATGTTGACTAAATTTCGTAGAGTTTCTAGACCACAAACAGGGTTGTCTTGAATAGCTACAGTATAAGCTGCAACTTTATCCGAGACTGTGCCTTTTGACATCACTGTCTTCATCCATTGATAATTCGTATTGGTTTTCGAATTTTCTAAAACAGACTAGTTAGGATACGCAGAGGAAATTTAAGGAAGAGTATTACTTATGTTGTAGTTTGCAACTTCGGAATCGTGACATTTTTTGGCCTCGTCTTTCAACTCGATCAAAATTTGTTCAGTAACTGTTTCGAATCGTTTAGGATCTTCGGCGATCTGTAAAATGAGTTGATTATCATTGAGAAAACACCAGAGAAGGATTTTGAGGCACTTACTTCATCAAACCATTTTTTGGGAGTTTCATAAACTTCTTCTTCCAGATCATAAGACTCACTGTCTTTGAACGTTTTGCGGTTATTTTTGTGCATTTTTACTCATTTAGATGCTAAATATTAGCCACGAGGATCAAAAAACGAAACAACGTGTTTACGTTTGTATTTTGAGGTTAAGTTATCAAAAGTGACAGATAAATAACAGATGACATTTTCACATTTTTGTTTTTGACAGTAGTCACATGATCTGAGCCCGCGAAATTTTAAATAATTATGAATATACAGACCGAACGTTTTTAAAACATTTATTTAATCGGCAGAGCACTATTTACAAGTTGGTCGCGCCTTCCAGAGTCGGGAAAATGATTCTACCAGCCACCCGTTTTGTTTTTCCAAGCTAAAACTCAAAATAAAATCTACCTACAGAAAATGGAATATCTGATCTATACAATAACAACATTTCCACCAACAATATTTTTACACATTTGTGGAGCATTTTTAAATTATAATACATGGAATTATTATTGTAAATGGTGCTTAATACTAGAAGGAAACTGGAAAAATCAGTTTCGAAAACAAATTAATCAGTGAATTTACGGTTAACGTTACGGCCGAACAAAGCATTACGAATTTCTGGCACCAATTGCTGTGCAATCAAATCCAAACGGGCCTCCATGGTGTTGTTGATTTTAATTTTGCCACTCAAAGAGTACAGTTCAACTCCACCAGTGGCTTCAGTGGGCAGCTGAGTCCCATCATCCACCTTCAAATTGATATTCTTCCCGGTGGCGTCCTTGTATTTGGTCGAAACTGTGGGTAAGATGGACTGAACCAAGTTACGGTCTTGAGGACGCACTCGAACTGCCACATTGGTCTCAAACAGCTAAAAATGTATAAATTTCTCCATAAAATCACATCTATCACGTTGGAATTACAGTAGACGTACCTGGAAAAGACCTTGAAGAATGAGGGATTCCAGAATTTGAGTGTACTTTGCTTCGTCTCTGGTGACTTCGCCTAAGCGTTTACGGGCCTCATCGAGAACAGTCCTGACGTGGTCTTCACGTACTTTCAGAACCTTCAGACGAGCTTGGTTGAGCATATTAGATGATTGACTGAAACCAGAATAAATTGAATAATTCGTCGTCTCCAGATATTACAATAACAAACATTTTCTTCTGGAGCTCCACTTGCTTCTCTTTCTTCTCGTAGTATTCCATAATCTTCAATCTTTGTTGCTGAACTAAACGGCCCTTTTCGATGTTGAATTCTTCCTCGGCTTTCGCATCAATCTCCTCGGCTTTTTCATTGGCCTCTTGCTCAATGAAAGCCATCATATGCTTGATCTAAAAGCGGAAATTATGAATTATTAGGAGGCTGATCTGGGCGAACTTGTTTTTGGCCCATTTTCAAAATATTCCCAGTCTTACCTGTTTTTGAACGTCGACATCGCTTAGGGCCATGGCTGCAAGGTTCCTGGTACTTTTTCACTGGGGAAATACGAGGGAGGACTGAAGTTTACGAGGGTTTTCAGACAACGCCTACAAAGACAGGCACAAGACAGGAATATTTTGTGACAATTTGATTGATCATATGATTTTGACCTTATGACAGTCAAAGTCGGAACTGTAAATAATGTCGATGATTATTTCATGCATGGATTGAATATTTAAGAGTGTAAGAAAGTCGGGAAATAGTTTTCACTACTTAATCGTAATTTCGACGGAAAACTGCTCGATTTTATTTATAAATTTTCCAAAAATAGTTTTTCTCTTGACGTCCCTCTATCGACTTTTTTAACAATTACATACTGAATTTACAGAGATCTGTATAGTGGGAGTGTCAAAAATGACATTTTAGCATAATAAAATTGTGGGAACCACCGAACAAACTATTCAAACAACCATAATTTTTTCAATTGTCGTTTAATTAAAATATAAAGAGATTCAAAATCAAAAAAATTATCAAATTTTCTCTTTACTCGGCTTAAACGTTAATGATGATGTTAAAGCCTCTGAATCCAACTCTTTAAAATTCTGAATGGGTCTTGCCATGACGAACTCAGAGTCCAAAGGCACACAACTGCATTTAACGCCATAAATGATAGTAGCGACGTTAGGAAGGAGACCTACTTTTCGAGTTATAAAAACACAATCCATGGGATTAAAATACATCAGATCTTGCAAAAATTGTTCTAATGCAGGCCCTGGGGCTGGTAAGTCTTGTTCCCTTTTTAACTGGTAATCTACCTCCCATTGACAGACAGGTTTTTCTGTTGCTGTCTTATGGCGTAATCCTTTTATTTGTACAACGCCCGGACAGCATCTTTCGAATGCTCTAATCGCGTTCTCTCTATTTTCAGGAATGGCACAACCGACAAACACTGGCATTTCATCTGAAAAAAAAAACAAGTAATAAATGTACCTATAGTTGAATATACAAAGAACTTACCATCATACAAGTTGGGGTATTTCTTTGTAATATCTGTCTGACCTTCTCCATGAAAATTCAAAGCTCTGTAAGATCTTTGACGCAGCATTATTGAACAAAATCTATGCACCCGATTAATAACTCTCTTCTTTTAGGTTCATCCTGCGTATTTTTACTAGTTTGTTCTGTCATTTTTTTGTCCTTCTGACCTACTGTTTCAGTGGTTGATGTGGGTGGGATAAGTGGGTGGCGGGTAGTGTAAATGAGATGTCTTGGCGATTTGGCACTTAGCACAGAAACAGATTATCTTGAGCAGGGACTTCACAGAAAGTTGAACATTTTTCATGCAGCTGTTGGTTCACCTGCTGACATTTAGAGAAACTAGACGTTACAGAGATCTGTAAAAATAATTATCGGCAATGTCAAAGTGACAGTTGACACATGTCAGGTGTTTATTGTTAGGTTAGGTTCGTTGGAGATTTTCAGAAAAGAAAGGTTTTCAGTAAAAATGAACGTGTGCGGAATGGGGATGATGCCCCAGCCTACTCCTCCTCAACCCCAGCAACCCCCACAGCAACAGCAACAACAGCTACCGCAACCGATGGATAATATATCGAAAATCAAAACGTTAATCGGCCCTTTGAGAGAATCTCTTTCGGTATTTTCCTCAAATTCGATCATTTTCAGCGTGTCTTAATGATTATTTTGTAGAACACTATCAAGACTGCGGCGCAAACCCTGAACCAAAATAGCCAAGTCGATGCCGGAACTCTGTAAGTATTTTTCTACCCTTCAATCCAGCAGTGGTCACTTTTGTTATTTTTCATTAGGAAAGGGGTCGAGAGTCAGATACCAAGATTTGATAAAAATCTGGAAGAGTTCTACTCAATCTGTGATCAAATCGAACTTCATTTGGTAAGAAAATAATAATGCTCTAAAGTTTGTTTCACTATCATGAAATTATCTTAGAAAACTTCGATAAAGTGTTTGGGGCAAGCAGAAAGTAGTGCCCGATATTTGAACGTCCCAGTGGCTCCCACTAGAAGCGAAAATTTGGGGATAAACGATAACGTCCTCACATATCCACAGTTTCTATCGACAGCTAGTGCCCAAGTATCTTACGCCAAAGAGATTCATGATACTTTGGTGGCAGCTGCACAGAATATTTCACCATCTGATTGATACCGTATCATTCACTAATGACTAATTTAAGGCTCATTCTAATTTATCTCCTTTTTATATTGAAAAATCTAAAATAAATTGCAAAAATATAAATATTTGTGTATTTATTTTAATCTGTGGCGAGCCAAATATCAGAAGTGCAGTCACCTCCTGGGTATCTGAAATAATAGAATTTCTCAATTTACAATTTTGGAATTAGTAGGAAGATTTTCTTACCTCATTTCGTGGGCTAAAAGCGGCCCGTCCGGCCCCAGTCCGAAATCGACCAAAAAATCTTTATCCAGAGACAACCCCCCGTTTTCCGTATCGACATTAACTTTAACAATAGTAGCGCCTTTTTCTACAGTCTCCGGATAAAACTGGCGATCCCAGGGAGAAAAAAGACTGGAGCTAATGTACAAGCGTTTGCCATCAAGGGATAATTGCATCATTTGGGGCCCTCCCAAAATCCTCCTGCCTTTGACGTAAACCGGATCCGGCCGCTCCTTCAATTCCGGATCCTCTAAAACTTTAATCGGCGAATCCTTCAGGATTTTCCCCCCGAGGAACAACTGCCCCACCAATTTAGGCTTCCCCGGGTCGCTCACGTCGTACTGCCTCACATCCCCGTGCAACCAATTATTCAAATAGAGAAACCTGTCGTCCAAAGACAGCACGATGTCCGTTATCATGCCGCTAATGTAGTCGCCGTCCCATCCCGCCACTTTCTTCGCGGGAATATCAATCACCTTATCGGCCGCCCATTTCCCGTCCTCCCTCAAGTGAAACCAGAAAACGTTCGCGTTCAGCCCGCACCCCACGAACCCTTCGGCCCTTTTGGGGTCGTGCGCGAACCGAATCTCCAGCGGCGTCACCCCCTCGAAGCCCAGATCGATCGTCTGCAGCAATTCGCGCCTGGACCACGAGAAGAAGTTGATGGAACGCCCGTAAATCGCCTTATCCAGAGGATCCGAATCGTGGAAACCGCGCTTAAAGACACGCGGTGCGCCCCATTCGGAAGACACCATTACGTCAAAGTGCGGTTGGTACCAGAAATCGTAGCCGAAAGAGGCGCGTTTTCCTCGAGTCCAGGTGCTTTTGATTTTTAAGGTCTTGGAGTCGACTAGGAGGAATTCGCATTTTCCTTCGCCTTTAACGTCACCCATTGTGGAAATCATTATTTCTCCACTCGCCAAACAGTGGGCTGTATGAGGGGTGGAGCAGTCGAATTTGTGCATCTCTTCTGCCTCAATTACCTATATAGAAAATTCATTTAAAATAAAGTAGAAAAAAATGAGAAAAATCCTCGGATTTGCCTTGTGCATGGTTGGGGCCCTCGGGTTCTTCCCCGTGTCTACCACGTAGATTCTGTCCGACCCCAAGGCGGGTAGAATCAGTTTATCCCTGACGGGGATTTCGCAACATCCCTCGGTTTCGTGGCAACTCGAGCAGACGTTCCATCCGCTGTGGTGGAGCTCGTCGTCGGGTCGGCCCGTTCGTAATCTGTGAACGATTTGACAAAAAGTCGGCGATTTCGGATCGACGTCGACCGTTGCCAAAAGGTCCGTCTTTTCGGCCGTCTGGTTCGGCTGGATGCAAACCACATACAAGAGCTCTTCGCGCGGACCCTTGCTCATCGCTTCCAAAGGCGAAGCGTATCCAGGACCTAATTAAAATAATAAATAATGAGCTCGGCTTATCGAAAAATCCGATTCAGAAGACACATCGACCGGCTCGGATGAATACAAATTGAGATGCGAACATGCGATAACTCTTCCATTATAAATACGGTGTCTGGCGTATTATTTGTTGTTGCTAGTGGTGAATACGAATTCTGTTTTCCCCATTTTCCGGCTCTTCCATTTTACGGTAATTATATCCAAACAATTACCGAGTGGATTAATAGCGGTATTTACTCACCATTGGGCGCCATGGCAGGAATATCGCAAAACTCTGAAAACACAAACAACTAAAAATAAACTCGACACTCTGCGCGAGTTTCTGGTGGGTACTAATCGTCGGTCACGGCCAAAGTGTACAGTTATACTGTACTTTGTTGACGACTACTAACGGATAAGATTATGCGTTGCTTTTTAATGTAAATTTATGAATATTATTATTATACACTGGTGGTTTCTTATCTAGTACTCCTCCTCAGGCCCGTCAGCATTATCCGGCACATCGGACCGCTGCACTACAACGTAACTGCGTTCTAAATCGTCCTGATTATGAAAAAAACTGAAAAAAAAACGCAATAATTCTCCCAATTTCCCCATTCAGATAATACCTTCTAATCGTGTTGTAATAGGTAGGGAACCACTCTTCGATTTTACCGCAGAACGTGGGGTAGCAAAGTGCGGCGTACCATAGAGTGAACATGCACGGCGGATGCTGATAGCTCGTCAAAGTGAACAGATCTCTTATCATTTCTTCACGAAGACGCTGTCAAAAATAACCGTGAAATCTCCAAGGTGATCGGATTTCTTTCACGGCTCTTCTTCCGGTTCCTCTTCGGCGGGCGGGGGCGGCGTCGCTTCCGGTTCGGAAGCGGGGGCGGCCCTGGGCCTGTCGCTCGCCTCGGCCCCCAATTTTTCGGCGACGTAATCGTAGACGGGGGTGAGGAGGAGGAAAGCGTACCACAGGATGAACATGCAGGGGGGGTGTTGGTAATTGGTGAAGTCCAACGGGTCGAACTCGACTTTCCAGATCTTCATTTTCGGGTCGGTCTCTTCGGGGCACGGGGAATTTGGATTTAGAGATGGATGAAATGATGAATCGGTTGACGCACACAGAATTTTGAAAATGACAAGTGCAGGCTAGATTTCAATAGCAAAATACCACAGACCACAGAGTAGCAAAATACCGAATTATTCACCCGGGTGAAATCGTCTCTTTTGCGCCACCGGCGATAAAGGGCCTAATTCGCGATTAAATTATCACGAGGCCAGTTCCGCATTTTGTACCCAAAATGAATAAATGAAAGGAGGAAATGCGAAAAATTGTAATTTTGATTCTCGGTTGCGTGTTGCGTTTAATTCGCCAGTGTTGATGAATTACACATCCATATGAATAATATTAGGCCCTCGAGCAGGGCAGGACCCAGGGTGGCTTGTCATCGCCATTAATGAACGTCCTAAAATATGGACGAGAACGGATTGCGGTGCTATACCGCACCGTGACACAATAAACGTTAATTACGTTTGTCGGAAACCTCGCACGCGAAATGCCCCAAAACCGCACCGGACACCGAAATTTCAGGCAGACTGACGAAATTTATGGAACTCTACCGGAAACCCAAATGATGTCCACTAGGTATTTCACCTGTTGAAGGATCACCTCAACTTTAAAGTACTTGAAATATAATTTTGTGCTCTATCATAAATAACCGTTATCCAGTAGCTTATAAACTTAGGGAAGGTTATATGACAGGTAATTGCATTCGAGATGCACGTGAACTAATCTCGAATCCACGTAATCTGCCCGCATACCAATCGAAGTACAATTAACGTCGTCGACGCTAATGTGTTGATAATTACCCGCAACAGCTTCGCTCCGGTCCTCCCCAAATGCCAGAGTTATTGCTCGTATATTCGGGCGACTCCCCTAAATGCGCAATTTCCCCCCGAGAAAAGTTCGTCTATAAAGTTTTAGAGTAATAATACATCTCCAGTATCTCTTTCGTGGTGTAGTTCCCCGATCGTTTGGTTATTCTTGGTGGGTGCGCGAGATGCGTTTATCGACCGTTTATAAGGGCCGGAAACCGTTACCGGATTTTAAAATGGGAACGGAGATATGCGAAACGGACAAAAAGCAGGGACCGAACTGGGTTAATGCACGCTTAAAGTGTCGCGCACCACTATTCGTTATCCGCAGACAACTACGACGGCCCTTTGTGACCGGGCGAATGTATCGGCCGAAAAACGTAAAGTGGAAGGAAGTCTTGGCTTGTTCCAGAAATTCCCCCAAATTTCAGTCATTTGAAACTTATGATTTTTTCAGAATTCGCGTTTTTACCGAATTGGGGAAATTAGAAAATTAGCTCTCAGTCTTATGCGATGGGGAGGTCGTTTGCGTCTCAATGATAATGTCTTGGATTCGCGTAATCAGGACAATTTTCCGTTCGAAAAAATTCGGAAATTTCCCTCGAACTTTTTTCCCGTCCGCGTTCTCTCGGTTTTAGGGGTAAATTGGCGAACGCAATCTCCGAAACGAAGGGGGTAAAGAACGGGGAAAAATGAAACGCGAACGGGTGGGGCGACCTTTAATAAAAATTATTAATCCCAAGACGCGTTTCGCCCAAAACAACGATTTTATAATGGGCGCGAAACCCGCACCCCGGAAAAAACGAATCTCCACTCATATCCCCGCGTTATTTCACGGTTTTCCACTAGTATGTACCTGCATTTGAATAATAACCCAACCCGGTTTTATTTTACGCAGGATTACAGAACCGCATTTACGAAACGTCGAAAAGTGGCGGAGGCGCCGGGAAAGCCCCTCGCAATAATTCCGGCCGCAAATCGCAAACTTTACTAAGCAACTTATAATGAAATAGTTGGTAAAATAAAGTCGGTTTTATCGGTTCCGATATCTCGGCCAGACTTGACGATTCGGTCTAATGCATTATACGCGTTACTCTCGCCGGCATTTATATGACAATCACATTATTGATATTCGGAGGGCGCAGGCGTCGCGACTGGGGGGGTCGTCTCGACGCTCATCCCTTCCGATGTTGCGACGCCGTTTTCATCAGTTCAAGTCGCGACGCCGGTGAGTCAGCCGAAACATTCCGCTAATGATAATATGATCAAATAATTTCAGCAGTGTGCACGTTCCGCTACGAATTTCCGCCGACGACGTGAGTATTCCCCATAATTACACACCCCCCGTGCATAAATCGGCACCCTCTCGCGAGATAACGCGATCAAACCACCCCCTTTTATGACACGTCTGGCCCGCAAAACTGCGACATAACCTAACATCCCCAATGCTGCCTATTGCGATCGAGGGGTGCGTTTCGGGTTTATCCATGTTTACGTTTACTTTTACGGATCGGTGTAGGCACTCACTTAGATTAATTATTATTTTATTCCGGGTGTTGTGGGTGGAGGGTTTTGAAATATTCACGGTATCAATCACTCGGGGAAATTTCATCAAGAAGCGGAAATTTTAGAAGGAATCAATCAGAATCCTCGACAACCCCAAACGTGGCACATTGAATCGATTCCGCACTTTCAATCAATCGACCGGTTTTGATCTCTTTATAGCCCTTAATTAGTTGAGGTTCTTTTAATTGGCGATTTCTTGCGGTTCGCTTTGATCAATGACGGCGAATTTGTTCACCCCTTTTCCCGCCTTTTGTGCCGGAGTAAATAGCGGCGGTTTGTTCCGGGGATTTCGCACAAATTACCCGGAATAGTTCTTTTCCCCGTTTCGATATTATTTAGCTCCGGCGGTGGAGCCGGATTAAATCCGGGCGAACGGCGACAATGAGCGGCGGGCTCTTCGGGGACGTTAATCTTTCGTCGTGTTTCTTTTCCATCCGCGTCTTCGAAATTGAATTATAAAGAAGTCGGCGCGTAAATTTTAAAGTTTTATTGCCGCCATAACACTCCTTCTTGCTTCCCCATGATCGGTCGGCCCCGGGATGAAATATTCGGAAGTTGCGGAATTTTTCCCATTTATTCACCAAAAAAAAAAAACTCGCCCTTCCACCCCAAGATTAAACAAACAGCACAGCAGAGTGCGAAAAGACAACTTTTCGGCAAACCCCAAAGGACTTTCATATACCAGGTGTTTGAAAATACACTCCAACAACAGCAGTACACTCTCTGTGTTTAATTTACGGTTCTTCCGAGCCCCCCGGCCGAAAAGAGGGTTGGTGGCGGCATGAAATTTTAATTAGCAACACAATTTCGCCTCATTCTCGCGTATCAAACGAATCGCTCGAATTGTTGGAGCTTTTGACTTTGCGTCACAAAAGGGGTGATGAACCCGTCATCCCCTTCTTCTGGAACTTTCGCCCCTTACCAGATCGAGTAGATAAATTCGAATAAGTGCATCGACAGCTATACGAATGCCCTCTGAGCGTTTTCGTGAATACCAAATCAATTTCCAGTTGAGCCGTGAAATGTATCGCCCGCGTCCGTCACTCCATAAATGCGCCCCATTTTTCTGAACCACCCCCTGTATACGAAAAAAAAACTGGATTATTCGATTGACAACGTGGATTTACTAGAAACGGAAAATTCGAAGGGGTTGCGTGCGGTCTGGTCATCAACAAATTTAAATGGGGCTGATAAAAATAACAAAGGGGCCCAGTTTTGTTTGCTTTCGCGATATAAATCACCCGGTTTTTACTTGTCGACGCCACTGGATTTTAATCCGGGGTTCATTTAGAGGAACTAGTATGGAAATTCTTGAAGAGCGGTTTGAATTCTGGGCGATCCTCTCTTAATATGCATGTCGTGCGGGGCTAAACAGGGGAAATCCGCCTAACCCGCCCTCTGGTAAAGGGTGGACACCATACGTGAATTGTTGACCTCTGCGGAGAAAAGGTCGGCTAATTTAATCCGGCGAATGCAAAAGTGCGCTCCGGAATTATCCTCCGGAAAAACCCTCGGATCGGTGAATTAAATTCGGAAGGGTGAACGGACTAACGAAATTACTAATTTTATTATTAAATACAAACTAAATTCGATTGAGATCCGTGGACGCGGGTAAGGGCGTAGTAAACAAACTCATTTCGTGATTAATCCGGAGAGTGAGGGCGGCCATCTGGCTTAGATGAAGTCGACATCATAATTTCGCAATTTCGTCGCATTTTTACACATCGACGGGCTGATTCGATCGAGAACTCATCATCGCGTTTTCGCCGAAACCTCCCATGATATTCATGGAGGGATCGTTAGAAGGGAGAATTCGGAATGATCGTTATTGGTGATTTGGCGGTGTTAATCAGACCGCGGCGAAATTGTGAAAGTAACTTATTTTCCGTGAAGCCGTTTTTACATCGGCTGTAAAGAGTATTTACGACTCCCTCAGCCCTGGAAACGCTTTGAAAAGGGGAATTATTCGAGCAACCCCACAATCGCAAACTTTTCCCACCCGAAGAAACCGATTTCCGATATAATCCGCCCCGTCGATGAAAGCCAACTCGAAATTTAAAAATCTCGCAATTTTAAAAACCCAATACACAGAGTTTTCATTAATGCCCGGGCACCACGTGACCATTAGTTAGGCAACTTGTTGTACATATTTAGGGATATGGGTAGTTTCTGTCAAAGTCACCAGTGGCGTCAGTTTTCGAATATTACGATAATTTATGGTACACAGAACATCCTTGTTACGCCAATGATGTAAGTTGGGTTGCATACTTTCAGTAGGTCACGTGGTGCCCGGGCTTAAATGAAAACCCTGTAGTAATGCGTCGAGAAATAAGAATGGCAACAATTAAATAAAGCAAAAGTGAGGAGATAAAGGAGGACAGTTACATTATATCCTGGCTCAGCAGAATTTCCAACAAGGAAAATGCCGTGTTCCCTCTTTTATATTCCCCGGGAATCGAAACACATTCTGCGATATATCTACATCCAATTACGTATAAACGCTCCCAGTCGGAACGCGACGTATGTGTGTAACGGAATCGCTCAAAATCCACCCCGGACTTTTTAAAAGCCATGAAAAGCACATATCATTCATTTATGCTGATTATTCGCGAATTCCCCAAATATTCCGGACACAAATAATTAAATGAGAAGAGGGGACTGATTTTTTCAGATAAAAATTAAAATCGGGGTGGGTTTTTGTGAATTTCTGGAATTATTGCTATTCAGCGCCGCTATATGGGGGATGGTTTCGGGTCGGTTCCAGGCATTTGCCCTCTCATATTTAATTCCGCCCTGGGGAAAATCCGGATTCCATCCCCCGCATTATACAGGTATTACATCGGGCATTAGCCGGACGAGTTTTTAGGCCCCGTTCTGTTATAGTTCGTGATCGATTCCGGAGCCGATCCTGTCGTGTCCGCCGTAAATTACCCAGATGGTAGGTGCACGATAGCATCGTGCGATCGGGGGTTGGCCGCTTTTCCGGCAAAACGCTCTCCCGTTCCGCAAATTACCGTTTTTAGACCCAATTAGACTCTTCGAGAAATCCGACCGAATCCGAATTTCGATTACAACACAACCACCCTTGAGGAGTGGCGAATTTCCAATTTTTCACCTCCAGGGAGGAATATGCACCCATGATTAAAATTGTTGTGGGTAATTTCATTATTTCCGGCAGCTCTCGCTAATTATCACACACGGACGGTTCGAAACTTGAACCATTAAGCAAATGTCCTCGTGTAGTCACCTCCCTCTCGAGTTACGGCCGGGGGGAAAAGGCGCCCTCGCGAAAGTTATAAACACGGTGCCATTTGTCGTGTAGCCGTCGCGTTCTCTTAAAATTTCGCCCTTTGACTATGATAAACGCGCTTTTTCCTTACAGTACCTAATTCGGATTTTTTCTCCCTATACGCTGTATATCAGAGTTTGACGCACGAGAATATAATACAGGGGCTGTAAAATATAGTGCGCGAAAGTTTTAATTCTTAGGTTTCTCGATTTACAGTTTTCTGGGAGGGTAGGGTTGGAGAATGAGGAGGTTCGCGAGTCTCAAGACCCTGGTGATAAATTGCTTTCAGAACTGCCTTTGTATGGAATATACAAGTTTTCCGGGCGCACTGGATACTTTTTTTAATCTTATCCGCGATATCGCCCATGTACACCAGGTGTCCCAGTAAAACGTACGAAATCCCACAATAAGAGTCCAAGACAAATGTCCCTGCAAAAGAAAGAAAACTTCTTATTTCTATTCCAGTACACGCTTGTGACATTTCTCGAGGATTTTTTCCAAGATACCTGATGGTATGCGAAATTTTCGGGAAAAAGTCCGAGAAATGAGCTTTTCACTGCATTAAAGCCCGCAAAAACGCGATATGAAAATTCCTGCACACCCATCATCCTATAAGTTCCTGACGAACGTCATAAGAGAGCCGTCTCGAATTCCGTCTAGTCCCGGACTTTTTGCGCGAGAGTTTCCTTTTATAATCCGGGAGACGGCGGAAATAGGTGACAGGATGTTGTATTACGCGGGCGCAATCCTGCAAAGTGCATAAGGAAAGTTGGTAATAGTGCGGACGGCCGCTTGACACGCCGCCCCTTCCGCCGACCCCAAACTAAACTAGTCTTTCCACTTTATACAAATACCGATTTTTGTTCCCTTTGCCTTAATAAGTGAGTAGTCGTCTCCCAAACGTTACGTTCCTAATTAAATTCCGCACAAAGCCGCCTCGCGTTATTCCGGCGGTTTCCCCCGGAAAAAAGACGAAACGGTACGGGTTTTAAGCGGGAGTCTCGACGACAAAGATGTTGCCGACCTAATAATTCCGCTTTGAATTTATCACCAAAGCGCCCTCAAAAAAATACCTAGTGGCTTTTGCAGGAGATCAACAAAAATAGTCTAGTTCGCCTGTAGTATTAATTAAATTCAGGGGGTTTTCTTCCGGGTTCAAGAGCCGGATGACGGTCTAGAGCCCTTGTTTAACGGCCCAAAAGGGCGCTGCATTCGGCCGTATCATAATATTAAATGAGTGCTCTCCCCTCTCCATCCCGGTTTATTATTTGGGGTCGTAATCGAACCGGGGCACTAATTGCGACCCGCCGATGGAAAGTAAACTTTCGAGTCGGCGAGTAAACGGAAAACTTTACACGGGTCCTTGAGGTAAACACGCCCTTTTGGCTTTTTCCCGACTTGTCGCTAACACCACACTCGGAATTGAGACAAATCGAAAGTCGGGAAATAATTAAATGAGGGACTTTTTCGAAAAAGTCTGGGCATGAAGAATAGGCGAGGCCGGCACTGGAAACGTCCCAGATATGAAGCGGGAGACCTCGTATTCCATTAACACTTTATGGGCCATCATTTATTCAGCCCTTCACGGAACGCGCGTATTTATATCGCAAAAACATGAAACTTTTATCGCGCGATTTGTGCCAATACGACGTTTCTAATTAGGTCGAGGATTACTTCGGGTGCGGAAATTGTGCATAAATCCACTAGGGCGATGAATAATCAGTGCCGTAAACGCATCAAGGTGTGCGAAATTACGTTTTAGCCCTCTCGCGAGCGATAATATATCGAAAATGGACGCGGACGTGATGAGGGTAGGTTCGGGTGCGGCTTATCCCGTTTCGCACATACACGCTTAAAATTTATGAGGGATGTGGTCCACTACACCCATTTTCGAATTATTTTCGTATCTCGAGTAAACCGTAAGTTTTCGGGGACGATAAATTACGAACGAGGATTTATCGCCGCACTTTTAAATTCAAATTTAAGTTGTCCGCCATTAGTTTTCTTAATTTGCAGTTAATTAACGAGGGGCGACGTTTCGTATACATCAAGCCCGCAATTTAAAGTTTCCACTCGACCCCGGACTAATTGATTAGGCCGTCCCATCCGTCACCGATATCTCTATCCATCACCCGTTACGCCCTTTTGTCGGACCGCCCTGCCCGTGACATCTACACCGTGTCGCTCTATTATATCGCAAAGTCCGGAATTTTTCAGGTACCTCTCGATTTGACAGAGAGAGCGGTTCGAAATCGAACGATTCCCGTAATTAATCGCCTTTGTGGCGCGGATCGCTATTGACACAACACCTCCCCCGCCCCTTTCGCCGAGGGGGCAAAAAACGAATTGATGACGGCCCCCCCTTCAAGATCCGCCGATGACAGACGCGCCGAGGGAGTTAATTCGCGCTAAAATCGGTCCGTGACTAATCATCCCCTCGGCAGGGACGACCGCAACCCCCGAACACGAAATTTCAGCCCTAATAAGATCGATCGAGACGATTTCGCGTTCATCTCTAAGAGTGGCAGAGTTGCGGCGTGGCCATCTAGCGGCCAGACGCCGAATCAACGAATTACAGGAACCTGTAAGCGTCAAGACTTTGAAGTGTGATGATCTACATAATTACGTGATTTCGCAGAGTTTCGGCAAAGCAAACAGAGGATTGGGTCCGCTTTAAAGTGAATTTATCCAAAGTTTTGGGGTGAACTACTGACTAGGAGGGTGGTGAACAATATGCAAACTTGGGAACGTTTGCATCGACTATTGCTTTTCTCAAAGGCCGTAATCACAATACCTGGCTTCATTATAATACGGGGTGGGTTTGTGAGCCGAAACCGCGATATCCTCCCCTTTCCGGTTTCGATATTATTATGATGCGAATATTGTGAAAACATCCCCTTCTTGGATCGCGTGTGTGAGATGTGCACCCTTTTTTCCCCCGGGGGATGAATGCGGAAAACAACATTGTGAAAGTTTATTAGGCGCTTTCGGAATCAAAGGCGAAAATTTAATCTCCATGCTGGTGTTGCTCCAGAATCAATTTAAGACTTCATTAGCTTAAACTGCTATCGCGAATCGCTCCATTCTGCAGCCCCAATCTCCGGGGATGAAGATGTAAACTTTCTGGTTAAAAATAAAACGCGTTAATAGTAGCGATACCCGATAAATTCCGCGATTTTTATCCGGAAGGGTTGCAACTTTGTAATTCCCACCCCCCGGAATAGTGACTACATGCTGGGGGAATCTTCCGGCATTATATAGTCGTCGTATGATAAAAGTTGGAGAATTCTATTTTTCGCTCGCAAATGCGGATGCGAGTGAGACGGAACGGGGGGTGGAGGGTGAAGGCCGCCCTTCGCCCGGAAAAGCCTGCCGACTTCTATGCGCATTTACATGGAGTCACGAGTCCGGAAAATTGCGTAAATCCGGGGCCGTTAGGACCGTGTGGGGCGCCTCTTGATTCCCGCCCCTCTCTTGAAAAATGTTATCGCAGATTAGCGCCGGAAAACACACAATTACCACCCCTCGTCAAATTTTATCGTACTTTCGAGGATATCGGACGATTACCATCACTATTAGTGCCGTTTATCGATTTCTGAAGACCAGTGGAGACTTCGATTATCTCCCAGCCCCTGGTGAATAAAGTTTCTCCAGAGTCGACTGTAAGGGATGCGATTTAAACCGCCCCGGAGTTCAAAGTCCGGTTCTAGAAGCGATTAGCGAGTGAGGATTTCAAGTTAGGATTCAAGTTCGAGTTTCCCTTAAACTCCTCCGGGTGACTTTTATTATTATTTCAAATTGTTGAAATTAAAAATTCAGAAACATATTGATCTACCAACCAACCCCAAGACAAATTGTTGTGAACGCTAATTAATTGAATAGCCTCCGGTGGGAGTGGAGAACCACGGATTTATAATAAGGGAAGTTTTGGGTAAAAATGGCGGAACTCACAGGCTGTAACTCTTGCATTCTACATCGAACTCGCCTCTTTGTTCTAAAACCCGAACTATTCCTTTACAATATGAGGTCCGACCTCATCATCGTCATCGCCAAATTGGTAGTCGGATTATTATCATCAAGTCAAAGCGGACGATAATTAAAATTATTATTAAGAAAAGTTCCACGGAAATCCGAGTTGAAAGAAACGAAATGAATTTGAAATGAAAAGGAAGTAGCACGACGAATAGTAATAACTAACCGAGATCGAGGGCGGAAATCTTTACTATAGAGGGGTCTGTTTTATAATTGGAGGTTTTAAATTGAAATTGTGTCTCGAAATTAGCCGGCTAAAGTCGCGTCTCCCCCAGGGGCCCAGATATTAATAAATTGGAAACTGTCGGCTAAATTGCCCACTATTCATCAATGTTGTACGTCGGGAAATACAGCGAGAGGTGCCGTGGTGGTTCGAATGGCGCTTAATCACCCTCAGCCGCCCTTTATTATCCGGAGACGTGATATGTACACCTACTCGCAGGAAATTAAACGCGCAGTGTTTTTAATAAAGCTCGTTTTGTATTTTTTAAGAGATTCACACGGCTTTCCTACCCCGAAACCGAACGATCCGGCCGCTCGGACTTTTCCGTGAACGAGAGTTCGGGGTGATTTTTCCGGTTTCGACCCCAAACAACTCCGGGGCGTTTTCTCCATCTAGAGGACGGAAAGGATAATGGGATTAAAGTCTTGTGATTTCTTCTTCTCGAATCGATACACGCATGAACAGAGGCGTCCCGGGGTCGCGATTTTTAAAATTCATCAGGGGCGGCGATTGTGGGGAAAATCGCGTCAATAGATGGAAATTTCGAAATTTCGGCCCGTTGGGGACTGAATACGCAAATCGTATTTCGTATGCGAAAATCACGACGAATATTATTACCATCCAACTTGCGGAATATCGGGGAGAATGGGGAAACGGCGGAAAATCGGACCAATAACTGCGGAAAAAATCGCGGTGATTTTTCGTAATGAGATGCCCGTTTTATTTATTTATCGATTTGAATTATTCTGCACAAGTTTCGGCTTGATATTGCTTCGCCCCCTTTTGATTTATCGTTGTAATTAAACAGGTAGTGGCACAATCCCCTAGTACACTGGATATCCTGGAACAGAGGACATCGGGTCCGAAACAAGCGTTTTATATGCACGATCCGTTCCCGGGCTGCAGTTAATATAAATTCAATGTAGCGAAAACCGATACAGTGCCCTTTTGATTTAGCCGGCCCGCCGCCAATGACACATGTGCGGAATTGGGCGGAAAAACACGTCGATTACCCGTGACGTAGGTACGATGTATACGCGATTTTTCCGGGACGAAATCGTTTCCCCCGGGTCCGTCCGGACGCGATATTTATGTTGGCAGCGGTCGAACATCGATACTCTCGCATCGCGAAGTTGGCAGCACTGTGCGGCGGCAAAAGCGCCGTTTTTCGGACCATTCATCATCTTTTATTTACAGACGGAACGGACCATCACCCCGAAAAAGCGCCCCGTTGACGGGCAGCGCAAATAAAGCCTTCTAGGCTACATATACCGGGTGTCGGGAGCGAGAAACGATGTCATGAAAGCGAGAGACACGAAATTTTGCAAAAAGTTTCAATTTTCATTGAGAATTTCAAAAGTTTTGTAAAAAAATCACAAATCTGGCAACGCAGCCTGCCACTATTTCAGAGCCGCAATGGTCGCCCAATGTGTGTGAGTGAGATAGATAGCCGCACATTTCGCAACGTTGCCAGATTTCTCCTCATAGGTAAAGCAGTTATCTTCTGAATAAAGCTTCATGGTATTCAACTATAGATGGCGTTATTTCCACCATCTACTTTTGGCGGTAATTTGGATCTTTCTAAACTTCTGGTTGGAAAAAGCACGGTGGAACACCTGGTAATCCGGCATATATGGGTCGATTCATTAGGTATGCGGGTGCGGCCCGGAGCATATGCGCGTCCGAATAAGTTTGGCGGGTCCCCGGAGTTGGTAGATTTGGCGCATCTTGCTCGGGCAATTAACTTGAAATATTCCACGACAGGACCATCGAGCGGCTGCATCCTTCTACATGATAAGACTGTCACAGGTGAAATATATGAACTTGCGCGGATCCGTAAGCTCCTTAGCTTTTCAGTGCCACCCTCATCCGACAGATAGATCATACCGAAACCGTTTTCATCTCGCCCGGCCGGTATTTAGAGGGCACGTCGAGAGATTTACGGCCCACTACGCCCACCCCGTGGACCCTCGGACGGCCCACTTCTATCATCATTACTTATTTCATTGTTATTATTATTGGCGCGATTCCGGGGGCGAAATTCCGGGCTAGGAGAGCCGAAAAGGGCCGGACTGATTGAGATAACGCGAGCGGAAAGTTCCGGGGGTAACATATCGCGATTCGTCCGGGAACTGCGAATTAAGTTGGAACTTTAACTTCGACCCATCGAAAGCTCGTCCGTTAAAGGAATCTAAAAGTCGTTACCGCTAGTTTACATTTTTCCCCCGAGAGACTTTTCCGATGTTTAGTCGTTGTTAGGGGACGGGAAAACTTGAGAGGGTACGAAATTAACAAGTTTTCAAGATCCACCACTCGGATTTCAACCCTTAATAAGTAAGGACTCGGGTCGAGGGCGAAATATTTTAAAAACAGAAACATGTCACTCCGGGGAGGCAGGGTAATAAAATCGATATACTGCAGGAATAAAAGTCCCCACACACAATGGGGACGAATACTGTGTACTCAGGAATCCGCACCCCCCGGTGATACATTCGGGGTTTTATGCAGTCGCACCCTCGTGGATTTGCCGAAATGTATGGCGAAAATTCCAGCTGGGGTACACGAAACTCCTACGAGGGAGAAAAAGTAAGTTTTATTATCAGAGCGACCTCGGCAATGATTTTTTTAAACGTCGTCTGGGTTTTAATTTGATCGCCCGAGCCCTCGAATCTTGGTTAATAATATTAAAGCGATAAACCCGCCCCTGCATCAAGGCCGCAATTTCGGGCCCCGCACAAGGGACGCCTTCTCGATCGCCGTGTGTGCCAATTAGTATCTCAGTTAATTAACTATAATATCAGGGCCGGGATTAGGGCCTAATCTGTCGTAAAGTCGCCGAATTCAATTTGACCGTGTTACAGCAGTATCTCGAAGTATTCGATTATCGCCCTTCCATTATTTGTTGACATTGTGAGGTCGTTTTTGAAACCTTCATGTGACGATAATAAATTCCGGGAGGGATGAAATTTTCATGGGTCGCTTTCGAAAAGGGTTCCATTAACTCCGGCGGCTTTATCGATGCGTTTCTATTATTAAAGGGCGGCTTTATGGGGGCACCTGGCCGGAATCGTAAACATCACAGAGGACGCGTATTATTCCTCCACCTGGTATAAAAAATCGCTGGAAATTGTCAGTTATTAGCGTCATTAACCGATACAAATGAATTATTCAGTCAATTTGCCAGGTTTATTCGGGTCGGATTGTGCATATTATTATTATTATATGCAAAATTCAAAACGGTTCGGCCTAGTTGAGGGTTTCCCGACCATGAATAATGTAGATACAACCCTGGTGTAACGATTGCATCTATGTATTCTGTATGTTCGTACACTCGGACAATACCAACTGTACTTGCATACTTAAATTCTCCTTTGTGTCTCTTTTACATAAAAATCTTGGAATTTTAATAATTCAGGTCGAATTTTTGTACTTATGTGGTAACTTCTGAAATTAGTTGACCTGAAATAATGTATTTAGGACTAATTTTCACCATATATTATCGCAATCGATTAAATATTAATCAAAATTGGCATACCTAACAAATAATAATAATTCATATTATTGGACGTGAATATTATTAAATAGAGTATGCAACGATTCCATATGAAACGATTTGAATTATTCAGTCTCTATGTAGGCTAAATGCTTTTCAAATAGTTTGGTGCTTCAAATCCGAACCTTTCACTAATAAAATAGGAAATTACCGGATATTTCAATAACGTTTTTATAAAATTGTATACAGAGATTTATAGAGATTGGAAAAGTTTCAGTGATGGGGTAGTGGAAAATGCAGAATCACATAAAATTCGAGGAGTTGACCACCTTAAATTACAAGAATTTTCAGAAATTTTAAAAACTGGATATTGTGAGAATGCTGGGAAATGTTCGAGAATATCCGGAGGCATTCTATTTCAAGAAAATCAAAGTATTTCGTTATACAATCAGAAAAGTGCTTGTCTTTTCGTAATGACGTCATCTGTTGCCGGAGAGACCTATTTCCGGTTCATTTCGTCAGTTCCGGCCGTCACGTCCGCGTTGGAGGCAAAGTGAAGTTCGTATGTTGCGGAAATACTCGAGTGGAGTTTTGCGGAGGGCCCTTTCACACCTAATGCCCACTCTCGGCCCTGGATGCCCACGTGCCGCGGAATAATCCCCGTAACCGCCACGTGTCGTCCCGCGAATAAAAAATTCCATCCCTTATTCCAGGAATCCATTGTCCGTTCGCCCTCTTTCTCTCCCCCCTGAAAGGGCGAGTCCTTCCCGTATCCGGAGGACGAAGGCGAGGGTCATTCCGCCTGAAATCCGCTGAAATTTCCTGAAATGTTTGCGGTCGTCCCAGGGCTCATTAATTAAATCAAACCGCGACCGTTTTTACCGCCCATCCCTCAGATGATATGTGAGACGACGATGCGGATAACGGATTTATGGTAATTGTTAGAAAGTTACCCGCACCCTTTCAAGTCTGAAACCAAAGGGAAAATCTCAATAAATAAATCGAAAAATAAGGTATCGAATCGTGGAAAATCCACATAATTAATGCACGACTGGATATGCATTAGGTATAGAGGGGTGGAAAAGCCTTTCAGAAAAAGGGGTTTAGATGAAATTCTATCGCGTTCGATATATTTTATCACTCGCCCTTTTTTTACGACAGAAAAAATCAAATCGTTTTGCATCATTTTATATCTTTTTACCGATCAAATCTCAAAACCTTTTCCACCCGACACACCTACCTATAACAATAAAAATAGAAAATCGCACGGTTTATAACAGATTCCTGTAATGCCACTAGTGGAAGAGTTTGCCGCTAGGTGGCTTCACAACCACTCTACTAAGCTTAACTGGAATTCTGCAAAAATCTCTCCATTTTCATTACAAAGACTCGATGTTGTTGGGTACTTTTTTCCCTGATCAAATATCATGCTTTTTCTGCTTTCATTTACCTGATATACCCGATAACAAATAGAAATAGCTCGTTAATGGATCTGCCAAAATATTTTCTATCATCATATTATACCGCAAGCCTGGAGCGGTATTGGTGAAAGCTCCTGATTAACTAGATAAAAATCGCGAATTGTGGATTTATACGGTCGATTTTAATGCGATTTGTATGACGTTATTATTATTGCGGTCAGAGAGAGATAATGCCATACCCCAAATAGCGGATGTGCGATCCACATAATTTTATAATGTGGAGATTTATGCAGGCAATCACAAAAGGATTTGGGGGATGCGTCACAAAAATTATTTAATATTTTATTATTGTCGATAAATCCCGAACCAATGGCTCCTATAAACTGGAACGGTAATAGAAAATGCAAATGTACAAGTCGTGAATCACCGCTCGCAACTATTAAAGGCGGAAAACAGCGAATTTTTTAGTCCGGGTCGGGCTGCATAAATCCGGCAATAAGCTGTTTGTCTTTACGCCCATTATCTCCCGGACCCGTGGGGTGCGGATGGAGGAGATAATCCGGGAGGCGAGTACGTGATGGAAATAAAACTGTGAAGTTGATATCATATCATGGGAACGGGGGGAGAATCCACCCCTTTCCCCACTGTGTAAAATGCACCGGCTGCGCCACCTCGCGATTACCTAAATAAAGGATAAATCTCGGCCGAACACGTTTTTAAAACCGCATACACCGCGGATAAGAATCCAGACGTCATCTACTTGCAAATTTCTCCCCCGGACTTTATGCTGGCGTTCGCCCGGATCATAACAAGTTTCGGGGCTCTTTTTTCGTTCGTGATGCGTCTACTTTTTTGCGCCCGTGGGAAAAGACGGGAAATACGCTCAATGTCAGAGCCGACGGTGTTTCCGGGATTTAGGGCCCAATCTCAGGATTTTAAAAGCGCGCCACATTCATGAATGCCAATTTACGGCCGGGTTCGAGGGCTCTCCACCGAGATCACCAATAATACCCGCCCGAAAACCGCAAAAAATTATTATTTCATGCGTTTTCATACAAATCACAAATTACTACAGGGATCTGTAATGCGGTTAGTGCCAGTGTTCGCCGCTAGATGGCTTCACGGAAACTTCCCCAACCTGCATCCACATGCTATCTAACCAGAATCGAAATAGGTTGAATACAGTTTGGAAACCGAATAAGCGAAGTTGCATAAACATTTTGACCGTTTCAGAATAAGCCTGAAAGCTGTAATGGCCAATTTATCCTGACAAAAAGCGCGCTATTAATCGACCGAAAAATAATAACGGAATAATGACAATAAAGGCGAGCTCGAAAGTGCCTCAATACACGAGCTCCCGTAGATTCCAGAGGACGGCTTTCTGATTGAGGTAATGAGGATTAATCTCGACATTTACGTGACGTCAGGTGTTGGATAATGGAATTAGGTGGCGGGTAAGTGTGACGTAGTGCGCCCGCGGGTGCACACAGAAGAGGAAAATTTTACGACTGCATCGTCCTTTTGTGCAGCGAAATTATGATGTCACGTCGTCCTTTTCGAGTGTTCTTTAGTCCTTCCCGGGGCCCCAAAGACAAGAAACGAGTCCATGGGTGGTATAACCCGCTACCTGTATACGTGGTACCCAGTTGCACTTTTAAAGTCGGTTATCCGGATAATTTACAGACCCTGGATTGGATTACCGCTGGCCTAGATCCTTCGTCCTTTTCCTACGGGGAAGTAAAATAGGAAGATATAAAAGCCGAGGAGAATAAGTCGAGCCACCACCTGAACCCGCACGTATTCTATTTGGGGTAATCTAATTGACTGACGGGTATTAAGGCGATTATCCAATTTCACCTGGGTTTACCTACTTGAACGCGTAACTGTTCCCCATATTTTACAAGAATCGTTGAAAGTCCGAAACGCCCCGCCCTGTTTGCGGCCCTTTGTGCAATCATACCCCTGGGTTGCCGGGTCAGTATTAGTTGGCAATATAAACACAATCAAATCGAGGGCCCCGGCAATTAGCGGGCATTAGCATATTATTTACGGGTGTTGTTCGGGGGAAACTTGCCGGCGGCGGCTCTTGAGGTATTATATAAATAAACGAGCAAACAAAAGCAGTGAGTAAGTAGCGAAAACTATTAAGCATAATTCGGAGTGGAATTAAATTGTTCTGGAGGAAAAGCAATTGAGAAACTGGCAGAGAACGAAACCGGTGCATATTTCGCTTTATTAGCTTCGCGCCGAAACTCAATTCTAGACAGCGTCAGGAATATAAATTGGATGTTTCACGAACCCAATTTGCTCGGCAAATAAGTGCAAACTTTTTTTTCAAAGATCCATCCGGACTCCGGTAATTATACTAATAGGGCTAATCTTCGGAGCCGATCAAACTTACTAACAACCACCCCGGTTTTTTATACTCGAAACTGGAAAGTCGCCGTTTTCGTTACAGATACCTGTAATTTAGTAATGTATAGTTTTGCGGTTAGATGGCTCGACAGCCACTTTAGTAAGCTGAAGCACCTCAACTTCTGAACTTTCAAAAACTTTCATAAGATCTAATAGAAATTAATTGTCAGTCAAGCGCACTTATCTTGAAGATAAAATACCAACCCCTAATCTAAACTTGATTGAAATTTCTACCATCTCTTTTTAACTTTCGCTAGATGGCGTTACAGATACCTAATTTGATTTTCAACCGCTAGATGGCGTAACATAAAATCTATTGACCGCACGATTCTTCACTTCTGAACTTAAACGACTAAAAGTCTGCAGAGTATTTTAGGAAGTTGGATGGTTTTAATCTCGACTCTTGAAATTTATACGTCTTTCAAGTGCGTCCGAAACGTTCGCGCAATTAAACCGAGATAGTGTCGCGCGGTGGAGTTCGCAAATTTTTACCATCGATACCTCGCGGGGTTTATAATAAAAGGCGGAGTCTTCAGAAGGCATTATTCCGAGTAATTAACTAAATTAACGTCCGCTTAATTACGCGAAAGAGATCGTTTATCTTGAGTCGGTAATGCAGATCCCCCACGTAGCTGTCGCACGGGCCCATCCATTAATATCGCCCCCTCCCTCCGAACGACAAACGCATACATTTAAACCCCATGAAACTTAAATTTACATTTCGACCATCTATTTTAATTCGGAGACGAGAAAGATGCGGATCATCGACATCTTTAGCACCGCCATTATTATTTACCCGAGTGCCTTTATCACCACGTCGTATATATCAGTGAGGTTCGGAAGGATTAAAATTTAATTTCGAGACCTTTCGCCCTAATATTATAACTCTGCGAGTCGGTGTATTAAAATGATGATAAAAGTGGAATAATTATGAGATGTTGCAATTTGGGTGAAATATTAGCGATGGTTATTAAATTTCCAGATGGGAACCGCCTCGTTGTGGCCGACTCTGCTCCTCCTAATTGCGGTCCTGCAGACCCAGGCGGCGGACGCCTCCCACGTCAAGGTAAGCCCTTTTGATTTATCCCCGAGAACTTTTCAAAGTTCAAGCGAAAGTACATTGAGACATTGCCTCTCTCGAAAATGCACAAATGATGGTGGTGATGATGATGATGATGATTTCAGGTCCTCCCTGTATAATAATGGTAATAATAATAATGAAGTGGAGTCCCTGTACACTGCCAACTTTATTGTTTGTGGTCGCGCGAATCCTCGGCCTGATATATTTCCATTATCTGAATAAACACGAGCTAATGGGCTTTTCCTCGCCCTTTAGGTGATGACGGGAATCGCCCCGCGTGTAATTACTTTCGGGGAAGAACTTTCCCGATGCGAAAACCTTTCACGTTTATTTATTATTAACCTTCGTAAAAAAGCAACATGATCGAAAAGGAAAGTTCGGACCCTTCCGAACATATTTCCATACGAGCTTAGTATTTATGGGAAAAGAAGGTGACGATAAATCAAAATGTCGCAAAATGTAAAAGTGAAACGAATTCAAACAGGGCGTAAAATTTAATCCCTTGCACCTTGAGAGGCGCGATTGGCAAGAAATTCGCGACAAAGCGGATTACACCAATTCTCCTCGTAATATACGCGCCTAACCAAGTTAAAAGCAATTATATTTCAGCGGATATTAGTATATTAAAATTGAGCCCCGACGTCGATTCCGCGTATTAAATAGTCCGGGGAGCGCTAAGTCTAATCTCGATATGGTGGAAATTTAAGCCCCACCGGAATCGGCTTATGTTACGTCGTAATTTTTCACGTGCATGAAGGTTATTATAAGACGGCGATATAGGGGCGGAATTTCGATTAGAATTGCTCGAGCTTCCGGCAGGGAGATTTACGGCGGATGTATATGGGAGACATTTCATTAATTGAGAGCTCGCGCTTATAATCCCTTAACCGGATTATTCGCGCCCCGCTTTTCGGAAGCCAGGACGATTCCAGAATCCCATCAATCAATGGGAGATTCGGGAGAGAAAGTGCCGCGCACGTCCGAAACCCCTGAAAGAGGACCTCACATAAAAAAAAACGCGCCCCCCCGAAATTAATCACCGAGTATCGACGATATGTGTATACACGGGCTTATCAATCAAACGTCAACAATGCGTAAACGACAACAAAAAGCCGATTTGAACCGGCGTAATTGAAAATTCCATCCCCATACATTGCACTCCACTTTTATTATTGTCAGTTTTTCGATCCGATAGCTTCATAACTAAATCCAAAATGAAATAAGCTTCACGTTGATAACAATTTTGCGGATACGAATGCAAACTGGGCACTTACTCACGTTCGTGCCGTGAGTTTTGTTCTGCGGAAACATTTATTTAATTTTTTTCGGTCCATACAGAAACTGCCACATTTCCCAGTCCCCCGGGGATGATAATTTTAAAACACCGGACTCGGTGCTCATATATTCGCCAGGAGTACCGCACTAGCCTCTACAGATTCCTGTAATTCGCCAGTGCTCGGCTTTACCGCTAGATGGCTTGGTGGCAACTTTCGCCGGCTCAAGTTTAAAATTTTGCACCGCGAAGTCCCTAATCCTCCACGCGACGTAATTATTATTCTCGGTCACGTCTATTTAACTAGAACGTGAAGGAGCATATTCTCCTCCAGATATTCGTGCCGGGAACTCGGATTTTCGGCCGGCACAAGTCGTGCCCGTAATTCATCCCTAATGTGCATAAAGCTTAAAGTGCACAAAATCCGAAATCCGGCGTTTTTCGATTTCGACGTGCCATTATTTATGTCAACTCACTTTATTCCGTACCTTTCGCCGAGTCGAGGTATGCAGCTAATAATCTCTTTTCTGCCTGCAAAGTCTTTGATCTCGTATATGGAGGCTAATGAACGTGTCGGAAAACGAATTCTTTTATGCAAGTTTTAATGAAACGCGGTCGGCACACAGAGGGCAACTATTGACATGCCACCGGGACTTTGGCTTCGCCCCGATCCGGGGGTGTGGAAAGTACCGAGAGTGGAAGTTTCGGTATTAAATTACTGGCTACTTTGGGAAAAAATTCGTGCTCTTGGAACTAATTCGCGCTCGCTCGAAACACTGATGAAAATCCAATTTGGCCGGCGCTGAAATTAAACCTCATGTTGCGAATTTCCCTTAATAAGTACGAATCCCGAAACTGAAAACAACTTGGGAAAGAACCAGTTCAACTTTTTCCCTGATTTCTCAAACTTAGTCCTCATCAAACGCCTATTACAGATACCTGTAATATTGTTGCTTGTGGTTTTTACCGCTAGATGGCTGGACAGCAAGCCTACTCTCCTGATGGAGAACATGATTTCTGTTTTCCATTTACTGGAGTATTGCTAAAGAATTCTGGTCGATTAGTGCGCCCCTCGTGGGGCTACACGTGTTGAATGAAAGAAAAAAGGAGGGACGTCAACAATTGACGACAACTAATAAAATTCCCATCGCAGTGTCACGGCTTTCCACTCATATTACATTTTTATCTGCGCTGAGCGGGCAGCAAAAGACGTGAGCCGCAGAGTAATGGGGTCTCAAGTCGCAGGGCCGAAAGTGACGGGGCCGGGGGGCGGCTCACGCACACCCCCACCCCCGGAACCGCCCGGCGCCCCCATAAAGCCACCGGGGGAGGGATCAGCGCTAATACAGAGCGGAGAGGGCATCCCGATGAATCTCCCTCCGCACGAGAATTTGCCTTTTTGCCCCCGGTCGCACATACGGGACTACTCGTACGTCCGAAGGGCGGATTGAGAGGTCAGCTTTTTTACGGATCGTAAAACAGGAAACGTCAATGCTTCGACTTTTTCCTTTGCATGGAGAGAAACGCTCAATCATTCGAAAGGCGGCCCTTTTTCCTGCAGCGGACCTGGATGCGTTATTCGAGGGCCGTTTCCGGGGTCACGGACCCTCGAGCCGGCCCACACTAATGAACCAATTAAAATTAGCGATCGGAGTATGCGTCTCATTATTTCCGTATGCGGCGGAATAATTTATCAGGGCTCAAGTTGACGGGTCTTTTTTTTCTCCGATATACTAATTCGATTTTAATAGGGGATTTAACGATATCGTCGGATTTATACGGCGACGTATCAGGGGGGGCGTTTGTTCTTGAAGGGCCGTAATGGCCCCGTTACGCTATCACTCCTTGATGGTTGGTCGGGTTGAGGAAATGAAAGAGAAAACGAAATGTGTGCCAAGTATCCCTTCCTCTATCCTACATCTTCCCTTATCGCGAAATGTAGGAGAATACGATTCATTCAGATAATATGTTTTAGATTTACTGCAATATTTCAACAAAATAGTGAAATGTCATCAGTGAGACCTGGAATAAATTCGATCGTCTTCTAATCCAGAGAGATTTTTCCGGGGAGGCTACCTATAAGCTTTGTTAATTAAAACTTTTTTAATTTGTTTGAAATTGTTGGAGCTCCGGCTCTGTACAACGATACAGATAAATTCGAAAATAATACGAGTTTTATAGGAAAAGTTGTGTGCGTTCAATTGGGGCCACCTCGCTCTCTGTGTAGTGATTAAAAATGCGAACCCTTCGCCCTGTATAATTGTCTCATCAATATTTCATGAGATTCTTAAGAGAGCGGTATTTGCTCGCTAATCCTATTCGATTTTGATGACATCGTACGCGCGTCTCCGTCATCAATATTCAGAGGGACAAAAAGGCGATACTCGATCAAAATAGATATTAGTGATGAGTAATTAACTTAACCCGGAGCGGACGCCGTTTTTCGCGTTATTTATGCCCTCTTCGTTAGAATTTCATGGCGGGCGCGACGGAAAACCGTTTAATAAACGACACACCGGCGAAATGGGCCGAACCGGGAGATTAATGAGCCGTTTTATGTTGCTCAGCAAGTGTGCCACTCTATGGATCGGCTTTTCCATAAATCCGGGAAATCGTCTTTCCCGATTTAGGACCGCGAGAATTTCAAAATTGTCTACGAATTTCATGGTGATGATAATGTAAATAGGACTGCGATAGTTCGTTTATGACATTCCCGTCATATTGCATATTCGCGTCATAAGGAAAAATTTCATTTGGGGACCGTCTCTCCCCCATCTCCACCCCTGATAATAATTCTCTTCTGTTTCTGGAAAGATATGCCTCACGACTCATTTAATCGCGAATTCCGCTACCGTTCCCGCTTACGTGACCGATTTTACAACAACGCTTATTAATAAAAATCTTTCCGTCCTCTATAAATTTCCAACCGGGATTATTGCAAAACCCCGAGAATACGAAACGAAAACGCGAAATAACGATCCAATTCCCCGATTCGTTGCCGAGTTAATTACGTGTCTTTTAATTAAGAGAAAGTTTTAACTAACGTGTGTGTAACGCATAAGTCCTGTGCAAACTCACCAACGCATGTGTCGCCCGGGGTTGTTTCATCCCTTAATAACGCCACCACTCGTATTAGGTATCAGCGAAAAGCGCAGAGCTTTCACCAACTTTTCTCGCACTTGGAAAATTCGAACATCAGATTTGGGCGAATGCAAATGAAGGAAAAGTTCGTGAAAGTAATTTTTCTTTTCGCCCCTCTTGACCCCGATCCGTTAAACTGCAAGTAATTGCAGTCATCTTCAGATCCTCTCTCATTACGGAAAGTGAAAAGCCGCCTTAAAAAATGAGCGAATTATTTATCTGCTAGTTAATTGCACGTTTTCCTTGTCGCTTTTACTCGGGCGAATTTTCCGAGTGTGCATATGCGCATAAAGAGGGGAAAGTCGAAAGCTCGCGAGCGCACTCGAAAAGCACTCGCGAGTACTCGACGAAATTCGCCCCTCCTCGTGATGCACTTCGATTATTATTACTTCGGCACGAATCTCATTAAGATTAAACGGGGCCGCTTTAAATGATTAAGCCACCCCCGTTCTTATTCCGCCCCCGTTCCAGTAATGACGTCGTTTTCCACCGAAATTGAGATACGGAATTCCGACTTGTCATCGACCGATCGGGGCGCAGTTCATAAATATGCGTCCCGAAAGCATTTTGCGCCCCCCGGTGGATACGTATGTGCGACACTGTGGGGCTTATTTATGCGCCCAACATATTTCACCCGCAGACGACCACGCGGAAAGGTCGCTAAACCCGCGCTTCATCCCCCGAACAATGCGAGGGATGAAAACTCGTTTCATCCCCGCGACTCCATTAATCGAGTTAAGGGCGATTTTCGATACACCTATGATATGGGCACCTGTTGGACTTTCTCTGGGCCGGACTTTATCGATCGCGAGGGGGCTAAATCGCGGAACGGGCGAAATTAATTACGTCTTTTTGCGGAAACGACGTCGTTGTTCTAACGGGGCGCATTATGTTTCCGGATCGGAGGGCAAATGGGGCGCATCGGTCACAAACCCCGTCCCCGAAACGACAGCCCCACATTTTCGCCATTTATAGTGCACCTTGTAGATGTTTCCCACTTTCGGAAATGGGACCTAAATCGAGTTCGGCCCTTATTACGGTGCGCCCTTTATCTTGGTTTCATGATTAAGGCCACTGAGCTTTTATGATTATGAAGATGATGCGCATATTTCCTCTAGAGACTGAATTATCTAGAAACTTATCCACGGTTTTGATTAAGGTACAAGTTCTACCCTGTGAAAAAAAAACGTGAATTCAAAAATTCTCGAAAAAATCACAAAATTGTATTCTTATGAGAAGAATGAGATTGTTCGAGTAATATCCACTGGAATATCTTCATTACAGTGAAGTCAGAAGGATGAAATAGATGATTGGTCTTAGTGGCGGTATTACAGTTCCCTTTATGCAGTTCCTAGCGCTCTCTAGTACCACTACTGGGTACTTTTAGTAGTAGCTACCTGCTCTAGAGTGGTTCGTACTCAGAGTAGGTGAACTTGTACCTTAATTATCTAGGCAAAAATAAATTCCTGGATATTTCCGCAAACGGGGAATTTCCGATTCACCGAGAGGGTGCGCTCTATCGTGTCTCAATTAACTTCAAAGTGGCAACGTATAATAAAAGTTGTGCTCTTTTATCGCGCGATTTTAGAACTGCCGGAGATAGAGGTTATAAGGGAGCGTCGACGTAAAATACGAAGCTTTTCCGATAAAAACCCGTGAAACAAAGGTGATTCTTCCGTTTATACCCACCGACGATTCTTTTTGTGCCCATAACACCGCATAAAGGGAAGAGAGCGCCAGAGTGTTAGTCCGGGGCTTTATCCGGTATTTTCTCTCGGTGGAGACTTTTCGACCGCATACGGGAAAAAATCCCCCGGCCATTGTTCGCTTTGTGGGTTTATCACGGCGCATATAATGGGGCGATAATGGGCGCCATTTCCAATTCGACTCTCGTGCGTGGAAATCCGCACCGCCGATCAATTCGGCTCGAATAAATGACTGAATTAGCGCGCTTTTAGCCCCCCGAAAGCGCCCAGGGCTCACCGCGAAATAACACCCTGAAATATCTGAAAAAAAATCATGGAAATATTGAAATACTTATGTGTTATGTGTCAATCTGGGAAGAAACCGTGTAACAATGGTTCCCGAAACGTAATGGGATTACACGATAACAAAGGCGGAATCAGCCGGATGCTGGGAACTTGTCGTTTCGGCTCCGGGGCTCCGGGAATAAACTCAACAATCGTCAAGCACTACAACGTGATTACGACAGACTAATTAGCCATAATGAACGGACCCAGTCTCGATATCGCTTAATTATCACGCACCTCACTGATTAAAACCGAACTGTTTATTTGCAGTCGTCTGGAAATCTCCTTTATTATTATGTGTACTCTCTTATTATTAGGGGGATGAGGAGATGGCGAACTCGTAAATGTAAACAAAACTCTCCACATTCGAGGCGGAGATGTCGGGAAAAATTGCTCGGAGATTACGTGGGAATGGATAGTATCGATTCGCCCATATGTTTGGAGAGGATCTCGAGCTAACAAAGCTTAAAGCTTATGCGATCTGCCAACTTTCGCGGGATCTTATCCCAGACGCAATTCTGCACGCAAAACCGAAAATCACACGAAATAACTAAACGATATTTGTTTGTCATGAATTGATCCGAACTTCTAAACCGAGATTGATGAGGAGCTTTTTCGTCGGATTTGAAAAACCAACCCCGGATCATTTTAAGGGAACAAAAACGCCAGGATTGCATTTCTTGGTGGGTGCAGCACGAATGAAAGCAATCAACCCCCTGAACCGCGATAACATTATTACACCGCGTTATTAATGACTTTCCTTCCAAGACATGTTTCCGTGTGCATGCACGTACGTACTACGTTACGTTTACGTGCTTACGTATACGCCTTATTCGAATTTGCTCAACGGTTAAGCCCCGAAATGCGCCAAACTGGAAAATTGCACCTCGCTCTTGGGGTGTTAATAACCGACACCTACCAGATACCTGATTATTGTCATATACCGGGTGTCCTAGAAAGGACTCTTATTTGGAATTTGGGGTCGGTTCTTCGTATGATTTATTTCGTGGGGGTGGTGTATGTGTAGCGGCTTAAATTACGATGAATTTTGTAAATTTTTCACGGGGGCTCAGGGGCACGTCTCACATGAGCGCATACATTCCCACAGAAGTAACAAATCGTCTCGTTTAATCCCGCCATTTAACCTCGATCCCCGCTTCGTGCCCACGCTTTTTACCCCTTTTAAAAATTTTAAATTCCATAGAGGTGGTCGAAATTTAGGAAGTTTGTATCTGCTCTTTGCGGTTTCTGGGGGTGGTTGCACCCCCATATTATTGCCTGTGGTAATTGAATCTCTGCAGATCCGATGAGGGGTGATAATTGATTTAATTACTACATCAAATGCACAAACACTCGACCGCTAAATTAATAACCGTTATTAAGCGAAACGAAATAAATAGGGGTGTCCGGATTAAATCGTTCTTTTCTTTTCATTAAACTTTATTTCGTCACCTTTTCTTTTTCGGGCGACTTTTCTCCCCGCCTTGAATTAATAAAAACGCGCAGAAAGGCACTCGACTTGATTGATTGGGGGACGAGATTGCGCCGTTTTTAATTCACGTTTCGTCGTAAAAATCATCCTAAAACTTTTTCATCAGGGTTGAAATTCGTATGTGGTTTTGACGAAATTCTGTAAAAGCGTGGTGCTAATGGTGGAGAAGGTGGCGATATTGCGAAAAACGTAACTATCGAGAAGGCCATTAATATTCCCTCAACTATCCCGGGGTTAAATTTAAAACACAGAGGGCGCGTTGAGGGATGGCGCGAACGCGCACGTGACCTGCGTTTATCTGCGGGCCAGGGGTGCATCGTCTGCAATTGCGGTCGGCCCGTTTACTGGGGCGGCCTCAGGGGGAGGGGTCGCGAGGGCCCGCAAGGGAGCGCCCGCCATAAAACATGCCCGCTGAAGGCGCCCCTAAGCCCCCCAATCGTAAATAAGGCCCCCCGCCCATAACGATAATAATGCGGGGATATCCACCCCCTCGCACCCGCTGTACCGCTTCTTGTTGTTTCCACCCTCGCTTATGATACCTTGGACCGAATGTAAATTCCTGCCTGAAAACCGGGCAACGTCGTAAAAGCGGAAGCGGAAGTGCTATATGGCCGGGTCACTGCGATTATTTCACCCCAATTCCTCAAATATTTTTTCCACACTAAAATCGGGGCTGCGATCTGTCCTCACTGTTCGAAATTTCGCTCGAAATTTTGCTGGAAAATAATATTTTGATACTGCGAAATTTAATGCAATGTTTTGAGAGCTTCATGCAATTAGTGCATCTAAGCTGAGTTAGTAGAATTTCTTGATCATTACGTTAATTGGTCGCGTATATCGTAACTATCTAAACAGATTCGGGTCGTGTAATAATAATGTTCTCCTCCTAAATTCCGGTTGATTATTTCGATGGTGGCTCAATTAGAGACTAATTAATTCCCGGAGTAATTGCACCCTCCCCCGGATCGCATAATGTGATTCGACGTATATCTCATGCAGGGCATAAATTCGATCGACCCTTCGGTAACTTTTAACGACACGACGTCCATAAATTCAAAGGATCTTATGTTATATGACGCGGCGCATACTTAAATAAAATTTCACTTTATCTCCTATGATACAGGGCACAATAATATGGCGATAAAGCTCGGGGTTGGTCGCATTGCCGGGACTTTCGGCGGACTTTATCGAAAACGGTCGGCGGATAGACAACCGCAATGAATCCGGGATTGCTGATAAGTTGCACACGAGTTGCTCTCTGTGCATTGTCATGTAAACGTTTTCAGGACGAAGCAGCAGTCGAATTCCGATAAAGGACTTTCAGGAGTTTCAGGAGACCAATATCGAGTTTCAGCCCGAGACCTATCTTTAAAAACGAAAATTGAAACTTTCAACATTTTATAATTTCTAAGTGCCCATCAAGAGTGGGACACTGCGTCCGATATTGAGTTAACTTTGAAAACTAAAATTGAAATTTGAAATTTTTCGAAAAAAAAGCTCTGGCAAGAAATATCTAAACTATTTTTTCCAGAGGGCTCAATTTCCAGAGGGTTTTTATTGTAGCGCCATCTTTTTAGGATTAATTAAAGGCGGGTGAATGTGATATATCTAGATGCGAGCATTTTTGTTTAGCATGTCGTATTTGCATAATAAAACACGCCGGGACGTCGTCGTTAATAAAGAACGGTCCGGGATAGGAGCTCGGCAAATGTTGCGTTTTCCATGTACAACTCCACCATAAAAGCGGGCGACATCCTTTTGCTCTTTTTCGGCCTGCGAACGAACGAACGCCACTTCTACCCCACTATACTACACTGCCGGTACTGGCTGCTCTTCCGTCCTAACACGCTTATAAATTTCCACCCAGACGCAAGAGTACAGTAGTGTTCTCTAAAAGCGAGCCGTTCCCGTTTAAAGCGCCTTTTTCCTTTTGCCCGGTCTACCTAGGGCTTTTCCGCACGTAAATTTATCGCTTTTCCGGCGGATAGAAATATTGTGATTTTCCAGTCGTACGGGTGGATCTAGAGGAAATTGAAAGAATCGAGTGACGGACTCGTGATGGAAGAAATAAACGGTCCGTAAAAACGTTTCTGACGATAATACGAAATATATTTCTCCCGGAACGGCCCGGATGCGCACTTTCAATACGTGACCTGAAGTGACGCGGATTTTGCCGACCGACGAAAGTTCCGGAAAGCTCCGGGAGCCCGGATTCGCCGATAGGTAATCGAACTCGCCCATCATTAATTCCCATCTGGGCGACATCCATCATCCCCGGAAAAGGAGAAAAGCGATGAGGCCCACAAATAATAATCTTTTCTCCCTCGCGACTTTAACGACCTGTATCTCGATCGGCATCGCCAAATCGCAATTAAAACTTTTCCGACCGAAATCGGCCATTTAGAACATAAATCGCTAAAAATTACACTTCATTGATCAGGATGGTTTTGGATGTTACGCCAATGATGTAAGTTGGGTTGCATACTTTCAGTAAGTCACGTGGGGCCCGGGCTTAAATGATAACCCTGTATATAAATGATTCCATTTGCTGACTGGTTTTTGTAGAAGAAGCTGAAATGATCCCATGCTGGAAATATTATAATTACGGCTGCTAATAATGTCTTTGGCACTGGATCCAATGTCCGTTCCTAATTGAATTCGCAGGAACAAGACAAAGGGTGATAATGGAGGTCCGCGGTAATTTCCTGCGAAATCCTGCAAAGAGAAATCGGTGCAACCGTAAAAACCACCGGTCCAATAATGGAGGATAACAGCCGGAAGTCGGTTACCTAATAGTAGAGAATATTCCGTGTCCGGATCACCAGAGATTTGCGGTGCGGGTTTAAGCAAACCCTAAGCTTTGGGGCATCGATTTCCGCTTACCCTCGTGGCGCGAATTTTCACCACCCGCTGAATTTTTCACCTCAATTAACGTAGAAACCGGCCCTCGTAGATTATAATAGAATTTTGCAGGAAAAATACGCATTCACCCTTTGTGCCCAGATGCACTGGCTTGATAGGGGTGTAACTGGAGTAGGTGGGACACGCTCGAGGGTGCGACTCCCCTGTGCCGATTTAATTAAATTTTGTACGGCTTTTACACGAAGAATTTCGCTAATGGTCCCTGCGTCCGAACGTTTTCCCCCGGAGCTTGTTTGCTTTTCCGTAACAATACCCGGAAATGGCCTCTCTTTCTCCGTGTATGCCAACGAAAAGTATATTAGCCTCGCTTTTGCACCCCGGATCCGTCCGGGGGATGAGTTATGATCTTGGTGTTTTTCACCCGCGAACGATCTTCAAGTATTTAAAACTAATGTTCACAACCCCCGACTCGCGTTTTTAAAACGTTTATTACACCCTGTACCGGCTGCTTTATTTTTAAGGGTGACACTAATAGCTCCCCGGAAAACTCGTACAGTTCAAAGATAATAAAATAATTCACTCGCGAGACTCGGGAGATAAAAAACGAAGAATACTATAAAGGAGGAATTTGTTGTGTAATGAAGCCATCAGGAGAAAAGATGCGCCGCAGGAAAGTTCCGAGGGGTCTATGCATATTCATAGACGAGATTACACGATTTTATTATTCCCGAGAGAGGGTCGGGGCTGATAACCGAGGACGATATCGTGAATTATTACAATGTTGCCCTCTCTCCAGTCTTTGACTTAACAACGTTATAAATCTTGCATCGGTTTAATTGACGACAACCCAACACGAGATAATGCAACACCACCAGATTTCCGCCGCCGTTATTATCGCAGGGCGAATTTATTTCGACATCGATGTGCTGTTTTGCTCCGGAATAAGCCGAACGTCCGCATTCGTTTCCATAATTGATGAAAACGAAACGTGCCATCAAACGTAATTTCGAAATTATCCCGGTATCGACGAAAATAAAACTCTATTTCGGTTCAACGATCAATCTAGTTAATTAATTCACAACTTCGATCCGAAATACATGACTTTGCATCTTTTGCTGAAAGAAAGGAATCTGTCATTTTCGGGCTTATGGCGGCTTTCCCTGGGGGCCTAATATCGCTTGTCCTGTCCTGCTTAAGTAGGAATAAGGGCGAAGGACTCTCGGAGAAGTGGCTTTACGACGTTTCTCCCTCGCCTTGTTCCTTCAGCGCTTTACGCTGTTAGTTTACGATTTTAATACGTGTCGGCTCTTCAAGGATGAGCCGGGAAAATACACGTGGTCCTGGGATTAGTCCAACCGCCAACTTTCTTCACACCTTGATACTGAAGTACACGACAATGCTCCGGGAAGCTTAATGGCGTCTAGTGGAAACTTGCGTAATATCCGGGTCGAGAAAAGCTTACAAAACGCTCATATCTTTATGGGGGATGCCTTTTGACCTATGTTATATCGGTTTGGATTCTGGAAGGCTAATAGCTTTTGGTTTCGGTAGCGAATTTGGCCCAATTTTCCGTAAAGTGCCGTTCGATCTAGTCAGGTGCGAAAGAGGCAAATTCGTTTAAGGAACGCTCGCGCATTTAATTAGATCCGATGAATTTGCGCTCCAAATGAGACCTTTGACGTCACCTCCTCCCATACCGGGCCCATTAAACCGAATAAGGGAGAACAGAGAGGGTACTTTAATTTTTGCAATTTAGCCAAATTCGCCCTGATAAAATCTCGGGCCTGGCTGCAAGGAAAAAGGGATGAAAAAATCGGGTCGCCGCGTTAATTAAAACCGGCGCAATCTCTTATTCTCTCGACTCGATTTTCGCAGGAGGCGAATCCAGGTTTCTATTTGTAACCGGAAATTTGACTAATAAATTTCACGGACCGGAGAGAGGAGTGCGTTATTCTTCCTCCTTATATACCTTCTGGACGAGGTTCCGTTCCTGCTCGCTACTTACCGGACTGGAAGGAACGTCTGGAACTCGCATCAAATTCCGGATTTATCGCCGCAATTTTATTCCGGAGAACCATGCACGTAACACCCACAGTGCCTTTAAGCCCCTCATGCGGCGCCAACTAAGAGGGATGAATAGCCGGCAGAAGAATTCTCAGTTTCGTGACGTAAATTGTGTACTTTAGGGCGCAAATTGCTGCAAGGGATCAGTTCGACGCAAATTCGGTTAATGCAATCGCCGGAATCGATACACCTCTCGCGAGATACGGTATCGGATCCGGCGGAGGGCTTTCGCCTTTGTGAAACAACGAGATTAATTCCGGGGAACGGGTGAAGAAACGGATCGATCTCCTTTCTAGGCGATAACGCCCCGGGAAGACGGCAAAACGAAATAGGGAAAAAAGGGAAGAGCGGATGTCGACCGGATCCGGGTCGATTAGAAACGGAATGGAATTTATGCAAGTCCTTCCGGAGTGGCGCGCTTTCGTCACTTTATACAGGGCGAAAAGTCCCGGAAGGAAATTGAACTAGCGAAAAATAGTATAAACCACTCAGAAGTTATGCAACCTTTAATACATGTGTGTAACACAAGTTGCCTAAATCTAGGCGGAGGTTCCCAGAACATACCTCCTTAAACTACTGAAAAAAGAAATCCCAAAAATGTATACTTTTTGGTATAGATGGCTCTCTACAGGATTTCAAAAAGAATTCGTTGCCACTGTATGAAACTGTTTTCGGTTTTCAACCCCTCCCTCGCCTTGAATTGAATGAACTCTGCCTTCAAGAAATAGACAATATCTGGGAGTTTCTGCATCCTATCGCTTCCGAGCCCTTGGGCTCTATGTTGTGAAGGAAGAGGACGTAAACCCGTTAGATTCGCGGCGCTGAACTCGGGGGCTAGTGCATCGCATCCCCCGATGTGGGTGGAAATCTCACCCCTTCTTAGTGACGATTCGGATGCAATCCTGAAAATGCCACAATCTCCCGAAACCCTAAAACGGAAATTCGTTGCCCTTTTTTAAGTGCTAATTGCGTCTTTTGCCGAAAATGGTTAAACCGGTTTTATCGCGAGCCGTTCGGGTCGAAATCCCCGAACGGGGGTGAGTCTCTCTTGACAAATCAACAGGTTGCGGGTTTACCTTGAAAATTTCCAAAGTCTGTATAACTAATGACGATGTGGGATCGAAACTTCGCCTTTTCGGGTAGAGACCTTCTATATGTGTACCTCTCGGTCTAGACTGGGGTTGAATCGGGGGTGGATGGGGTGGAAACCCCTCGATTAACAAAGGTTGCTATCGAGACGTAGTCGATACGAGACTAATGCCGGATTTCGTGATGCCCTTTTCTATTTTCTCAAAGAGACATCTAGGACACGGTAGAATCGCGATTATAGTGAACTCCGGGTCATTGGGAGTATAATGTCGGAGTCGTGATACCGAAAGACTTGAATTTATATTTGGCCTGAAAGGAAATGACAATATTCTCGCCTCTTCTCTTTTTCCCATTTATTTTTTCGACATCTCTTTAAAATAAAATGAAGTAAAACGAAATAATCTCAAAGGAAATTAGAATCATCAGATTGCTGGAGGGTTTCTTTGCATCAGACAAAACACGGAAAGGGGATTACTCGCGAGTAACCCCGCGTTTTCCGAAAACATGGAACACAATTTACGGATTCGTCCTTTCATACAGTATATTATAAAACCGGGGACGAAAACAGAGAGCTTCAGGTGAAATCTCCCTGTTCGATCTCTCGTATTATTAATAGGTGGAGTAAAAACGACCGGAAATCTTCAAAGTAAATACACGAGAGGGCAAATATATCTCGGATTAACCCCTGTGAGCTCTACAAATAACCGGAAAGGCGAATACAATTGGATTTTGCGGATTCGACTCCTAAACTAACCGACTAGAGAATGAGGGAGCGAGATTTTCGCTTTCTGATACAATGGATGAATCGGTGAATGCGAGGAGGGAAAAAGCGGAACGTTTAATCTCAAGATTTTCGCGAAAATCGCTTTATCTCCATCGTCGCCCGTTCATTATTCAGTCTTCTTAAACGGGAAAACGGCCGCTTATTAGGTGAGAGGCGATGCATTTTTCATCAGTTACCCGGTGGTAAACGAGTGCGTTTCCCGTTATCGTGCGGGAATGTCTGACGGAACAAGGAGCGGTTGATGTATCGCCGGAAATAATTAAACCGCATCATGTTTGCGGTTCAAACTGCAATCCTTCATCGTGCATTAGAATTCCAGGGGGAGAGAGGAAGAAAAGCCCCCGAATTTCCCTGGTTATTTCGTTTAGGATTGGGGGAGATACGAGACGATGCGATACGACGCGAGTTTTCCCGGAGAAGAGCGCTTTATCAGCGCAATATTTCCCGGGGTTTCCCGAGTTGGCCACAAATTCGGCCGATTTTACCTTTTTCCCGGGAAAGAAACTGTGTCAATAAGCCAAGGACGGTAAAAATGGAATCCGCTATAATAAAGTTTTTCGAGAGTTTACGTTTCGTCCGGCCATTAAATCTCAAAGTGGACAATAAGGTCGATTCGATCCGAGGAAAATGAGAATGGGGACTTCAAACGGTTTCGGTTTTTCCGCGCACCCGGAAGCGGAAACTCGGTCCGAGCGTGTTTTTTTGCCCGGACGCTTTCCTCGTTAAATTTGAGGCGAAGATTTTATTTTCAAAAAAGCGCATCCACTGAATCGCTGCACTCTCACGGCGGCCGAGTGTCGGGAAGAGAGTAATTCCGATAGAATTGCGCCGGATTTTAGAACCAATTATTTCCGGCGAACACGCTTTGATACTTTAACGAAGCCCGTGTGTTTTTTCCTTCTTTGTGCTTTTATTTTCAGACAGTCCGGCCCACAGGCTAATGAACAAAGACAATTTTTCCTCTTCTTTCGGCCCATCCAGAATGGACTAATTGGTGCCACCCGACATTCTCTTACTTCATTAAAAATTATAAATCCATAGTAATGCAATTCTTCACTGAAATTTTCTGCGAAAACTAAAATAGAAGAATTATGGAAAAAATTCGCCCGAAAGGTAGCTAATTGCGAAAACAGACGGAAACTCTACCCAAATGGAGCTAATAAAGCCGGCACAATGGCCTATTGACCGAAACATATTGAAATCTGTTGGCAGGTGAAACACAATAAGGTTTTCCATTAGCAATTCGAGCGGGCGCTCGAGGGAAAAGCGAAAGGTCAGCGAATTTATCGAGAGCGCCACTTTAATTCTCGTGGCCATAAAGGCCGGTGAGTGAGTAAACCCGACATTCTCCCACTGCCCTAACGCATTATTATGATGGAGAGGGCGAAGGTGTTTCTAATTAAACGGCACCGTAAAAGCGCCAAAACCGCCCTAGTGCGATTCCAGGTAAAATGCAACGAAAGAGGGCATCGTTGTGTAAATGCAAATTTTCCAGTTCGTTAACTCGACCATTATGACTTTGCGTAACGCAATAATGGGCCCATTTGGGTCGTTTTTAAAAGGTCGCCGAAATTTTTATATTTTTTCCGAGTCGCTATTTAAATGGGTGCGATAATTCGGGAGATAATCAGATCGGTTTCATAAAGGAATTTCGCTTTTTTGCGCTTTTCGCCTTATAGCAATTTATTCTTCTCAAACTCAAAGACGAGGTTAATTGAGCTAAAAGCACGTATACGGCTCGGGCTTTGCCCGGATCTTTCCGGTTCTTATTCCGGCCGACACGTTCCCATCAATTTTACGGTTATTAGTGCTCGCTCCCAATCCATAACGCTTCAAACTTTTTCACTTAAGGGTGCGAGCGCCAGCGCCTTATTGAAAAGTCCAACTTTACGATTAAAAAGAAAACGCACATATCACAATCGAAAGCCGCAATGAGACGAACGAGGGGAGATGGAATTCAAATTTTTGCGGCCTCGATCGATCGCCGAGGAAATTGAATTCGAATTTCGACACATACAGCTCACTCCGGCGGACTTGTAATTCATTTTTGCCCCAGACTCGCGAGATATAAAATCGTCGGGAATAATGTAACTTCCAGTCAGGTTAATGGGTTCAGGAATTAGAATGCAAATGGAGCAGCAGAACCTCAACAGCGGACTCAAAGTCAAAGTGAATAAGAGTAGATGTCCCATTACTAGAACTCGTCCATAATTCCATGGATTATTAATTAAGCACATAAAATGTTTGATGAAGAAACAATCATATGTGATCGATTCATTTAGTTAAGGTTGAGACGTTTCGAATAGCTCACTCTTTTTACGATGGCCTGTCAGCCATCACCCTGGGATGAAGCAATAAAGATGAGCCCTTACGTGCGATATATACCAAAGTACGAATTCTTTTATAGCCAGCGCTTCGCTCACTCACTTTTTCAAGTACCTGACCGAGATAAAGTGCATTTTCACTTTAACCGCCTACAATAAAATCCCAAAAAAAACTATTCGAAAATCTTTAAAAGCTTCGCCTAATCACTGTGTTTCGTTCTTTGCAGAGGTCGAGGCACCACAGGGACTCGATCACCTCGGATTCACCCCAAACCACACATATCACCCTTTTGGAGACGAGTAAGCTAATTTTTATTAATAGAAAAAAATCCGCTAGAATTTTGGTTTGTTTCAGATCCGTGTCTCGTGCATTACTGCGCCAAAGGGCGCGAGTGCATTTTGGAAAACGGTGATGCGACTTGCGTCTGCCAAAAGCAGTGCGCCGTCCATAGGCGGCTCGTCTGCGGTTCGGACGGTCACGTCTACCCCAACCACTGCGAACTTCACCGAGCTGCCTGCATGACCGCCACCCCCATCACCGTCGAGCGAGGGGTGCATTGCGTGAAACAAGGTGATTTCTATTTCTTCGAATTCATCCGTGTAATTTTGGTATTTGGGGTTCGTTTTACAGGAAAAGGGTGGGCTCCTTCGGTGCAGCGTGCCAACTTGTACTTCGATCAGTACGCCACTGAAACGACCCCGAAAGGGGAGCAGGAAACCGATAGAGGGGTCGTTTCTTCCACGCAAAGCCAGTCGGAAGAGGTGCAACTCACCCCTTCAACCAAAGACACCCCCACAATTGTGAGTAGTCTTGAAAATTAGAAAATTTCAACCCTAAAACTCGGTACTCATTGACTATCGGTTAACTAATTCAGTAATACTAGTTGGATGCGAAAGGGCTCACGTGTATCCGTCTAATGTGAGCCCAAATACACCGGAATCGATCCGGGACATCCGCTGTATCTACATATTAGACGGAAACACATCGGCGGTACATTGCCCTTATCGGAACCCTAATTAAGTGCACCCTTTGTGGTAGAATTGCGAGGAATTTCTATCGTTCTCTCAAGCCGAAAGCGTTGGTTGCTTTTCGCCCTTCAAGTTTTAGGTTTAGGGTGTAAAAAGTGGAGAGTCTGCGGAATCTTATTGTTATTTGAATCGCTCCCAGGATATTTACGAAACGCCGCCGCGATAAATAAGAGAGGGCCGCAACCCCGATAATATCGATCCGGGTGATAAGAGGCGGGCGCCCCGGAAAAGCGTCACAATTAACAATTTATACGGTGCACAGAGAGTTGGAATTTCGTTCTGTTTTCGCAGTCGACCGCAAATCCGGCGAAAGTCGAAGAGAACGAAATCCGGGACGAAATCAGGGAGAAAGCCGACGAGGGCGGATACGACACTAAAGAGGATTGTTCCATGCAGGAGTACGAAATAATGAAAGTAAGCGCGGCTTATTTTCCTCCCTCCGGATTGCATTTATAATAAATATACGTCTCCTTTTCTTTTACGTTTGATGTTTGAATCGTTTTTAGGATAATTTATTGCTGTACAACCACGCCAGGCTCATGTCGCAGGACAACCACAGCAAAGATTACTTGGTTTCCATTATGTTCTCGCATTATGACAGGAACAACAATGGCAACCTGGAAGCGACCGAATTAAACGAGGTACGGTACCTACACCATCATCACCCACAGACTTAACAATAGTGCCGACGGGGATAATGTCATCCGGGTTCGGTTATTTCGGGATGAAACGCGTGTTTGCCTCTTCTTTCCTCTTCTTATCCGATTTTAATTAAATTCTCACCGGATTTATTATAACCGCCCTTGGATTTTTTCGACGATTTCAGTGTCACGTCCCCCGATTCAATGCTATGCCATGTTTGGCACCATCAATTTGTTCTTTTCATCCACAGTTCTCAATCATTCACTTAAAGAATCAATTGAGTTTTTTGGGTTTTTTGGTCAATTATCTACCTATTGAAACTTTACTGAAAAATGAATTATGATTTCAAACGTGTTTCGCGATGCATTCATCCTGATATTCAGTTCGCAGTAACTTTTCAAAACTCTATCACGAAATAGCGCTTCGAATCAGAAAGCGTTATTATATATTCACCAATTGAAATTTCCAATTTTTAATCCGAAAAAACCCGGAAATTTCCTCTCCCCAAACCCGACAGAGCTTTCTACTTACTCGCAACAACCCTGAAAATCACATATTTAGATTGTAGGCCCCAATTTCGCAATTTTTGCAGATAGCTGCCCAAGAGCGACTAGACACTCTGAGTACCGGATGCTCCTTATCCAATATGATCCAATACGACGACACGGATCGGGACGGTAAATTGAGCATAAACGAATTCTACGTAGCATTCAGCAAATTATACAGTAAGTCCTGAAAAACCGAAAAGCCCGGAAAAAAATCAGGAAATTTCAGGTGTCTCTGTGGTCTCTTTGGACAAGGCGTTAGAAATCAACCACTTGAGCGCAAGAGTGGGCGACAACGTCGAAATCAAATGTGACGTCACCGGAAGTCCGGTTCCTCCAATCGTCTGGAGGAGGAACCAGCTGGATTTATCCACACTGGACGAAGAAGAGATCCGGGTTTTCGGTGACGGAACCCTGTATTTAACCAGGATCCAGCTCCAGCACGCCGGAAATTACACCTGCCACGCGCAGAGGAACAAAGACGTGGTGCAGACCCACATTTTAACTGTACACAGTAAGATTTGATAAAATATGGGTTTCTGTTTTTTAAAAGCGGGAAAATTGTCATAGCCGTGCCCGAGGTCCACGTGACCCCTAGGATTCAGTCGAAAAGGCCCGGAGAAGATGCCACGATGTTGTGCCACGTGGCTGGGGAACCTTTTCCAAAAGTTTGTACCTAATAACTTTTTTGTGATTTCGTTTAATTCTTGACTTTTTTTCTAGGTGGAGTGGTTGAAAAATGACGAAACTCTTCGCCTGGAAAACCCTAGGAAGTACCAAGTGGTCGGAAATGGTACCGCTTTGAAAATCCGGAATATCGCGTTTGCAGATACCGGAGCTTACATGTGTCAAGCTACTAGTATCGGTAATTATAATACGAAATTTTTTTGAGTTGGATTTATTGGTTTTTCTTCGCAGGAGGTTTGACGAGGGACATCAGCTCTTTGGTGGTGCAGGAGCAGCCGACTCCCAGTGAGTAACAGTGCCTTTATTGTCGCATGACGAAATGAAAGTTAATTCGTTTTGCGGTGGAAAACGTAAAACGTGAGTTATGTAAATTCGATTTGTCGCAGCGTCTCCTAACGAAGAACGGCGCTTTTTCGCCTTCCACGATTGGGGCGTTTCCGTTTACGAACCGTCCACTTGTCGCCTCTACCACCGGATCCAATCCACGGATATCATTCCGGGAACGCAGGTACGATTCTAACGTAATTCCTTATTGATACAAACGAGGATAAAAATAGAAATCGCCCTCTCTGGTTTATCAATTTCGCATGAGTGAGCTAGGGGTGGAAAATCGAAACGCGATTTGAAATATTCAATGCCTTCGTCCAATAGTTAGCCTATTTTCAGATAATCAGACCCATGTTAAACAAAGTTCATATAGTTCAATTTCTTAGCAAAGGTTCTAATTTCTTGGTTTTGACAGAACAATTTGTATACCGTTTCAAACAGAACGAATAAGGAAAATATCGAACGAGTGCCCTTTAATACGAAATGCACCGTATTGCTCATGTTTGTGAATATGTTTGCGCGTTTCCCTCAAAGAGAGGAAAAGCGAGCAGGCCGCATAAACGTCTAGTTTGTTTATTTATCGTCCGTTTGCGTCCGCACGCGAGGGCTGAAAACGTCGTCTCTTTTAAAGGAATACGTGTGCGGCGACAAGGGGGTGAAGTGCTCTTGGGGGAGAGCCATCAATGTTGCCAACAGATACGTTTACGCCAGCCAACCCGACCGAGACAGGATACTCATCATCTCCAAAGTCCAGATGGTGGTGGTCGACGTAAGAAAACCCCAAAAAAAAAACGAAATCCTCCCCTAAATAATCCGCAATTTAGGTTGTCAGTACTGACAAGTACCCGGTGGAGCTGTACCACGTGCCCCATTTGGACCAGGTTTGGGTCCTGAATTGGAGATCTACGAATGACAGCGGGGTGAAGACGATCCAGGTGATCAGGGATGCCGGGCAGAAGAGGAAGCACCACACTGTCCATCCGGAGCCGATCGACGGCCAATTCGATCTGGTCAAAGGGCTGTTCATTCCGTCCCCACAACAAGAATTGTCCCATTACAGCTTCAAATACGGCTATGCGACGCACACCAATCAACGGGGACTCTACAAATTGGATCTGGTTAATTTGAGATACACCCGGTCCGTCGATTTGACTCCGTATAATTGCGTCCCGACAGAAATACAATTCTCCGCTTTATGTGAGTTTTCCAGTTTTTTCAGTTTTAGGGGAATTTTCAGGTTCAGACTCATTTCTTTCAGTACTAGTTTTCCAATTTTTGCTGCCTTATACGGAGACATCAAATAAATTCTTCATAGAGTATGATAATCATTCTGTCTCTATCCTTCTAGTAGCTTTCAGATGAGATAGAATTATGTTTATAAGCCTATCCCCTTATGAAAAATTTGTTGATGTCTCTGTATACTATACGTTTCTTTATTTTCTCTTTCCCCTGCGAATTTAGGAGTTAAATAACGATCTGATTTTTTCCTTTAGACGGTTTGGTGATTATGCAATGTTTGGAGCCCGTGACCGGCCGTCCCACCGGCCAATTGATCCTGGATTACCTGACGGACACCGTCATAGGAACGAAACCCACCCTCCCGGGCGTCCCCTACATTTCGCCCGACTCCCGGAAGCTCGTCACTCTGGATCGCACGAAAAGCGGAGCCACTTTGATCGTACAGGAGATAACAGGTGGGCGCTCTCTCGAGAAGAGGGAGAAATCCCCAAAACTGGGACACTTATTTATCCCCGTTTCGTTCTTTATCGCGCAGAGTTCGGCCTCGTCTTTTCCTTTGACGTCAAGACGACCCTCAACATTTCCGACGTCACCTTTTACCCGAGCCAGACGACGCACAGTTACGACATCTACGCGAGCGCCCAAGACAAGGAGGACATCCTGTTCCTCAACTTGCTCACGGGGAAAGTCGAAATAATCACGGGGGTGGGCAAGGCCGTCGCGATGAAGCTGACGAAATGGAACAACCCCAACAGGCCAATCAGCGGATCTGGTAATTAACCCCATCGCGATTCTTTTGAAGAAGGGTGGTTTTGATTTTGGTTTCTTGTAATTGTTTTTTAAGGGTTGTTCGGGCAGTACATGGTGACGCCGGCGAGCGAGGCCTTGTTCGTGATAAACGGTAGGTCGAGAACAGTAAATTGTGAGATCGGTGCAGTGAACCACCCCAGCGCCGTCGTCTGGACCACCCTCAAGTTCCACTAGTGGTCCGCCCCCGGAACACCCCCGGAAACACCCCACTCAAACCAAACCACGATAATATCAACTCGTTTTCGTAATATTACTTGAGAATTATACTTTTTATACTAATATCATAAAACTGAGTGTCAAAACCATCACCCCGACCCCGTAACACCCGCATTTTTTCTTCAAAACTTGACGCCAATTTGACCACGGCCAACAGGTGGCGCTTTTATTCCTTCAGATTTTCGTCAAGTTGTGACTGATACAGTTAACTCCATGCCATGATTTTGACACGAAGTCGTTAGACATATAATAATTATTGTTAATAAGACGTTTGCAAGAAGTCGTTCTAGGCAAAACTGAAAAAAATGTAGTTAGACGAAAAAATTAAACGACCGGTAAAAGTATCGAGATCACTGCATCTGTCCAGTTTTTTGGTGACTCCGATGATTTTGGAACTGATGATGATATTTTAATAACAAGAATGTTGTTTTTAGATCTTATTATTATGAATGTAGTCTTGTGATAACTTTATGATAAAAAATTTTGATCGTTTCAATCACGAAAAAATCAAATCTCACCCCTAAAAAATTACACGCACATTACTCATAATGTTACAACACCCTTATTTGTTACCATATTCTTCATTGATTGTAGATTTCAATCTTTCAAGATTTAGGGGTGGTGATTTGAACATCATTTTCATATTTATGTAAAATCATTTTTCGGATGTGTGATAGAGCCCGTCCAGGATTCCTAGCGAATACTGGACGATCTCTACTTTCTCAATAAAGTTTCAGAACGACTACCGTGAGATGTCCCCTCACTTTCATTTCTGGACACTCTGTATTATAATAGCGTACTCTCTATTTACGATGATAACGATAACATGTAGTCCCCCTTAACTTTCCCTTTGTTTTTGCTGGCTTGCTCTATTCTATAATAATATCTCGCCCTTTTATCATAATAATACTATACTTATAAAGAAGCTTTTAAGAGTGTTGTTTATTGTATCACACAAAAATAAAAAAAATGGGCTTATTGTAAGATATACTTAGGTATTATGGTGCAATATTGTTTATACAGAAATAAACAGACAACATTGAAATATATACGAATAGAGATTTGCGTTTTATGCTCCCTTTTGAGAATAATAAGTAACGTGTCCCGAATCGGCGAGCAGGAAAAATCGAAAATCAATCACGCAACAAACGCCGCCGCTCCCTAAAAACGTCGAAGGGATGAAAAACAAAGACGGTGCCCGCCAAACATTCCGTATGATGACAGTGTCATGTGCCTTTACATTTCATGTTTATATTTTTAGTTTATTTTCTATTGAACATGACGATGACGCATAGCAAAATTCTGATACAGGAGTCCGGACTAGAACCGATCGAAAAAGACGACATCGCCCTGATTTTCTGTACGTACCCTCAAATATTTACAAGTCATCTTTATGGAAATTGACCGCAAATCGGATTCTCCCCCCGACAGTCATGACGCTGGAAAACACGTTCGACCGCGACGCCAACATTTCTTTGACGATGGTCAAGTGCGCAGAAAACGGCCCTTATCCGGATTCGTCCGGCCATTTCGCCCTCATAGGGGGCGACATGGGCACCCTTTACAGCCGCAAAACCAAAAACGTCACCATGATTTACCCGAATTTAGTAAGGAAACCGCCAAAAGCAATCGAAAACTCCTCAATTCCATTTGCAGTATTTACGCGGCAGATCCGGCCAATGTTTGATCTCCATAAATTACCAGACGACTGAGTACTCGGACAGCGTCCAAAAGACCGTACAATTCGGCACTTCCAGTTCCTATTCAGACTCGAGTAAATTACCTAAATCCCCCGCAATATCGAATACTAGAAGAGAATATTTCAGATGAGGCGCATTTAAGGTGCAGGACAATGGATCAGGACGATTCGGAATCGTGCCAACCAGTAGATTGCGTAGTCAAGTACTCTTCGAAGAGGAGCTACTTTAATTCTGATCTCCAGACTTGCGGCGATATTCCGGATTGCCCTTTCGACACCCTTTTCCTTCCAGACAGCGACACCTGCAGGAAATTGGATTCACCCGTTTGCAAAAACGATTTGCAGTTACTGGAGGATGGTCGATTCGAAAAACTAAGTGCTATGAACGATTTGGTACTTATTCCAGCCTTGAATCATGAAAAAGCCTTCGATTTTCACGCGATTTCTAGGTGAACTTCATGTGTCATCACGGTAAAATCGATAATAAAACAGGGATCTGTATTTGCGATGACGGTTGGGTCACTTCCGCCTGCTCCGAAGGGCCTTATCAACCCACTTTAGGGCTTTACCACATGTGCAACATCCAGATGAGCTCGTGGCAGGACGCGAATCAGCAAAAGATGGTTATGACGGTTTTGGCAATCGTGGTATTTAATTCTACTAGAATTGGGGTGGCAATAATTAAAGAAATGGGTCGAAATTCCAGATTTTGGCTCTAGCGATTTTGGCGAAAATGCTGATAGCGTTGTGCATTTTGAACTGGTGCTGCAACTGGTTGAGATCCAAGAGGAGATCGGACGAAGAAATCTGCGACCTTTATCGATGCCCTCACATGACCTGCGGTGACGAGTCTTGTTCGCCCCAAATCCCCGGCGACGAAGACAGGAGGTCGTCGAAAACCACCCGCGTCTCGTTTTGCAAATTCGACGAGATCAGTTGCTGCACTTCCGGTGACACGGAAATCAGTCTGAGTAACGCCACCGGAGCTTACGATTCTACCACAGACGTCGACAGTGATAGCACTTTTAAGAGTGAGGCGTCTTGTCAGTGTACCAATTGATAGAGATAAGCTATGTATTTATTATTAAAAGCATATTAATATTGTATACAGAGAGGATCATTGACTGCATAACTCTTGGCCGTCTAAAGCGTGCACCAATTTGACGACGGTGCCTCTTTTGATCACGTGAGGGATGGTTTTTGGCACCATCGCGATGCAATCGATTATCGGGCAGACGGATAGGCACATGGTACAACCGGTACAATCATCGGTTACATGAGGAATGTGCGTTTCCGGGTCGAATTCTATGGCTTGATAACCGGAATCGTTACAAGCCATGTAACATTTACCGCAATTGATGCACATATCCTAAAAGAAACCATTAATAAACCATCTAGTGATTGGGTGATCCGGTACTTACATCATCGATCAAAGCTACGACTTGTTTAGTGTTGTCCAGTTTCTTGTAAGCTCCAATTCTAGGCAAAGCACGCCCTATGATGTCCCCAACTTTTAGGACCTTATTGGAGATGGTACCGTTTTTGATTTGGGAAGGGTACCCGTTTTCGGCACCATCATGGTGCGGTACTATCAAAGACTCGTCGATTTTACCATCTTGTCTCGATTTCGCTAAATATTCTTCTCGCTCTTTTAAATACGGTCCAAAATGGGGTAGACGTTTACCGTTTCGTACCACCCCAGGAACGGGTTTGCCCTTTTGGTGCTTGAAAGTGGGAGGGCTTTGGCCGTCCCAATACGGAAGGCGCCCTTCCAAATACAAGAGGGCTTTCAACCCGGTGCAGTAATCGTCGATTAGGGTGAAATCCTGGTTTTGAATAGCACTGCAGATTTGTACTACCGACGCCCCGCATTGGATGAATTGATGGGCGACGTCTGCAGAATCTATTCCTCCTATCCCCAAAATCGGGAAGCCTGGAATTGCATTGGCTATGGCGGAAACTGCCCTCAATCCCATAGGTCTGGTTGCGTTTCCGCTTACGCCACCGTAAGTCGTACGCTTATCTGAACCGATTGAAGGCCATGGGTAACCGCTAGAATTAATCCCCATTAATCCAGAAATGGTGTTTATTGTGGAAACCCCGCTGGCACCGCCTTCATGAGCGGCTTTTGCAATGTCGACAACGTCGGTGATGTTGGGTGTCAACTTGACGAAGAACGGGATTTTTACGGCGGATCGAACCCACCGGGAAATTCCTTTGACTAATTCCGGTTTTTGGCCACACGCTAAGCCCATTCCGGATTCGCCCATTCCATGAGGGCAACTTAAATTGAGTTCTAGGGCGTCCGCCCCTGCGTTTTCCGCCATTTTCGACAGCCTCTTCCAGTCTTGTTCGTTATAGGAGCACATTATGCTCGCGATTACGATTTTCGTCGGGAAATCCGCTTTCAATTCGGTTATTCCTTGAAGCCAGTAAGTTGTGTGCTTTTCTGATATAAGCTCGATGTTGAGGAAGGAGCCTTGCTGGGGGCCGTAATTTTGACCGGAAGTGGTACCGCGGATTATTCTCGGGGAGACGTTCGTGACTAAATCCTGCAAAATCGAGGGTATAATTTCGTGTTTTTTTAGAGTTTTTGAAGTTATACTTTTTCTAAAGAGAAGGTTTTAGTGACTGTGTAGCCCCAGCCTTGTTCGAAAGCTCTGCGGATCATCGCGGTACTGGTAGCTGGGGGAGCTGACGCTAATCCGTAGGGATTTTCGAATTTTATCCCGCACATTTCTACGGATATGTCGACGTCGTCGATTTCCGTGTAGAATAAGGGAAGTCGAGGCTTAGTATGCGAGGGGATCCCCTAAAATACGTTATTGTGGAGTATTTTCTAAATTATTTTTCTAATGATAAGTACTTGGAGATGGCAATGGATGTACCAAGCGGCAGTTTTACCGTCGTTTACGGCCTCTACGGTAGTTTCGGCAACTCCGGCTAAATCTCCACCGCACCAGACGGAAGGGTGAGAAGTTTGCATAGTATTCAGCTCAACCACTGGTAAGTTTTGGTCGTTCAACTGCAGAGGTTTTAGAGCTTCCACAACTGTAAATTGAATTACACATCTCAAAGTCAATATTCCGATTTCGAAAGCACATGTAAATGGCGATCTTGGGATGATTAAAAGAATGAGAAACTGATGGAAACTCGAAAATGAAAATAAATTGAGAGAAAGACGATTCTTTCAGTATACAAAATTCTGGATGGAATATGAAAAATACTTATTCAAATTCAAGAATCTTCCAAAAATAGAAATTGTGTGACCTTTTCGAGGGTCCTATACTGTACCACCCTGCATAAAGCAAATCCTACCCTCTTTATCTTCCAGCCCAGATCCGAAAGCAGAGATGAGGTAATTGGCTTTAATGGTTGTCAACTGCTCCTCATCTTGGATCCATTTCCCGTCCTCCAGCTGTTCGTTCCTGCTGAAAGTGACGGATTGGATTTTCCCGTTCTTCACGTTGACCTTATACGGAGACAAAAACGCGACCAGTTCGCACTTTTCCTCGATCGCTAGCGTCACTTCCTCCGGAACCGCCCGGATATTGCTGAAACCCCTCCTGAAAACCACGAAGACTTTTCTGGCGCCGCATCTCAAAGCGGAAGTGGCGCAATCGAAAGCCGTATCGCCCGCACCCAAAACGATCACCGTCCCTTTCAAATTCGGCAACTGTTGGCCGATTTTGCAGCCGCAAATTCCCGGTTTACTCGCCTTTGCCACTTTCGGCAAAAACGTCTTCGAGGTGAAGAAACCCATTTCCGGGGTCAAAGCCCGGAAAAGCGGGTTGATTTTGGGTTCCGGAAGACCAATCCCTAAGAAAACCGCTTTAGAATCCTTCAAGAGCCCTTCCAACGTCAAATCTTTGGCGTTTAAAGAGCGACCGGTTTCTATTCGCACCCCTAAGTCTTTCACCAGTTGAATTTCGAAATTCACCAAAGATATCGGTAAGCGATATTGCGGAATTTCTGAGGCGCTATAAAATATTATATGAAATATTATAATTTCTTAGACATATTTTCATAATATGCAACCTTAATCCTCCCAAGATGTCCTGTTTTTCGAAAATGGTCAAATTATTGTAGCCCAGTCGCCCCAAAAACGTGGCGCATGATAACGAAGCCGGTCCTGCTCCAATTAGGACGATTTTGCTGTCGGGGTTTTCGGGGGTGGGCGTTTTGGGGTCGCGTTTCTGTTTCACCCCCATTTTGCTGAAAATCTCGGTGGCGAATTGCTGCAGCCCCCCGATGTTGATGGCGCCCTCTTCGGAGGCCTGGAGGTTGCAACCCCCGACGCAGAGGTCGCTGGTGGGGCACACCATCCCGCAGGTGATTCCCAGGGGGTTGTCGGAGAAAATCGCCTTGGCGGCCCCGTAGTAATTCTTGTTGGCGATGCTGGTGATGAAGGATTTGACGTCGAGCTGGGTCGGGCAGGATTTTTGGCAAGGGGCGTCGGCGCACTTCAGGCATCGCGACGCCTCCTTCAGGGCGCCCCTTTCGCTCAGAGTCGTCGGTTTTATGTCGGAAAAGTCGTTTTCCAAGCTGGGACAGGTCTATAAGAGACGGCCGACATGTTTGATTTTTACTTTTTGTGAATAATTTGAGATAACGGACTTAATTGTTCGATTTGCTGGTAAGTAGTAAATACCTGACAAGTTTTATCGGCGTTTCGCTTCCAGTGCTGTTTGTTTAGCTTTGTCGCACTCGAAGGCACCAAATTCGAGTAATAGCGCACTCGTGGATTCAGCAATAATAAGTTCTGGAATGGAAAAGTACCTAATAATTTGCAAAAATTCTCTATAGAAATCAAAATTTCAATTTTCTGGAAAAATTCTCAATATTCCAAACAAGTTTTTTTACTTAATCCCAATAGGCTTCCGCATTAATAGACATCCTACTGATAAACGCGTTATCAGACTATGGTAATTAAGTGATAATACCTATCAATTCTCTATCTCACGCCGACCTCGTTTGAGTATTCTATTGAAAATTCAATATTTACCTCAATATCTGGTAGATCCACACTAATTTTATCCATAATGGTAAAATCCTGCTGATATTAAGAAAATAGAACGTAACTACTCCCTTGTTGCTGATCGACTATTACAAGTTACAATACAATTGCGATTGAGTAAGTAGCTATCACAAAGAGCACGTAATAAGTAGTGTTGAAGGTTAATACATATCTGGTTGGTCAATTTGATTAATGAAATGGATTTCTGTAAATATGTGTACACATTGATAAGAAGAGTCCAATTCCAACAAAAGCAGTAAGTATTAGGACCAATTAAAACTTGTGTTGTGTAACTGATGAAGAAATAGAAATAAATAGTTGGAGACATTTCAGATATCTTTATTCTATAAATCTTAATATATTTCTATAATATTTAGTATTTACAAAATACACACAGTCCTGTTATAACATATGATCACACACTTATCCATTTAATTTAGTAAATGTACCGGCGGTCCAACGTAATCGTATTATTTTTTTGTAATAATTTTTTCTACAAAGCTGTGAGAGAATTCCCAGCCCCGCACAGAAACACTTACTGTACGCTTAGACAATGAAAAAGCAATTGGAGGAATAGAAAAATATAGAACGTATTTTTGCGATCATAAAGTAGATACAATTAGAACTTTAATAAAATTTAAAACGCTAAACAAGTAACATAAGGGGTTTCCTCAAGCATATTTACAAATATTGAGCTCTCCAGTAATTTACCGTCATCATCATCACACTGTTGTCATTTCTATGGTGGTTACCTACACATCTCTAATAGCCGAGAATCCACTGGAAAGCGACCGTTCGACTCTACTCTAAGTAAAAAACTGTACAGTGAACAATTTATCCGATAACAATTGCAATAATTCATTAATTAATCAACTAAAAATTCAATTTGATTTGGTTCCTTTAGTAAACTTCAAGTATTACGCTGTATAGGGGGCCAGCAGTGCCGCCATATTTGACATAATTATGACGGATGCAAGAAGACACTCCAAGCGTACTGTCAAAATCGTTCAATATGGCGACTTCGCAAGCGCCCGATTATAATCAAACTACCGCGACTCCACCTACTTATAATACTTTAACGACTTTTTAATTTTGTCAAATTTGAACGCGTTCATCATTTCCTCGCCTCACACCCTTTTATTAATATTATAATGCTTAGTTAGTTGCAATTTGCAATTCGAGAGAGATCAAACACTAACCTTGAAGTTCCCACAAGAGAAAAAAATCTACAATTATTATTTCGTTCCCTAACAATAAATGCAACGTTGACAGTAATAATATAATAGTAATCATAATAGTAGATAATAATAAAATAATAAAGTAAATTATAAAAGGAAAAAAAAAGTGAAACGTGAAGAACAGCTATTAATCACATTTATCCATAATTATTAACATTTTTTTTTAGTTCTTAGCCTTCCTAAAATGAACGATATCTTGATTGATAATCAATTATCAAACGGAAATAACGAATTCAAGTTGAAAAAGACTCTGGCAAAATTGATAACCGGTCTAAGCATAGACGTGTGCGGCAGAGGGGCCTAATTTTACAGGAGGACGCACCTGCGCCTCGGCTTCACCTGCATAACCGGGCACAGGACCGCCCTTATGGCCTCGTCGAACACCGTTTTCAGTCCCTTTTGTGTCAACGCCGAACACTCCAAGTACTTGACAGCGCTGATCTCTTTGGCCATGGCAAGACCCTGCAAATCAAAAATCACTCTTAACATTTTCCTGCAAAAATCCCTAAATGACAGTATAATTCATTTCATGCGTACGCCACTGATCTACGTCAAAAAGTGACAGATAACACAATTTGACAGCTCAAAGGGGAAAATCACCTGTGGATATGTAATGGGGGCCAACTTCTTATCCTTGAGCTTCTCGATGGTGTTCCTGTCATCACGAAGATCCAATTTCGTCCCCACCAGGATAATGGGCGTATTGGGACAGTGATGTCTCACCTCCGGATACCATTTAGCCCGGACGTTCTCAAATGATGCCGGATTAACCAGCGAGAAGCATATGAGAAAGACGTCCGTCTGCGGATAAGACAGCGGCCTCAAACGATCGTAATCCTCTTGACCTGCCGTGTCCCACAGCCCCAAATTTATGGGCTTCCCGTCGACCATCACATTGGCCGAGTAGTTGTCGAATACCGTCGGGATGTACTCGCCGGGGAAGGCGTTCGTCGTGTAGCTGATCAGCAGACATGTCTTACCGACGGCTCTGTAAGTAGAAATTGGGGTTATTGTCTTTAAGCAGCCCTAAAAGGGGTCGAAGAAGCGCCGGAGGCACCGTATGAGTCACGATTCCTATCCCATATGGGGTTGTGAGTAATTAAACGTTATTTCCTTGGGTCTAAAGGTTGCGACCGCGCTTAATCACCGCCTAACGTTTGTTTACACGTCTTTATCCCAGCGATAAGCTGGATAAGGGACGTGTGTCTTGATCGGTTTTTTTCTTTAGGGGGGTCACTTTGGGGGGCACTTACCCGTCACCTACGACGACACACTTTATTGCCTGCATCTTTGGGGGGAGTTTTCGTGCGTTTCGGGACTTGTTCGGTGGTTCCGCGGAAAGCTTCTATGATTATTATGGGTGTGTGTCAAATTGATAGGACCGTACAAGGCCACGAATGCACTACACTGTACCGCAGCGAACGCATCCACTTCCAGCGAAGACTGTCCTCATTTAGGGCGTACACTCGATAAGTTCCCGATAAAATTGGTCGAGTTTTGAGGAAATTCGCGTCGAAACGGGAAAATCGCCTCGGAAATGCCACACGTAGAGATGACAAATAACCTGTCAAAACGGGCACCTCTTTACTTCCAGGGCTGCCAACTGACGTTTCTCGGGAGGTCAACGCCGAAAGGTAACCAGAAATTACGTCACGAACGAGCTAAATTCCGGGAAATGTAGCCGGCTGAGGTCTGATAACGATTTTACTGATAAAGGACGTCAGCGACCCGGAAATAATCTATTACATCGCACAAATCGCCGCGTTTCCTCCGTAATTAATCACCATCATTTCGACAGTTGGCTGCACCCTCCCGAAAAAAAACCCTAAATCGATGGAGCATCAGCAAACTCAAATAGGACGGGTTTTCCCCGAAATTTTCGAGATCACCCTTATCACATACTCATACTTGATATTATACTCGATACTACACCTGAACCAAGATAATACGCCAATTTCCAAAATCGTTATCTCATCTTCTAATAATAAACTATGATGACAGGTATAAATACTGCTCAATAAATTAGAGCTTTTATTGTGTATTCAGTAACTTATAAGGATCGTTAATAATTTAATCGTCTCTCCAGGTGACCTCAACTTCGTCCGTCCTGAATCTCTGGGTGATAAAGCACTCCTCCCATTTCATCCTGGTCCCAGATTTGAACATCTCAGCCCCGGCATGTGCAATCATCACTCCATTATCGATGCAAAATCGTTCATCAGTCGCGAAAACTTTGGCCCCTCTCTCTTCACACATCACCCCCATCATCTCTTGCAATCGCTCGTTGCAGCCGACACCTCCGACGATTAAAACCTCGCCAGAGCCGCAATGCGCCAACGCTCTTTCGGTGGTTTCAATCAGCATAGCGAAAATCGTCTCTTGGAGGGAGAAACACAAGTCTTCCAGGGTATAACCGTCCTGCAAAAGTTGCTCCGCTCTTTCCTCCATGTAACTGAGTATCCCCGAAAAGCTCACATCCATCCCTTTGACGCAGTACGGTAACTCGAGGAATTTCCTGCCTTTTTTCGCCATCTGTTCGATGTTGTAGCCAGGACTAGGATCGTTGGATAGTTTCAAAACTCTAGCGAATCGATCTAAACAGTTACCGACGGCTATGTCGATAGTTTCGCCGAAAATCCGATATCTTCGTCTTGAGTAGGCGATCACTTGGGTGTTTCCACCGCTGACGTAGAGTACTGTCGGATTGTTGGCCCCCGTGATGAGACGCCCCATCTCGATATGGCCTATGCAGTGGTTCACACCTATCAGAGGTTTATTCCATAACTGTGCCACAGTTCTCGCGACTATTGCGACCGAAACTAGGGGTGCCCCCATTCCGGGGCCCTTTGTGTAGCAGACAACATCGATCTGTTGTGGGGAGATCTCGGCTTGACTTAGCGCCTCTTTTAGGACAAGTATGACGTTTTTGCGGTGGTGTTCGGCCGTTTCTCTGGGCAGGAAACCCTCGCCTGGGGGTGTGATGTAGGTCCTTCTGCAATTCGAAAGGACTTTTCCGTCTTGTATCACCCCTATTCCGAGCTTGTTGGCGCTACCTTCGAACCCTATAGCAATTACCATTTTTAATCGGTCTAGTTGCGTACTTCCTGGAATCAAATGTATTTACTTGATTTAATGACGATTATTTATTGGAAATTACATAAAATTGGGCTCTTTTTGAAGAAATTCACCGGTTTTCGACTTTTGACAGCTGTCACTGTCACGCCAAAATTTGTAGGTTATGTTGTCAAAACAAAAACATAACGAGTCTATGGCTTTGCGATGACGGATCGTTGGAGTAATGGTCCGTAAGGGATAATCTGACAATCAGCTGATCGCTTGGCGTCTGTCATCAGAGTATACAAGCAGTGTTCAGAAATTTTGTAACGGGTTTTCTCCACATTCGCTCATCTTCTGTTACAGGTCTTTATATGGCATTTTTCATACATATCGTTACGGACATAGACAGTCATTATTTCTCACCCGATACCAGTTTGCTTCTGCATGACAAAGAAATAATTTTTTTTTAGCTACTTTGTATACTTTAATGACAGACGCCAAGCGATCAGCTGATTGTCAGATTATCCCTTACGGACCATTACTCCAACGATCCGTCATCGCAAAGCCATAGACTCAAACATAACCCTACTTTTATCTGTCAGATTTTTGAACTTTTTGCCCTTGACTCGGTGGTGATTTTGCACAAAATTGTAATGAATTTACATTGAAAATCATCAAAAATGGTGCCCACGTTTGCTTTATATCTGGTTCCCACTTTATTGGTGCTGTACGGGATTAGAAAATTGCAAGAACGAAAATGGGGCGCCTGTAAGAACTCGGTGAGGCTCGATGGTAAAGTCGCCCTGGTGACCGGGGCTAACAGCGGGATCGGATTCGAAATCACCAAAGAACTGGCACGCAGAGGAGCCAAAGTTATCTTGGCTTGTCGTAATTTGCCTCTAGCGCAAGAAGCGATTTCGAAAATTAACAACCAACTTCAGAAACCCACAAATTTGGTTTGTAATGATAGAATAAATCGCTCCTTTATTTTAAATTTCCATGACTGATTCCAGATTGCTTTGGAGTTGGATTTGGCCTCTTTGAAGTCCGTGCAAATATTCGCTAGAGCCGTGCAAAAGGAGTGCTCAGAACTCCACATTCTAGTCAACAACGCTGGAGTTTCCTACCCGAACAAGCTACTGCATTTCACGCACGACGGATTCGAGGCTCATTTCGGAATCAACCATTTGGGGCATTTTCATTTGACCAACTTGCTATTGGATAAACTGAAGAAATCCGCACCCAGTAGAATCGTAATCATTTCTTCGTCTCTTCATCAACAGGGACAGATTAAATTCGGCCAAATCGAACAGCCTCAGAGTATCGATCTGTCTCAAAAGCCAAAATTGTACGCAGACTCCAAACTGGCCAATGTTTATTTCTGCAAAGAATTGGCCAAAAAACTCGAGGGAAGTGGTGTTAGCACTTTTGCCGTTTGTCCGGGTTGGGTTTACACTGGCCTATTCAGACACTCTATTAAATGGTACCATTATATCTTAGTCTTTCCTATAGCGTTTTTATTCATGAGGAGTCCTAAACAAGGTTCTGAAACTCCTCTGTTTTGTATTACTGAACCCAATTTGGAGAGCAAATCTGGGTTGTTGTTTAGAGATTGTAAAGAATTTAAATCTAGACTGGATTTTGATGCTGGAGTTTCTGAGAAACTTTGGGATGAATCTCGGAGACTTGTACTCATAAAATCTGAATAATAAAGCGATAATTTAAAAATAAAGCGTTTCTTTTCTATCAATTATTTAATTACCAATAATTTTCGGTTGAATCAAAAATTGCCAATTGAAGAAGTTGAATTTTGAAACAATAAAATAAATTGTGTGGTGGTTTTATTAACATATTTTGTATTTATCATTTATAGGTAGTTATATTTAAAATATCATTCACACGATTTTTGTTCATTACAAGCGATCATACTTAACATATTATATACAAATATTACACTGATGACCATTTAAAACTTATGTAATCAAGTTCTACTTGATTTCACGTTTTTCACAAGAATATGTGAATAATCTCGAGAGATGTTGAGAGCAAATATGAAACTAATCTCGACATCCCTCGGTTTTTCTTATCATTTCCAAGAAAAAAGGCAACAATTTCACAGCATCGCAACTAATAAAGAATTTGAGAACTACACCATAAAGAGAACCATTCCAATGATCATCTTCGATATTTTTCGATAATTTCACGAATCTGGGAGGAGTATCATTGGCTAACACCTTCTCTGAGCCCTTGAGGAAGCGGAGTCAGTGATACTTCCGAGGATTTCACCTTTTCGCGAGTGTGAATTTGTTGCCTCTTTTTAATTAATGTAGGTATGTACGTAGACAATTTTATTTTACACGAGGGGATGGGGTTCACGAAACGACACCATTTCGATATTTTATTGAGAATTCTCAAAATCGTTAAGATTATTCGGTACAGTGGCGTTCCGTTCGACATTTTTTTTTGTATTCTTCTTGGACACATTAAACGGGGTGAAAATTCTGCTGAATATTAAAATATCTACCTATTATAATAGCGAAAGACTTTTAAAAAGCCTCAAAATTATTAATCGACCGAAACGAAATATGAAATCGATTTTTCCAATTATTCTCTATAATTTATGATTGATATTATAAAACATTAATTATGATATTATAATGTATCTGATGTTTTATTTTTCTAGACGTTTTTCGTGTGGTTTTCATGTTTTGTCTTAGTAAAGAGTTCCAAGAATTTGTTGAACTGTATTGTCATTACTATGATGCCGTGTTATTTACATCGGGTGTCGAATTGATGGCAGTACATAGTGCAATCCAGTACCGAACGATTCGACTATACTTTCCTTCCTCTATCTCTCCCAGTTTTATTATTATTAATAAGAATTATCGATAATCATAATAAGAAAGAGATAATGAAAAAGTTGGCGTAGAGTTCATGTTTCAAAAGAGAGACAAACCCGCGCCATTTTGGAGACATGAAATACCGCCAAACTGACTCCATCTTGTTCTCCAAATGAGCCACAGTCAGGTCAGGTGAGTAATGATGACAGCAATGTGTGGCCCAATCAGGCAAAAGAGTTAAATGTTACAATAAAACCGATAAATAAATAAAACAAAAAAAAAAAGTTAAATAAAAATTGATAGTACAGTCTCGTTAGATTGTTGTCAAGTGTGTTTTGTGGACACACTTTATTCGTATTTTCAGTCCGCTCCCCAGTCAAAAGTAGTGTTCACAACCCTTTTCTTGTTGAGCACTTGAAACTATTTTTTTTCCTTTAAAATTTTCGAGTCCGAGTCTCACTGAAATTTTTACGATATCAATTTCAAATTTCAATAATAAATAAGGTTTCCCATTTCGAACCAGGCGAAGAGAACTTTATCGTGACAACAGGATAAACCAACTCTAATAATGATAATCATAATCATGAAATGCTTATACATTAAATCACAGACATTTTTAATCTAGAATAATAATTAATAATAATAATAATGTTTTGTAGTATGTCAAGTGGGTGCTAAAAATAAATAAAAACAATAAAAATCGATATAAAAAATAAATTTGCGGTTTTTAGTGATAGTATACCTAATGGAGTAGAGCGCAAAATATTGACTCTTACCATTAGAGCAATAAAAAGGGACGTACCAACTTTATCCATTGGCCTAAGTCATTCCAGATAAAAGTTAGAAAAACCGACAAGAAGAAGAAAACGACAGACCCTGTATTAAAAGCGATTCTCATTTCTAGCAGAGTAAGCCAAGACCAAGACCGTCTCTCTGTCTCTGTCTTTCTAACGGCTGTAAAAAGAGACAGATAGATGGTCTGTCATCGCGATCCACTGGAAATGAAAACCGCTTTGAATCTGCAGTCCTCAAAAGTTCCAAAACTAATGGATCAATCTGGGGAAAAAAAATTCCTCTCAACTTAAGAATGTGGTAGGTCCCTTGTTTCGCACCAGTCGACAGAGTCAAAATCTTCCTTTCTAGTGGTACAGCAGTGACAGAAATGAGAAGTATCGAGTGAAAATAGGGGAGATGACATTTGCAAACTAATATCGTAAAACGTAACGCGTTCTGGATCACATGCCGTGCCTGCCGCCGCACGCGCCGCACCTGACGCCGCACCAGTGGCACACCTTGAGCGGCGGATAGAGCCAGAGGCACGGCACCAGCACCGACAGCAACGTCAGACAGAGCCACCGCCTGGTGCAGTTCTCGTCGCTCTTGCAGACGCACGGGTTCTGCGCGAACTCGCCCTCCGGGTCGGCGGCGCAGTGGTAGCACACGCACTGCGCGCACTTCATGCACGACACCGCCTCGATGCACGAGCGCACGCAGTCGGGCGCGTACTCGCACGAGCCGCGCGCGTTCTTCTCGGCCGAGTACAGCTCGTGGCAGTGCCGGCACACCGCCTGCGCCTTGCCTCCTCCCTTCTGCCGCAACTTTTGCTGCTTGAGCGGCAACGGAGGCTGCTGCTGCTGCTGCTGGTGTTGCGACGACGCCATTTCCGGACTGGACTTCTTCAGACTCGACTGAGAGCCGCGCCTACCCAAAGACGACTTGTGTTCCTCGACCACCGGGTAAATGTACTCGTGGACCGCAGTCAGTTGCACATACGAATAGTTTTCACCTGTCAAAACGACCCTCATTGAAGTGAGCATATGGCATGAGGCGGAAGATTGGGGTGCTGCATGAGAGAGACAAGGATGGGGGTATAGTCTTTCCAAAATAAACTGGCCATCACGTGACCCCCAAAGTACCTGTCATTAGTCAATGGTTACCAATGTTTTTCAATCAAATTTTCATTAGCAACTTAGGTCACGTGATATCTATCCTTGTCTCTCTCATGCAGCACCTCGATCTTCCGTCTCATGCTCAGCTGAAAACCCGAAATTATCGACTGCAACCAGTTATATTACCTTTATCCCCTTTTATGGGGTCGAAAGTGCCCTGTCTGGGCTCGAGGAGTTTGTCCCGTCCGATGTAGTTGACCCCGCGCATGTGCTCCGTGCCTTTGGTGCTGGAATCGCTGGAACTGCGCGAGTCTTTCGGTTCGTGAGGTAAATTCAGAGTCTGCAATAACGAGGAAGATGACAAAAAATCGGTTATGGGGAATTTCGAAAAGACTGACCATAAAGACGTCGTCGTCTCCCACGTCTTTCGGGAGTTTTTGTAGCGGCGAAGAGGGAGAAGTTTCCGCAAAACCTGAAAGACCCGAAATTCAGTAAAGCGTCTCATAAAACTATTTCGTATTTGCGTGGACACATAAACTGGACTATTTACGTTCATTAACCGTAAATAAGGCGTAATTAGACTGAATTTACCGAATATCATGCACTCTAGTACAATGGCACTCACCATGGAGGAATCCCGTAGTAAGGAAGCAATGGAAAAGATGCAAATAGAGCAGATAAGAAATATTACTTACATTCTATGTGCTAAACTGTGACTATATTAACGTTACGATTGAAATAGGGGAAAAAGAGTTTAGCACAATCGACTCTCAGATTTTGAAACACAATCAGATGACTCTTTTCGATTTTTATTCATTATTAATTGTTTCTAAATCGAAAGTCCCCTTACCGTCCAGCAGTTCCTCGACGGCGGCCCTCACGCCCTTGTCGAAGGCCCGAGCGTCCGCGGCCGTCTGAAAAGTGAGTCCGAATTTCTTGTCCCCGGTCTTCCAGTGGTGGAAAGTTGGCATGACCTTGTTGTACTCGAAGTCCTTTTTGATGGTGCAACTCAGAACGACCTAAAATCGAATCCATTGAAAATCCCAGATCTATCAAGAAAAAGATAGGTAGTACCGATTGATCGCTGATCCTTTTGCCGTAGATGAGATAGTCGTGCTTGGGTTTGGCCAAAGGGTCGGGCCCGGGGGGCCCGGCCGAGGGGCAGGGCCGGGGCCTTTTCCGGACCGAGACGTTGCTGAGGCCCCCGCCGCCCAGCGGTACCCAACACTCCGAACTATCATCCCTAGACATCACCTGTGCACGCACGCGCACCAAGTAATTGCCACTGCAACACCGAATTTCGATACAAATTAATAATTCGTCCATTGTAAACACAGGACATGAACTTTCAACTCGATAAATTATCGCCCAACACGAATGTTTATTATTTCCATCGAAAAGATAACATCCGAATTGAGAGAGGTACGGTATCAAAATAATTCACCGTGGAAAATATAATGCGGGGAATATCCTCCACTACGGAGCACCTGAGTGAAAACACTAAAAACATCATTAATTCTTAAATGGTCTGAAATTGATTCGTGGACGGAAAATTGCTTACATTCACGATTATCAGTTGACATCCACTTATCCTCTATCTAATTGGAGACTCGCGATGCGAATTGATCACGGATGCAACAAAAATTGGAAGAATACGAAACGGCATCAAATAATATTTACTTCATCAATTCTATAAATAACGTTTTGTTTAAAGTACCATTAAAGTTACGTTAACGATTAGCATTTATACAGGGTGTTATAAACTTACAATGCTTTTTATCTCTGAAATAGATAAATAGCAATTTCGAAAGGCTTTCCAATGATGCGTCCCAACATGAGTATATTTTCATTGAAAAATGTCAAAAGTAAGGGGTAATATATCAATTTGGTTCCCCCACCGTATCCTAGGGCAATTTTCGATGCCCCATTTCGTTTCAGTTTTCAAAACACCCGGTACGTATTTTCCGAAGGATTAAAATCCCATTCACCCGCCGATCCCAGTGACAAACACCACAACGCGCTTTCTTCAATGAAAACACAATCAATCAATGAAGGCGTCGTTCGCTCCACATTATATCATTAAACCGGATTAAACCGTCAAAACCGACCTCCGGAGACGCGAAAAAGACGAAATCTGTAATAAACCACCCCATTCAACAAATTCCACCAAGAAAATCACAAAAAAACCATCGAAAAAACGAAAAAAAAAATATTCAAATTTTATATTTTTTTTGGGGGGGCGACTTACTGAGGGGGCCCGTGCACGGTCACTTCCGCGACCTCGACGGGGACGTCCGCGTCGGAGCACGCCACCATCGGGGGCGAGGAGGTCAGTTTGAAAGTCCGGTGCACATCCGGAAACCGCCGCCAACACTGTGAAGACTACGATGACGATCCGACCCGGAGGATTCGGCCGACCAGGAAGAGACGATATTGACGTCATCAACCGACCCCCACCGCCGACGCCGACACCTCCCACCCCTCCCGATCCTACCCCCACCACGCCCGCACGTGCCCCCCAAATATAGGTAACTGGGTGGAAAGTTCAACGGCCGTGCACGAGCGAAAACGTCACGCTTTTCCATACATCCTCCCCATATCCGCTCAGTTTCTATTAATATGCCCCCCCTAAAATCATCCAGTGACACCCTGTAAAAATTGGGGGTTTTGGCCCCCCCTGGAAAACTAAAGGCGCACCCGTTTAATTCGATTCGAGTCCGGCCCGGTGACCCAAACACCCCCGCACCTTTCGAGGGTGGCAAACTTCAAAGCGAAGGGTGCACGGCATTTCGTTACGTCATAGGAAGAATAAGGCGCTCTAATTTTAGACCGCCGCATTAATAACGACATTAGGCACGGAATCGACCCGAAGAGGGGGCGCCTCCCGCCCCCTGTAATTACGATCTGTTTATGCACTCAGAGTTCGTTCATTCATTCGCCACTTGCCACTTCATTCAACATTTCGACTGCACATGAAAGTCAAAGAGATAAATTCGAAATCTCGATCAATCATTTTCTTCGTGCCAGAAATAGGCGCATTTTTCCGGGATGATAATTTATATGCCGATCCTGCAGCCGGAGAGCTCAATGGATAATTGGGTCGCCCCCCCGCGAAGTGCGGGAAAAATCACGAGCAGGGGAAGCGGTGACGTCAACGTGGTGGAAATTCGGAATGGAGCGAATTTCCTGCGATATACAGGGGGGGGGGGGGGGGGGGGGCGAACGAGTGGGGGGCTCTATGGCGAATTCTCTTGACGTCATCCTTGAACTGGAACTGGTGCAGCTCGCCCGCTTTTGACCCAGAGAGAGGAGCATCACGAAGGTATGAATGGCCCGCCACTAGGACGACAACCCCTTCCTAAATGGGTCATCACCCCCCAGGACGAGCTAAATATAGATCCGGAAGTAGGCCACGACCCCCTCCTCTACAGGGTGGCGCGGAATCATATGCTCTCGGAGCTCCAAGGGCCGCAAATCTCCGGGAAACTGATGTAATTTCAGTCCTCTTTTCTTGAGTACCCCTGTATACGAACGGTTTTTCAATCGAGTTGCCATGATCTATGTCTCTGTCACTGTCTATCTAATGCTTATAAAGTGAGACAGAGATATGGTCATAGCTAACTCGATTCATAACCCCTTAGTACACTCGGTATACTCATATCTTTGCAACCGCAGAAAAAAAATAGAAAATAAAATTCCGAAAATTTCAAAGTGCTGTAACTTCCTTTATTAGTCGAGCTATCGAGTCGAGTAAGGCGGGAATCGCTTAGTTAGCTCAAAATCTATCAGGAAAAGTGTCTAGATTTGGATTTAGACAATATTTGGTAATTTTTCTATTTTAGAAAATTTTGAAGACATTTTCATCAAAAATTTCAAAGTGCTGTAACTTCCTTATTGGTCGAGATATCGAGTCGAGTGAGGCGGGAATCGCTTAGTTAGCTCAAAATCTATCAGGAAAAGTGTCCAGATTTCGATTTAGACGACATTTAGTGACTTTCCAATTTTCCAAAATTTTGTAGACATTTTTGTTAAAAATTTCAAAGTGCTGTAACTTCCTTGTTAGTTGAGATATCGATGAAAAATTTAAAAGGACTCGCAATGGAGTCATCAGGAGCGGGAAAATTCGTCTAATATTGGCGTATCATTGGAAAAAAAGACTAAAATTTTCATTTTTCGAGTCCTACCGGGCACAGGAACCCCACATTTTTCTAGTATTTGGCTAAAAACTTTCGGGAAATTCTTGAAATTTCCAAAAATTGATCAAATCCCAGTTCACCAAATTTGACAAGAATAAAGAGTTTGTAAAAAATTCGCCAAAATTGACAGAAATGCTTCAAATTTACAAGATTCCTAGGATTCAGCTGCCATTTGTTGCTGCCTGTTCATTCTAAATTTAACAAAAATTTTCTTGAAATTCCCGAGGAAATTCCCCAAAAATCCACCAAATTCGATAGAGATATAGAAATTTCAAAATTCTCCTCATAAATCGCAGGGAATTCCCGACCACCCCCGACTTTAAAATAGCCCCAAAAGGCCCCAATCTCGAATCTCGACCAAACCTCCCGACTATTTATAGATTCCAGCCGTTCCAAATACACGCGACGAAGGGTTTTGTGAATGATCCAGTCCAAGAATGCAATACACAGGTATACGGCCGATCCGAGAGCGCAATTAGCGCAATCAAAACATCAATAAAGAGAGCGCAACTAGGCCACGTGCGAAAGCGCCACCGGGAAGGGGGCACCGGTGACGTCGCGACGCCGCCCTCCGATTGGCCGCCCCTTCGAGGCGGCCGGGCGGAGTGGGGACGGCGAACCGGGAGAGGGACGGGGGCCGAAATCCGCGTGACCCATTTTTCGAACCGAACATGAATGGTTATGCCGCGGAGAGGGTAACAACCCCCGGGAAAGCGGCCCCGAATTGGGTCACGACTTTCTTCGGGGGGCGCCGCCGGAGCCGGGCCTGGACGCGTATATGTGCTCCCGGTTGCGGCTATTTTTAGAACGACGCCGCCGTCGACATGAATGAATGATATCGGACGGTAAACTGTTGCGCCCGCTGGCGGCGGTGCATCCGGGCTGGCGGGGCCCTAAAACCGCACGCCCGGATCTGAAAATCCGGGACATGGATGTGCGACCCCATTGCGGACATGATAACGCCCGCGGACTGAATGGAACATCCCCAAAACCGCGATTAGGGGTTGCTGATGACCTTTTCACACCCCCTAGTTTTCAATGAAAATTGTACGAATTTGTTGTCGACAATTCCCAAAAGAGTATCCAGGAAAGTGCCCCGATTTCTCAGGCCGCCAGTGTACGCAATTTCCGAATAAAACTGCTAATCCAATGAGTTTCATCCTTAATTTCTCTAATTTCTCTAATTTCTCTAATTTCTCTAATCTCTCAGTTAAATTTCATCACTCAGCCTAAAGGCAGTTGATTTTAAGCCAGAATTCTGGATCGATTTCGACTTTCATAAGCTAACTGAAATACCGGACCTGGTGTTAAACTTTTAGCGACACCCTGTAAATGCACCATCACTTACTTAATGTTTTTCCTGCAAGCGACCAAGCCGTATGTCAAAATGAGTGAAAATGGCGGCTTTGCAAGTCCGATTTCCTAACCCTCGTCCTGAACCACAATTTTTCTGAATAAAATCGAGAACAGAGTAATGCTCTGAGAATGACACAAAGTGTATACGATGTGAATGACTAAATTTCCGGCGGAGTGGGGCCATTCGGTCTCTGTAAAAACCGCCAATTCGCTATTCCTGGAAGAATTGCAGGACTTTGTATTTACTTTCGCGATACACACAGGCGAGCACAATTTAGCAATTTACATTACGAACACGTGGGAGACTGAATGATCCATATTTCCCCTTTATGAAAGGAAAGGAAAACTGGGTCCGACACTATGGGAACTTTTTCCATTCTCTCATATTATGTGTGCGTGCGTTTTGAATCGAATTGTCCGCTATTACGTGTACCGTGTAACACAGCAAAACTATGGGACAGATGATAGAGATTATATCTGTTTATGAATCGTTCCATTCAATGAAAATTACATTAAAACACTCAGAAACGTATCCATTTATCAATTATGACGGTGGCTCTTGAGCTCACCAGAATGTTCAAAAGTTTAATTAATTTGTCCCCAGACTTGACTTGAAACAGTGAACAAGGGCAACGGTCAACTACTGCAGTTGGCTCTTAACATCCCAATATTATTGCACCACCATCAATTTAATTATGAGTAAATAAACAGAGATAAGATAAAAATGGTACTATTTCGATTGATCTATAGTATTTCATTCATCAGACTAACACCACCACAGGATGTGACATGACATGATAAAGTCATTGTCCATCCTCTCTAACTCTAGAGGGCAACATCACGGATGACGATGATGACGAAGGGAAGCGGGTGGGTCTCATAATTCTCATATATTGTATGGGCCTCTTGGTGCTTCGTTCTCTGGTGTCCATGGAGCGTCCCCTTTTCATTCATAAATAGTTTTCGAGTGTCGTGTGGGCGTCTCGGAAAACCACATAAAAATAAATTCCGAAGTGAACGCACCCGAGATCCGAACGTAACACCCAAGTAAACATTCACGAACAGAGACAACTATGAATGGAACCATTGATTACTTTACAATGAATGATCATGTATTAGTTATGACACCGCCAGATAAGGCGAAAGATGCGGTTCGAGAACCGGATCGGACGTGCGATCGGGCCTTAAAGGCGGCCCGGGCCCCAATTAACGCCGATTCCTGGGTGTAAATACACGATCTCTCACCACGGGAGCGAGAAAATGATGGCCGACTTAACATCCCCATGGCCCATCCCCATAATCGAGGGGTTAAGCGGTACACTTACTCTTCAAATGGCTCGGTCATGGTTCGTCGTGTGGAATATCCTAGTGCTGAAAGTCCATTTTTTGTTTGATAACCACATTTTTGCACAACATCAAATCCAACTAAACAACACGGGGACATTCATTGAACTAAATTAATGTTCGTCAGTTTGTCTGACATCTACGCTACTGGGCGCACGCCCGGACCACTGCGCGAACCTGGGGCCCCCTTCGAAAAAGCCCGCCAACCAAACCGAATTCGCACATCTCGATCACCTGTAAACATGAAATTGATATGGTATGATTCTTACGTAATTTGTACACCTCTTTATATTACTTTTAGCACAAGATTTCGTCAGTTTTCCACAAAAGAAAATTCTGAAATTTGAAGACATTTAACAACTGTCAGATCGATTGATACACCAGTGCTACCATGCTTGAAAAACTAAAAACTCTAATCATCTGCAACAACTTGCTTCATTATTAATTAAAATCAAGCCACGAAACCTGAAATTATTGCAAATTATTTCTAAAAATATGCGGCAGGGCACTTGAGGATACTTGGAGATTTATCTAGTTTATTTCAATGATTTTTTTTTAAATCTGACAGTTAGTCCTGGGGACTTTTTGGATGTCGCAGGTGGCAGTACTGTCTCATCAGCTTCTTGAAGATTTTAGTGATGGTTGAGTTTATATTTCAATAAAAAACTGTTATTTAATCCACCAGAGCCTTAAGAGTGCAGAAAAATGGGTAAAAGGAAGAACCAAGCCTTGATCGACAGCGATTCAAGTAATGATTCCAGCAGTGACTTAGATTCGGTACGTATTTTGATGGTTCAACAATCCTAACCTATAGGCGCCAATTTAAATCCCTACAGCGTACGTTCATCACTTGCCAAAAACTAAAATCAATGAATTTATGTAACGCATTTGCCTATTGTACTTTAAACAGTCAAAGGACTGCGTTAAAATCATGTACATTTCGCTCAAAAGTACTTTGAACTTTGGTTGTCAAAGTTGAAGATCTTCATACAAAGAAACCAAAGAAACATCATTTTTGGCAAATTTCTATGTCGATATCGATTCATGATGTTTGTTCTCTATAATCAGGAGTTCCTGAACTTGGCAAATAAGAAAACTAAGAAGAAGAGATCACCCAACAGTCGGTCCGGTTCGGACTCTGAATCTGACGTCAAATCGAACGCCAGTGATAATGAAACCAGAAAGAAGAAATCGAAACGCGACAATTTCTCAGATTCCGAACGAAAAGAGGAAGCCGCCAAAACGTCGGAACCGGAAGAAGGTGAAGTGTCCGACTCGTCGAGTTCCGAAGAAGAATACAACGATGGCTACGACGATAATCTCATGGGAGACGAAGAAGACAGGGCCAGACTGGCGAGCCTTACGGAAAAGGAGCGCGAAACTGAAATCTTCAAGAGAATCGAACAACGCGAAATGATGAAAACCAGGTAACAATTTAATCGTTGATAGGCATTTTGAGCTGTTTATGTCAAACTTGAATATTGCAGATTCGAAATCGAAAAGAAATTGCGTCAAGCGAAGAAAGCCGAACGCGCCAGAGACAAACCGAGACACAAAGACAAGCATCGAGACCACAGCACGCTCCAGACGGATTTCAGCTCAATCGACCACAAAGAAAGGAGCAAGGAACGTAAAAAGAACATCGAAGAGAATCGAGGACGTGTCGATAAAAGAGTGAACGCCATGGCCGAACTGAAAGCGAGAAGAGAGGATAAACAGAAACGCGAGGAAGCCGAAGAGAAGCGCAGGGAAGAAATACGCAAAAAGGAGGAAGAAGATGCGCTCTCCTCCAACAAAAGCGGGTTGAAACTGAAAGCTTCCGATATTTATTCGGACGACAGTGAGAGCGAAGGGAAAAGCTCGCCTCATGGGCCTCGGCAGTCGGGTTCAGCGAGGTCGCGTTCTTCTTCGAGTTCCAGTTCGAGCGAAAATGAGCAAGAAGAAGAGAAACCCGCCTACCTACCTCTCAGAAAGGATCTAAACGACATAAGACTTTCCAGGCACAAGCTCGAGCGGTTCGTGCACATGCCGTTCTTCGATCGCATAGCGAAAGGATGCTTTGTCAAAATAGGAATAGGGCAACACAATAATCTGCCGGTCTATCGAGTAGCCGAAATTATTGGAGTCTACGAAACTGCCAAAATTTATAGTTTAGGTACTACTAGGACGAACAAAGTGAGTGTTTCTTAATTGATTTGAAGATTGTTTGCTCATCATGCACTCTTAAGGGTTTACGAGTGAGGCACGGCACTCAAGAGCGGGTTTTCCGATTGGAATTCGTGTCGAATCAAGAATTCACGGACCACGAGTACCACAAATGGATCGAAGCGAGTTCGGCTGCCGGAAATCCTCTACCCACGAAAGAAAAAGTCGACCAGAAGCAAGCCGACATAAAGGAGGCTCTAAATTACGAATTCAACGAGCAAGACATAGAACGTATTGTAAGTGATCTCCCATAATTGACGTATTTTGACATACAAAAATTCAAAATGGCGTCTTCGCAAGTCGTCTTTATTTTCGATATTTCTCACGTTTCTTCTTCTTTAGATTAGGGAAAAGGAGAGATTCAAGCCAAATCCTCACAATTACGCCATGAGGAAGACGCAGTTGATGAAGGAAAGAGATTCCGCCCTGTCAAAAGGCGATGAAGATGTGGCGAAAGAATTGACGCAGAAATTGTCAGATTTGGAGGAGAGAGCCACAGAACTAGACAAAGTCAGGACTTCTACAATCTCAAGTATATCCTACATTAACGATAGAAATAGAAAACGAAATGTGGAAGAGGCCGAAAAAGCAATAATAGCCGAACTTCGAGCCAATAAAGGGAAAAAAATCGACGATCCGTTCACTAGGAGATTAACGAAGCCCAGGATGAATTTCAAAGCCGCCCCTGAAGAGAAACCAGAACCGGTTGAGGAAAGTCAACCTGAAAATGATAAGGTTCATGTTGAAGTCGAAAATCCCAAAGTTCCGGCGCACCCAGTCCAGGTCACTCAAGACGATCTGTTCTCGGCTCACGATTTTGATATCAAAATTGATCTGGATGTACCTTTACCAGGTAAATATTCTATTATTCTGCCTTTTCCTAATTACAGATTTCTACTTTTTGTGGATTGAGTTTGCAAGTTTCTGTTTGTTGTTTCAGTGGCCACAGTGAACGTAACGCCCAAGATAGTGCAAAAAGACTTGGCTCCTAGAAGGAGTCTGAATCTCCAAGACTACAAGAAAAAGCGCGGACTTATTTAGTATTCAGTTCGACCTTTATTTCCCATAAGGTCAATAATTTAGCCTTCAATGTTATACCTACTAAGTAATTTTAATTTATTGTTACTTTATAGAATGTTTTTATTTAAATTAGAAAATGATTTACATTTGTCAGCAATACTCCACTCTGAACAAAATAATCACTGATGATTTTGTTTACGTTATGAAGAGAAAAACCTTAATTATCATTTATAATTCAACATGTAGCATGTAGTTATTATGCAGTACTACCTATAATTCCTTTTTAAAACGATAAGTTACGTCCTGATTTTGTTGAAATTTGTATTTTTTTTAGTATTAAGATTATTAAGAATTATGCGGAACGATTTCCAATAAAAGTACTCCGTTGTACGATGAATTAATAAAACAAAATCTGTAATGAAAGTGATTATTCTATCACCTGAAAAACTACTCATCATTTATGAACTAGAAAAAACTTGAAGCAAGATGACTCATTACACCCAAATATGGAAGAGCCGTGTATATGAAACTATAACAGACTTTTTAGGCTCAACAGTGCGCTCCTACAAAGCTCCATAGATTCAGGTTGGCCCCTAATCAGTCTGTGTCCCGTCCTTGTGAGGGATTTTTGATAAAATCATTGATTTTCGGGGGCGTGGCGCCACTATTCAAGCGGTGGCCGCCATATTGGAGTTGCCACCTTTTACCTTTTATGGGCATTTGAGAGAACCGGCTTTTACATTGGTCGGAATCTCTGAGTCACAAAAGGACGTCGCAATTTTGGGGAAAAATTCGCACCACCCGTGGGAACCCCTTAAGAGACCTCTCGGCTTGCGAAACGGCACCCAAAGCGGCCGAAAAGTTTAAAAAGCAACTCCGGTTTCGAAAGGGTACCATATTTGAAAAAGCGCGCAAACCGTCCGCGGCGAAAAGTATCCCTCAGAAATCGGGTAAAAACGAAACTAAAACCAGTTTTCGAGTCAATCAAACGCAGCGGTTGATAATCTGCGGTCTTTTTGATCGGTTCTTTAAGATCGATGGGCGATTATCCTGTTATTTTGGGCGAAATTTCCGGGCCGCGTAGGAATCCGGTGGAAATTTTGACGCTTGCGCTTTATCGAGCCGGCGGATCAACGTCCGCTACGTTCAGACCTCCACTCCGGCGAGTACATTACAGTTGTTAATAATCGTGTGCTCGTGGTAGCTTGTGAATCATTTGTACTTCTAAATAATTAACCATGGTGAGTACCGGTGTTGTGTGTGTCTTCGATTTCTGTCGGCCACCGAAAATCGCGTCCTCCATGGCCGTTGCCGGATTTTTGACACCGTTAACGCGGGCGGCCGCCATGTTGCCGATTTTTCGCATACTTTGCCAAATCGGACGAAAGTCCCGCAGTTCTCCCCCGAGCTCGCCGGTCTTCCGGCCAAATTTGGGCCCCGAGGCCCCCCGACCGGGCGGCGGACCCCACGCGGCGCCCCCTTGCACCTGCCTCGCCCATCCGCGGGGTTTTCACGTCGGATCTCGGCCTCCGATAATTATGATTCACTCTTTTTCCCGGCACAATCAAAGCCAAGGTTGGCGGTACCCTTTCGGAATTCACGCGAAACATCCCCTGTGCGATTTCCAGGGGCGTAATTAAAAAGTCTCGCCAACTGTGCAATCGGCTGCATAGCCATCATCACACATGGATTTATATGGATACGTGACATCCGATATCTTTTTCCGATTTATTGGAGTGCCGCTTGTTAATTGCAGGGAACTGCAACGAATTATTATTAGAAGCACGTACCCAGTAGACACAGGAAGGAAAATGACCTAAAATGACATGTGGATGACTATGGTAATCAGGGTACCTGTAATGCCAATTTGACCAAACGTGTGATTCTCAAAAGTTTTATAATGTGGCTCATTGACATGGCAAAGAGAGAAATAAATCCATCAACCACGGGATTCATTAATTAGAAAGCCGAATCCGTGATGCGAAAGTTGATTTACAAGAAAACGGTCATTTGATGATGACTGGACTGGTGTGCTAGACTGCTAGATGATGGTATTCCGATTCCCCCACCGGCTGAACAACCATTGAAAATACGTTAAAAAACACATTCCACCTGATATGGAAATGTCTAATCCACAGAATTAATAATAATGATCTCCTAGATAAAACTGCTCATCACTTCCATAGATAACGATAAGGCTTGGATAAACCTAGAAGATTGTAATCTAGCTATTCCATAAAAATATCAAAAGTTTATTGTCATGTTTACAAGCGTTTTTAACGTTTGAATCTCCTAATATGGGGACATATTAGGGGCCAGACAGCGAGGCTGCTCGAACGCGACCTGTCTTTGAGAGCATTGCTGAAAACGGCGGTTGAGGGTCCGCATCTATGCCGAGCATTTTTTAGATAAATGACCTTGTCTATCGTGACTCGACCATTAAAAAGATTTGCGCTTAAATTCTATATTATACGTTATGTCGTTAAAAATATGCACAATCAATCGCTGGGTCTCTTTTGTGACGTCGATATTGACACTAAACTTCTGTGGATGAAAATAGTTTCGGGATACGCTAAAATTGTGTCTCTAGTAAACCGCAAACTCGATTTCGTCAGTTATTTCGTCCACTGGCCGTACGAAATTTCGATCGGCATTATCACGATTGCGGCTCTTATCACCTACAATACGCCATGCAGTGTATGAATAAAGTCATTCTTCTTTTCCTAAAATGGCTAGAATCTAGGAAATTTGTGTTTTTGTAGTGTGCCAACAGCCGTGATAAGATTATTTTATGGACAGAACGATAAAGTTCTGTAAATAAGAAGTGCATTCACAATTATAACCTTTGTCAATGATTGGATCGGAAATGTTGCGATAACTTTGTGGACTAGAGAATATCGAGAGTTTGGGCGTAGGCCAACCCGTAATGTTGCACAAATTTCGGCGTCAAAGTGGGCAATGTCCATCTGTCACCTATCATTTATTGCGGTCGCATTTCGCGCTCTTTCGCTTTTCGGATGAATTTGGAGACTAGGGGCCAGCCGTTATCGGAGGCACGCATTCAGAATTTCTTCTAAATCGTAATGACGATTTTTTTGTTTGCAGGCATCTGGTGTAACAGTCTCGGATTCGTGCAAGACCACATACGAAGAAATCAAAAAAGACAAGAAGCACCGTTACGTCATCTTCTTCATCAAGGACGAGAAACAGATCGACGTCGAGGTGATAGGCGCCAGGGACGAGGAGTACGAGCAGTTCCTCCAGAATCTGCAGGCGGGCGGCGCCGGCGAGTGCCGCTACGGCCTCTACGATTTTGAATACATGCACCAATGCCAGGGCACTTCGGAATCTTCCAAGAAACAGAAACTGTTTCTCATGTCCTGGTGCCCAGACACCGCCAAAGTCAAGAAGAAGATGTTGTACTCTAGGTACGGTTTCCTGTTTTACCGGCCTGATTGACGTTTAATCGCGGTTTGTCGCTTTCAGCTCTTTCGACGCTCTCAAAAAGTCTCTGGTAGGCGTACAGAAGTACATTCAGGCGACGGATCTGTCCGAGGCCAGCCAGGAAGCTGTAGAGGAGAAACTCAGAGCCACCGACCGTCAGTAACGCGATTCTGTTTCTCCCCCTATAAGTTACGACTGTCTTGTCTTACTCAACGCACCGCCCTACCAAGGTGTATTATTTATAATAAGTATTTGAATATTTAATAAAGCTTCATTTTTAAATTGTATCCAAAGTGTTTTATTACTATTGTAATGTAGTGTAAACTGTAAAAACATTGTGTAATTTACCGAATTAAAAACAATTTCCATCATGATCAAACGTCTTCTCTTCTATCGGATTTCAAATCGGTGAACCGCAAATTGATCGCCTTGTCGGGAATTCGATTCATTCGGTAAATCATTCCGACATCCACACTTTCCGACCTAATTTCGAACTTTTTCAGTATCTGAAACCATTGATTTATATGATAATATTTTTACTTATTACTTACTCCAAATTAAACCTCTTGTAAAGTGATGGCGATTTCGTTCTCGGCTAATCTCCTGCCTGGGCACATCCTGGCGCCGAACCCGAAAGGTAGGGAGGCGAATTTATGGTGGTTTTCTTTGGTGGGGCGGATCCACCTTTGTGGGCGATATTCTAGACAGTTTTTGAAATACTCAGGTGCAGTACTGCTGACGGAATTAAAAGTGAGCACGAGAGTCCCCTTGGGAACAAAATATCCGCCTAGATCTACATCTTTTGGTAGAAATCTAGAATTGGCTCCTCCTGTCGGTGATAATCTCAGGGTTTCTTTTATGCAGGCTTTCAGAAATTCCAGGTCGTTCGAGTTTCGTGCTAAATTTTGGATATCTTCGTTTTGGCCCAAGTAGAATAAAGTCATCGTTAGAGTGGTGGCGGTCGCGTCGATTCCGCCCAGGAAAATCTCCATGCATAACATCAACTTGTCGTCCCATTTTAAATTTTCTTGGGCGAATAGCGCATATAAATAAGGCTGATTCGTGAGGAAATCCTCTTGATTTCTAGTGAATTCTTCCCGCCTACGCTCCATATGCTCCTTCATAAACCTGTGGAAATTTATTTTTACCGCGCTCATTTAATTTACAAGTGAAAAGTTTCTCTTAACTGGTAAATTGTGCGGTGGGCACTCTCCAATTTCTTGTAGCCTTTAGTTGGTAGGATTTTCCACAGTGGAGGACCCATAAAAGTCGCGTATAGTCCATCCATAAAATCGATGCTTGCTTTTAAAATTTCCTGCGTTTTTAAATCCTCAAATTCATTTCTCGATATAAATTTCAAATGTTCACCTGGAGAAACCACAGAAATTGCTAAAAATTCGAAAGAAGGTCTGCATAATGGTAATCTCATAAAAGGAATTTTTCACCTTCCATCGCAAAATGCAAGGAATGCTTGAAGAGATCGTATAACCACCCATCATCATTGCGTTTGAATCTGATAAAATCCACGAAATTGGCAGCGACATCTCTCTGCTTCTCGCAATATCCAGAAATTAAGCTCGTTTTCAATAAAGGATTGACACCCCTTCGGAATTTGTGCCATTCTTCGCCATTACCGGGGACTACGCCGACGCTGTTGAACGTATTTTTCCTGTAATGGACTAAAGCGGGAAATGGCGGCCTTTGTGGGTAAATCCCCTCGTTCCTGAACATGGTTTGGGCGTGATCTGGATCTACCGTGACGACCATTTCTGGTCCTCCCAATTTCAGACGAAAAATCGGACCCAATTGGTTGCTTATATCGGATACAGCCTCCGTCAGGCGCTCGGTTTTGTATTTGCCTGAAATTACAGGTTTCTGTATTTTAACAACAATTATCTCTTTAGTGGAATATTTTAGTTCAATTATTGTTCTTACCATTTGGGAAAAATAGATAAGAGTGTCCGATGAGTGGATAGGATTTTAAAGTCGGGATTTCTTTAAACGGCTTTAGATTTTTCAAAGCATTGCCCAAAATCGACTCCATCTTGAACTCTACTTCACTGTTCAACACCTAAAATACAGCATCGCAACAGAATCAAGGATTTCCTGATACCTACAGTAAATTTGAATTTTTTTGCAATTCAGATCGTTTTTATCCATGTACATAAATTGAAAACAATGTCTTCGATCCACTCTAAAGGTACGATTCCTACACAGCTACTTCCAGCCGCCGCGACTCGAAGTCGCCGAGATCGAGCATGGTGGGGGCTGGCGGGCCCCGTGCTTTCTTATGGGAGCGTCGCGCGCAGCCACGGCGACTTTGGGTCGCGGCGACTGGAAGTAGCTGTGTAGGAATCGTACCTTAACACTGCATAAGTCATTTACCTGAAACTCAAGTGTTTAAGTGATAAAGGGTCCAGAAGGCGCTGATTTTGAATTCGGGACTCAAGATGGCGGACGGTTCCGATTTGGGCACTTCCTATATAATGTCACTTTTCAAGGGGTTAAGGGGGCGTAACTCGCTGAAACCACTGGGAAAGGTCGCTCTAGCGTCCTCAACTTTGAACGTTGAGTAACAGGCTCACATGAAACCGTGAGAAGTAAGAATCAGAAGTTAGTGCCGAAAAATCCTACAGGAAACTGCTAGGAATTCGAGAAACAGACAGCAGATGTCGCCACCATCACACCATCATTGAAACGATCTGTGCTTTCAGCTTTTTCAGGAAAGACAGAGACTTCAATGCGCTGAAGAAAGAAACCCTTTCAGTACTTTTTCAGGTTTCAGATCGCTGTAACTTGAAAATTACTGCATTACCTATGTAGGTACTGAAAGGGTCATTCGCGTGTACATTTTCGGTGTGAAAGTTGCGTGACTGCGATGTAAATCACCGAAAATGATTCCGCTCTTCCGCTTTGGCCGCTGAAAAGCACTCACCAAATCGATTTTCCTCTTTTTCGTTACGGGGGCCGTTCGGGACTTTTTGATGACGGTTATTTCGAAATAGGTACAGCGAACATGACGAAAGAAAGTCGATTCTCGGAGAATTTCGCCTGGTGTACTCCAAAGCGCTGTCGGCAACAATGAACGGGGTCAGTCTCTTGGTGCTCGGCACTTCTTGGCCGCGACCCATAGGAAAGGAAGAGGCGAGTCGAGTTAGTCGCTCAAGAGCCACAAACGAGTGCGGAGCGGATTTTAAATACCAACTTTTCAGCAGCAATTCGAGGCAACACGTGCTCCTCAAGACTTTTAACAAGACACGTGGAATTTGTGTCATCGATCGGATATTAGTGCGTTTTCTATTATGTGATTGTTGTGGTGATACAGTTCTCGACTTCTTCCGGATTTTATAAGTGGAAAACAGGATTAAATTATTGTAACATCTGCAAAGCTCCAGGCGAAGTGAGTTAAATATTTATAAAATAATCAAAGTTATTTCTCAAGACAATTACGAATTGTGAGAGGCGTTCTAGAAATGCAAATCGCCTCATTCCACTGGAAGTATTCAGGACGAAATTATTAAACCAATTCCTTCAAAATTACGTTATGTATTTATAAGTGTGCGTAATTACACGAGTATTCAATAGGCACTTTCGCGAGATGGATTTTGCGGCGCTGTATTGTTGTTTACGATTACAAATAAGCACCTAACATGTTTATGTTGATGATTATGTTAGTAACGACGCCCGGAGCTCATTTCATGTAGATTACCCTGAAAAATGTTCGCGCAAATTATACGGCAGCGCGGATTTCGTTCCCACTTTATCTCGTCTCTCGCAAAAGTGCCTCTATAAAATCCCGGCTCGATAATTACGAGTTATTACCGAGTTAATATCTCCCAGTAATTATTGTCATTTCTTCATCATAATCATCAGCAACGGCGAACGACGCGGCTTTTATTAACAAAAAAGAAAGATCCGAAAGGGTTAATCAACTTTCCTCTATCTCCATCGTCGATAGTTATAGTCCTAATAACAAATTCAGTTATTTCTATTAGTAGAGCGAGAATGGGTAGGTAGGTGGAAGGTGTCTGCACGTCCTTGAAATGAGCCTAGCATTCGATTTATTTCTGTTGCGGTTTATTTGCAGAACATTCGTGCTTGGTTTCGACCTCTGGTGATCATGTTGATGATGATGATGATGATGGTCGGGGTCATTGAAATCCGCTCCTACGTACAATTAGGATGCTTCTAAATGGATGGGCCGTGATTTTTTCTTACGGGGAAAATTCGCAGTCTGAATATCATTATGATTATAAGGACGGGACCTAAATCGGAAGACTTCCGGAGAAAAAATGGCAAACGGTTCGACTTCTTATGCCGGTTATGAGGTCGAGTGTCACGAACCGTGCACATCGTAATAATCAGAACAGCTACGAGTTTCAATACAGCGTGGCCCATTTGAAAAAGCAGGAAATTTTTTTGAAATCATTCTAATTCAAAAATGCCTCAAGTATTGGTCGATAGTTTTTGTAATTTGGTTGGTGTACTCTTCAATCACCCTGTGTAATCACGAAGAAAGAATGAGGAAGACGAAGAATGGTACGCGTGGGAAATAGCAAAATACGCTTTGATTAGCCGAAATAACTCCGAAATTTTCCTGAATTTCTTTTTCGATTCTAACGTAATTAACCTAGGACGTGTGACAACCTTTGACCTAAAATCCCCCGTTTAATTAACAAGGAAACGATATTAGTAGGTCTTAGCACAGATTCGAGTCGTGTATGCATTCAGATTAAAGGTCGTACGTGCAGATTCGGAATAGCATTCAGTTTGTCCAAGTTAATTCCTAATACCTGCCTTGACTCTCCTTCACGATGTTAGAAGAAAACATAATAAGTGTTTGCAATCGCATTCAAATGCAAATTAGATAATGCATCAGGTATACAACATCACATTACTGAAATTGGGGCATTTTTAACAAGAAGAAGGAAACATTACCCAATTTCTTCAGTAACAATCGGGTAATGGGAAAATGTCGAAAATTTTCACTTTTGCGGGAAATAGCTCGGTCGAGGCGTGACGAAAACGCGTCACGTTTTAATAAATCAAAGCAACGATTTTGTGAGTAAACTCTGGCGTAATATCGTACGGCTCTGGTGGGCAGCAATAAGACAGCAATTAGAGCGAAAGCAACTAATTACCTGCCTACAAGTCTTAAAGTAAAACGCCTTCAGACAACACAAAGTGAATTGCATTTTTCCATAACGACTGGTTCTCATTTCCCAGTAAATTCGTTTTATCGAAAAGAAAATGAGCGTGCTCTCCGATGATGCCGAGGCTCCTTGCACCCATAGATGGGTCATCGTCCTTGCGACTTTTTCCCTTTACGATAATATTACCATCGTGTGGCGAAGAAGTCGAATCGACCTGCATGAGCGCACATTCGCGAGCATAAACGGCGCAATTAATCCATCCATTAAACCCGTACCTTGGCCTGTATCTAAAACGGCAAAGTAGTGAACGATTTCTTTGATTTTTGGTTTCAGGGGCGAAAATCACCGTCATGAGCGAGTACGAGAGGATTCGGAGGGCCTGTCTGAAACGCGGCGATCTCTGGGAGGATCCGGACTTTCCGGCGACCCAGTCGTCCGTCTTCTACCATCAAACACCTCCGTTTCAGTTCACCTGGAAACGGCCCAAAGTAAGTCAAGCGCATTCCGCGCGATCTCGCTCGGTACGGCCCGTACCGAGCCATGTAAAGTGGCCTATCGATGGTGGTTAATGTGCCGCCATATGGCTCGAATTCGATGAACAGATGATCGGTGCATCTAACTGTGCATCGTGCGATTTATGAAACGGCCGAGATTTAATGAAGAATCGGGTGATTAAACTGGATTTCGACATTTCGCTCTTCTCGGAACCGAGTGTCGTTAAAGAGCGTTTGTGGCCTTAATTCGACCAGTTTCGAAAAGATCGTCGATCCTTTTATTGATATATCGCTAATTACTGCGAGGATTATTCATTCATTATACTGGAAACTGAATCGCGACTGTAAAAGTACTCGCTCCTAACGAGGCTTATAAATTTCGCTAAAGTACTCCTCGCGTTAGAAGACGAAACGGTACAAATGTAAACTGGAGGATGCTTGTAATTAATTTTCCGGTATGTTTCGCACATAGAACGCCAGAAATATGAGTACCTAAGTACGAGTCGTAATCCTCGGTTTACGGACGATTAATCTTTATGTACTCAGAGAGACTGGAAACTACAAATTAACCATCTTGAAGAAATTTTGCTGTTTTTTAAGTTTGGCTTAACTGGTGGAAGGTACAAATGGGCGATATGTGTAAGGTGCGCGATTATGGCCCCATATACCAGCAATTTCCCTGGGGCGAGGTCGAATTTATAAAAGTATACGTAGGCACCGATATTATCGACTTGAGCACATTCCCAGCCCAACTTATTATTGTTTACACAATCATATTGTCATTTGAATTTGAATATTTTTCCAGAACGAAGGTCACTATAACTATTTAATATCAGATACCCACCTAGCGAAACGCTTTTTTTCACATATTTGCATAATCTGATATGCCATTATCATAATACTATAGAAAAAACCGCGAGAGTGAAGATATAAATTTCAAAGTTGCTTTTAAAAACACACTTGTGCCGTAATGGATCTAGTATTCCCACTCTTGCTCTTTATAATTCCAGTCGTAAAGTCTGAAACGATAATTTCAGTGCAGATTACGTAAAAGCGAGAAATTTTAATATAGGAGTAAGGTACGCCAACTCAAAAATCCAAAGTGATTCACCTTTTGCAGAAATTATAAGAGATCAGACGCTCCTCCGCTCTTGGTTTTTATTTTCTTTTTAGAAATTTTGATGGGGCCACTGATTCGAAAGCGCGAAATAATATCGAAGAATTTTCGCCTAAGGCGGCCGCAATCATCATCATCAGTACCTGTAGGAATCTAAATCGGTACTCGCCTTAGGGTTTTGGCATAACTTATTTAAAAGGCATTTTTTTCGCATTATGGTTCAGCAAAAATGTAAGGGCTCTCGATTTCCTTCCAGCTTTCATGTTTCGAAAGGTGAAGAAAATTCTTCTTGGCAAATAGAATGCGGCCTATAATTCACGCATCAAAGTTGCAGTAGACAGCTCCATGTGCGTAAATCCTCATTCCACCTGCTGGGACTCGCTGCAGAAAATAATCTGATGATGTTTTCGATTCATTTCGAAAATACTAACTAGAAAAAAGTTCACGGTCATCTTTATCCATACGCAATTACAAATTCCACCGCCATAAGTAATCAACTAGCGGCCGGCTGCACGCATTAAACGTGATCATTATTCGGATTTCATCTAATATTAACTGTACGACTTTGTGTTACGTCGGACAGCCGAAGAGTGTCGTCTTATTGGTCGTCCTTCTTGGAGGAATTACTAAAAATATAAAAAACTGGTTTGTGTGCGATTTGTGCACTTTGTGGTAGATTTGTTGTGTAAAGCCGTGGGTTACCAAGCGTGGGCAACCGAAGAGGACGTTCACTTTTAAAACAACCATCGACCATCGGGAGGACTTTTTTCATTATTTATCTATCGATTTCAATGGACGGACTAACGACCGTTTCACTTATTGCAAGAAGTGTATAGCTACTCATCTCTATACAAACTCAATTACTATGAATATATTCATAAGACTGCAAATTGGATATTATTCTGAAAAAAAGGAACCAAGCAATGACCTTTAACAAGCAGAATGATTTACTTTATATGGCAGCGAGAAATGACCTTTAATAATTACTCCTATTAGATTTGCTTGCACATTCTCTCCATCGATAAGTGCATTATAAACTTTGTTATTATAGCTTTGCGTGCTAATGAACGATAATTTCTGGTTTACTAAACGATTCGTCGATTTTTTTAGGAGAAAGTGAAAACGTTTCGTTAATTACGTAACGTAATTGATTTAACACGACTTGTACACGGTGAAATCTCGATAACGTGACTCTTATCTATTCCGAAATGTGATCAAATTTCCGGTCCGTACTCTGAAAAACTGTATCGAAAATACCTTCTCCTGAAATTCGTGAAAAACCTCACGTAATTTTTCAGTTTGCCACTTGCATACCATGGGCTGTTTTATGTGGGTGCACCAACGGTGGAACAACCGCATGAATAAAATATCACTTGATGCAACGACCCATCCACCCGACACCCACAATTCCAACACCTCATAAAACTCGAGGATTTTATGCGTTGTTTAAAGAACTGAAATTTTTTCAGGATTTATGCGCCAGGCCCGGATTCGTCCAGGATGGGCCAGCCCAATTCGACATAATCCCGGGGAAAATGGGTGAGTACTCATTTAGAAACCAATTTCGTGGTGAAATTTTACAAGGCCACTCCAAGCCGGTAATCAACATGGGTTAGGTTATTATTACAAGACAAATGGACGTAATATTGGGCGGCATGGGCCTTGTAATATGTCAGACCCATCAACACCCATCGTTACAACCCGATGGGAAAGCGCTAATTTGTTTACGTCCATCATTTAAAAGCCCCGAGACTCCTGAGAGAGGTTTTGAACGTTTCTCACATTTATTAGCGTTTGGTGTTTGCGCTTTTCTTCTGCTTCGCGGATTGGAAAGCGCGCACCTCGCCCATTGGAAAGTACGCATCGATTAAATAGTCTTTTGAGTCTTTTAATGGGTATATCGTTCCATGACGGCATGTACCCATCGTAAATTATCGCATGCAGAAACTAGAACACGCTCGAGACTCGATCACAAAATAATAAGGTCGGATTTTCACATGTGTCGATCTCACACTTTCGATCGAATTTTCGACACTCTAATCTCGAATATATTTCTTTTGTTGGCTGCGATTAAAATGGTAACGATAATTTGAAAACATTATGAGTAATGTTTGGCGCAAATACGGCCACTGGAATTTTCGACATCCGCTGGCCGATTTCCGGCCATTTCAGGCGCACACACGTACAGAATGTTAATTACTAATTATTGACAGAAGTGAAGAAAGAGGCGCGTTTAATCCATACGATTCGTTCAGGGAATAGTTAAAGGATGTGCGCAGATGAAGGCAAAGGCGAAAAAACTTGACAACTCTTCTCTGATGACGCTGTGCACATTAATATGTCTTTTTCTTCGGCTTCATTAACATCTCATCTGATCTGCATGTCATGCCATCTTCTATGATGCATTATCTTCCAAGAATTATTAGAGAGAAAGTCTCTTCTTCTTGCAGTACTTATCTTGTACTTCTTGCTTCATGCTTCTTTCGATTTATTTAGGTTTTTTTTCGGAAATTTCAATTTTATTTGTCAATAAGTATATCGATGAAAAATTTTAAATGGCTTCGAATTTAGTCATCAAAAGTAGGAAAATGGCTAAAATTCGATCGATCAGAACTTTTGAACCAAAGTGAAAAAGGTATACTCTTTCATTTTGAATCATGGCATCAGAAAAAAAGTCCAAAAATCGTTGACGTGACGAATGATTGGGTACATTTATTTCCGAGATAGACCTTCAGAAATCTAATAAATCAAGTGGAATATTTCATTAGAAAGCCTAGATTCGTATTGATACACGCCACAGTTAATTATCACAGGAAATGGAGAAATTGGTTACGAGAACTAACTGAAGGAAATTCCGAAACGACTTTTCTGGTGCCTAATTTACCTCACTTTCCAAGGTGAAAAAATTGTGGTTCTCGGCGATTATTTCAATTTTATCCATTCATTGAGGAATAAAATGAGACACTTTCCCTTGAATGCACCATATAATCTAATAATTCACGATCGTTTTTAGATGTTTGTATACCTTAACCGAGTATACGTAGTTCGTTACGTTCTATAAATTTAATGTTGAAGGCTCAAATTTTAATTATATCCAACTAAAGCAGGTAGCAAAAGCGGCAAACATAAACACCATACTGAGTGTTTCACAGTTTCATTATTGGCCACTTTTTCGGTACGTCTGCGAATGGTTATTTTTCAGTTTCGATTTCAAAACCTAGATTTTTCGACATTCTAATTAATTGGCAAACAAAAACTAGAACTGAAAAGTGTGTGCAACTTTTGATTTAACAAGCTCATATTAATATCGTTTTTGTGGGCAGACATTGAGGCGCCTTGAGAACTTTCTTGAAAAATTGATGATAGGTTCTTCAGACGTTGTGAAATCGGCATTACGTGTCCGGCCCACGCCCCATAATACACCTCCTTCGTAATAACAGAACGTGTGTTTCTCTTATTTGGATATTCTTCCCTGAACGGATAATAATTACTGTTCGTATTCCTTTCTGTATACGAGAAATAAACGCTCTTCTGGACCAATCAAATATGGCCGATGCGATAGTCTACCGTACAAGGCCAAGTAATCAACATTTTTCCGATTCTACTTGACGATGTCTCATCACATCACCAAGTCTGAATTAAAAGCACAATAATGCGAGAGAAGAATTCGCCTCGGGACGCTGATAGCAAATAAGGTCATCATCATCACCATGAATACTATTATACCGAGATTGTAGTGGCAAAATTTAGTAACGACCCACTTTTTCGAGAAAATTAACGAGGTCGCCATTATACCTATAATAATAAAAGAAATCTTTTTCCAGGGGACCGCTGGTTGGTTTCCTGCCTGGGGGTGCTGTACCTGAACAAGGGCCTCTTCTACAGGGTCGTACCGGCCGACCAGTCCTTCCAGGGGGACCAATATGCCGGAGTTTTCCGGTTCCGGCTCTGGTGGTGCGGCGAATGGACCGAAGTGCTGGTTGATGACCGTCTTCCTACGGTGCATGGGCGGCTCGCCTTCCTGCAATCGCAGCACTCGGACCATTTTTGGCCGGGACTGCTCGAAAAAGCTTACGCCAAGTGAGTACCGAAATCCCGTTCGAAACCAGACGAGAAATCGCCAATTTTCCCACGCTAATCGTCGTAGAAAGCGAAATCTTCACTCATATCAGTTTTGCGGTGGAAATGAATCGAAACTAAAAGTACTTAAATCGGTACTCACGAAATAAGTCTAGCTTAAAATTATACCCACTATAAAATTCCTGTTTGTCAAGTAGGTACTACCTAGTTTAATTGAGGTAGGTGTTACAAATGTACTCTGATATGAACAGGAGGTGTTGTATAATATTTTGGGCTTGTCGACTCTGACCTAACAGGTGATTTAGAAAGTCAACGTTACAAGTGCACCTCTCTCAAGGAAATCAACCACCGTAATACCTGAAACCGCACAAAAATCCGATTAGAGAAAATCGGCCTAAAACCTAAAATAAATAGAATTAATTTCACGATCTGGCGGTCCGTTTGGGTGATGATTCCGTCGAGATAACAGAAAACTGTAATTTATGGTAGTGCGATATAAAAACCCGGTCGAAATTTTTGGCGACTCGAATAATAAGTAAAACAGTGAAAAAGTCATTTCGCATGCGGTCATACCATATACATGGGTCGTTTTAACGGAGCCTTTATACGTTTCGTGGTATTTTAACTGTACTCGGGTCGATTTTATATTGTATGCTTAGTAGGCAGGCAGTCTTCGGCTGATGGGGAAATGAAAAACTGGAGCACACGTTTTATTTATTATGCTCCATCCGTCCGCGTACCAAGACTTTACATCGGAGGGAAAAAAGCGCGCATACTTTATGTAATCCGTTATGTTCACTTATTGTGGTGATTGCCGTAATTAAAACCGAGACAATAACGCGGTAGAGTACCCACCTATTTACTATTCTAATGCGTACCTGGATGTAATAAGATGTAATTATTGTCTGAGTCCGAGATGAAAATGTTTACCTCACTTTGAGAAATTAATTACGGAAGAAATCCAGCAGGTGATCATTTTCCCATCGGGTTTGAAACTTACAATAAACTTGAAGGAAACACCGTGGTCGATCAGATTTCAGTCACCTCTTTCGTCAATCGATGATGACCATTACAAACCGTAATAATTGAAGGCGAAATTTATTTATAAGGAAAAAACGCGGTTTCGCTCTACGATAGAAAATAATGATCACTAAGGCTACCGTTTTAAATTGCTAAATAACCGCAGCTTTGTCTTTGATTCGGAAAAAATCCAGTCCACCAATTTCATCTTTAGATCCTGTAATTCCCTCTTTACATCCTGCTACTTTTTCCAGAGTCTTCTTGTAACTACTGTAACTTTCTCAGATTCTCTTGCATCCTGTCCCTTCTTATTAGCATCCGTATTTGGTTTGTAGACCAGACTTCCTCTATAAAATGACTAATTCAAAAAATTTCAATTTCCAGATTACACGGTTCGTACGAGGCGCTGAAGTACGGCTCGCTGCTGGACGGTCTGGCCGATTTGACAGGCGGCATAACCGAGAGCATCCCCATCCGCCAAGACCCTTCGACCTGTGCCAGACTCTTGCACAAACTCCTAGACATGACATCCATCATCACCTGCACCGTCCAACCGCCCAATCCTCAAGTCAGATCGAGCGCAGAAAAACAACCCAACGGAATTCTATCGGGAACGAATTACCGAATCTACTCAGTCGAACGGATCGAAACCTTCAACGGGGAGATAATCCAACTGGTTAAAGTGCGGAACCCTTTGGGACCCAGCTCGGAATACGTGGGCGCCTGGGCCGTCGACACCCCCGAGTGGACCGAAATCACCCCCCACGAACTCGAGCGACTGCAGACGAAACTGACAGAAGGCGAGTTCTGGATGTCTTACTCAGATTTAATCAAGACCTTCTCGCATTTGGAGGTCATCCATTTGGATAGTGACACAAGTCGGGATGAGCCTAGTTTACATAATAAAAACACCTGGCAGATGAGGCTCTTCCAGGGTAACTGGTTGAAAGGGGTGTCAGCGGGAGGGTGCAGGAACAACCCTGAGACTTTCCACATAAACCCTCAACTCCATTTGCTTTTAAGCGAGATGGAGGAGGTGGTGGTCTCGCTGAATCAGCACAGCATCATGGAGCCGAAAGTGATCGGTTTCACCGCGTACTCCCTGCCGAAGAACCACACGGATAACATCGGTAAATCGTTCTTCCAGAAGAACAAGAGTCTGTTCAATTCGCAGTACACCAACAGCAGGCAGGTGAGCTACCGGTGTCAGTTGGAGCAGGGAGGGTACTTGATCGTACCGACGATTTTCGAACCCGGGCAGGAATCCGGATTTACTCTAAGGGTTTACTCTTGTAAGCCCCTCAAGCTGAAATTGCTGGATACTGTGCCTCTTTTGGTGAAATCGGCGATCGTTAAAGCTCCCCCGCTTTTGGACGGGAAGAGTTTCAGTCAGTACGAGGCCGTTTTCCTTCAATTGGCGGACGAACATCGGACTGTTAACGCTTTCGAACTTCAGGAGCTTTTAGACGCTTGTTTACCTAACGACTATATCAAAAGTTGCGCTTCCATCGAAGTTTGCAGACAAGTTGTCCTCACATTTGATGTAAGTTAATTTCGCTATCAGTTTCATGATGATTTTAAGGTTTTCGTTCAGTCTTCAGGTACTGGAAGGTTGAAATTCAGCGATTTCAAGGATCTCATGTGCAGTCTGAAGTTTTGGCAGACCGCTTTTAAGAATCACACCAAGGAGAAGACGGGAATTTTGAAAGCTGAACGTTTTCGAGATGCCCTTTTGGCGGTCGGGTTCCAATTGAGTAGCGACGTTTTGGCGACGCTTATTTTGCGGTATATGAGGAAGGATGGAACTTTGAGATTTGGAGATTTCGTTTCTGCCATATTACACTTGACTATAGCGTTTAGTAAGTCGCTAATAATATTATTCTTGATTATTGTTTTTATTGATTTTATATTTTTTTCAGGCATTTTTGATACAAAAGACTCACTGAAAAGCGGGAGTGTTAAATTAAGTTTGTCTGAGGTGAGTTCAATATTCTCTTAGTTTTTACAATAATTCTGACCAAATTATATTCCAGTGGTTGAAATCTGCTCTAACATGCTAAAGAATACTCATAATTCATTTTACAAAATGTAAATATTTATATACTGTGTATATTTTAAATTAATGTTGTCATTTTGTATCACATAAGCAGATCAGAAATGTAATATAATCAAATTTTAATAAAAATTTCAAATGAAATCTGAATTAGAACCCCCGAATGATTCATTTCAATAGATACTTTTGTAGGTGTAGGGGGTGTAGTTAAGTTGAACAACAGATCAAATGATCTCTTTATATTCAAAAATTCTCATTAATAACACTCCATTTGCCATTGGATAACTGGTTTCTCCATATGCTTCTAGGTCCGAGTATTCCCTTCAAATAAAAAAAATAAATCTGTAAGTTTTGTGAATGCAAGAGTGAACAAGATATGTATCAACAAGTTATCAGTAAAGTTATGTTCTAATCAAAGTGATCATAGCGTATATTAAAACCATCATTTGAAAATGAGATGAAAAGCTAAGTGCAGAAAATCATAGTTACCTTGAATGTGTTGTGAGAAAACTCGTCCCTCGTTCTGCATTGCAATGATTCCACCTGAAAATAAATAAAAGCAATTGTATTGAAATGCAAATTACGGAGTGGAAATAATTAGAGTTGGAATTTACATAATCAGTGAGGGCAAGTAAGGAATCATTACTGAGTTCATAATAGCGTATATATTGAATCATCATATTATGCATTATTCTTCTATAGCTAATTTTCGTTAGTTTTTCCTAAGGTTTTTCTAAAATACATTTACCTTTTGTGCTGGCAATCTTGTAGATATTCCTGACCACTAGATATAAAACGGAAGTATTTCGCCTGCAAGTAAAATAGTCATTTAGACACAGATCCATGAAATATTGAAAATATTAATAAATTGTAATAAACATCAGCAAGTTTTATGTCACCATGTATTTTTTTGTAAGACAGGGATAACTAAAAGTCATCATTTTGTGAATGTGGAAAACCATTATTATATAAAATATTCAAGTAGAAACTTACTTCATTTTAAATAGGTAGTCTCCGAAAAGGTTGTCCACTTAATTCAGTTCTAGTCATGGGAAGAATCCTTTAAAAGAAAGTAAAGCTTTAAAAACTAGTTCATCAATCTTTATGAACATTACTTGATTTCCATAGAATCAGTACTAATAAATTAGCAGCCATTTGTTATAATCACAAATTTCAGACGGTAATTATTATCATCATTTTGAATTTGAACAAAAGTAATAGTACACATATAAAACTTACCCAATTTTGTTTTGGAAAGACTCCATCAAAAACTGAAGGTGAAATACTTCATCTGCAAATTAGAGAATGAGTTAGAAAAGAGTTTGTTAAAACTTTTAAAAGGAAAATGGAAAAATTGATCAAATCAGCAAGTTTTATGTCACCACGCGTTTTCGTAAGACAGGGATAACTAAAAGTCATCATTTTATGGGGGAGAGTGACATACATAGAAAAATTGAATGGAAATAATTAAACACTGATGCGTATTTACCTGTAAGATTTCAATCCCCTTAATGGCACCAGGTGAGCTTTCAAGTATCGGATCTTATCTGAAATGTAATATTTGATCAAGATATTTTCCTTTCGGTAAATGAGAATAAGTAAAATATTTCAATTTTTGTGTGGCGGTATATCAGAAAAAATTATCAACATAGTTGTTCAGTCATATGCTTGTCAAATTTAAGTTACATCATGCTTCAAAACATATTTCGACATTTTGGAGTAACAAAAACGTCAACTTACAATCCTTGTATTTCAAAGAGTTCATCCCTCTCGGTGGTCAAAGTATTCTCCATTTTCTGTAAATAAAGAAAACCACATTTAGGCATTCTCCTTTGCTAATAACATGAACAATTTTAAGCATTATAAAGTCAGTAAAAAATTGTCAACAGGACTAATTCAGTCATATGCTTGTCAAATTTAAGTAACATCATGTTATCAAGATGAGCTTTTACTATTTGCAGTAACATAAACTTCAGCTTACCCAATTTGGATTTCTTCATCAACCATCAAGGTCTCTTATTCAAATAAAGCGGTTGGATGTCGTCCACGATACACCAATAATAAAGCTCCATAACACGTGCCATGTGAAGGGGATCCATAAAGGGTGACATGAGGTCGCCTGGAAAAACGAAAGAATTTTTATGAAACCTACAAATTGCGTTTAAACCGCGGACATTTTCAAGGCTAATCAGTTTGGTCGATAAAGTTCTAATCACTTTACACTTTAAATAAAGTTCATACGAACGAGACAGGAAAACTCATCACGTGGACAAAACCAAAAATTTTCCAAGGGCAAAAATACTAAATCGTTCCCGTTACGAAAAAATACGAAGATAGTTTACTATGTGAGGGCATTATCTCCAAAATCATAATGTAATTTATGAGAAAAATCTCAAGATGACTAAAATAAATTAAGATTACGTACCTCGTACTTCTCTAGGCGGCACCCGAACAAGAAATGATGAAATGACGCATTCGTTTTCCGACAGGCCGAATTTTGACAATTGGCAGACAAGGCAAGCTACTCAGACGACTGCCACTTCATGAAATGCAGCTATTTGATTGGATGAAAATATGAAATTCATGATTCTATTGGTTAGGTGTACCAGCGAGTGAAAGGAAAGGTAACAAGGAAATGAATAGATTCCCAGATTACCAACGTGACCACATTACACAAAATTGCGGTAATTTTGAAAATAAAATAGGGGTTGTAATAAGTCGAAATTATTTTATTCTTTCCAGTTCGAGATTATTAATCACATTCCAAAAACCACTCAATATTCAACTCCACAAGCGCACGCATCTTTATCATTGTTCTCATCAGGAACATCCGCCAGACCAGGAACGACAGAGTTATTATAAGAGTCCTTCAGAAAATTCACATGTCCTTGCAAATTCCTGATCCTCATTTGGGCATCCTCGAAATTCTCATGCAAATTATTAATTTGCGACTGCATCTTTTGCCTGATTTCGTCCCGATCCTTTTGGGCGCTCCTAGCTTGCGCCCTACTTTGCGCCAACTGCCGCTCCAAATCGAAAATTTGATTTTGCATCGATCTCCTCACAGTTTCGCATCGTTCTTTATTACGGGCCACCTGTCTAGCGGATTCCTCTCTGACCGATTCCAATTGGGCAGCCAATTGGGCGACTTCGTGCATCTTTTGCTGAACTTCCCTATCCTTTTCATCGCAGAGCTCCTCGAACCTCTTGAGCTCGTCTTTGGCGTTATCGCATTCCTCCTGGAGTTCAGCGTACTTCCTCTCCATCTCTTCCAGTCTAACCGTCAAACTGGCTTTTTGGTCTTCGTCCAACTGTTGATCATCTCTTGCTTCGTCCATCTGTTTCGTGATGGCCGCCACTTTTTCCTTGTACATTTGCAGATCGCGAGCCATCGCCTCGTTATTTCGTTCGGCCAAAAGATGCATCTGTTGCGCTTCTTGAAGTTTGATTTGCGTGGTCTTCAATAATTCAGGAAGAGGAAGAAGCTCTTGCAACTTCTCCTGGAACTGATTTTTGACTCTCTGGATTTCCAAATTGACTTGCTCGTTGACTCTGGTTGCGTCCATTTCCAAAATATCGATGTGACGTTTTTGCTCTTCCACCAATTGTTGTGCTTCCAAATACTAGAAACGTTATTGAAGCATCAGTCGGAAAATTAAGACGAGGAAAACTTACTTTATTTCTGTAATCGTCCATTTGGCCTTGTTGGTCTTGAATGAAAGCTCTAAGCTCCTCCAGTTCATCTTGCGCCTCTCTAAATCTTTGCTTGGCTACGATTAGCTGCTGCTCCTGCTCTATCAAAGCTTCCTTAGAACCGACAAGCTAAATAACCAGAAAAATATTTAAAAAAAAAACGAGCATTTATCGAAGGGCTTGATTTTTACTTGGTTTTTCTCTTTACTGAATGATTTCAACGTGCGCTCATATTCTTTAACTTTATCTTCTAGGACCTTTTTGGCGTCTTCGGCTTCTCGAGCGTTATCCTTCAGCTTTTCGTTATCCGCTCTAAGGGACGCAACTTCAGTCACTTTACCTTTGAAATCGTCCTGAAGTCTGTTGTATTGCTCCCGAAGCTCACGTAATTGACAATCGGCCTAAATATCAATGCGAAAATTAAAAAAAACAAGAAAGGCATCCAGGATCTTACGGCTAATAAGGCGCAAGGGGGAACCCCGGGTCCACAAGGGGAAGGTGAACAAGGTGCAGGCATGCACATAGGAGTGGGGCAAATTATGATTTTCTTGTGCTTTTCCAAATGCTCTCGTTCAGTTTGAACCGCTTGCAGTTCACCTTGCATATTTTTCACGTCCGCTTCCATATCGACCAGTTGCTTTTCCAGAGTTTTCGTGTTTTCCTGATATTCGTGCAGACGATTTTCGATATCGGCAGGGCAAGGTCCTTTACCTTTTCCACACGGCTGTCTCTTGATCTGCTTACAAGTGGCCTGTTGCCCTTCTTGCGGAGGTTGAGGCTGCTTCTGGGTGCAAACCTGCTGGATTTTGTCATTGAGTTGAGTATTCTCCTTGCAAATCACTCTCATTTCGGTCTGGATGCTGCACAGTTTCCTTTGTAGGCATTCGATCGTTTGATCTTTGTTCATGAGGTCGGATTGGAGTTTGTATCTGGAAAGTATTACGTTTTAACTGGGAATTTTGATCTTTTTTGGGTTTTTTTCTATGGATGGATGAATGAAATTGAAGGAGAATTTTGACTTGATGATGATGGTAGCAGCCTTGATTTTGCCAATCACCTCATTCCTTCCAAATCTGCATTCTCGGCGGCCAGTTTCTCTTGCATGCAGTAGCTATCGCTCAAACGTTTAGCAAATTTAGGAACCACCGCCTGAAATTTGAATAGAGGGTTTATTATCAGGATTTTCCTCAGTTTTTTCGCGGGCTACCATTGGAATGTTCACGTCTTTCGATTTGGGTTTATCCCGGCAGGACTTTTCCAAAGTTCTCCTCTTCCTGTCATCGCATACGATCAATTTCGGAATGTTGTGTTCGGTCATTCCGCAAACGATGACTTTCGGCAAAAGGTCTTCTTTATGCTTGGACTGCAGCGGAGTCCTCGGAGGAATCATACTTTCGAAAAGGTTCGACTGCCCGATCAAAAACTGAATCCGCTTCGTCTTCTCCTCGAAAAGGATCATCTGCGTTTTCAGTTCCTTGTTCTTCTGCTCCAGTTCCCTGGCCTCGACTTCGGTGCATTTCTCCTTCTTCATCAATTCGGTGACGCGACTCTTCAGCTCGTAGATGACCTTCGCCGTTTCTTTCGCCTGCTTTTCTGCCTCCTCCAGTTCCCTCAGGACGGCGGCGTCGATTTTCGGATCGAATTTGAAAAACGACCCTTCCGTTTTCGGCGTTTCCGTCGTCGCTGGTGGTATTTCCACCTCCTCCTGGGCGATGGGATCGGCCTTCAAGTTCTCCAAGAGCTGTTGATTTTCTTCTGCGACCTGCTCGAGCTCGGTCGATGCCTGTTTGATGATCTTTTCGACCTCTTTGAGTTCGTCATCGGATTCCTCGACGTCACTTTCTCGGACTTCCGGGGTGACTTCCGCATCTGAAACCGGTTCAGGTGCTGATGGTGGTTCTTCAGTCGCTGGTTCCAAGAACTGGTCTTCTAACGGGGGCTCCTCTTCCGCCATTTCTTCTTTGTAGAAAGTTATCCGTGATGATTCTCCCGAATCTCCCAAAGTGTGGCTGCTGGGCGAATAAAATACCTCGATGTCGTCACCTCTTGCTTCTTCTTCTTGTGGTTTCGGTGTCTCTGGAGGTTTTTTACCCGATTTCTCCTGGTTTTTCTTTGTGGTTAGTTTCGAACGTAACTTTTTGTCTTTCGGTTTGTTCGGTGGTTGGTTTTTGACTAGCGGTACGGATTTTACGGATCTGTTTTGGTGTAATCGCTCAGACGGAGGGCCCGATCTGAGACGTGCGCTTTCCGAATGGACCTCTTTGAGATCGACGTGATCGTAGTTTCTTAGGATCGCTTTGAAATAAGTCTCGGCGTCTCCGCAGTTGCCCAAATTTTGAGCGAATACTTTGCTGTGTTTTTGCAAGAAGTCCAGGTTACAAGAGAACGGGTTACTCGGTTGAATTTTCTTTTTCAGTAATTTCCGGTCGATGTTTCGTCTAAAACTGGGCCTGATTTCGAAAGAAGTCTTCTTCTTGTTCTGCGAAAAACTATAAATGTCAAAATGATCGGGAGATCAATTGTTATCGGGATTTTACTTTCATTTTTCGAAAAATTAGAACATTACGGACTTGCCGAGTCGATCTGATCAAGCACCTCTATCTGGAATCACTGGGAAATGGTAAAATCAAAGAAAATACGCGCTAAAAGGCGGCGACAAAGAAATATATTTTGAAATGTGACTGACAACTGGTAACTCGATCAAAAATCAAACGTTTTCAAGATAACAAAAAATTAGTAATACTCCAATTGAAAAAAAACACATTTCAAACGGATTCCTCTAAATTCAGAAGATCTTTAAAATTTCCTGTGAATCCCAGAGCGTCGATTTTCAAGAAAGAATTTTCTGTCATTTGTCACTTTTGACAATTGACAGCTTGACAGGAAATTGACAGGGGTGGACCACACTCACCCGAAACGACTTTCACCCGAAGCGACACTCACCCGAAACGACTTCTACCCGAACAGTCTCTCGCTCGAAACGACACTCTCCCCCGAACGACATTCACCCGAAGCGACGTTCACTCGAAACGACATCCGCCCGAACGCTTGAACGTCAAATATGATTTTCTGTGGTTCTTTAATTTGAGAACCTACGGTATAATATTCATGTATTCTTGGTTGCATATTTTCAATGAAATTTGACATAATCTTAATTCTTAACCCACCGAATACATGGTGTCCCGGAAAGAGCACCAAATATTTAACACTCGAGTACTATTGAGTATTATTAAATTGAGGATTTTTTTCTTTTTCATCACAGGAATATTCAATTTGATTGGAGGAATGCAAACCTCCATCGAATTTAAACAAATTCGGGAAGTCCTTCAAAATAAATGAAAGCCGTGAAAATGCCCATTTCACCCCTTGTTTGGGGATGTTCCCTTATTTGTAGCACGATGGGGATTTTTTCCTGCACTCTTCGTGTTCGTCTGCGATAGTGTGGTGAAGGGCATGTCGCTACAAATTCAGTGTCACGAGAATCGTGCTTTTTAAATTTTTGACATGAAATTTTTACGAAAATTTTAACGATTTTCGCAAACTTCAAAGTGGCGAAACTTTCTTATTAGTCGAGATATCGATAAAAAATTCAAATTGGCTTCTCATTGTGTCATCTGGAGTAGATACATGCGTCCGGTATTGGTTTATCTGAGAAAAAAAAATGTTCGAATTTTCGAATTTTCAACTTTTTGAAAATTTCAAAGTGCTGTAACTTCTTTATTTGTTGAGATATCGACGGCAAATTTAAATTGGGTTCTAATTGAGTCATCTGAAGTGAGAAAATGCGTCTAATATTGCCGTACCGTTGAAAATAGAGTAAAATTTTCCAACTGCCATAACTTCGTTATTAGTGGAGCTATCGAGTCGCACGACCCGGGAATCGCTTAGTTAGCTCAAAATCTATCGGGAAAAGTGTCTGGATTTCGATTTGGACGACATTTAGTGATTTTTTATTTTTTTGAAGATCCATCACTTTGGGTACAAATTTTGCTCAAAATTTTCAATCGACCAAAACTTTCGAACCGATGCTCCGATCGAGATGGGCGGCCGCGCATTCGAAAGATCGTCAAAAAATCTACGAAATGCTTCTGGAGCGCATCGGAAAAAAGTAATTTTTCATGTGAATTATGGCCTCCGAAAAATCACCAAATCATCGGTCTCGTGAAATTAAAACCGGTCTAACTTTTGAACCGATCGAGATATCGATTCGGGCGACCCGGCAATCGAAAGAGAATCAAAAAATCTATCGAAAACAGTATGGACATGTGCAAAAAGCTTTCGAATTTACCGAGAATCGTGCTTTTTAAATTCTTGACATGAAATTTTTACGAAAATTTCAACGATTTTCGCAAACTTCAAAGTGGCGAAACTTTCTTATTAGTCGAGATATCGATAAAAAATTCAAATTGGCTTCTCATTGTGTCATCTGGAGTAGATACATGCGTCCGGTATTGGTTTATCTGAGAAAAAAAAATGTTCGAATTTTCGAATTTTCAACTTTTTGAAAATTTCAAAGTGCTGTAACTTCTTTATTTGTTGAGATATCGACGGCAAATTTAAATTGGGTTCTAATTGAGTCATCTGAAGTGAGAAAATGCGTCTAATATTGCCGTATCATTGAAAAAAAGAGTCAAATTTTCAAATGGCCATAACTTCGTTATTAGTGGAGCTATCGAGTCGCACGACCCGGGAATCGCTTAGTTAGCTCAAAATCTATCGGGAAAAGTGTCTGGATTTCGATTTGGACGACATTTAGTGATTTTTTATTTTTTTGAAGATCCATCACTTTGGGTACAAATTTTGCTCGAAATTTTCAATCGACCATAACTTTTGAACCGAAGCTCTGATCGGGATGGGCGGCCGCGCATTCGAAAGAGCGTCAAAAAATCTCCCAAATGCTCCTAGAGCGCATCGGAAAAAAGTAATTTTTCATGTGAATTATGGCCTCCGAAAAATCACCAAATCATCGGTCTCGTGAAATTAAAACCGGTCTAACTTTTGAACCGATCGAGATATCGATTCGGGCGACCCGGTAATCGAAAGAGAATCGCAAAATCCATCGAAAACAGTATAGACATGTGCAAAAAGCTCTCGAATTGACCGAGAATCGTGCTATTTAAATTTTCGACATGAAATTTTCACGAAAATTTTAACGATTTTCGCAAACTTCAAAGTGGCAAAACTTTCTTATTAGTCGAGATATCGATAAAAAATTCAAATTGGCTTCTAATTGAGTCATCGGGAGTAGATACATGCGTCCGGTATTGGTTTATCTGAGAAAAAAAAAATGTTCGAATTTTCGAATTTTCAACTTTTTGCTCATTTCACGCCTTGTTTGGGGATGTTCCCTAATTTGTAGCACGATGGGGATTTTTTTTTTCAATAGTACTCGAGTGTTAAGTGCTCTTTCCGGGACACCATGTATTCGGTGGGTTAAGATTATGTCAAATTTCATTGAATTTATGCAACCAAGAATACATGAATATTATACCGTAGGTTCTCAAATTAAAGAACCACAGAAAATCATATTTGACGTTCAAGCGTTCGGGCGGATGTCGTTTCGGGTGAACGTCGCTTCGGGTGAATGTCGTTCGGGGGAGTGTCGTTTCGGGCGAGAGACTTTTCGGGTAGAAGTTGTTTCGGGTGAGTGTCGCTTCGGGTGAAAGTCGTTTCGGGTGAGTGTGGTCCACCCAATTGACAGATTTGATTTGAGTTTGACGTTTGTAGAACGTTTTAGAACGTTGAGCGCGTGTTATTCTTCTTAATAAGAAAATTACATCAAATAGGGCATGAATCGCACTAATTACAATTTTGTAAAAAGAGTGAACATTCTCCTCACAAAATTCAGTTGAAAGTTTCCTTTAAATGCCGCAGTTTTGCTACTTTGAATGATTGCTTTAACAAGTGAGGTTATGTTTTCGCCGCAAACACCTCAAAACATGGAGCAAATTACAAACTTCTCGATAATTAAACAGAAAATTATCAAAACTGAGTGAGTACACCATCAATTGTCACATAAGTATTCAATTCATAACGATATTTCTTGTAGTGAAGTACTTCGATTGTATGCAGAGAAGATGGACCAAGTCAAGAAACTCCAAGATCACTTGAAGCAGCTAAAATCGAAGTTTGATTACAAAGCGGGCGAAGTCACCAGGTTCAAGCTAGAAAACCAACACCTTTCGTATAGCTCCAAATCTACAAATGAGAAATACGAAGCTCTTTGTATCGAAAATAGTAAATTGAAAACGGAATTTGCCCGATTAGAGACAGATTATCATGACACGATCAATAATTTACAATTGAAATACCAATCCGTCAGTCAGGAATTGGTGGACTTGAAGAATGCGCCAAAAAGCGACGAGCCACCTTCACCAACAAAGAAAACCCGAAACAAAAAGTGTCCACAATTGGAATGTCAAAAAGTGAAGAGTAAATTCTCCTCATTGGAGACGGAATTTCAAAGTCTGAAACTCGAATTTGAACTCACGAAAAACGAGCTCAACGAATGCAGAGAGAAACTTCAAAAAGCCTCTGCAGATAGGAAACCACCAACCGAGTTGTTCGCAGTCATGAAGGAAAGAAAGGATTTTGTTGAATTTAAAAGTAGATATGCTGAGCTAGAACTGGAAGTATCGAGATTGAAAAAGCATGGGATCAGGTCTGCAGATAATGGAGAACTAGATACTACAATCGAGTGTTTAGAATCTAAAATTATTTCCATCGAGAAAGAAAAGCAAAAATTGATTGCAACGATTGACTCTCTACAGACGGAAAACTCCGGTTATCGTCTACAGTTGTCACTGCAAGCTTCAGAGCCACCACCAGCTGAAAAAAGTCCATCAAAACATGTAAATGAAATAAACGAGCTTAAAAAGAAGTTTCAAAAACTGCAAAAAGATAACTCCGAGGCCAATAAGGATAATTTATTGATGAAAGAAGTGCTATCGGGATATGAATTGGAGATTTCTACTTTGAAGGAACAACTTAGGAATACCAACTCGACTCCGAGCGAAAATTACGTCAACCAAGTCTTGAACGAAATGACGATGCCTCGATCTCTTTCGCCTATGAGTTCAATTCATAGTGTGTTTGATCATTCAGAGCCAGCTCCGATGTTACCACCGCCAACTCCTCAGTTTATAGTGACGTCGCCGAGATTAAAGAAATCTGTAATTTCTTCACCTAGCGGAAGGTTCACTGTTTCGACTCTGAACGAAATTTCCAGTCAAATCGGTAGAAGAAGAACCGTTCGCCGCTTGAAGGTGAAAAAGAAGAAACCAAAGGTCGACGTTTTGGCAGTTTTGAAGGCGTTTCAGAAATCTAACATCAAATTCACCATCACTAACGAAGTTGCTTCGTCTTCCTCCAGTTACGTCCCAGAAGTGAATAATTTCCACAGATATTTCACTCCTTTTGTTGAAGTTAAAAGGCAAGAAAAAAGCGAAAAGGTGGTTGAGAATCTGGGGAAATGTTTGTGTGGCTGTAAAAAAATGAGTAACATGTTGCTAAAAGTTAAAGATGGAGGTGGCAGTGAAAATGAGGACAATTTCGACTTTTTGGGATTCTTTGATGTAAAAAATGAAGTCGACAGTCGTCCTGGTAGCAGAGTGAGCTTTGTACATTCTTCAGAAGTATCGAAAATATCGGTGAAGAGTAGGAAATTTAAACAGAAGAAATTGACAATCAAAGAAACTGAACCAAACCTTTTAGACAAAAATTCACCAACTGAAAAGAGCAATCATGAAGGGAATAGTAATGATGAACGGATGGAAAAAATATATACCAGGAAAGATTTATCAGAAAACCATGAAGAAATCGGTGGTGTTGAGAGAGTCGGTAATACAGAAAACTTGAAATCTCAAGATCTTTTCGGTAAGTCGAGCGACTCGGAGCCAATAGAAGACACTTCAATAGTTAGAAAACGTCCACGAAGAAAGATCGCAAAGAAACGAATTTCGAAAGTCGGTAATGCAGATAACTCTAAATCTCGAATAATTTCCGAAGACTTGAGCGATTCAGAATTGCCTATTTCAAGTCTGATTGAACAATCAAAACCGATAATGAAGAAATCTACATCTGGTCACAACAAACCAAACAATTTTAAAGAAGTGGATAATACAGAAAACTTTAAATCTCAAGGTCTTTTCGGTGAGTCGAGTGACTCAGAACCAATAGAAGACACTTCAATAATTAGGAAACGTCCACGAAGAAAGATCGCAAGAAAACGAATTTCGAAAGTCGGTAATGCAGATAACTCGAAATCTCGAATAATTTCCGAAGACTTGAGCGATTCAGAATTGCCTATTTCAAGTCTGATTGAACAATCAAAACCGATAATGAAGAAATCTACACCTGGTCACAACAAACCAAACAATTTTGAGGAAGTGGATAATACAGAAAACTTGAATCCCTCTATGAATTTGAGTCATCTAGAATCAGAAACTGTTCCAGTACAAACAAAATCGTTAACAGAGGAATTTTCACCTGCCAAAAACTCTATTCAAGAGGTCGGTATTACAGAAAACTTGAAGCCTCAGGATATTTTCGGTGACCTGAGTTGCTCAGATTCGGAAGATTCCGTAGCGATCGAAGAGACCGCAAAGCCGATAATGAAGAAACCTGCACGCAGTAAGAAAACGGTTCTCAGCAGGTTTCGAAATAGTTTACGAAAAATTCACCACCAATCGAAATTGACTGCGAACGTTGATTATTCTCCACCGGAACCGATGAAAAAACGAGTCGCTCATACTAGGCTAGAACCCTCGAGTCCTAAAATTGCTAAAAAAGAAAATCCAAAGAGCAAGAAGATTGAAACTTCACTTTCACCAATTTCTCGCAATCCTATATCTGAAACAGTCGACGCTTTTATTATTAACAATAATTCGGGTGATCAAGCTAAGACGTCTTTCAAAAGACCGGTGTGTAGTATTAGAAGGTCGCCTAGGTTATCATTGACAGATTCACCGAAGAAACTAAAAATGGCGGTGATTCCCCAAGTGCTTTCTTCGGAAAGATCTCAAGATGACGATAGCGATTTCCTGGTAATCGATGAAGGGTCTTCAACTCCCTCAAGAAGTTGCGATGATTATGACGAAGGTCCCCAATCACCACCACCGGAAGATGCGACTCTAAGTCGTGATGAAGAGCCCCCTAAAATAATTCCTCTGGAAAAAGTGTCGAATATGGAACCGAGCAAAATCGGCGTGCTTTTCGAAAACCTGATCAATTACTCGGACGAAGAAAAAGCCCTCGATCAGATCGTGGATCAGTTCGCAAATCAAGATCCTCAATTCGTCGCGCAAATCGTGCTCGAAAGAGTTTCGGCCGATTTCGTCGACAAGCCGGATAATCGATTCAGTTTCGCGCCGATGATGACCGAGACGCAACGAGTGATGTTGGGTTTTATGTGGAGGATGGACCGGATTTACGGATCCGGGATTTGCGATCGGTTTTTGGTGTTGGCCGAAAGGGAATTATTGACTTGTACGGTTTTAAATGGGATCGCCCCCATTACTAGGGTCTATTTGGCGATTTGCAAACTCAGGAAGGACGTGCACAGGATGAGGCGGTTCTGTTGCGATTTCTTCTATTTCGGGGGGAATTTCGCCGTGCCTTTTTTGTTCATCGTTTTGACCTCTTGGTGTGAAGTCTTGCCCAAGTTTTCCGAAGCTGCAGGTAACTGTAATTTGTGGTGGACGCCATCTTGAATTGTCGTATGTTTATAATTTGAATTTATTTCCAGATGTGCCATTAGCCAGGATTTTAGTTCAAGCGGTCTACACAAAAGATTGCAATAAGCCAGGCTATAATTTCCTCCCTCTCAGGGATTTATTAATAAAATATTACCAATATCCTACAGAGAGATGGAATAGCGATGAACTTTTCCAGGAGTTATTCAACAGATATTTGAGTGAGTTTATTAGAAAATCTTAAAGCAATTATTATTACAATTTGCATTTTTTTGTATAGAAAATCCCGCCTCGAGATCTTCATCTTACAACTTGCTGCTCTTCTGCAAGAATAATCCAGACAAGTGGGTTCACGGTAAGATAGAGGAACATTTCAGACCTTTAGTTGATAAAATATCAACAGAAAATTTCAAAGCAGCTGTGATCATCCTAGTAGGTAACTTAAGCCATAATTTTAGTAAAGGTTCGGAATTTTTGACTAAAATCAGAGAGTGGTTGGGGAGTTTAGTCACCGATCAAACCCACGATGTAGTCAAGCGCAGCGTTTACCTAACTTTGCAAAGACTGTCTAAAAAATCATGAAAATTCTCGTTATCGTTTTTTGTAAAAATTTAAATTTTCTATAAAAAAACGCGATGAAAATTAATTACTGTTCAAGTTCAACATTCTTTTTAATTATTATTATTTACATCAAATATACAGATTGTTCAATCTCATGTTGTAATGACCTGACCACTTTAAATAATAATGAAAAATGATTTCAACAAACACTCTATTATTTAAAATTAACGGCGGGACCTATCCTTTTGTGCGTCAGAGGGTTGAAAGGGTCGATGTTGCGCACCTCTTTCTCCAAATCGAGCGAATAAATGTCGGCCGTGAGTTCTTCAAGGGGAATTTCTTTATCGGCTTTGGCTTTCTTCGTCGCCTCATCCACCAAAGTCTTGATTTCGTGATCGATCTTCTTCAATTCTTCGGAAGTGACCAACCCCGCGTTGATGATTTTCTCCTTGAACGAAGTGATGGGGTCCCTGGTCTGCCGGACTTCCTGAATTTCGTCCCTGGTCCTGTAACTGGTGCCCGGATCGGACATCGAATGCCCGGAATACCTGAAAATAAGGAAATAAATTTAATCAAAATGTCAAAAATTCAAAAATGACAGAAAAAATGACAGGAAGGATTGCCAACCCAACTTTTGAAAGCCCAACTCACAGTAGCAAACTTCAGGGTAAAAAAAGTCAGTGTTACAAAGCAAAAGTCACTAAAACCTCAAAATCTTGTTCCTCACTACAAAATTACGACTACTTTGCAAAATGCCGTGGTTTAGCATCGTAATTCACCTGTAAGTGGCGGTTTCCAATATGATTGGTCCTTTCCCGGTGGTGCAATGATTCACAGCGTATCGGGCGGCCTCTCGTACAGCAAGGACGTCCATTCCGTCGACCCAAAGTCCGGGCACGCTATCTCCTCGCGTGTAGTAGGCGGTATTAGCCGCCGCCCTGGCCGCGCTCGTCCCCATCCCGTACCCGTTATTTTCACATACGAAAATGCACGGAATGTTCCACAATTTCGCCATGTTGAACACCTCGAAAACCTGCCCCTGATTGGCGGCGCCGTCCCCATAAAGCGCCACGCACACCCCGTCAGTCCCCTGGTATTTAGCCGCCAGCGCTATGCCGACCCCCAAAGGCACCTGCGCCCCGACTATCCCGTTGCCCCCGTAGAAATTCTTCGTGTACATGTGCATCGAGCCGCCCTTGCCCCTGGCGCAGCCGCTTTGGCGCCCCGTCAGTTCGGCCAGGACCCCCAAGTGGGGCACCCCCATCAGGTAGGTCCACCCGTGCGCCCTGTACGCGGTGATGACCGAGTCCTGCGGTCTCAACTCGGCTTTGATCCCCACGGCTACCGCTTCTTGACCCGAGTACAAGTGGCAGAAGCCTCGGATGATCTTCTCTTTATATAAGTTGCCAGCGCTGGTTTCCATGCGTCTAACTGTGTGCATCTGGTCGTAGTACTTGAGGGCATCGTCCCGATTGAGGGAGACCGAGGTCGAAGGGCTGTCATCGAGTTTGTGCAATCGAAAGGGCTGAAATTACGTGGTTTTAACTGATGAAAGGGATCGTTCGATAAACTCACTTTGGTTTCGAATGTGGCTTCTGTTGCGTAACTGTTTTTCGATGTAGAAATCAACCCCAAAGCTTTCTGTAACAGTGAGATGAGATTAGTGAAGATTTTGGCACATTTTCGGTAATCAGTACGGTGAAAAATCGGTTGTAGACGATTCTCCCTTTCGTCATTTTGTACTGAAACAGCACCACCGGTCGATATCTGGGTATTTATCTGGGGTAAACGCGGCAGAGACCTCAATTTCACCTTGACTTTCGCACATGATGTTTTTTATAAAATTAATTATCTCACCTGTCGGTTGAAGGCTTTATGCCCCAAACTCCTGGCACAATTTGGAAGCATTTTTCTGTGAGGGTTTCGGCGGAACTTGAGAACTGTATGGAAGTGAGCGCTTTAATATTTTGGCGTGGAAGGAAAGGTCATTAGAAGTTCGAAGACACGACGTCAGCGTCAGCTGTCAGTGTCAAAGTACCTAACCTATCTTTGTCTCCGTCGACAGTTCAGTTTCTTTTTATCTGTGGTGTTAAAGTGAGAGAGCAGTGTTAACGTGTGCCAGAATCGCCTAGAAGATGTCATTTATTATCACCGGTTTGGCGAAAACTTTGAGGAAAAAGTTAAGCAGAATCAAATTTAGCGCGCTTTTCTGTTTTACGCTTTTACCATGAGATGGCGCTGATGTTAACACCATAGAAATTACACGAGAAAACTAGAAGGTTACCGAGTGACGTCGAACCTGCGCATCCCAAAATGTGGGACAACCACAACCACCGCTGTTGAAAAAACTTGAAAGGTATCTGAGAGGGTATAACGGGGTCATTCCCAAACTTGCTCGATAATTTATTACAATCACAAGGTATGTTCAAATTAATTTTTAATAAAAAAAAAAGTTTATAAAATTTCTACTCATAAATGCGACATGGAAAGATCAGAGAACGGTGAAATTAAAATTAAGTTAAAGACTATAACAGTGTATAATTAGAAAATCACGGTTTGATGTTGAATTTGATTGTAATTTTGAAACAAAAACCGAGGTATATAGAATAGGTATATCACATATCTATAAAAATAGCCTGTGATGATGGACAATTAGTTTTGTACTTTTGTAAATAATCATAGAAATAATCGCAAGAGCCATAGATTCTACCAACGAATTCAAGGATACAGTACGATACCACTGATACCAGTAATAAAGGTAATGGAAAATATACGATAAAAGTAGTGGCAACAATGATAAAATATTCCACGATTATAAGAAAACATTTTAGATTCTTCCAAACTTATAATTCATAGTTAATTTCGAACTCTATCACTTGGGGTTTTCAGTTTACCTTTTTAATACTCAGCTTTACGCATTTTCTGATTCAAGTAATTTCTCATTATTGATGGAGTTTTCGTTAATTTTATCTGATGTAACTAAAGCAGATCCGTTTTCTTTTCGTTTTTCTGCATCGGGATCGAGGGCGACTTCCTCATCCTTCATCACAGCAACAATTTTCCTTTTGAATTAATTCCCAATCACAAAAAAAATCACAAAATTAAGACGATAAAACGTACTTTCCGAATGCTTCCCCTTCTTCTATCGTCTCCGGAAGTTTCTTATTCAGAGTTTCTGGTAGAATCAAAGACGTGACGCCACCGATAAGAGACAAAGAGCCGAATATTATCAGAGGCAGAGGTCCCCAGAATTTTCCCTGTTGAAAAGAACTCAAGTCAATAAAATATGGACGCTTGAATATTAGAACATCTTACAAGAACGTTAATATAAGGACAAGTGATGGATCCAATACGGGCACAAGTGGAGCCAGCTCCCAATCCCGCGTTTCTGATGACAGTAGGAAACTGTTCTGTCGAAAATATGTAAACCGCCCCGTAACTAGCGGTGATTGCCAATTTACCGATCATTGCCAAAGTCACGGTTAACCACTCCATATCTAGAAAAACCGTTAATTCATAAATTGCTATTGCTATTTTAAATCGAATACCATGAGGAACTGCCATTGTCAGGAGCAGAGCCAGCCCGGCCGTAATCATACAGCCGCACATGATAATTTTCCGCCCCCATCTGTTCAAGGTGCACATCAGGAAAGTGTAGGCGGGAATCTCCACAGCCCCGGAAATCACGAAATTAATGTAAGGATTTCCTCCCAAATTATTGGTGTTCCACGATAAACCGTAATAGGTGATGTTATTAGCGAACCAGTCGAAAAGGATGATCAGAGAGCGTTTTCTCAAGTTCGGATACTTGAAAATATCCAAAACCGTGGCACTTCTCTCGTGTTTCGGTTTTGGACCTTTCGCTATATCGTCTGCCAGCAGATGGTCGATTTGTTCATCCGTTACAATTTTCTTGTTCTTTTTCGCAGCGTATTTAATTATTTCTCTCGCTTCAGGGATGCGGTTTTTCGAAATTAGCCACCTAGCCGACTCGGGGATGCACCTAAAATTTCCTTAATTAAAATCTGACTACTAGATGGCGCTGTCGTCGCAGCGCCATCTTACGGTTGCTGTCAAAACTTCTTATTACCACCAATAGCAGAAGAATGCGATACCGGGGAGGGTCAAAGCCAACTGCAGTTTTTGCCAGTGCGTGAAATAGTACGCCAATGCGGCTGTCAACATGTACCCGAGTGAGAAAAACATGTGCACTACTGTACCAGCCAATAGTCTTTTTTGAGGACCCACCATTTCGAGAGCTAAAATATCAGGATATTAGAAAAGCACATTTTTTGGATTTTTTTTTATACCTATGACATACGCTACTAAAAAGACCCCGGAAGTTGTGGCTCCTACGATGGCTCTAGCTATGGTGAAAGTCCAAAATTCCGGGGCGAAAGCTGCTATCATTCCGAAAATCACCTGGATGACTAGAGATATGAAAAATATAAGTTTTCGTCCATACCTGCAACACGAAATGACCCAAAAGATAAATTTGATTTCATGTAGATAATGTAGGAAACTACCTGTCAGAAAGTTCCCCGAAAATTATAGAGCCTAACATGACCCCTACCATAAAAATCGCGTTTCCTGTAGCTATCATATAGGTTTTTTCGCAAGTTAGGTGCCACTGCAAGAAGACTTAGTAAAAACATTTCTTTAATCTCAATGAATTTTTACTTCTATGACTGTTGTGTTGCCGTAAATCTCGTGATCGTATATGAAGTTTTCACAATGTTTCGTTTTATTTGTAGACCCGTCATAAATTTCGCACGATGAGAATTTTTTCTTCAAAGGGTCCCAAGGAAATGACGCGTTCAGTACATCTGGGCTTAATTTGTAGGTGGCGTTTTCTTGTGTTTCTGATGGCATGTTACATCTACAAAATCGAATTTCATATTATTGTATTAAAAGTCTAGACGATAATGATTATTACAAAAACTATTTGTGATTATAATTTCATAAAGAAATAACATGTTTATGGTTGAAAAATGAGGTGAATAGCTTTATTACTATGACCACAGAAAAATTTGGTGCAACAAACTTTGCATAAAGTAATGAAGCAATAAGTACTCTTACCTGTAGTTTGGTTCGGCTATAAGAAAAACATTTCCTAATTTGTGAAAGCCACAAATAATGGCGGGAAGGCACAACAGGAAGTAAATCCTCTTTTGATACCGTCCGAAATCACCAATCACCGGAATGATATCGTCATAGCCCATTTTCCAGCAAGCTACTGCAACATAATAGAAATGCAACTACTTCAATATTTTGAGTCCTATTTTTCAAAGAGGAAGTGGTGGGGTTGCCAGAGGTTAAGAGATAAACGTTATCACCTTCGATATTAGTACTTTATCCCAAGATTTAATATAAATTTAATACCTTTTAATTCTGTGCTATCTTATTAGAGGATTATAATTGTATATTGATGGAAGAAAATTGGGAAAATTCCCGGTTTAGAAAAAAAAGCATCAACAAGTGGGTGAAATGACAATCCAAGGATATAAAACCTTATTGTATGATAATGAAAGTCATTTTTACGATCAAAGTTTTTTTTATACGCATTATTATTGTTATTTTGCATACCAGGCGAGATTTAGCATAATCATAATCACACTTTTGTACTTTGAAATACAAATATAAAAAATAAATTAATGTTTCAGTATTATCGAATATCGATAGCAACTTGATCCTGCAATTCACTTACATATTTCCCAAGGTTTTTCTCGAGGGAAGAAAAACCTATTCTTCTTCCATGTGAGTAAAATAAAATAACGAAAGTCAAGTCGTAGAATAAAATAATGTATATGAAATTATAAAAGCACAAACTCAATTGGAACAGAATGCTGAATGCCTCACTCAATTACGCCTAATTTAAATTTAAAGGAATGCAGAAATTACTCGCCTTTTCAAGCGAAATGAAAATTTCAAATTCGAATTCCCCCTGTAATTTCCTCACTCACAGGTCCATCATGTTGATTGCGGGTGGAAATTACGAATTTACCGCCCTAGTTGGCACCGTCTCGTTGCCTAGCAACCCGGCCAGGGCGACGTCAAGACGTCTAGATTAGTTTTCGGTAATTTTTGGAATTAAATTGCACTTTGTGGTGCCGATTTTATGAATTAACACGAAATTCTTACCGGTCTATACGTATTTTTCGACGTAACTTGGACGAACGAACGCGGCTTCAAATTCACACGCGAATCTCGTCTCAGCATCGGGACTGCTCCACAGTGTACCATCGATTTTATCAGTTCCATTCTTGAAATTTCACGTGATTCATTCTATTTGGACAACTGCTTCGCTCACACCACTTGACGCTTGCGCCCCTTGAAATTATTCGATTTTATATCTTTTTTGACCAGCTCATAGAGCACATTATTACTTTGGGACATTCGCAAAATTCATCCCTTATCTGCGAAACTGTACCAAGCCAGGATACAATAAAAACGGTCTTTTTCGAGTCTTCTCCGCAATTTCAAAAGCCCTTGACCTTATGAGAAGAGTTGGTCGATCGATAACGGATTTTTGAATGAAATTATCATGAGTGAACCGGAATTAAGTCAATGTATGCACTTTTGAACCATAATAAACTTACCATACGCTGATATTACAGCGGAGATTCACATAAACACGAGGTTTTCTTGTTGATTAATGAATGCCTGAACATTTTGAGTACCACTGATTTGCCGGTGACTTAGGTGGCAGATACCTGCAATACCGGCACCGGTCATGCTACTTCTCCGTCAGTTGCGTGAAAATCACATGACTTTATCTCTCTCTCGTAATATCTTTCAGACGAAAATCGCTCTTATGCAACAGCACCGTGAGGTCATTCTCGTTCTTCCTCCAATTAAATATCGGAAATAATATTGATTTGTGTCAACCGCACTGAAACTGTGACGAATGTTCGAGGGTGTTCTGTTTCCTTAATTTCCAGGGGAGAAATCTCAAAATCTACCATGATTATTTAGAATTCGCCTGCATAGGTACTAGTCGTCATCCCTAGTGTGAGTAGTAACTTTTCAAAGACTATAATCACCCCAAAATGAGGCAATTAATCAGCGAGTCCCATTTATAATTTTCACAGAACCGAAGTTTATGGTGATAAATGTTTCTGGTGATAGCAATTATCTCAATTATACGCCCATTTCTATAACGAAGTCTTCTTAGTTGATGCGGAAAACTGAAAAGGGGGCTAATCCTTTTTTGGGGTTACAGGAAAAATGTCGGCTGCAGGGACTCCATCGACGGACCCTTGGGTCGTGCTGGCCCGTGAAAGGGCCCGATATGAAGAACAATTCAAAGGATTGAACCCGACTAATGGAGTGGTCACTGGTGACCAAGCCAAAGGATTTTTCCTGCAGTCTCAGCTGCCCCCGCTGGTACTCGGGCAGATATGGTAAGCGAAAACAATTCACCGAGATTGCGAAATCATCACTTTATTTGTAAACGATATTCTACAACTTGTAACTTAGACTTTATTGATTAAGACATAAATAGGGAGAGAGAGAAAGAGAACTCTACCCACATTAAAGGTCAATAATCGTTTTGTCTTTAGGGGCCTCGCCGACACTGACGCTGATGGCAAAATGGACGTCAACGAGTTTTCGATAGCCTGCAAACTGATAAACTTGAAATTGCGAGGCTACGAAATACCCAAAGGGCTCCCGCCTGCCCTGCTGGCCTCCCTGAAAGCGGCCAACACGCCACCTACGATTCCGCCTTTACCCAACCCCTCTTTGGTCAACATGCCCCCTAGGCCTGAACCCCCAAAACCGGCATTGATCAACCAAGCACCACCGATTCAACCGTTGATCCCCAACATCGGGATGCCGCCGATGATGGCGCCTTTAGGGGGCATTCCGCCTTCTCAACCCGTGGGGGCGGTCACCCCCCAACCGCAGGCGCAGCCCCCGATTCCGACAGGGATCGTGCCCCCGATGCAGAGCGGGGTCGTCACTGTGCAACCCCTGATGGGTATGGGCGGCTTCGCGCCCCCTCCGACCGCCCCTTTGAGCGTCGGGGTGCCCCCAATCATCCCACCGGGCGTCCCGAGTGCCGTGGCCCCCTTGGTTAGTCCACAGCAGGTGTCTCCAGTTAGGAGCCTCTCTGCAGTGCCTCCGGCGGGCCCGGGGGCCACCAGCACCCCCAGATCGAGCATTGCGAGCTTGGATAAGAGCGCATCAGTTGAAGCTTTGTAAGTTTTCGCCAATTCGGATTTTTTATTTTGTGTTTCTATTTTAGTTATTGCTCTGTGAGGAGCTGTCAATGCGGCCATTTTTGATAGTTTTCCAACAGGCGATACAAATCTGACACTACTCGATTTTGTGCCGCTTGTTGGAAAGCCCACGAGCGTGTTCATAAAATTTGCCGGCCTTTCGCATGTGTGTGAGAGAGAATCATTTATGGTCTCGAATGTGTAAGACGGAGACATACTTCACCCTAGGTGACGCGCGATGAATTTTATGAACGCTCTAGATAATAAGTCCGCCATTTTAGTTTTTTTGACAGACGTCAAAAAATCATTAATTTAACTTAAAAACTTAAATTTAAAGTAAGAACCATGAATTTTGTTCGTCAGGCTGGCGGATTGGGCCGTCCCTCATCAGACGAAACTGAAGTACACCCAGATATTCAACACGACGGACCGGACTCGATCCGGTTACCTGTCGGGGGCGCAGGCCCGAAACATCATGGTGCAATCAAAGCTCTCCCAGAACATCTTGGCGCAGATCTGGGGCCTGTCAGACATGGACTCGGACGGCCGACTCGGTTGCGAAGAATTCGTCTTGGCGATGCACCTGTGCGAGCAGGCGCTGGCCGGGGTCGCGCCCCCCGCCAAACTACCCCCCGACCTGATCCCACCCACGTTCAGGAGGGTCGGAGCCCGGACCGCCTCGATTTCCAGCCAAGGGAGCGCCGCCCCTCTCGATCAAGACCCCTCCTCGCTCCTAATGCAGACTTCCTTCGAAGACAAGCGGAAGGAGAACTTCGAGAAGGGCCAAGCCGAACTGGAGAGACGGAGGAAGGCGCTGCTCGATCAGCAGAGGAAAGAGGCGGAGGAGCGGGAGAGGAAAGAGCGTGAAGAGATCGACCGGAGAGAGAAAGCTAGGCAGGAAGTCGAGAGGAAACGGATGGAAGAGCTCGAGAGGCAGATGAGGGAGCAACAGGAGCAGGAGCGCTTGAAAGAGGACGAGAGGAAACGTCAAGCCGAACAAAGAGAGGCGGCTCGGAGGGAGATGGAGCGCCAGAGGCAGCTCGAGTGGGAAAAACAGCGTTTGCAGGAATTGCAGCAGCAGAGGCAGCGCGAACAGGAGAGCGTCCTGAAATTGAAGGCGAAAAACCAGAGTCTCACTATAGAGTTGACGACACTAAACGATCAGGTCAAGGAGCTGTCGCAGAAGATTTGCGACACTCGTTTGGGGGTTTCGAACGTCAAGACGACGATCGACGGGATGCGGTCGACTCGAGACTCGCAAATGCAGGAGATGTCGCAGCTGAAGAACCAGCTCAAGGAGCAGAACGCGAGACTCTTGGCCCTCTCGCAGGAGAAGGTTAAATTAGACGCGAAGAACAAGATAAACAATCAGGATTCGGAACAGGCGAAAATCGCCTACGAGAATAAAGAGATCACGATCAAAAACCTGAAAGAGAAGATCGAAGATATGCAAGGGGAGATCGGCGGTAAAATGTCCGACATCGAGAACAACAATTCGCAACTGACGGAACTGAAGACCCAGTTGAGTACCCTGATAGAAGATTGCGAGAAATTGTATTCGGTTTACGAGCAGAAGCGCGAAAAAGTGCTGGAGATTAAGAGCACGAATAAGGGCGATTACACGGCCGCCTGGAAGAGCAACGACGCTTGGGGTGAAGAAAGTAATCAGGCCGCCGATTGGCCGGTCGATAATAACGAATGGGCGACTCCTCCAGTTGCCGTGGAAACTGCTGTACCCCCGGTTGCTGGGGTGGTGCGTTACAGGGCTCTGTACGAATTCGTGGCGAGGAATTCCGACGAAATCTCGTTCCAACCAGGCGACATAATCAATGTAAGTCTTATATTTTTGACAGTTGTATGAAAACCAATATAAATTTTCTCCAGTTACCTATGAAACAAACCGGAGAACCCGGTTGGTTAGCAGGGGAGATCCGAGGCCACACCGGGTGGTTCCCCGAGTCTTACGTCGAGCCCATGGACGGAATAAACGTCAGAGACCCCGAATTAACCGACACGTATGTCGAAGAATCCGAATCCAAGCGTCTAGAGTGCGTTTCGAGTAAAGCCGGTATTACAGGTTCCTTTTTTCATGATAATTTTTTCGACAGAGGGATCGCGGAAGTTCCCGAAGTTACCGACCCGACCACTATAACACCTGCGGTTGTCCCGGAAACGATTGTGCCGGCCGTTCCGGTCGAAATCGTCGAGGATTCGACGGACGTCGGTTACTACATCGCGAATTACCCCTACCAGAGTCAAGAGCAGGGCGATCTGACCTTCAACGCGGGCGAGGTCATCACCGTGGTGAAAAAAGACGGGGATTGGTGGACCGGGAAGATCGGGACGACCGTCGGGATCTTCCCCAGCAATTACGTCCAGAAAGTCGACGTGGTGAGTTAACAGTTTTCTGTGTTACCGACTTTTGACGTACTTGTGCTAACTTTCGCGTGTCGTGTCAGAATTCTGCCAGTACTAACTCCGCCGCTGTCGCTGCTGATGTGGCGCCCCCTGCCGCGGTTGTCACTCCGCCTGCGACTAAAGTGACAGCCGATGATGTTGCCGCCGCAGCTTCCGCAATCGATAACGCTAACTCGCAAGTAGATAACGAAGTTTCCGAAATCAACGAAGACAGGATTATCGAGAAGTTCGATCCGTCACTAACCTCAAACACGCAGGTTCGTCCGTAATGTCTTTAACTTTAATATCTGTTTTTTTTTTTTTTGGTTATAATAAATCTGTTTTATTAGTTTTTTTGTGTTCGTACCTTTTTGCACTTAATCCTCTCTTTTTTTGTAAATAATTGGTAGCACTTAAGTTTGGGTGTCGTTTGTGGGAAAAAGTGCGGCGAAGGAATTGTAATTTCGGTTTCAGACGATGAGCCGCACGAAGAAACCGGAAATCGCGTCGGTTATTGCCCCGTACAAGGCGACCAGTCCCGAGCAGCTGTCACTGGAACGAGGTCAGCTGATCATGATCCGGAAGAAGACCGACTCCGGTTGGTGGGAAGGCGAACTGCAGGCCAAGGGCAGAAAAAGACAGGTCGGCTGGTTCCCCGCCAGTTACGTCAAAGTGCTGAACAGCAGCGGGAGGGCCAGCGGCAGGACCACTCCGGTTTCCAGCACGAGGATGCAACAAGAAATCGTGATCGGTAATGATCAATGTCAAAATGACAGAAAAATGTGAGGATAATTTTGACGTTCCGTTGCAGATAAAGTCGTGGCTCTGTTCCCTTACACGGCCGGCAACCCGGACGAGTTGAGTTTCGCGAAAGACGACATAATCAGCGTCACCGCCCGCGAAGAGGAGGCTTGGTGGAGGGGCGAACTGAACGGAGTCTCCGGTTTGTTCCCCAGCAACTACGTCACTCCACTACAACAACAATGTGAGTGATTTCACCATTTTCCCTCACTTTATCTTATCGGGAAGCGGGGACTTGCGATGCCGCCATTTCTCTGATATGACAGATGCCCAATATGGCGGCCCTGCAAGTTCCCGGCTTTGCACCGTGCGAGAGACTCACCACCACTCTCTTGATTGTAGGAACATGACAGCACCCATCCTACCATACGAAGCGCTGTTACATTAGTCGGAATATGATAGAAAAATCGCTAGAATTTATTATCATCATAAGTAGTTGGTATATTTGAATCTTAATAATGTATGTGTCCTTCTCGAAAGCCACACGTGACTTCTGTGGGAGATCTATCATGTGACTTACTTAAGTGTTTATATTGTGATTTGTTTGCTCATTAGTTTTATGTTTATTATTTATTATTATCGTTTTGATATTGATTTTCAGTGAGTTTGGTAGGGTGGGTGTGCGAACGGTAAGGTTCTCGTGTCTTGTTCTCTTTCGTAGCATTATTTTAGACTCTGATCAAGCGGCAAATGGTTGCGGAAACCACCCTACTAAACTGCACTTACTTTCTTTTTATCATCATTAGTTATTATTACTCGAATCCTTCCCTCGAACAATTAATGATTATTAAGAAATCTCATTTTTCGTTTATGGATAGTCTGTACTGGTTGGTACTAGTCTGTTATTACTGCTAGGTTTAAAAAACATACTTTAATCTTAACTATTTAATCTCGTTACGTTATTTTAATTCGAAGTGATATATTTTGTTGAAATACTCTTAAAATAACGATATTATGATATCAAATTGTGTGAATGTATTGCAATATCAAGTATCAAGAATATAATATCTCACGCCCAAATATTGCTGTGTTCGTTTCGTTCTTAATTAGGTTATAAATTAAAGAAATTATTACGCTATAAGTAGATATATTATGATATGAAGTAGCAAGCTGTTGTTAATTGACCAAAGTTATCGATTTGAAAGAAATAAAGAGAGTCGGTAAATGCAGGTTTCTGTAATTTCTTTAGCGCACTCTGAAACGGCCACCAATAAAAAACGCCAAGACTCCATCAGAGAGTTCATACAAACGGAAAAGGCCTACGTGGACGACATGGCGATCGTTTACGAAGTTTTCCAACTTCCGCTGAGCAAGAGCAACGTGGCGACCAGGGAAGAGATCCAGACGATTTTCCTCAACTGGATCGACATCATCCAGTGCAACACGACGTTCCTGGACGATTTGAACGCGTGGAGCGGCTCGAGGAGCGACGTCATCGGGAACGTCATCCAGAAAAACGTACAGTCTGTCAATTGGAGGACTGGCAAATCCACCATTTTGAAATAAACGTGTGCTTTTCAGTTGTCGAACATGAGGGCCTACGAGACTTTCTGCGGTAACCAATTGGACAGCGCGGCTCTCTTGCAGAAACTGATAGAAACGTCGACGGCTTTTCGCGATTTCGTCAAAAGGTGCCAAAGTAACGTGGCGACCAAAGGGATGCCGCTGTCTTCGTTCCTGATTAAGCCGATGCAGAGGATCACTAGATATCCGCTTTTGATCGGTAAAATCCTCGAGAACACTCCCGAGGATCATCCGGATTACGGGTATCTCCAAGAGGCGCGCAAAAGCGCGGAGCAATTCCTGAACGACATTAACGAAAACGTGAGACTGAAAGAAACGCAAGAGAGGTACGACTGGCTGCAGAGGAGCGTGCAGAACGACCTGAATATCGTGTTCGACAGCCAAACCAACAAATTGGGACCGAGGAAATTGATACATTTCGGAGTCTTGTGCAAAGTAATTTCTTTTCTAAAATATGAGCTTTATTAAATTCATGGTTTTCTTTTTAAGGTGAAAAGCGGTCGTGAACTGATTTGTTTCCTCTTCAATGATTTCCTTTTGCTGATTCAGCCCAGTAAAAGTTTAGGGACTCAATTTACATTCCAAAGAAACAATAATATTAGTTATAAAGTGTACAAGCAAGTGAGTTGTCTTGAGCATTTTCGATACACAGTTTTCTTCAAATTTCTCAATTTTCAGCCAATCCTGATTCAGGATCTCACGATTAGCAGAGAAAGCACAGATCATGTCGAACAAGGAACTGATTCAAATCGAGTTCTGAAATTGCAAGACACTCGAAATAAATACTCTTTGAGTTTACTCACCACTACTGTAAACGAATGTAGTTTATGGCTGAAAAGGATCGAAAGTGCCAAAGAATGTTACAGTAAAGTTAACGCTCTGATGGCCCAAAACAGACCAAAGACTATCAGTGAGTTTCCGATTTACGTATTTCATAAATCAATTGATTTAGGGGCTGGTTTTTGTGTAATTTATCGTTGCGATTTGCTTTTGTTGTGTCTCCAGAACCCCAAACTGGGGAAGCGTTCGGCCGCCTCCTTGTACTTGTACAAAAAGGGAAACGTTTTGTGTCCTCTGGTAAGATTTTTTGAATAATTATTTTTGCACGAATTTCAGTTTATCATTCTGATGTTTATTGGCTCGTATTGCTTGTGGTAAGAGCTACCAACATAATCCGACTAAAACAGCGCAAAAATAAAGGCAAATATTGACTCTGCTAACAAAAATTATAATATCTTAAAGAAGAAAGTTTCAAGTTTGGAACTATCTAGTAATTAAAATTATTTATTAGGTAAACCTCACAGCGATAACGTTTACTGTAAAGTGACGTTGGGTAATCAGGTGCAGCAAACCGATTTGGCGAAAGACAATCCGATAAACGGCAACGTGCCCCAAAATGGGGCCCCGCCGGTGCCCACATTGATATGGGACTACTCTATGCAATTTCAGTTGAGGAATTTCGATGCGGAAATCCTCACTTTCCAAGTCTACGGCCAAAATTTGTACTCCCCGGACGGTAACACCCTTTCATTTTATAATCGCAATGTTGATTCGATTGCGGTATTTTTTTTAGAGTTTCTGGGTCGCGCCGAATTGAAAATTTCCGAAATCTCAAAGGAATGCAAAACTACCAACGGTCCAATAAAAAAGAAACTAATTTTACACCAAGTAGAGTCGGGCGAAATTGAAGTAAAGCTCGACGTCCACAATTACGATTATTGAACTAAAATTCCTGATATTTACACTGAACCGTTTATACATGTTAACTTGTTAATTATGACGTAAAAGTCTTTTGTATTTTTCTATTATTGCTTACACGGAATGTCGTAACAGTTTCATTTATTATGTAGTTTATAATCGTTGAAAAAAGAATCGATTCTTATTACTAACTGTGTTCGAAAATACAAACTATACTGCTCACTTTTTCAAGTATTAATAGTAATAATATGTTAAAAATTTCTTCAACTTATGTAAGTAGAAGGGTGTCCTATACATGACAATGTTTTTTACTAAATAAGTCTTCAAGATGGTAGCTTAATAATTATTACATAGAACTCGAGTGTTAATTTTATTTATTACTCCCGTACAATATATTTCTAAACTTTGTAACATCAGTAAGTGTCAAGTAATGATAATAATAATATATAGGTAACTTCTAAATAGATTGAAAAGCTAACAAGATTCCTAATCTCAACCAATTTATATAATATCACTAGAAATTTAAAAAATCAATCAGTCAAATAACTCCAAAAAATTTAAATAATAATAATAGGGGATTTACAAACTGAAAAACACGTTACGTTTATACAAATAGATCGAAATTGCGACCCAAACGGCAGTGCCCCACAAATTCATAAGCAAAAACGACCCATGAGTGTCGGTGCTCGGTTTCCAAGCGAACGGAAAAGTGTTTTTGAACAGCTCGTGACCCACGTACAAGAAAATCGAATTCATCCCCGGATAGAAAAAAGGACGACCACCCCATTTACGAGTAATGTCCACCAGAATAAAAAGGAAAGTCTGGATGAAAAACGCCAACCCGGATAGAGCCAAAACGAAGGAAAGCGACCACAACTGCTTGTTGATCGGGATGAGACCGTCGTCCCTCTTGAATTCGCACAGCGCTCCACCCATCAAACCCTGGAAAAACGCAGACATTCATTTTTACAAAGTGTCGGTATTGCAGATCTCTGTAATACTCACAGTGGCCAGTCCCCAAATGACCCATCGAATCACCTTCGACTTCACGTTTTGATAAGTGTTGAGGGTGCGTCCGGCTTGCACCCCCAAGTAGACCATGAGGACCGAAGTCAAAGTCCCGAGTAAACCTGATAACCAACTCGGATTAAATCAAGCCAAATCAAGAAATGGAGTCTTTAATCACCTTCCGGGTCGTAAAATTGATGGGTTTCGTATAAAACCTCGCAAGCTGGGTGCTTATACATGTGGTGCCCAAACAGTTTCCTATCGATGTACCCGGCAGCCCCTCCAGTGCAATTTTCGTACTTCCCCCCTTGATCGAGCCCTCCGGGGCCTAAATAGCCCCGTCCACAACCAGGCACCTCAACCAGAAAAGTGACGCAAGTGTGGATTAAAACAAGACTCGAAACTACAACCCATTGGGGCCAAGCAACCACAATATCGTGTACACAAGAGACACCCTCGATTTCCACCCGTTTGGTGAAAACGACCTCCAGCGTCCCGACTATCAGAAAAGTCACCCCGAAACGCTGCAGCACCCCCGGGAACCTCAAATCGGCGATAGTTTCGAGGTTATGGTTCGAATTTATGACGATCCCGAGTAGGATGAGGACTAACGAGCGCCGGATAACCGAGATGACTAACTGTCGACGGGGCACCCCCTGCCTTAGCTTGTTTTGGAGGGATACAGTCAATGACAGCCCCATGAGCCACAGGAACCAAGGAAAGACCAAGTCGGCGACTGTCAGCCCGTTCCAGACCGAGTGCTTGAAAAACCAGTACTGGCCGCCCCCGTAATTGACGAAAATCATGACCATTATGCAGAAGCCCCTAAAGACGTCCAAGGATTTTATGCGGTGGGGGTGTTTGCGGATCGCCGGGGGTCTCTCGATTATCAGAGACGAGGTGCCTAGGTCGTTATCGATTTCCGTGTTGGCAGACATGATCCACTGTCTAAATCGGCCCGAATTCTTGTATATGCACTTAATCATGTACCACATGGTTCCGAAACAGAACAGAACGATGAACGCCGTGAGGATCGCTGAAATCGTTCTCGAATAATCATAAGATCTCTCGATTATGTGAATTATAATTACGGAGATAGGCGTCGTCTGCTCCTTCTTTGATGTAAGGTAAAGTACACTTTTCTGTGAGATTCCATCCGTAACGATAATGCTCGTACAGTAATTTCCTAGAGCTGCTATGGTAGATAATGACGCAATTAAAAACCGGATTAAATTCGAGTGAATTGATACTTACTTGCAGAGGGTGTCTCCATTGGTGGACGTCCTCAGCTCTAGAGAGTATCGAGTGTTGACGAGTACCGAGGTGTTCTGGAGTGGCCCCAAAGAGGCGAAATTTTGGTAAGGGCAATTGTGGCATTCCGCATATTGGCCCGATACTACGACGGTGCTATTTAAGGTGTTGAGAATGTCGATGCATGCCTCGTCGAATATAAAATCGGGATTTCGTTGTAGACACTTATTTTCGTTCTTGAACAACATCTTTATTGCTTGGAGTTCTTTGTTTGAATGATTGTTTGTTTGCCTGAATAACAGGGAGGTTTGTTGACCACTTTCTTCTACGCCATGATTATAAAAATCCTTTGTTATCGGTATTTCCTGGTAGATCGCCCACTATTTCTTGTTCAAAGTTATTCAATCAGTCACGTGCAATTTTATCTGCAATTTCTCATAGGATTTTATCAATTTATTTTGCTCACTTCCTCGATTTTTGAGTAATTTTCAGAAAATGGACACATGAATCACCTCACAAAATTTGACAGCAGTTGACAGATAGTTACAAGGCGGAATAACCATATAGCGGATCACCCGTTCAAGGGAATTTCCCAAACGCTTTTTATGTGAAATGTATGCAACCAAAAATACACGTAGCTTGTAGTTCAAATAAAATCCGTAAGATGACAAAGTGATCGAACCTCGCCACGCTATAGTCATCTAGCGGCGAATTGTATGAACTACGTAGTTCATATAAGGCGGCACTAACCCTTGCGGTGGCGCTGTTCATAGCAAAGTGGATTCTATTCTATAGTTTATTCATATATTTCTATGGTGCAAAAGAAAATGGCCGTCAAGTGTAAATGTCAAACAAATCACAATTATTGAAAAAAAGGCGTTGTTGCATCCACTAATCGTTAAAATCGTTCGATCCCTAATAAATGTGTTACGTGTGGCTGAAAGTGATGCAGTGAAATTGGACAAGACTTCATAACAATGATTGTGCAGGAGCCAGTCCAGGTACTACGTCTAACCTTACCATCTGATTTTTCCCTTTTTATATCGTACGTTTCCGATTTCAGGCTGCTATTTGGCATTGCTTGAACCATTACGATTACACAGATGCCGTGTTCTTATCGGAACGACTATACGCCGAAGGTGACTTACCGAAAGTAACCAAGAGTCGAGTCCTTACTAATGACAAAAATTTTCCAGTACAAACAGACGACAGCTTGTTTTTACTCGCCACTTCTTACTACAGAAATGGACAAAAACACCACGCTTATCACGCACTCAAGGATAACACGTCGTCTTCGTCACAATGCCGATACCTTTTCGGGATTTGCGCTTACGATCTCGAGAAGTACGCCGAAGCCGAGGCTGTCCTCTTGCAAAAGAGCTCAAACCAAGTATGCACTCTGGACGACATTTCGACGGAATACGGCGATCAGGCCTCGTTCGCTTTGTCGCTTTTGGGCAAAATCGCCGCGAAAACTGAGCGCAAAAGCCGCGCCATAGACGCCTGGAACCGCGCCCTTAAACTGAACCCTTTTCAGTGGTCCAGCTACGAGAGCCTGTGCAAAATCGGCAACAAACCGAATCCGAACAGCGTCTTCAAGGTCCCCGAGGGCGAAAACCTAGCCATGTGCCACGGCAATCGCATAAATAACGTCGAAAGTGTCATAATCAATGGCACCTCCACCGAGGAGGGCCAAGAGGCTTACATAGGGACGCCCCAACAGATTTTGCTAGGTAATCTCAATTCCAACTCAAAGTTGGACAGTTCGAAACTGTGCACCCCGGATGATAACCCTATGAACGGCCAACCCCTCGTGTGGATGTCAGGAATCGTCCCTTTCTCGAAAGCGAAACCTTTGAAATACCAGCCGGACGTATGCGGTAACCTAACCCCCACATTCGGGCACCTCTGTGACGGTTCCGAACCTTACACGGGCACCCCTAGTTTGATAACCCAACCGAAACTGACCGAGTCGAACAACCATCACCATCAGTCATTAACGAAACGGATGCGAGCCCAGGTCGATCAATTCATCAATCGGAAAGAGCCGATCTTGCAGAATTCCAAAGCCGTCTTTAGCCAGAGTTCGAACGTGGCGAAAACGCCGACCAGTCCTCTAGCAGTCGGCCAAAACGTCAGACGCAGCTCGAGACTCTTCAGCAACAGCTACTCTGTCAAAGAGAACAATAAGTCACCGAATCGGAATAAATTCGCCACCCCTAAATCGCCATCGAGGAAGACCAAGCAGCGGATCTCCAAGTGCAACCTGAACCAGAAGGCGACGTTCGCCGAGTTGAACACGCGCAACCGATTGGAGCGGGAAAAATCGGAAACTGTAACATCGACCGAGCAGAAGGAGAAGAGTGCAATAGGCGAGGGGTGCCTACAACAGGCCCGACTGATGCAGAGACAAAGCGCCGAAGGGCTTATGAGTCTTTTGCGTAAACTGGGTCAGGCTTACCTCGATCTGTCGACGTTCGACTGTCGCGCGGTCGTCCAGGAACTGACGTCGTTGCCCCCCAACCAGCACCATACCGCTTGGGTCTACTGCCTGCTCGGGCTGGCCCACTTCGAGTTGACCGATTACGAGACGTCCTGCAAGTACTTCGATAAAGTTCACTCGATGGCGCCTCACCGTGTAGAGTACATGGACGTTTACTCGACGGCCCTTTGGCACCTGCAGAAGGAGGTGGCGCTGTCGGCGCTCGCCCAGGATTTGGTGACGTTCGACAAGGGCTCGCCGATCACGTGGTGCGTCAACGGGAACTGCTTTTCGCTGCACAAGGAGCACGACACCGCCATCAAGTTTTTCCAGAGGGCGGTGCAGGTCGACCCTTCGTTTCCCTACGCCTACACGCTGCTGGGGCACGAGTACATCACCACGGAGGAGCTGGACAAGGCCATGAGTTGCTTCAGGAGCGCGGTACGTTCGAAATTACGCTCGAAATGGCGTTTTTGATTTTTTTTAATTTTTACCGCAAATTTTGACAGGTGTGCGAGCTTTCAAAGTCGTTTTTTCGCGGTCGACTTAATTGAAGCGTCACAATCAAAATTGACTTCAATTTAGAATTAATTATAAGTCAGTTTTTAATCGGTCTTCTTAGGTCTTCCTACAAATAAGTAGGAATGCCATTTTAGTGTGTATAAAAACTTAATAACTAAATTAATACGATGTCAATATATTTTTGAAGTTAAGAGATCGCCAAAAAACGCCTTAAAATTAGGAAGATGGCCGCCGTTTTTTCTGTCAATTTTAATTTGAAAAAACGTCAAATTTTTATTATTTCAAAGGGTTAGTCCATTCTTTAAATTAATGGACGTTTCTTCATTATTGCTTCTAGAAAAATCGCAATATTAAACACTATTATACCAATTTTCGGCTGTAAATTGAGTTGAAAACTAAATTCGAAACATTTTCTCAATATTTACCGTAAGTTCTGCCACCAATGCTTCCAAGTCCATATTTTGAATTTTCATTAATTTCTACTCCTCTGCTGGGCCTTTTTTTATTGTAGATGTTTGAAATTATGAGGAATAATTCCATTTTGCAATAATTTAAGTGACAATCAATGTCAAAATGGAAAATTTTGAAGTTGTTTATTTTATTGACGTGAACTTAGCAACAAAACCATGACAAAACCTAACAAAACCAAATTACCCTTAATTAGTCCGCCATTCCAAATTCGAACAGAAAATGAACGAGACGATGATTTTTCCAGGTGCGGCTCGATTGGAGGCACTACAACGCCTGGTTCGGCATCGGGACGATCTACTCGAAGCAGGAGCGCTACTCCCTGGCCGAGATCCATTACGCGCGCGCCCTGGCGATCAACCCTCAAAGTTCCGTGATTTTATGCCACATCGGGGTGGTGCAGCACGCGCTCAAAGAAACCGAAAAGGCATTGGGCACGTTCAACGTGGCGATCGAGAACAACCCGAAGAGTCCGCTGTGCAAATTCCACCGGGCGTCGACGTACTTTGCGCTGGGCCGCCACGGCGAGGCGCTCAAGGAGCTCGAGGAACTGAAGGCGATCGTGCCCAAGGAGTCGCTCGTCTACTATCTGATCGGCAAAGTGCACAAGAAGCTGGGCAACACGGACCTGGCGCTGATGCACTTCAGCTGGGCGACGGCGCTCGACCCGAAGGGCGCCAGCAGCCAGATCAAGGAGGCGTTCGATCCGTCGATCGGCAGGACGGCGGCGGTCTCGGACTCGCCCGCGTCGCCCCTGCCCGAGGATTTCGCGACGGAGAGCACGTCGGGCCTGCAACCGAACCACCTCAACTTCAGCACCCTCCCGGAGGACAGCGAAGACAGCCTGTGAAGAGAAAAATCAAATATCCGCGACGCCATTCGAGTGTGATCGATTTCTACGTCGGACAATAATTTTAAGCGACTTCCCCGTTCTCTCGCCGTTTATTAGCCGAGCCGTCAAAACCGATTGACGTGGGTCACCTTCTCAACGTGCTATACTACTAAATTATGCTTAAGCGTCGTTTTCGTAGAGAGGGAGTTCAGATTTATTATCAGCACTGTCAGCCTAAATAAGACATAATGGAAGGGTGAGCCCTGTAAAACTGTAAACCTCAAGACAGGCAGCGGGGTTTCACTTTTACGGGTTTCACTCATAATGGAATTATAATGATTGGTTGTGTTTGTATCTATGCCCTCGAATGTATTTGATTTATTATTTACGGTCTTCGATATCGACATTCAAACTAATAATAAACAAGTACGTTTATTGTGTATACCTCTATTATGATAACTGTGTTCTGTACAGTCTCTTGAGTCTTAAATGGTTTCCAAACTAGACTGGTAGTCCTTAATTTATTTCTTTTAGGGTTTTGAAATTATTGTTACACGAGTATTTTGAAATGTAATGAAATAATATACCGCTAAGCTAATGATAAAACCACTTTACTGTCATTATTACATACTAGAACTCATACTTTTGAACATTTCACCTCCCAATAGACTGTCGAGAGCCTTCTGAACCGAGGGATCTTTGAGAAGGGGTGGCGGAGCCGAAGTCACTTCACTGACAGACGGAGGGGGCAGTTGGGGTACGCTGACAGTTAAAGCAGGGGGCGCATCTGTCGCGGATTTGTTCAGAATATTCATGATTCGACTCTGCAGTTCGGCTTGCTTACTGTTGGACCCTTGCGAGTCTTGGTCGACACCTTCCGTGATTTCGTGCTGCTGCTGGATCTCCTTCCTCTCTTGCAGATACTTCAAAAGCCTGTCATACTGGATGGTAGTAATCTGCCTATTTTCCGCCACGAGATTCAGCAAAAGCTACAATTTAAATGATCAATACGTAAAACCCAAATTTTGAAGTCTTGAATTACTTGGATATTTGTAGGGTGGCGGTCCGAAATGTTCATGACTCCTCCGGGTCCCAAGGTTTCCGTGACGGTTTTGTCTCCTCTCATGTAAGCATCAAAGTTTCTCATTATGAAGATGAACGAATCCTCGATCGGCATATTCCTGTGCTCTTGCGGAATCCCATGGAGGACGTTCAAAGTCAGACTTCTGTGTTCCTCGTTTTGGGGCATTATCAGAATAGCGTAGAGACAACCGCGGCTCGAAATGTTGGCGAGAACTCGACCAATGGGAACGTCTTCATTCGGAAACAGCAGATCCACAATCAGACCCAAGGATTTCAACCTTTGCTCAATATATTCCGCATATTTTCTACAGAAAAAAAAATAAAACCACGGTAATTACGTTCATTTATGGTTCCTTACGTGAGAAGTTTAGAGACGACGATAATTTCACAATCGTTTCTGTCTGGTTGTTCAATTACAGGAGGCGCTGATGGCGGATATGGACCTTTCTGGTAAAAAGTGTCATCATTGTAGCCTCCTGGTTGTCGGCCGGGTCCACCGAAACGATCATTTCCTCCCCTCATCCTTCGCTTTTTGCCTCGTTTACTATCGAAACCACGAGGCCCGTTATTTATCATAGGCGGCCCCGCTTGCGGCAAATTATCATCATTTTGAGGGAAATTTCTAGCGTTTGGAGCTAGTGGTGGTTCTTGATGTTGGGGAGGAGGCCCTCTTCCCCATTCCTGATCTTGTTTTGGCGGTGGCGGACCTTGTTGTTGTTGTTTCTGTTGTTGTTGTTGTTGTTGTTGAAGTGGTGGAGGTCCTCCTGATTGGTTCATTAAAGGTTGAGGTGGCTTGTTCTGTTGTTGTGGAGATGGTTGCTGTGGTTGATTCATCAGTGGGGGTGCTTGCTGTTGATTGTGTTGTGGTTTTTGTTGATTATGTTGCTGTGGAGGTCTAGGGGGTTGCTGTGCATTCTGTTGCATTTGTTGCTGCTGTTGCGGGGGCCTCAGAGGTTGTTGTAGTGGTTTTTGTTGCTGCTGCTGCTGCTGTGGTGGCTGCTGTTGTTGTTGTTGTTGGAAATGCGGAGGTCCGCCTTGCCCCTGGTTCTTTTTCTGATTGGGTTGGTTCTGGTTGGCTTTCTGGCTTTTGTCCAGCGCCTGTTTGACGGTGATCTTGCGTCCGTGCAACATGGTGAAGTTCTCAGATTCGATGGCGGTCTGGGCTTGGTGGTCTTGTTCGAATTGGATAAATGCGAAACCCTGCTGTAAAACTAAGCCGAGAATTCTACCGTGTACCTTAAATTTCTCCTCGAGATCCTGTGCGACCACAGTTTTCGGCAGAAATCCAATGTAAATACGGGAAGACGCCGTAGCCGGGTTGGTCATGAATTGCTTGTCCGTGCGATACATTTTTCGAGTTTCTCAAGGGGGAATCTTCTGGGTACAACAAACCTTTAATTGCTTTCAATTGGGTAGCAGGTATAATTTTCTATTTCGATAAATAAATAATGTTATGGAAAAACTAACCTGTAACGATTTTTCAGTACACGATGAAGTTAGGCAGAGATCTGTCAAGTGTTGAAAAAGTGTTGCCAACCACGCTGCTCCTAGCCATCCACAGACGTAACATCAATCCTAATAAATAGGCAAACAATCTTGGACAAGACTAATTTTTGTAGAAAAAAATTACGTTTCGTAATTAAGAGGATTTTCAGTACACAAAGAAAGAAATAGATATTATTGAATCACCTAGAAAATAATATACTAAACGAAAGTCAAATAAAAATGGTTCTTGAAATGTTGTACGTTGTACCTTAAAAATGGTTTATTAATTGCACAAAAGCCGTTTACAAACAACAAAAGTAATTAACAATAATCACATCCATTAATAAACTTCCACGAATATGAATATGATTGTGTACAGTGGTTAAAATAAGTGAGAAATGATAAAAATTATTCGAGCCATAGATAAAGCTTTAAAATGAAACTTGGACAAGATTACACAGTGTTTATAGCCTTAAGTATTATCCTATATTCCATAATATTATTATAACAAACATACAAAAACCTGCTTAAAAGCTATAAATTAATATTGATGAATAAAGAGCTGGATGATTATTAATGAAAAGTAAAATAATTTATTTACTCATAGTTTCATATTAACAGTCTTAGATTTTGTATCTTATTTATGAATACTGGCTCAGATCTACAATAATCAAACTGTTTTGTCATTATACCTTCCTTGAGATGATTTATTTTTAGATAAATAAAAGTGCGAAGCTTAAATATGATATGCAAATTTCTATTAATTCTTTAATCTTTATAGATTAGGTTGAACCTAAAAATCTCCAATACTGTTGGAATGAAAGGCTAAACATACGATTCGAATTTCATGAACAATAATAAAAATATCACAGTTGAAATTTTGGATTTTGTTTGTAGAAAAATTTACAATAAACAAAATAATAAATCGATTGACTAGAATTTTCTATCATCAGAACCACCCGACCTTTATTGTAGCCTGGCCACCAAAATACTGCAATCCTATTTAAAAAAAAAACTTCAATAATAAATGTCCGCAAAAGAATCATTTCGTAATCGGGCACAAAACACGATTCAGAAGATATTATACGCCAAAAGTTTGTCACCCTTTTTGTACTCAAAATAATATGTCATGTAATCGTTTAAACCTATTCCTATTTTCTAATTAAAACAACAAAAAATCATGAAGAATCATCAAAGCTGAAATGTACAATTCCCAAAGAAATCTCAAACCATCCGAACTTAAGTACGGAATTATCACATAGACAAAAATACTAAACGTTTCTGAATACAATTTCATTGTACCTATGACATAATAATAAACTCAAAAGAAGTAGTAAAGCAAACGAAAAGGAACTAAAAGCGTGTATAAATTATTTACATCCTTTGAAAGGATCTGGAAGTCGCCTAATATGCATGTCAATTGTGCCTTGCCGTATTGACTGTCAACTAAGTGTATTCAATATGGCGGCATTGCAAGTCCCGAAGATAGACAAATGGACGATAAATTAGGTCTCTTCGTATCGGTGTTTATCCTCGTTCTTCCAGGAACTCACCTGTATATGGGGTGGAGGCAAGAAGCTGCGCAGTGATTGAATCAACTGAATTGTGTCCATCAGTGCTGCCACATTAACAAAAATACCAAAATTACCAACAGATGATGACAGATTACGTATCTGATTTTTAGGAAAAAAATCAGATAAGATCAAAGCTTCTTCCTTCATTATCCGAAAGCCCTTTGCAGAGTTCTCAAGGATTCCTCTCGGAATGTCATCACTATATTATCGCGATTTCGAGTTAATAATTGGACTTACTTTTTTGTAAGGCTTCCGATTGCTTTCCGTAGGGCTTACACATGGCAGGTCTCACATAAGTCTTCATTCTCTGCATATTCTTCATGACTTCGCCGAAAGCCCTGACGATCTTCTCTTGACCGCCCTCGGAAGCTCTCTTGTCATCTGTCGAAGATGGAGCACTCGAAGCCGAAGTCCAGGCACCATTGTGCAAAGCCAACAGATCTTTATTAGCTGCCGATAAACCTGAAACGAAAAATTCATCAACAATTCCACGATAAAACGGCAGAAATGCAAACCTTCCAAGTTTTCCAGATTGGCCCTCAAGAAATCCGTGAGTTTATGGTCCATGAGAGGCAAATCAAAGTGACTCTTCTGTTGTTGCTGCTGCTGCTGCTGTTGCTGCTGCTGCTGTTGTTGCTGCTGCTGTTGCTGCTGTTGCCCTTTAGCCATATCCATTTGCTGTTGCAGCTGCATTTGTTGCCTCTGCTTCTCCAAGTTGGCATTCAACTTGTCGATGTTTTGCTGAGCAATCACCCGATTCTGCTGCTGGATCAGAGCGGCAGTAATCTGCTGCTGAGTAGGCGCAACCGACTTGGGCCTATCCAGCATTTGCTGATTCGATTTCGAGTCCAAATTATTCTGACCAGTGAGATCGACAGCTCCTAGTCCTAAATAAACCAAAACATATCATCTTTTGATTCAAAATCCTAGAAGATTCTTACTGTTCCGTATGTCAGAATTGTTGCTCTGTGGATCCCCCAAGTACGGAGGAGTCGTAAGATGTTGAAGGGTCTTCTGCGTCAGCTCCATCTGGTTCTTGTAGTATCGGCAAGCAGGGTTAGGGCAATTCTGCACGACTTCTATGATGAATTCCTTCTCCATCCCGAAATTCTCACGTCCGATAGTGTAAGACTCCATAACCGCCCTTACGGTGGCTTCGACCCCCAGGTGGAGGCCGTGGGGGCCGTTCATGTGTTTCAGCATCACCGCATTGGCGAAATGCTCGAAAGGCAGAATGATCTTGCCGTTCTCCCTCAGAATCAACCGACCCTGAGAATCGAGAGTCACTCGGGACGCCATCATCCTGGAAACGAACCCATCAAACAATTTCCTGATAGATTTCTAGAATATTACTGTAAATAGGCGGCGCTCGGTAACATCGAGGACTCTTTGAGTTCCGTGAAGCACTGCAACAGTTCCACGGATGGGTTCCAGCCTTTATTCTGCAGGTACAGTTGTAGAAGCATGTAGAGCTTCTCGGTGACATAGCCGGTGCCCGGGAACCCCATACTGGTGGAGGACGGTAGGTCGTTCACTGTGGTCTGCTGGATGCCTTTGGCTAGGACGTTTTTCATCGTTTCGGCGAGATCCATTTCGGATTTCGAATTCTTTATGATTCTCGTTGGCTTGATGCGGTAGACTGTGGCCCCTTTATGTGTGCCTGGAACCGGTACGCGTTAATTTCACCGTGAAAAGGACGACTGGGAGGATGTACTCACATTGTTTCCTGTCCGGGCTGTTTAATCTACATCCGGAACGTAATTGTGCGGGGTTTTGTGTACGGTACCATTGCAGCACTCACCGAACCTCACCATCCAACAGCTGATTTTTTCTAAGAGCATACAGGCGTACTCGGCATCATTTTCTACCTCGTCCGTTCGTTTATACTTCTTTTTATGTTACGAATTTCGATGGCTGTGAGCTTGCGCGAAAATGCACCGAATAAAATCATTAAATTTATCAGAACGTTACCTTTCTCTCGAAATGGCCCCAAAACGAGGTGAAAGAAAAATAAAGTGTCACATTCTCATGTTAGAAAGTCAACCAGACAGCCCTAAAATGCGAAAATTAGGTCGGTAAAGAAGGGTGCTGTCAATCAATAGTTCTGAGAAAATGTTGACAAATCCTAATAGATGGCGCTGCTGATCCAAATCTGAACCTGTACCGGGGAAGTACCAAACATGGAATGTTCCCCGAAAGTCTTATCAGGTTTTTAAAAAAACGTTGACCAAATAGCTCATCGGATAATATTAATATAATTTCACAATCAACAAATTGAATATAATTTGTATCATTCAGTTTTCGGTTCTAGTTTTGGTTGCAATAATAATGGGGGTTTCAGCTCTTGATCAGTCGCACAGAGACCTTTATTAGATTTGACCGCTTTTGCGCGCACAGTTTTCGCTTTTTTTGTTGAAGAAGGCGTACTGCTCTGTCGGGGTATCATGATTTTGTTTATTCCAATTTTCATCTTTGGGATTAACTGTTTAAAGTTCAAATTATTATTAAGTTTCAGAGCGGCCAAAGCAGGTTTCAGTGGACACAAAGCACTTTCGATAAAGTCGACCTCAACAAGCGACGTCGCCATGTCCAGTAAATTCGACACTTCCAGACGAATCTTCTCTTTCTTCACAGCTAATTCTTTTTCCTCTTCATTGTTCCAGAAATTAATGAGACCCCTATGAGGCGCTCCTTTGTTGAAGTCGTTTTCAGGATTATTTACATTAGTATGTTGTGCTTGAAAATCAACATGATTGCTTTTCTTTTGGTGAAGTTTTAGATTTCGCAAGTGCATGAATGTCTTTGAACAAGTTGCGCACTGATAGTTCGTCACTTTCTTAGAGTGAAGTTCCGCAAGTTTATCTAAAAAGTAAAACAATTTACCTATTAGCCTGGAAGGCAATCAAAATTAATTAACTTTCCTGCTTGAAATTTCTCCATATGAGTTGTTAAAATCGAGGGATTGTGGCATTCGCTAAAAATCCTATTGACATTTATTGCTGATGGGGATTTCATCAAAGGCTCCATCGTTTGAGGAAGAAAAACCTGTGGAAATTGTGGAAAACCCTGAAAATTGAAGTAACAACTTTTAGGTTATGTTTATTTTTGACATTTCGTGAAACGATAACAAAGATTCCTGTAAATTGTATTTACTTGACAGTTATACAGTTTCCTTCTTGTTTTGTTTGTGTTCATGTTTAGATTCATAGATGGCGCTTTAGCATAAAATTTGTTTTTTTTCCGGGGAAGTCCACAATCTGAAAAATCGAAAAAGATTAACAATTTTTCGCACGCACTTCCTTTAACGTCTCATGCTGACGAGTTTTTGTGAGAACCGGAGCAGTCACGCAGGTTGATGATGTTTTTAAGAAGATTACCGCCTTGCTCCGGGGCGATTTCCATAACTGGCTTCTAATTTTACGGCTTCCTCATCGGTTCGTTCGATATTCCACAGAAATGAATAAATGGAGGATGAGGATGGCTTTTTGTCATCCGTCATCCTCGAAAAAACCGGGTGCCTCTTAATCTTTTTCGCCTTAACTAGAAGTTACAAAACATCTGGTCTACTGTCGGCTAATCATGGGCCGGATGACATTCTATTGAGCAGATTGGTTTCTTCCTGCAACTCTTCCCGTGTTTTATAATGTTCCTAATTACAATTAAACGTTTTTGTAAAGTCGTACTTACGTTACGCATAACATCGCTTAGGCATCAGACGCGCATTGAATTACTCACACCGGATCTGGCAAATATTTAAACTTCTTCACCTGCCGCACTTAGTTAGCTCCGCTGCTGCTGGAGGTATCAAAGGTAATTTCAATCAGGAAATTGTTATTGCAAAATAATCGCTCCGATGCGAAATTATTGCGCAGCCTCTTCAGCAGGAAACTGAGATTTTTATCAAGTCGATCAAGTTTTACCATCATTATCGTCATCTTCTTCTTATTCTTCTCGTATATTATACCAATAAGAAGCGCATCGGTTTTCTAAATGTGATGTTTATGGAGAGACGTTCTTGCAACATGATCGTGCATGATTATCTCACCTTTATAATATATTTGATAAATTGCGTTGTGCGTTGGTATATAAAAGGTCGATTTTCACGGCGAGCGATCCGTCAAATTGGCACCGCCGAAGAGAAATGATAATGACGAGAAGAGAATGGACGCGATCATTGTGTCTCTCGGTGGTGCGATCATAACGAAACAATGATCGACCCGAGACTTTCACTTCTATGATGATGTCACCCACGCTCTCAATTCGACTCTATCATTAAATTCAACCCGTTTTCCCTTCAGTCTTCAGTCATTCCGTTTCATCCTCCGTCCTTTGTGTGTGATTTTTCGAACCGTAAAAGGGCTAATAATCGTCATCGTTATGAGAGCGGTGTCAGGAAGGAAACTGCACCTTCACGGTGGCATCCACACCCATCCTGCGTCGAACGAAAGGGGATTTTCACGTCCATCGATGCACTCACACAACACGCGAGAGGCTCTTCAGTTCACTGACTCGAAAAATGCATATTTAGGTGCGATTTGGACCGGCGATCGCAATTAGGGCCGGAAATTGAAAAAATAACCGACCGAAATCAAGTTTATACAGTTATGAATCCACCTAATTGTTCTGTAATCATTCGGAGATTCGTCACAAACTCATTCGTATGCGTTTTTTCGACTAATCACCGAAAGTGCACATCGGGGGCACAGGACAATCTAATTAACGAGAGAGCGCCATTTCATTACGCCGGTTTTATTAAACGGGGTCGACGTGTTTTGTGGAGTGGAGATGTTCCCTCGCATATGACCGAACTAGGGGACGAAACCCTAATGAATATTTGTCGAGCAAAAGACCCAGTGTATTCCTTACGGGTGTTCGCGTTTTATTAGATTCTGCAACGACAGGAATTTCATTTCGACGAGATGAATCATCCCGGCATTGCAAAGTCCCCCCAGCGGCGATCCATCCCCTTAATGACACCTAGTGGTGCCAACCCGAACTCGCGAAAATCATAAAACTTCAAGATGGTGGCAGGCTCGTTACTATAGCGACCGCAGTAACAAGTCCCGGATTTGGCTGATAATCTGCGGATAGAATTCGAGATTTCGGAGTAATTAGATGGGCCTGCTGTGCATTTGGCGCATATGTCGAAGTCCCCGGGTTTCAGCGGCCAACTGTCAACTCTGTTCCCGAATATGGCGTACGCGTCCCGCTTTTGTTTTAACCATTAGGACCCACTCGAGCCATCTGTCCGACCATCCGTCGCGATATTATTAGATTTCGATGCAATTACGTATCACCATTGCACCTATGTATGAAACGGTGTTGTATTAAAGTCTTTGATTTTATTTTACGGCATCGGTTGGCCGTCATGGGCAAAACCAATCTGCCCACACTCTATTTATTTACACGTCGTCCGAATAGAAATCTATTCTCAGTGGAAAGACCATCTGCATATCACGGCGCTCTTCGATACGCCCGATGGGTATTATAGAGGTAGGTACCCGAAGCGGCCGAGAGTTACGTGATTCGAATGAAAGTGATAAATATTCATATACAGGTGTTCCAGTGTTTGGAATAGTCGAGTGTTAATTTAAACATTTGGCATATTGCAAACGTGTCGGAAATAATGTGGAAGATACCTACAGCAATTAATGAGAGACGATAATTTCGTTTAGGAATCCTTGATGGTGTTTTTCGGACCACACGCGTTCGAATCAAGGGCGAAATCGAAGATTAACGTCTGGTTATCTGAACCGACAAGCGGCCGATTGTGTTCACCTTCTTGCGAATGCACGCCATTCAATGAAGATATACACTCACCAGACGGTGTGTATAATAAATACGTTCATTCTCGCGCTCGCTTATTATATGAAAATCTAGTGCGGTCGTTTAGGTTGTCGAAACCTTTGATATGTTAACGCGTAAACAAAAAGTCATTGTCAATATGCTCGAGCGTTTCATTGAAAACGAGTTCTTGTGCATGGGAACCAGCTGCTCTCCTATTGTTACAACAAGCGGCAATAACAACATTACGAGAAAAATATGAGGCGTTATTATTGTTATCGAGCGTTAATTGCGTTTGTTTTACGGTTGCAATAATTGTAATTATTATTTATAGAACGGTGAACTTTGCTTACCCCTTATAAGCAGAACTGTTCTTTCGAAACGTTACTTTTCTAGAACCATCAATACAGCCTGATTCAATACTCTTGAGGGCCTTGAGGGACACCCTATACTTGGCATTTTTCATTACGTGACCAATAGGTCGCATTCCGTGAGATTTCCCGAATCCTTTCAATGGCCCATACATTGTGGAGTACAGAAACCGTTTATTATGGAACACCTGAAAAAGTAAAAAGGTGAAATACGAAATGGAGAGAAGAGGATCAACGGATGGACTCTCTGTGTAGGTACAAGTGCCTGAATGGATCCACTAAATGCACCTGCATCGGGCGCTGTTTTCGTCGGCACCGATTCTCGAAAGCCCCCCATTGAAAAAAGAGGAGGAGGAGCAGAAGAGTCTGACTGCGGACGGGCCGCTTTGTGCCTCGCAGAGGGAGGTGGCGCCGGTCACCACCGAGACCCAAACACTTTATACAGGTGTCTTATGGACTCGAAAAGCCGTTATGCGCGCCCCTCGAATTAGTCAATTAGCCGGATTTTACGACGGAAACCGGGCCCAAAAGCAAAACTTCCCAGAAACGAGACACCTGCAATCATGGAGATGATTTATGACGAGAGTACTCTCATCAGCGCATGACTCGTTAGTTCGTACCGAGATGCACGAATTGTCCCACCTTTTACTTTCTATAAAAGATACGTTAGGATTTCTTATGTCGGGTAAAGGTCGGCACTTTTGTGGTGCGCAATCTATTCCGCTGTATCGACGGCATGTCGCGAAACTCTTCTTGCGGTTGTTGCATTAGGTGGTACGATTGTGCAAGGAAGCGGCAGAACCAGTCGTGACTGGCGGACAAAACATTTCGTAAAAAAAATCACGAGAATCAAAACGATAGTCGTTTCTGAAACTCCGAACACCTGCAATCTCCTCGAGCTTCCAACAGAACCGGCCGGAGCAACGCTCGGTACTTTTCGACGCCAATCAGAGTACCAGATATCGAAATGATCTCGAGGAATTCTGAAACACCAATAGGATCAGAGCCTTCCGAAATCTCTTAGGAAATCGAAATCTCCTCCCAACCTCCCATATGAGTGCACTAGATCGGGATGAGAAGGAGTACTCTCTAAAAAGTGGAGCAAGGAAATGATAAAGTTCACCGCTCGAAAGTGCCGGTACGGGTCGAGTCAGCGCATATACGTATAATTGCCCACTCTTTGCGTGATTACGGCAGGTCTGGTAAAAAAAGGTGTAATACGGACTCGCGGACGCAATTTATTCCTCCGTCTCGTTTCCGGTCGAGATATTCGAACGCATAATACGAGTCCGGGGAATAGACGATACGCGAGGGGACGCGCATTATTGAGTTACTTATTTGAGTGAGGCATACATCGGTGCACGTGCATCGTCCGTATCTGGGCACGTGTCTTCGTTAGCTTAATGAGACAGCCTTGTCGGCCACGTGCGCGCCCCCCGAATCCGGGGGAAACCCCCTACTTAAAAACAAACCGTCGAAGACGTCACCAATCTTCCAGTCCCCTCAATCGCGAAAAAACGCAACCCCGAAACTCTACAGCATCGAAAATGACAGTTGCGGGTAAGAATGGACCTGATCGGGGCAACCCGAGCGCACCCGGAGTCTTTCCGAACGGAATTTCACCGGAAAAAAGCAATTTCGGGCGTTTTCAGTGCCTTTCTTGACTTTCCCGTCACCAAATCCGCGTCCAAAATGAACTGGGCGACTGACGTGTGTATCGCTGTCTTTTGAAGACGTTGCCAATCTTCTAGTTCTCTCAATTGCTAAAAATCACAACCCCGAAACCCCACAGCATCGAAAATGACAGCTGCGGGTAAGAATGGACCTGATCGGGGCGACACGAACGCACCCGAAGTCTTTCCGAACGGGATTTCACCGGAAAAAAAGGAATTTCGCGCGTTTTGAGTGCCTTTCGTGACTTTTCCGTCACCAATTTCGCGTCCAAAGTGAACTGGGCGACTGACTTGTGTCTCGCTGTTCTTTGAACAGGTCACTACAATCTTCAAGTTCCCGTGATCGTGAAAAGACACAATCCTGACACCTTACAACATCGAAAATGACAGTTCTAGTAAAGAATGGACCTGCTCGTCCCGACCCGAACGCACCCGAAGTCTTTCCGAAAGGTATTTCACCGAATGTCGAGCGTTTTGAGCGCTTTCGTGACTTTTTCGTCACCAATTACGCGTCCGCAGTAGACTTGGGTGACTGACGGGCGTCCGGCTGTCGTTGTCGGCGTGGTGGCGTTTCGCGGCTGCGGGCGTTCCGCGCTGCGCGTTTGGAGGCGAGAGAGGCGCGTTCAGAGATGTGGGTGAGCCGATGCCCGGGGCCGCCGGTTCACACGGTGGCCGCGGAGCTGCAGGTGTGCGCCAGACTGACCGGCGCCATGGCTCCACAATCTCGCCGCCGCATTCCATCTCCTCTACCTGGCCCCGTCTCGCTCTCTCTCACCTTCGGAACGGAACGCGCTGACCGGACCTCTCTTCTCGTTCGTCGGTCGTGAGCGGCCGTGGAAAAGCGTCGTCGTCGTCGTCGTCCGTTCGCCGAATCCGTTCCGCCGTCGTCGACCGTGAAATAAAGTCGACTGGGTGATGGACGAGATCACCGAAAATGTTGTTATCTGGACCGGTTTTTCGGCGGGAGAGGACGTCTTCTCTCTCTCTCGCTCTCGTAATCATCTTGGAAATATTCATAATAAACAGCTTTTGCGACTCGAAATTAGAACAATATTTGAGCTAGAGTGGACCTAAAGAGGAGTAAACGCGAATTTGTCATTTTCGAAACAGGTCCGGTTAAATTTTTAGTAGACTAACCGTCGAATAAGTAGATCCTGGTTGAACAATATGACTCACAGTGAATTTGATCATTTTTTTTTAAGATTTTGGAGTATTTTGGCCAAGAGGGTGAAAACTGGGAAAAGCCAAAACCTCCAGTGGTTTTAGTTTGGCCAGAAGAATAGTCAGCACAAACGTAAAAGAGTACAGTTAATTAATATTGTGAAGTAAATACTTGCAATATCGTATCAGCCGTTAATTAAAAATTGGATTCAGGGTTATCTTTCAAAATTGTTTAATTAATATAAATTGCTTATTAAAGTGACTGTTAATCAAATCAATATCTGTTTTTAAAGTTTCTCTGTTTACCGTAAGTATACGTTATTAATTTACCTAATCATTGCATTGAGGAGTAAAAGTAACTCTCGATTTTAGATTTTACTTGTAAAAATTCTGTCAATACGGAAATAAGAGCTTCTAGTTGCATGTAATATTTCAGTCAAGTATTAGAAATAATAAAAATAGTACAAAAATAGAAAATGCCCTCTGTATGCTAATCCACAAAAACTCCTCGCGTGCTGCTCGATGTTGATCCAGCTGCGGGCGTATTTCTCACACGACTAATGGATAATTTTCAAAATGTATCATATAATTTCAAACCACTCGTTAACTAGATAACCTACAGGTATAATTAAAACGATTTTTCGTCCGTAAATTAGTTGTGAATCTAGTAAGTATACGAATTGAGAAACCAACCAGACCGGATCTAAAAGAAATCTTCCAAGTAGTCCGAAATTTCCCCAAAAAATCTCAGCGCGCATCTGCGCTTTCAAAGCTCTAGACGGAAAAGGGTCGCAAATCGCATTATCTTTCCTCGTGCCCAATTGACTGCGGAAAATAATAGCGCCATGACTCATGTACAGTAAAAGTTAGGGATCTTAATGTCTTATGGGGTCGCCTAGATGAGATATGACTCGGTTCCGGTCGCGGCACGCGTCCGGGGATGTTCCGGTCACGTGTGCCCTCCGTTCCCGAAAACGCACCCCGGATTTCGGCCGATCCGTCAGCTGATTACACACGGACGGCCGCCCCTCGACAATTAAAAGCTCTTATGCGATATGTTTACCGGCGGGGCGTTAGTCGATGCCGCTTTGTGTAAACGCGATCGAAGAACGTCAACATCGATTAAGTGCGATCGATTAAAATGATTATTTTCGAAACCCAGAGTGCTAGGAGTGAGTGCGAAGAACTCCATACCGTAAATTATGACATCACCTCTTATATTATATTCGAAAAAGACACCAGAGGTCTCTGGTTCTCGCGTTTGCCCATTAATGATAATCCGGGGGGCTTCGCCCCCTCGAAATCCCGGCCGGATTACGGTCCTAATACAAGCCGAAATAATAATCTCGAACACAATCATTCTTCCATAAGATATGCGAGCAACGATATTACGCATCGGCCCGGAGAGCTTACAGGCATTTACAGGCAATTAAGTCGCTGAAACGACCATGTCAGTGCGCCCGGATTTTGAGTTATTACCTTATAAATTCGAGCAGACATGTGCGTTACAACTGCGTTTCGATTTTATTTTAACTTTACATATGTCCAAATTGCCGCACATTACGATTTCGGTTCAGGATTTTCCGCTACACGAACTTGTGCGGTTCGCTCCGAATTTTACTTGGCCATTTCGGAGACTAACGACTAATCAGGCGCCACGGCCCATTTCTAAACTCTCTCTTTTACTACCGAACCGATTTTTACCAATTTAGGTTAGACCGAAAAACAACCAGTTTTATTATACTGGGTGACTCCTTATTTTACTTACAACGGTCGGAATCTTCTCGACAATGAATGAAAACCAGTGATTCCGCAAGAATTTAAGCAAAAATTACTAAAGAACAAAGTAACCGAACGTTACCAAGTATAACAGAAAATGTTTCACTGAGAAAATGTAGAGTATTATTGATAACGCCGTATACATAGGAGAAAAATTTCAAAGTGCTGTAACTTTCTTATTAGTCGAGATATCGATAAAAAATTCAAATTGGCTTCTAATTTTGTCATCTGGAGTAGATACATGCGTCCGGTATTGGTTTATCTGAGAAAAAAAATGTTCGAATTTTAGAATTTTCAACTTTTTGAAAATTTCAAAGTGCTGTAACTTCTTTATTTGTTGAGATATCGACGGCAAATTTAAATTGGGTACTAATTGAGTCAACTGAAGTGAGAAAATGCGTCTAATATTGCCGTACCGTTGAAAATAGAGTAAAATTTTCAAACGGCCATAACTTCGTTATTAGTGGAGCTATCGAGTCGCACGACCCGGGAATCGCTTAGTTAGCTCAAAATCTATCGAGAAAAGTGTCTGGATTTCGATTTGGACGACATTTATGATTTTCGATTTTTTTGAAAATTCATCACTTTCGGTACAAATTTTGCTAGAAATTTTCAATCGACCATAACTTTCGAACCGAAGCTCCGATCGGGATGGGCGGCCGCGCATTCGAAAGAGCGTCGAAAAATCTACCAAATGCTCCTAGAGCGCATCGGAAAAAGATAATTTTTCATGTGAATTATGGCCTCCGAAAAATCACCAAATCATCGGTCTCATAAAATTAAAACCGGTCTATCTTTTGAACCGATCGAGATATCGATTCGGGCGACCCGGCAATCGAAAGAGAATCGAAAAATCTATCGAAAACATTATGGACATGTGCAAAAAGCTTTCGAATTGACCGAGAATCGTGCTTTTTAAATTTTTGACATGAAATTTTCACGAAAATTTCGACGATTTTCGCAAACTTCAAAGTGGCGAAACTTTCTTATTAGTCGAGATATCGATAAAAAATTCAAATTGACTTCTTATTGTGTCATCTGGAGTAGATACATGCGTCCGGTATTGGTTTATCTGAGAAAAAAAATGTTCGAATTTTCGAATTTTCAACTTTTTGAAAATTTCAAAGTGCTGTAACTTCTTTATTTGTTGAGATATCGACGGCAAATTTAAATTGGGTACTAATTGAGTCAACTGAAGTAAGAAAATGCGTCTAATATTGCCGTACCGTTGAAAATAGAGTAAAATTTTCAAACGGCCATAACTTCGTTATTAGTGGAGCTATCGAGTCGCACGACCCGGGAATCGCTTAGTTAGCTCAAAATCTATCGAGAAAAGTGTCTGGATTTCGATTTGGACGACATTTATGATTTTCGATTTTTTTGAAAATTCATCACTTTCGGTACAAATTTTGCTAGAAATTTTCAATCGACCATAACTTTCGAACCGAAGCTCCGATCGGGATGGGCGGCCGCGCATTCGAAAGAGCGTCGAAAAATCTACCAAATGCTCCTAGAGCGCATCGGAAAAAGATAATTTTTCATGTGAATTATGGCCTCCGAAAAATCACCAAATCATCGGTCTCATAAAATTAAAACCGGTCTATCTTTTGAACCGATCGAGATATCGATTCGGGCGACCCGGCAATCGAAAGAGAATCGAAAAATCTATCGAAAACATTATGGACATGTGCAAAAAGCTTTCGAATTGACCGAGAATCGTGCTTTTTAAATTTTTGACATGAAATTTTCACGAAAATTTCGACGATTTTCGCAAACTTCAAAGTGGCGAAACTTTCTTATTAGTCGAGATATCGATAAAAAATTCAAATTGACTTCTTATTGTGTCATCTGGAGTAGATACATGCGTCCGGTATTGGTTTATCTGAGAAAAAAAATGTTCGAATTTTCGAATTTTCAACTTTTTGAAAATTTCAAAGTGCTGTAACTTCTTTATTTGTTGAGATATCGACGGCAAATTTAAATTGGGTACTAATTGAGTCAACTGAAGTAAGAAAATGCGTCTAATATTGCCGTACCGTTGAAAATAGAGTAAAATTTTCAAACGGCCATAACTTCGTTATTAGTGGAGCTATCGAGTCGCACGACCCGGGAATCGCTTAGTTAGCTCAAAATCTATCGAGAAAAGTGTCTGGATTTCGATTTGGACGACATTTATGATTTTCGATTTTTTTGAAAATTCATCACTTTCGGTACAAATTTTGCTAGAAATTTTCAATCGACCATAACTTTCGAACCGAAGCTCCGATCGGGATGGGCGGCCGCGCATTCGAAAGAGCGTCGAAAAATCTACCAAATGCTCCTAGAGCGCATTGGAAAAAGATAATTTTTCATGTGAATTATGGCCTCCGAAAAATCACCAAATCATCGGTCTCGTAAAATTAAAACCGGTCTATCTTTTGAACCGATCGAGATATCGATTCGGGCGACCCGGCAATCGAAAGAGAATCGAAAAATCTATCGAAAACATTATGGACATGTGCAAAGAGCTTTCGAATTGACCGAGAATCGTGCTTTTTAAATTTTTGACATGAAATTTTCACGAAAATTTCGACGATTTTCGCAAACTTCAAAGTGGCGAAACTTTCTTATTAGTCGAGATATCGATAAAAAATTCAAATTGACTTCTTATTGTGTCATCTGGAGTAGATACATGCGTCCGGTATTGGTTTATCTGAGAAAAAAAATGTTCGAATTTTAGAATTTTCAACTTTTTGAAAATTTCAAAGTGCTGTAACTTCTTTATTTGTTGAGATATCGACGGCAAATTTAAATTGGGTACTAATTGAGTCAACTGAAGTGAGAAAATGCGTCTAATATTGCCGTACCGTTGAAAATAGAGTAAAATTTTCAAACGGCCATAACTTCGTTATTAGTGGAGCTATCGAGTCGCACGACCCGGGAATCGCTTAGTTAGCTCAAAATCTATCGAGAAAAGTGTCTGGATTTCGATTTGGACGACATTTATGATTTTCGATTTTTTTGAAAATTCATCACTTTCGGTACAAATTTTGCTAGAAATTTTCAATCGACCATAACTTTCGAACCGAAGCTCCGATCGGGATGGGCGGCCGCGCATTCGAAAGAGCGTCGAAAAATCTACCAAATGCTCCTAGAGCGCATCGGAAAAAGATAATTTTTCATGTGAATTATGGCCTCCGAAAAATCACCAAATCATCGGTCTCATAAAATTAAAACCGGTCTATCTTTTGAACCGATCGAGATATCGATTCGGGCGACCCGGCAATCGAAAGAGAATCGAAAAATCTATCGAAAACATTATGGACATGTGCAAAAAGCTTTCGAATTGACCGAGAATCGTGCTTTTTAAATTTTTGACATGAAATTTTCACGAAAATTTCGACGATTTTCGCAAACTTCAAAGTGGCGAAACTTTCTTATTAGTCGAGATATCGATAAAAAATTCAAATTGACTTCTTATTGTGTCATCTGGAGTAGATACATGCGTCCGGTATTGGTTTATCTGAGAAAAAAAATGTTCGAATTTTCGAATTTTCAACTTTTTGAAAATTTCAAAGTGCTGTAACTTCTTTATTTGTTGAGATATCGACGGCAAATTTAAATTGGGTACTAATTGAGTCAACTGAAGTAAGAAAATGCGTCTAATATTGCCGTACCGTTGAAAATAGAGTAAAATTTTCAAACGGCCATAACTTCGTTATTAGTGGAGCTATCGAGTCGCACGACCCGGGAATCGCTTAGTTAGCTCAAAATCTATCGAGAAAAGTGTCTGGATTTCGATTTGGACGACATTTATGATTTTCGATTTTTTTGAAAATTCATCACTTTCGGTACAAATTTTGCTAGAAATTTTCAATCGACCATAACTTTCGAACCGAAGCTCCGATCGGGATGGGCGGCCGCGCATTCGAAAGAGCGTCGAAAAATCTACCAAATGCTCCTAGAGCGCATCGGAAAAAGATAATTTTTCATGTGAATTATGGCCTCCGAAAAATCACCAAATCATCGGTCTCATAAAATTAAAACCGGTCTATCTTTTGAACCGATCGAGATATCGATTCGGGCGACCCGGCAATCGAAAGAGAATCGAAAAATCTATCGAAAACATTATGGACATGTGCAAAGAGCTTTCGAATTGACCGAGAATCGTGCTTTTTAAATTTTTGACATGAAATTTTCACGAAAATTTCGACGATTTTCGCAAACTTCAAAGTGGCGAAACTTTCTTATTAGTCGAGATATCGATAAAAAATTCAAATTGACTTCTTATTGTGTCATCTGGAGTAGATACATGCGTCCGGTATTGGTTTATCTGAGAAAAAAAATGTTCGAATTTTAGAATTTTCAACTTTTTGAAAATTTCAAAGTGCTGTAACTTCTTTATTTGTTGAGATATCGACGGCAAATTTAAATTGGGTACTAATTGAGTCAACTGAAGTGAGAAAATGCGTCTAATATTGCCGTACCGTTGAAAATAGAGTAAAATTTTCAAACGGCCATAACTTCGTTATTAGTGGAGCTATCGAGTCGCACGACCCGGGAATCGCTTAGTTAGCTCAAAATCTATCGAGAAAAGTGTCTGGATTTCGATTTGGACGACATTTATGATTTTCGATTTTTTTGAAAATTCATCACTTTCGGTACAAATTTTGCTAGAAATTTTCAATCGACCATAACTTTCGAACCGAAGCTCCGATCGGGATGGGCGGCCGCGCATTCGAAAGAGCGTCGAAAAATCTACCAAATGCTCCTAGAGCGCATCGGAAAAAGATAATTTTTCATGTGAATTATGGCCTCCGAAAAATCACCAAATCATCGGTCTCATAAAATTAAAACCGGTCTATCTTTTGAACCGATCGAGATATCGATTCGGGCGACCCGGCAATCGAAAGAGAATCGAAAAATCTATCGAAAACATTATGGACATGTGCAAAAAGCTTTCGAATTGACCGAGAATCGTGCTTTTTAAATTTTTGACATGAAATTTTCACGAAAATTTCGACGATTTTCGCAAACTTCAAAGTGGCGAAACTTTCTTATTAGTCGAGATATCGATAAAAAATTCAAATTGACTTCTTATTGTGTCATCTGGAGTAGATACATGCGTCCGGTATTGGTTTATCTGAGAAAAAAAATGTTCGAATTTTCGAATTTTCAACTTTTTGAAAATTTCAAAGTGCTGTAACTTCTTTATTTGTTGAGATATCGACGGCAAATTTAAATTGGGTACTAATTGAGTCAACTGAAGTAAGACAATGCGTCTAATATTGCCGTACCGTTGAAAATAGAGTAAAATTTTCAAACGGCCATAACTTCGTTATTAGTGGAGCTATCGAGTCGCACGACCCGGGAATCGCTTAGTTAGCTCAAAATCTATCGAGAAAAGTGTCTGGATTTCGATTTGGACGACATTTATGATTTTCGATTTTTTTGAAAATTCATCACTTTCGGTACAAATTTTGCTAGAAATTTTCAATCGACCATAACTTTCGAACCGAAGCTCCGATCGGGATGGGCGGCCGCGCATTCGAAAGAGCGTCGAAAAATCTACCAAATGCTCCTAGAGCGCATTGGAAAAAGATAATTTTTCATGTGAATTATGGCCTCCGAAAAATCACCAAATCATCGGTCTCGTAAAATTAAAACCGGTCTATCTTTTGAACCGATCGAGATATCGATTCGGGCGACCCGGCAATCGAAAGAGAATCGAAAAATCTATCGAAAACATTATGGACATGTGCAAAAAGCTTTCGAATTGACCGAGAATCGTGCTTTTTAAATTTTTGACATGAAATTTTCACGAAAATTTCGACGATTTTCGCAAACTTCAAAGTGGCGAAACTTTCTTATTAGTCGAGATATCGATAAAAAATTCAAATTGACTTCTTATTGTGTCATCTGGAGTAGATACATGCGTCCGGTATTGGTTTATCTGAGAAAAAAAATGTTCGAATTTTCGAATTTTCAACTTTTTGAAAATTTCAAAGTGCTGTAACTTCTTTATTTGTTGAGATATCGACGGCAAATTTAAATTGGGTACTAATTGAGTCAACTGAAGTGAGAAAATGCGTCTAATATTGCCGTACCGTTGAAAATAGAGTAAAATTTTCAAACGGCCATAACTTCGTTATTAGTGGAGCTATCGAGTCGCACGACCCGGGAATCGCTTAGTTAGCTCAAAATCTATCGGGAAAAGTGTCTGGATTTCGATTTGGACGACATTTAGTAATTTTCGATTTTTTCGAAAATCCATCACTTTGGGTACAAATTTTGCTCGAAATTTTCAATCGACCATAACTTTCGAACCGAAGCTCCGATCGGGATGGGAGGCCGCGCATTCGAAAGAGCGTCAAAAAATCTACGAAATGCTCCTAGAGCGCATCGGAAAAAGGTATTTTTTCATGTGAATTATGGCCTCCGAAAAATCACCAAATCATCGGTCTCGTAAAATTAAAACCGGTCTAACTTTTGAACCGATCGAGATATCGATTCGGGCGACCCGGCAATCGAAAGAGAATCAAAAAATCTATCGAAAACAGTATGGACATGTGCAAAAAGCTTACGAATTGACCGAGAATCGTGCTTTTTCAATTTTTGACATGAAATTTTCACGAAAATTTCGACGATTTTCGCAAACTTCAAAGTGGCGAAACTTTCTTATTAGTCGAGATATCGATAAAAAATTCAAATTGGCTTCTTATTGTGTCATCTGGAGTAGATACATGCGTCCGGTATTGGTTTATCTGAGAAAAAAAATGTTCGAATTTTCGAATTTTCAACTTTTTGAAAATTTCAAAGTCGAGATATCGAATCGAGTGAGGCGGGAATCGCTTAGTTTGCTCAAAATCCATTAGGAAAAGTGTCCAGATTTCGATTTGGACGACAATTAGGAATTTTTCAACTTTCAACTTTCAACTTTGTCAAAAATTTCAAAGTACTGTAACTTCCTTATTAGTCGAGGTATCGATGAAAAATTCACAAGGGCTCCCAATTGAGTCATCAGGAGTGTGAAAATTCGTCTAACATTGGCGTATCACTGAAAAATTTTCGTGGTGGATTCCGCCGCCGTCCTGGGAGCTTTGTTGTTGTTCGGGCGGCGGCGAAATCGAGACAGGAATTCGTAATGAAATGGCTGGGGGCGGAAACGTTGCCAGGCAACCTGCATTACAGGATCTAGCGGGGTATCCTGACTAGAATGGCCGCCAGGATCAATAAGTCAAGTCCTTGGGGAAAACGGGACAGACATATACGCCAACGCGACGAAACTCAACCTCAGGTAGCAACACCACCATCATATTTCAGCACAAGAAAACTAGCAAATTTTCCAGATTTTCCTAATTTTTCGTCCTATATAACCAGTTTTTTCGTGTGTCGTATACAAAACGGATTATCGATTCGGTCCATAAAGCTCGCCCATAAAAAGTTTCATCGAAAAGGGGTTGCGTAAGAGCTTTTACCAATCAGGACATAAAAAATTGAACTTGCTTGCATTCGAATTCCCCGAGAGGGCATAAATGGAAGCGGTTTCCCCGTTTTGGGCAAACTCGGGTGAATTTTCGAGTATCCAGGGTTGGCACCCTTCGTCCGCGACAACTCAATTCCACCATACCAACCATCATAAAATAAATAACACTTCAAGTGTATAATAAAGGGGTTTTCCCATTAGAACTTTGTAATTTTCAGGTCCGCATATGCTTATGGCGTCGCCACAACTTGTGCGTGAAATTAAAACATCTCGACATGCAATCTGTCGCGTCCTGAAATCCCGTCCTACACTGCTTATAATACGTAATAAAAGCACATCTCATCGTGTGTGTATGGTGTGGAACGCAATAAAACCATATAAAGGCGGATCAATCGCCCCCCCTGTATAAGATCCCCCATAAGGGAGTGCGCCCCCACAATGAATACATCCACTGATTACGCGGTCGCGAAGTCACGGTCCTTCGTGAAAAGCACGAAAGCTCCGAACTTCCCCGATCTCCTCTTTCGCCCAAAAGCTCTCGACTTATTGATCGAGCCAACTGGAAATTCTTTAGATTTTTCCATCCGCATCCATGATGGAGTTTTCAATTAATCCATTTCCGCCCCGCCACTTGTTTTCGCTTTCCTTTTGAAAGGATTCTTTCTGTGCGTCACTATATGTGAGCTCTGTGTGCATTTCCATCGCGTATTATACGAGACACCAGATATCTTTTATTAATCCCAATTACGAGGAGAACGGGTGTATTTAATAAAAACATCTGCGGCCCGGTTCACAGTTCAACCATGTGTCCAGACACCCATTCACGCATCCTCTTTTCCACCGAGAAAAATAAAATACTGAAACCGGGTTATTACTAATCCGGCTGCTTATTAATACAGGTATAACCTTTCGAGGATATTCTCACACGAATTGTCAATGCGTGTAGCAATCGCCAGTCACATGAGACCGTGTAGTGCATTTACCATACGACTTATTTCCGTTTTATTCTCCTGTATGATTCATCTGATGGATGGAGAAATCACATCAGCGAGTGGTGCATTAGTCAAATCGACTTCCCTTTACTTCGCCTTCCATTATATCGGAGAGAGAGCGATGGGATATGGAAGCCCTTGGAGGAAACGAAAGCTCGGGCTTCCATTAACGAAATTGCATTAGCTTTTATCTTTACATATAATCGAGCCAGGTGTCCCTCCCTGTGAGTATCGCATTTTTCGTGATACAATTCGTTTCATTGTGAAATTCTGATCCAGTCCTCTCATTAAAGTCCTTGGATCAGCATCGGTCATCAATCTTTCCAGGTTTAATTATCGGTGCAGAAAAGCGGACAGGATAATAAATGGATCTGGGAAATTGTATAGCCCTTTGGGTCAGTGATAATTGTCGTGTAATTATAAATAGATCCACCTGAAAGTTATTCGCTTTATACCTGACGCCTCGTTTCTCTCGTGAAAAAGGAAGAGTGTTCAGGTAGGCAGGAAATATAACTTTTTCCTCAAGTTGGTAACGGACGGTGCGTTCCAATATTAATACATAATGAGTGACTATAAATTCTACACTCAATTATCGGCTATTAAGTAATACACGCAATAACATCAGACACCTGAACGATCAACAAGTTCATAACAAGCCCGCCTCTTGTCTATTGATTTATTTTCTCCGCCGATTCGAGTCAACAATAAATGATCGTTTAAATCTTCGACGTTGCAAGTTTTCATATAGTCTGAAATCCGACCTTTGCCTTTGTAAAGGGGGAGAAATCTATTTGGCCTGTTCAAATATTAAACACCAATAGCCTGGTACCGGATTGACATAAATGCCTCGTTCCTATCCAGAATTAGAGGGGGTGATTTATATAGGATTCAAGATCGGTTTGATTTCTCAAAGGACACCATCCGGCATTAACAAGGTTACCGTATAGCAAATACATGCAACTGTCGGCTCAATAATTCATAATTCCATTACCAAATTGACAAGCTGCATGTTTCATTGGATCGAACGCGCATTTATAAATACTCGACCGAGACTACTACCCAGAGGAGGCGAATTAATGAATAATCGCACAAAGTTGGGACAGCTGACGATGGTGGGTAAACAGGGAATTGTCCGAAATTCCTGGATAATTGAGACAGGTGTCTTAAATCACTGTTATTTCGAATCGCACTCGCCTCTTGGCGGTTTATTCGGTTCATTCATGCCGCTTTCGTATCATCAATGGAATTGAGGAGATTTGTCATATTATAAAACAACCTGGAACGATTCCTGCCGGATATGCGATGGGGGGCATCCGGTGGAACGACACGCATCAGCAAAAGCCCCTTGGACTAGTTAATTCCGATTCCGAATCGTTCTTACGGTTTTTGGAACATCCCCAGAAAACGCGGTTTCGGTCGAAATCGTCCAGTCCGAACTGGAGCACCTGCGGCCGATAAATATCATTGTTTCGAAGCGCTCCGCTTGATGGATTTTTTTCACGTGTCGTATCTGGCAAATGAAACGTGTAACTGACAAGATCCCGCTTGTTCTACATGCGCCACGAAACGACCATCCGTTTTAAGCGCGACTTAAATAAATCCAAGACTGAATAAAAACGCATTCCCTTCGAATCGAACTGGAAATTCGCGCCACTTTCACCCACCGATTCTCGTCGTTTTTCTTCTATCAGTCGATCGGGAAAAGAGTTAACCGATGCAAAAAATGTCCAGCCAGGTGTGACAGCTGCGGGTTATTTCGGGGGCTGCATTGACAAACAACTGGAGCACATGCGAGCGTATGTCAGGAGCACATGTCGGCACACGTGGAGCGCCGCGACGCCGCTACATATCACAAGGCGTTACTCTATCTCTTCTCGAAATACCTAGGATCGCTGTAAGAGGAGAGATCCGGATATAGATGGAACGACAAAGAGCCGTTTTTCGAAAACGTCTCAAAACGCTAAAGCGCGTGAGTCATTGCGGACACATGGTCAGTGTTTACGCGGTTCGGTTTATTTTCGGCGCCTCCGTGTACTTTTCTAACGCCACCACTACCAGGAATCTGGAAATATGGTGGATGCGCCTTTTCTTAAGGGCGGCTGGAAATGGGCCATGTGCTCCGGTCCTGTCATTGGCACAACTGGGCAATATGGTAGACAGATTGTGGGAATTGAAAATAACTCAAGCTAAAATAAGCCAAAACTACGATCGGTAACATGCTGCGTACAGATTTCGAATGCGACACTCGGGGCTAAGACGATTCGTCTGCCGACGTTTTTCTTCGTTTTGGCAAACGAATTCGAAAAATCTGGAAGAAGTTTCCATATAAAACGCCATTATTCGTTACGGTACTCGTATAAAGTACTTATAGGTGCAGATGTACTGGAAATGTGCACAGGTGTTTGGCCATTACAGTCCTTGGATTGCGTACCGAGTTTAGGGTACTCTGATTGTGAAAAAACTGGGCGATAACGCTCGAAAATTTATATCCAGCGATGATTTCGAACATTCCGAAACTCACGTACCTAAAGCAGGTACCGGCGAGATAACGAATAACCAGTTTTCAGGCGATTTAAATAAATAACTTTCGTTTTAGATGTTTGATAAGAAATTATATTGTACCCACACAGGTGTGTCCTATCTTCATCACGTGGTTACCGTAAACAGCTTAATACCTCTCCGATGTCGGCCGTATGTAAGATAATTGCGTGTGACGTCAGCGACTTGTGAAATTTCCCTGGCATTCGCCGAGCTATTATTTATATTTGGGGTTATCGGGTGATAAATTCGCGCGAAAAAGCCTCAATTAGCGTTCGGTTACATAAATCGGCTAATTTTACGATGTCGAAAGTTTTTAATTAGTCGTAAAGTGAATCTTAACTTGACCCAATTACCTATACCCGAGCCGAGGTTGTAAAATGAGTGGACGTTTATTTAATCGAGCGGGTTTTCTAATTTTCGCTAATTTAAGGGCACCTACGACAATTCGGTAACGACGAGTTTACACGATTTCGGAATCTCTCACTTTCACTTTGATCGATTCATTTCGGTGGACATTCCGTTTCCAAACAGAACGGATCCACTTTGACGTGTTGTTGCTTTCGACTCTTTACAAAGCGCCCAGAAAGTTTCTTCGATAAGAAAAATGAAAACAGAACCGTTTAGATTAAGTGCGAGCAGATTTCGGTTTCCCTCAACATTTCGATCATGCAAATGCCTCATGTTGTCCCTGGGCAGTACCCACTTGTTCGACACAAACATAGAACGGGGTTTCGAGCGTTATCAATAGCAAAAGCACAGTTGTTTATTAACATAACAAGCGGTACAGCATGGCGCATTGTGGGCCATTGTGGTCATTGTTATCGCGATACGGGCATAGTTTTGCGGAAACAGGAGCGGAACAAGTTATGTGCGAGGAAACCGATAGACACATGGTTTTTCACGGTATCTTTCACCACTTCCTCGTCGCCTTCGTACATTATGTGCGGCACGAAACACATAACGCAGAGAGTGGTTCAACGTTCCTTCGGCCCCACATAAAATGCAGTTCAACATTACACTTATTATTTTACATACATAGTAAATCCAAGACCGTGTGATTGCCACCAACCTGCTTTGTACTTTGTGTGCCCATAGAGGTACCTCGTGGGAAACGCGATGGTACCGCTACCGCACGCAACTTTATTTTTATTAAAAATTTATTTTTATTTAAATCAACTCCCATTATTATAAAAAAACAATAAATGTTGCGAAAGCGTCGTCTCACCTGTTGTAGATAAATAATTACGACACTCGAGTGGAAAAATTGCGTTAGAAAAATAGCGTGAGTAATCATGTGCAGATGCGTTGTACCCGGTAAACCGGCGAGAGCTTTATATTTGTTTTGATCACCAGATTATTTTTGGGCATCCTCCAGTTTTGTTATATCTCTCTCTCCGCTCGAGTACCCACTTATCTGAGTTTGGTGATGTTTCGTACACAGAGTCGTTAAATAGTACGTACCCAAGACAGTTCCAAGTGCAAGTAAATAGAGCTCGATAAAATCGATCTGGTACACCTGTATGCACTCTTTTTCGACTAGGTATCGTCCGATCGAGGACGGTACATTCGAACTCGTATTTCGCACTCATTTACTTGTAATCTCTGCATTACAAACAAATAGTGCGATTGAGTTTCTCGTGTTTTTTGACCTGAATTTTGCACGATTTTAATCTCTGAATGAGTTGAACTCGAGACGTTGTGTGTCTTTCGAATTATTATTATAATTGGTGAATGCGTTGGGATGTAGGACTCGATGGTAAATATTATTCTTTAATATTTGTATGAACTAGGTGGACACCTGTGTTTGTGCACTGAAACCTCCAAAGCAGGTGCATTTTGCACAACAATTCCTTAAGTGGGTGTCGCACTGTTATATGATTAGAAATCTTAATAGATTATTGTACGTGTCCCAGGGCCAGGATAGAGATTAATTGGAAATATGAGCATGATATCGATTTTCACGAGGCCATTGGAATTTCACAAAAAAAAGTTATTATTCACGGCGCAGATAAGTACGGTTTTTATGCTCTCTGCGGTGAAGAAACGTTGAATGGTTGGTTATTCGGTGTTATCGTCGCATTTTTGCATAAATTTCCGGCGCGGTTTGTCAATTCAATCATGCTATTGTTAGTTTAAGTTATTGTTTCGTAAAAGGAAGTGAAGAAATGCCAACGCGGCCATTTTTTTTAAATCATTGGACGAAACATTTCGTCAATTATGATGATAATAATGAAAAAGAAATTTTGTGAAAAATCATATTTATTTCGAAATCAAATATCTCCATATAATAATAAAAATTCAAACAACGTTCTCGTTGCTAATATAGGTAACTATTTACAAGATTTTCTAGAACAAAAATGTACACTCTACAGTAACTAACTTCCCGAACCTTATTGATGCAACCCGAGAAAAGGTGCAAAATAATGATGGTGTTAATACAGGGAATTTCAACTGCCTTCCTTTGCTACTCTCCTCCGAAAAAAAAGAGGCGTCCGATTTACACATTGTACATAATTACACACTAAACATCACAGAATAAAAAAGTCACAAACAATAAATTTTTATACAAAAGTGAACTTGAACCATCAGAAGTCCTCGAGTGAATCAACTGAACTGAATAAATCTGTGATTTTGCGATATGATAAAACATTAATAGGAATCACCGGGGCTTAAAAATGTGTTGGTCCTGACCTGAACAGACGTATTATTATAATTATCGTAAATGAGGGGTATGTACAAAAAAACAATAAAATAAAATCTACATAACAATTGCAACATAAACAGGTACTTCACTGTAAGTCAGTGGGTTTTCACACACGCACCATCGTCTTCCAAAAAAAGCCGTTCCCGTTATTTTCTCTCCCTTTCTTCCTCAAATACACGCGATATAAATTAATGAAATCGTCAGTCGTTCTCCTATTTTCATTATCAACTAAAATGGGGTGGGGTGGGGGCGAAGTATTCTCCGAAAATATTTCGATGATATCAATTATTGGAATGAGATGATGTTCTTAATCGAAAAAGATCATCGCTCCTCTTGAACGAGAGAAAAACGCGGTCCTAGCAAGGGACTTGCCTTTCCGTCGTCGCCACTTTCTCGGGAGTCTGCAACAAATCAGAAAATCACCATCAAGAAACATTTCAAAATAACGGAATGGATTGGAAATCGAGTGCACGTGTTCATCCGCCCCCCACACAATGGCGACCAGTCTCGGTCACGGTTTTCAGATTTCAAAACGCCAATTTCTAAATTACCGGCACGCTCGAACGGATCGACCCATGGGAAAAACCACATGAGGGTACCAACCACATAAATTAATCGAGAAAACCCGATACAATCATCACCGCCATGAGTTGAACCGAAAGACATGTGTCTGGCAGTTTAGTGCACAGCTGGACCCATCGGTAATTACCCCAATACGGGAAGAACATGTGCACCAATTGATAAGAGCCGCGAGGGGAGAAATTCCGTTTCCTCCCAAGCAGGATAAAGTGGGCATTATCACGATCCGCGGATCAATAGGACACAGTGTGCGCCTTCTTGTGTACATTGGAAACGGGAAGGACAATAATCACCATCAGTGAGAGGGCCAGATGTCTGTACCATCGCAGAGTGCACGTGTTGAGCACATCTGCACGTCTGCGGGCCGTTACAATGACAATTCCGAATAAATCCAGGGACACCCAGGTGTCCCCGGGTCAACCCAAAGTCTAAAGGTCGCTCACCGTGACACTTTGAAGGACCGGGGCTTCGCAGGGCCCCATCAAGATCGTGTTCGGACTGGCCCTGACCCCCAAGGGCTGTCTAGGGCTCACCGCCTCCTGCGACTTTTTCTGGCCCAAAGCGGCGGCCGCGTCGAAGGTGTTGACAGCAGGGTGGGTCTCGAGGGCGCTCTGCAGGTCGCAAATGTAGTCGATGACGTGTTGGATCACTTCCAATTTGGAGAGTTTGCGGTTTTTCGGCATGAACGGTACCAAATCCTTCAACTTGCTCAGGTACATCTGGATCTCTTCGTTCTCTATATCCTTTTTGGGTTTGGACACTCGACCGGTGGCGATGCCGGCGCTTTCGGCGCACACCAAACTCACTGCCTTCATTTCGGTAGACGGGGGGCGGCGAACTGCACTCGGGGGTGAACTGAACTGTGTGTACCGTGAGGATGCGCGCTCTGTATTACCGACCGTACGGGCGAATGGCAAATGTTGGGGAGCAGTGACGGGGATCGCTCTTATAGATTCCGGTCTGGTGGGGATCGGGCCAATGGAACGAGGCGCCAGTTTGTGTCTGGGCGGCTCCCGACAGGCCAATGTGGATCTTTTATCGTCCAGGTAAAGTCGCAGGCGCCTAGACCAATCCCGGCAGGCGCCGACTCCTGCATTTCCGCCAAAGGGCCAGACGCGACCCGCATTTCCGCCAAATTCCTCCGAAACTCCTCATATAACTGCAAAATCGAGTAGCCAGAGTAATCAGAGACTCCTAGAATCTTTTGACGTTTCTTTTGCCTAGTCTACTGGAAGAATGGTGCCAATGTTCGGTCTTATCCTCTAATAGTGGCGTTATTGTTACCAGCATTGACACGTATAATACAAAGGTTCGAGCTTCCGCTCGGTCGTGATTACCATACGAGACGGCTCGATGAATACGAATCGGACACTCGGTTTGATAACGATTTATTAATCACCCCGTTGATTATTAATTATAACGGGAATTTCCGAATGACTTATTACCGCTTCCAAGTGTGATTCGCGATTTTGGCTAAGCCAATATGGCCGATTTTTATTGATATTTCCTAGTAACCATCAGTAACAAATTATAGTTGCTAAGCAATATCAACAAAAATCGCCGCTTTTGGGTGGCCATTTTGACTACTCAGCCGAATTGGCACAGGTATCGCGGATGAAATTCGGGACGTTCGCAATAAATGGTTATCGAAGAAAAAAGTGGCCATTAAGAGGACGAAAACAAATTCAGCATAAATAAATAACATTAGGAGACGTCAATATGTAACGTGATGCGATCGCGTCTTGGGACACCATCAATAATGAATGGGGCTTACATAAACGGCGGATTCCGTGTAGTATTGTGCAGCTGGGCTTGTGTTATACAGAAAAGGGTCAAGAAAGAGGTCAAGTCGCAGGTCTCAGATAGCCGTTGGCGCCGATTCTCAACCAGAGCGTGGACGATAACAGAATATCGAAATATCGTATAATCATCGTCATCATCATCATCGAGTTAGGTATTTCACGTATAAATAGACGGAAATTTCGAAAAAGAAATTGGTCTCGGGTATCGCGTGACTGGTGCACCAGAGTGATATTTTCCCACAGCAGCGGTGTTTGTGCGGTAAGATAAGGTAACAAGCAGATTGAATCAACACCTGCACGAGTGTGAGAAAAGAGCTCTCTTATCCCACTGCGGAGTAAAATGAGGAGCGCCGTGTGTCCCAGAAGGGCTGAATGCGCACCCGCTGATTGAAAGACCTTTGTGGAGTCTATACGGGCCTAAAATAAGGGCCGGCCTTGCGGTATCACCCTTCTTAACTCCGGCCGAAACCAGCTGCGATTTTCAAGACGCAACCCTGATGAATAATTGACGTTTTCTGGCATGGTCGAGGAAAACGCTACCTTATAAGTGGGTAATTTGAGTCGATTACGTTTGAAATTCCCATAGCTATTAGGTAGTACCTACCGCGCGCTCTTTCCGAGCGACTGACTTTCTTCTAGCCCCACAAGAGACATATTTCTGGTCCCTGGATGCCATTTTTTTGGGAAACACATGCCCCTTCTGTATGGGCCTTCCAGGCCCATCTGCTACCGCCTTTACGGTCTGCGTAATGTTAGATTATAAAGGAGGCATCCTGTTCAATGATTTCTTTCACTTCCAGCTGGTACGTCAAGATGTCTACGTCGGAATTCTGAAGTCAAAATCGTATAATAACGACCCATTTATTCCAGATAATGAGCGAGTATCGATAATGTCTCATACTTTGAACAAGCACCGAGATGATTATTGTTATTTACACACCTGCAAGTCACAATTTATTGATTTCTCGTATGAATACAGTGCGATGATTAGCAATGAGCCTCTAATTGAACCGGCCCCATACGTCACGCATGCACCTTTTCAAAGAGGATGATTGTGCCTTTTCTGTATGATACAATCTTGGCACCCAGTTTTGCTCACAATAAGACTCGTTGTGTTTCGCGTTCCGTGTGTGCGCTTAAATTTTTCGACCTTTAGAACAATTAACATTATGCAATTATGTTGTACCTTAACGCTTTTTTGTATCGAAAATTATTAGTGTGTTACGTGTGGAAATACCAGACAATTAGGCACGTGTTCCATCGGAAAAGTATAGGTGGGTATCGACTGCGGATAGTGAAAGCTATTAGGCAAACAAGACAATCGGGAGGAACCTCACTAATATACTGAATGGCTCCTCCATTAAGATAATTATTGACATTCTGATGCCGGGCGAAGGAGAAACATCATAAATTATAAGACTCGTATTATAATAATTTCACCGGGCTTTTGCTTTGATGAATCGTATGAAAATCCTGAAATGTTTTCATCCCACGACCCAAAGAACTCTCCTAGAGGTGATAAGAGGATTCTCGGATGGGTCCGTTTAGGTCCATCATCAGCCTACTTCTTGACATCGGTTTATCGAAAATCTTAGGGGCTGTTGACAAATCGCAAACAAGAACGTGACACAGAAATGTGTATTTTCGGATAATTCCGGGCGGGTTCTTTTGATGGCAGCTGGAACGGCCGATAGCGAACGTCTAGGATTTATTGTATTTCGAGAATTACCCACGTTTATCGCCAATAATGCGATAAAGCTCGTACAACTACCAGAACGTCATTATTGTCTTATAAATTATCCATTATCGGAGAGGTTTCGGTTTTGGATCGAGATGATGAATGGCACGTCTGGTCTGGGCGCGCTATTAACATGTCAACCTTCAACCCCCCGTAATCTGGGGTGTTACGTATGTATGCTTAATCTCGACATCCATAAATTACACGATTAGTTTTTATAAATTTTTAATCTACTTAATAAGATTCGAATGGCGAAAAAAATGGTGGTGCGCGATTATTTGTGAAATAAAATGGTGCACTTTGGATGTAATTGTCCAATGGTGATGATGATGGGAGTTCGAGTGCACCTTTTTCACGTTGAAATTATCATCAGGTTATCATAGCCAATGTGAGCTTACATACTTGTAACTTGTAAGATAAGAAAACAAACAAGCGTTTCCTTAAATTTATTATAAAAATTTATATACAGTATTCAGGTACACACGAACTTCACATCAAGCAAATTTGTACTTAATAATAGTTATAAAGGATGATCGAGGGCTAATATAAGTTATCTTATCTCTAATCGGATATTATCGTAATAAAATAAGTATATAAAGTATAAGCTATAAGAAACCTCCTTTAGGAAATTTGCTGCCGTATTAATTTCTACCTAACCGCGATGTAAATGATCAGAATTCACGATGGGGCGATTGGATTTTGCACGTCTGTACGTATCTCATAACGACCATATACAATACAGGAAAGTCGTATATGATAACGATATGCAAACTCGACTTAACATTCACGTAAAGTAACTAAGAGGATGTGACATAGGAACTGCTTGCATGCAAAATTACGAAATTGAACCTATCAACCTGACCAGGTGAAATGATATCTACCGTTCCATTCGTATAAGGCGCTTACAAAAATATTTTCTATGTGACTATAACTAGTTATTTCGATATTATAGAGTAAATAACGAATGGAAGGATGAATCGCGAATCTTTCGATTCATCCTTCCATTCCGAGTAATAATAATGATTCAATCACACATTAATTTAGGTATACACCACATAAATCGTCCAAATATTTACAAATAAAATATAAAGGGTCCGGTTAGTGCACGGGTGTGTCACTTATGTAGATGATGTACTTGTCGATATTGATGAGGCTCTGCACGGCGTTGTTTGTGACTTTCTTCAATGGAGGATCGAACCTCTCGGCCAGCGGAGTCTCTTGTAAATCGATGATCCTCGGCAGATCGTCAAACATTGACTCACTCAAACGATAAACACCTGTGTTTGCCACCGACAAATATTGCAATTTACTCAACGGCTTGAAACTGTTGGACGCGATCATGAACAATGCGTTGCGGTCCATGATTAAATTCCTCAGGTTCGGGACGCCCATGAAAGTCACCTCGAAGATTTGATCGATCCGGTTATCGCTCAAAACCAGAGTCTCCAACGATTGAGACACCAAAAAGATCTGAATCCGATTGAAAGCGATTTTGTTGATCGACAGATCCAGTTTCTCCAACTTCGGATTGAATTTGAAGGTGTACGGATCCAAGGCAGTCAAATTATTGTCCTTCAGATCGACGTTGGCCAATTGGCGGAGTCCTCGAAATGCCAAAAGACTGATGTTCCGGATTTTGTTCTGGTAGAGCTCGATCTTCTTCAATCCTTTGTAAGAGTTGTTAGCAAAGGCGTACTCAGGAAGTACCGTCAAGTGGTTATAAGCCAAATTCAAGACTTTTGTGGTGGATTGTCCAGGAGGAATCCTCCTTAATCCTTCCCCCATCACGCTCACGTGAATCAAGGAATCGTTGGTGGAAGTCGAGGATTCTTCAGGAATCAGTGCGCAGTCTCCCCTATAAAAATCGAAACGTTTGTGAATATTAGGTGATGGGAAATTGAGCGAGATTTCAATCAGTCTCTTGTAACTGGGACATGACAATGAATTATTTTTTTACCACGTGATAAGTTCTAAAAATGGGTGACCTTATCACCGACTTGCTAAATTTAGATCAACGGCCAACAGAAGCGTGGTGAACAAATGTGACCGTTTCATTTGAACGGGCCCTAGACTGAGGCCCCGAATAAAAGATTTGCATGAAAATGGCGACTTTTCATTCATGTATTCTCCAAGGTGAAATAAAGGCGGTAAACAATCGTTCGAACGCATTCTGACTTTCGCCAAATCGTTTGCGAATTCGCCAATTGCATCGCCAGGTATACTAATGAGAATGACGAAAATCGTGATGACATGAATCGCGCGGTCAGTGGAGTAGAACCGAATCGTAAATCTGCGATTTTGTTGTGCATTACAATTATCGATATCGTCAATTATTTACTACTAAATCAATGTCTTGTTAATGTGGTTTATTGCCAAATTGATGGAGTAAAATCCCCCAAGCAGAGAAGCGATAACGAGCGGAGACAAGTTCGTATTTTCGTGTTTGTCCAGCGATTTCTTTAATTCGAAATGATTTGCATAGTTTTCGGTTTTCGGTGGAGGTGACAGGTACTTACATCCGACAGACTGTGAGAAGAACAGCGAGATTTACGGCACACCACATTTCGTTTGGCGAACTAAGCACTTGTTGTTAAAAAGCATGTACTCCAAATGTCTTCGTTTAACATTAATAACTTATCACTGGCCAGTTACGTCATCTAATCAGCGCCAAATTCAAATAACGTCTCATTTACATACAAAGTAAGTATGGCAATAATAGCTCATATCGCTATCGGCGCTCGTCTTATTAAGTAGCAGTCTCTTACATCAGTACTTCCAAACGTCGATAAATATTATTGTGATTCTTCCAGCACTGTAATAACTGATACTCGATTATTGCAGTGTCGATCGTCTCGTGTTGTCAACTACAATGAGTTTTCGGTGGATGGCCAAAGTTCCTCAAATTAAAATTGCATTCGCTCCTCTCCTCCCTTTTAATAATTGATCGGTCGTGGGGACACGTTATTTATATAACTTCGAAATTTTTACGAGAGGTTATCGCTTTATCGCCCGTACACGACTCTTTGGCCAATTGAAATTTTCGGTTTCGGAGGTTAACGAGGCTTGCGCACAAATATGACTTTTATTTACCAAGACTGTTGGTCCTAATCGCGGCTGACCCGTCTGTTATGATAGCCGCTTACAATATTTTGAAACTATCACGATACGAATTCTTCCATCGGCGAAAAATCGTCGAAAATCGAGGGGAGACGCAGAGGAAAGGAGAAGAAAGCGTTTTACGACGTTCGGTGCCATCGGCCTGCCCAGCAGTAAAGCGCACCCGGACTATGCAGATGGGCCGCAGAAGCAATGGGTCCTTTCATTGAACACTTGCGTTCCGCAGCTGTGTGCCGGGCCCTCTCCCGGATAGGAATATTGCGGGCCCGGTGTTCCTCGATGTACCGAACACACCGGTGAGACCCTGACGCAACAACCCCTTTGAATTGTGCAGATTGCGCGCCCGTTATTATTAATAACGCGATCGGAAACCTCATTATCGCCCCTATTAAAAACACATCACCGAGATTTCGACCTTACACACTAACCTTGGATAAACTTTATCAATGACTCTTTAAATCCTCTTATTTATCACGAAATTATGTTACAGATCCTGCACTCACTTCCTCTCTCTTCTACTTATTAGGCGGCGGACTGGGCGGAGTAAAATTCCAGTGTGGGATTTTTATTGACTTATCTCGAAATTTTTGGTTTATCAAGAAAATTATTCCTCCATCACCTTTTCAAAACGTTTCTTATGCGCAGTGTTTTGTGTTATCCGATTAGCGTTCTGGGGACTTGATGAATCGCCGGATTAAAAGGGCCGTGATGAATGGGCATGGGCGTACGTCGTGGCGTTTCATTAACCGCCTCGATCCGGAGAGATGCTTTAGGGGCGGCCAAAACTCCGGTTTAATGAACGTAGACACGTGACCTCGTATCACGGATTTGGCCGACATCTGATAGGCTCCCGTTTTCGATTTCCACCCGACTAATCGTGATTATAATGAATTAAGATGCTTCTAATTCGGTCTCCTCGAATATGTAGCAGAAGGAGAGCGTTTTAGGGACACTTGGCAGGAAACTGTCAATTAGGCGGGGCCTTAATTACGTATTACTGGAAGCGACGTTAAATCAGTTCACTAGTCGGTGGTTTCCAGACAATGGGACATGGTGTGGTTTTGATGTGGGCCACAACGCAGATGTTTGACGTCTGGGTGTCGTATGGGTGGTTTGGCGGAATTTTAACAGATTGTTAACACAAAATACGGTATTATGAAGTATTTGTCACATGTGGGGTGGGAACGTCCCTCTTCAGACTTAAGCATCCGCGTCCGGCCCAAATTAGCACCGCTTATCTAGGAAACATGAAAAATCTTAGTAGAGCCAATTTTGCTTTGGACTGATTTGAACTTCTACATGTATTTTAATGAACTGGCTTTGGTGATGTTGATAGCTTCTGGGGTGTTTTGCCCCGCGCCTGTATTTTCGCTTTCGCTTTCTATCTGGGCATTATTCGTTAATAGGGGTGGTACGCGTGTGAAAGTAACTCGCGTGTGGTTCACAACAGGACACGTGCAAGCTCGTGCCGAGGATCTAACCAACGCGTTTCCGCAGCTGCAGCTTCCGCCGATTTCCCTAAAAAAAAAAACGCGGGGATTTAAATAGAAAACGTCAAAGATAGAAAGGCTACGCTTTCGCCCACCCCCAATAAAACCCCATATAACGCGCTTGTGCCCGAAACTGTCGGGTGTTTTATGGTGCCCAGATCTCCCAGATTGTGTCTTTGTGCGGACACATGTCCACTTCTGTGAAACGGCGGAAGTGGAGTGCCTTATACAGTTTCTAGGTTTCTACCCTCTGTTTGGTCACGGTACTGTCAGTTTCTCGGAAGATTTTCGCGCCGGGATTTACGAGGATCCCGCTTAATGAGACTAAATACGATGGGGCACCCCTTGATTCGGGGTGAGTCCAGATGACGTGATCATCTGCCGAAAATCACCCCGCCGGTTGCATATGTCGCTTAATACGCAAGTCAGATGGGCGCTTTTCGCCATAATGCGAGGTATTGGTTTAACTTTGGCGCGGGGTTTCCCATTCCCATGGCGGGGTCCCGCCACCCTTGCGCCAGGTGATTTCCCATAAGACCGCGCACATGTTTGCACATATGCCTGTGCCGAGCTCATAACATACCCCGTCGTCGGTACATGCATAACGGGGCTTTGTGCAGTCTAATTGTCCGCTTTAATTTATTTATCATACGAAATTTTCGAACCAACTGTCGATTTCACTTATTCCGATCTAATACATGAATTATTTTCTCTAAATCCAAGCTCGAGCACTAAATGTTCTGGTTGTAATTATCTGGAGATAGGATCTCGGTTTTCTCGACCGAAATTTCGGCGCTGTTTATTTGAGCTTTTTTTCCGTTATGGGAGTCCATATCGGTGCGTCTACCTGCCGATGACGGTGATGACCACCCGTACACACACGATGGTCGTCTCGATCCTCCACCATATAGAGAGAGGTATGGGTTTATCACTTTGTGTGCGCCTTTCTTGTTCGGTTTTTCGGTGGGCCCGAGGCGCATCCACCGATTCCGTGAGAAATTGCGGGAGCGTTCACCTGTTGTGTCGGCCAGAATCTCTCGTGGGAATTGCGATCGAAACGAAACGCACCTGTGTGCGTACACATCCTAAATGTCTACACCGGAGGATCGTGCGGTAATGGCGGTATTGAATTTGCGCCGATCCGCGATTTACTGCTACCCATTTTCATGTCACCGGTACTTTTATGTCGCCCGACGACGACCAGTCGACACTTTCTCGGAAAACGGCGCAATTAAAGACAATTTTTAAGGCCATTGCGACATCATCTCCAAGCGGCTGAAAAACTATAAACGACGCCCCTATCCAGACAACATTCCACTTATAGCACCAACTTTGACAATGTGATAAGTAAATCGAGAAAAATATTCATCGATCGTTAATTATCCCCCTCGATGATTCGCGGACTATGCTTAAGTGCCTTTTTTCGCAGATGTCCACACAAAAGCCCGTTTTCAGTTAGAGGGTTTGTTTTAATGATGTGAACGAAACGACAAAAGTTTCGAGTACGCTTTGTTACCCGGTCCGTCCAATTAATATACCTCCAAGAAACAACCAGGGGTTACTCAAACAGAAATTACACCATAAAACACGTCCGAACATGGTAGACGGTTATGATTTCCCATGGCACATCCCCGTAAACTACTGTGAAATAAAAAGAATACACCTGACGAATGATTCGAATGAATGAGACCGGAAGGAGCTCATGCACAGGTGCTCGGGGGATCCGGAACTGTGCTCTGCAGTTCTTGGAGCAGCTGGCGAAGACACCAACCATGGTTCCTCAGATTGTCGTAAGATTATGCGTAAGATTTCCTAATGGGGCTCCGAACCCACCGGCCTGAAACAATAACGTTCCTACTTGTAAAAGAAACGGATTCGCCACCTGCCTATCATGGGAATGGGAAGATCCCAAGTGTTATTTGCATTCCGGAACCTTGAGAGATTTGGGAAATTACACCTTCCTTTCATCGCGATTTCTTTCATTCGCGCTATTCACAATGGCGGGTTATTAAATAAATTAATACAATATCGAAAAAGGCAACATTCGGGAGCCATATTGCGCCAAAACTGGTACGAATGGTGTTATCTCAATCAGAGAGACAGTTGCTGCCCGGCTGTCGATTGTCGGCAATCTGTCCGAATATCGCCCATATGGCACGAACTTGTGTACCGCAATTGGGCCTCTTCGCCATGGATGGAAAAAACGTGCACCCCATCCCTTCGAAGAAACGGGCGCAATAAATCAAAACGTCTCGAGACTTAAGACGACCCTATTGGCATTGTCGATTTTTTCCGTATTTAACCAAAACATGTCGACATCTGTCGTGAAATATGGCCGTTTGTAAGAAATTCGCGCGACCGGATGCATAAAGCAATTATAAATAGATAAGCGGTGCACATAAGGTGCATTTGTTATGAAACGAGATAGTTTTATGTCCGACAAGTGTTCTCGACACCTGTTCGCGTTTTAATATCGAAATCAAACGAAATCCGCGACAATGCCCAAATATGCAGCGCGAAAACTGGAGGCGGCCTAGTTATAGCCCACAGTTTCGAAAGTGCATGAATTCGGACCTCGCCAAAAAACCCACGTCCTTCTTTGATAAAACCACCGAATAACATTGCAGGTGTTTGACGGTAAAAGTCTCCTTTTCCGAGTAGCACGCTCGAGCTGCCGGCATAACGATCGCATCGAATGGCCGAGTGCGTATGAAGAATACGAACATTTTAATTAAAACTGTGTCCACAGAGTATGGAGAAACGCGAAGACGGAACGGAACTGCGTCCCAGTGGCCGTGTCCATTCCTTTCATTCATAGAGACGAGTCCAGACATAATACTCTCATTCACCAAACCGAACCGCTCTATCTCGCAGGGGAAATCTCAGAGGATCCGATTATGATTTTTTAGGTGATTTATTCAAGATGAGGTCTCTGAATTATAAAGAGTGGAGGGAAACTGGTCACCCGGGGCAATAATTATTACCCGATGTGCTTAATCAGTGGCAGGTGATAAAAAATCGGAACGGTTAAATTGCATTGCATGAGGTCTCAACTAAGCTCCTCGAGTCCATCTAGTTTCCTTATTAGTCCGTATTCAGGGAAAAAACCGTCAGGTCATAACCAAATGCTCGGGAAACTGCTGGTAATCGCTCGCAGATAGCGCATTCTCACTTTCCGAACTGAAATCCTACGGTGATTTATCGAAATGCAATCACGAAAATCTTCAGTGGAAAGTGGTATGGCGACCGTGACAATAGTTAGGGGCGTTTGTGTTAACATTTGTCCGGCGTCTGAGAAACGAGCGGAGCGAGATGGAAGACGAGATAATTCTAAGACAACATCAAGGTGCGCTTTTAAAGGTATAAGAGTGAGTGTAGATGAAATAGGTTCATACAACCTATCGAGAGATGTGCCGTTATGATGAGAGTGTCTGGATCGAGCGTTTCTCATAATTTTGCACGAAAAATCGGGACCGGAATACTGGAGGATTTTCCCAAGCCGGCCGACGACTCTTCGCTTTCAATTACGTATGTGCATTATCATTATCGAACGGCCGACGATAATATGCTAAACGCGACGTCTGCCTCATTTGAATAATTGACGAAAATGTATGCCCGTCCGTCAACGATTTAAAAATATGCGCCGCCATTGATGGAAATCGCGTCAAATTCGAGACGGAAAACCGAATCCGTCCGTAATAACGCTTATTACGTAACTTTCAAACGCATAAACTTCAGTACTGAAACCCATAAATATTCACTACGGACATTCAGGAGGAAAATGAAACGATTTCTTTATAATTTATGAAGCGCAAACAGCTGTTGAAACGGTAGTGGCAGGTACGATGTATGATGAAGAGAAAATATTTGGAACGCAATTATTATTATCTACAAGTGTGAGAGACGAAAATTCCAAGCTACCATCAATAACGAAATAATGCTCCTTTGGCACCATTTCAGGAAAATTTCCGAACTAGCTAAGTACCCGGCTAGGTAATTGGCTTTGGAATAGGAGAGGCATGTCGCAACTTAACCGAATTTGACGTGGCAAATGCCAAAGTGACGGATTTCGACCTGGCTACGACATAACCTGAGCATTTCCACTACCAACTGCATTATCCGGTTTTACATCGCACCTAATATAGTTTGTAACTAATGACAGCAATGTATGTAAGAAATATGAAGAAGTATGGAGGAGGCTGGAAGAAGGATGGCAAAAGGTTTGAACATGTATGAAGAAATATGAAGATCCTTTATAAAGGGAGGCTATGGTAATCGCTCTGTCTCATCTGAAAACTACTAGAAGGATAGAGACAGAACGATTCCCATAGCCTCCCTTTATTTAAGGATTTCTTGATGTTTCCGTAAGAAAAAGGATGAAAGATGTATAGAAGGAGTACATATGAAGAACTTTGAAGAATCCTGAAGATTTTGGAAGCATATTTTCTATTTCCAGCCATCTTACACAAATGACAATGCAGAAATTTCTAGATTTCAAGATCTCTACAATTCTTCGCCCATTGCCAAGCAAATTACTATCGATTTTACTTGATAGCCGCCATTTTGAAGCCCGAAATCAGGTCCTAGGCTCAATATGTGCAAGTTTGTTTTGGAATTTTCCTCGATTCTGGCAGACGAATTTCTATCCGGTTTCCAAGACGGAGCCTACCTTCCTCCGACTTCATTGGCATGGTCCAGTACAGCAGCCGTGCAGGTGTTACCCAGACTCGCTGGCGCCGCCGCGCATTCCTCGCGGCACACACGTGCACGGTGCTTAGTTGGCGAAGAAACAGTACAATCACCTTCAGGGGCGGACCCGGTTCGTTTTTTGAGCCCCGAGACACATCAAAAGCAGGAGAGAACCAAAGGGTCTCCACCGTGTAAGGAAATTAGAACGGTACGGATCTGGACGTTTGGTCCAATCTCGAGATGACCAAGCATCATCACTATACTTAGGCGCGATGACGCACCCGTCTCTTTATTGTTGCATCTGTAAAAATCAAAAGTTTTTTACGAGATTTCGTCGCCTTCGATTCATCAAAAGAAACGGCCCGGTCGACTCTGGTAAATCGGACCGGCTCGCATAAAATAAATCATCTCCACTTCGGAAATAAAAAAAGGACTGGACTTGCACTTTTCGAGTTAATTGCGTCAGCCCACGCCGCAAAAGCATCACCGGCGATCATGACGATGATAAAATATTATGAAAAAATATTATATGCTCTCTCTTCTCTCGGAGGTACTTTATCGTGTTACCGTTCCTAAATTACAATAAACATTAAGTTACGGCGAGTCATCAACGTCCCATGAATTAGACGCCCACCGAATTTACCTACCCACATTCGAAATATTGTCGCCGTCCCGCGAGTGTACCCGAGTGTAAATCGGTAACTCACATCTGAAACCGATCCATTATTGCATAAAGGACGTAAACAAAGCTGTTTTTCGACTATCTTTAACGTCCCGAAAGGAATTTTAATTTCGCGCGAGCGATACGGCGCTTTTAATAACTTCGCGCACTCATTAGCGAAACGTTTGAACCTTGGCAGTGTCCTTTTCGGAACGACCAATCGTGACTTTAATCGTATCATTCTAAAGGTTAATTTATAGTTTCGATAATCTCTCTTCGTTAATTTTATGCGCGATTAGAATTCTGTCTATCAGCTAATAAAGTTGGCGGAGGCGCCGGGTTACTGGCCACTCCTATCGTAATATCTCCAAACGATTTGCATACTCACAATGGTCTGCCAAAGTGCTGAATTTTAAGAAAATTAATGGAGGTCAAGATCCGTGACCCAAATACAATTTTTAGTCAAGGTACTGATGGAGTTGAATCAGCTAAAAACTAGGGAAACTTTTTCTGGTTTTGAGTTTAGTCTTTTGGTAATTTTCGTGGTTTCCTCGGGGTTTGGAGTGTCGTCTGAGTTTCGGTCTTGACGACTCAATCAATGTCACCATAAACACTTAAAAATAACGTGCGAAGGAAATACAAGCGATTTTCCTCACACGTGGTGGGTGCCCCGAGAGTCTCGAGCACATGTGCGCGCGTTATATTTCGGTCCATTTGATCTCGCGGAAAGCGAGAACGCGCGCCAGCAGATCCGAGATCTCGAAACGATAAATACGCGTACGTATAATACGCACCGAACGAAAACCCGATAATAAACCGATACTTCCACAATGCAATCGCCGATTCAACACGTTCGAGCAACCTGTCGGCTAGTATTTTTCGATTTTCCGACGCCTAGAAATAGCCTCTTCGCCCGACAGCTGCTCGACATCCCGACCACAATCACACATGTGGTGGTCAGTTGGCTCGACGTCAGCCTCTCGAGAACGTACCGACCGTTCAGACGAAATTTCCATCCGAAGACCCCCAAAACGGCCATCGCAAGGGAATTTGTACAAACTTCGCCAATCTACCCACAGATGGCGACACTCGGATTGTGGCGCCATCTGTTGTTGGATTCACAAAACCACCAACAGTTTCCGTTATCTTGTGTTTGAACGTTGGGTACGGTCAGTTATTTTTATCATTATGGTTATTATTCCGGTGGCCACTTGTTCCCTAGACGTACAAGGCGCATATTTCCACTTTTTTTCGAATCTTCGACCGTATACTGCATGGTTTTATACAGGGTGTTATTACAAATGCGCCAGGCGGTACCAATCGTGTTCCTTGCATCGGTACTCGTGCACCATCGCAAGGCAAATCGCATTATCTTCGTCAATCTAGCCACAGATGGCGACACCTGAGATTGTGGCGCCATCTGTTGTTGGATTCACAAAACCACCACAGTTTCCGTTATCTTGTGTGTTGAACGTTGGGTACGGTCAGTTATTTTTATCATTATGGTTATTATTCCGGTGGCCACTTGTTCCGTAAACGTACAAGGCGCACATTTCCACTTTTTTTCGAACCTTCGACCGTATACTGCATGGTTTTATACAGGGTGTTATTACGGACGCGCCAGGCGGTACGCCCCAATCGTGTTCCGTACATCGGTACTTGTGCACCGTATATACGGAACGAGAGAGGTAATTTCACGCCCTGAAATCTCGAGGAATTCGTATAATTCGATTGTGCGCAACGGTTTTGAGCGCTCGTCACTTATGTACCGGATTATATCTGAAAAAATGATAGAGGTGAATCTTTCTCTCAGGTGGTTGGGACACCTGTGTGTGCTCATACACAGGTGCGGGAGGGGCAGAGGTCGCATGTAGTGCATAGGAACTGGAAACTTGTAAAGCGTGGAAAAAATCTCGTTACATTCTCGGTGCATTCCTCTTCAAATCTCTTATCGCGCCCTGTATCTACATCCTATGGAATCGGGCGAACGCATCAAAAGCTTACTTTATTTTTACTCCGTTATCGTCGCCCAGTTCCGTCTATTTACTTGAGAAATTCATGAAATTATGCGTTCTGAGCGTAATTGAGATTGCTCGATTGATGAGGTCGACTTTTGACAACGAACTTATTCAGGTGTCCCTCGGCCGGACTGGCGCCTCGTCTTTTATCTGGAAAAGAGAGGGTCACGCGCCACAATGCGCTCTGACGTAATCCGAGAGTATTCAAATTAGTTCTTGTACGCTATTTTGCACGTGTTCATGCCTCGCAAATAATAAGGCGAACGCGGCCGACTAATGTTCTCTCACTTGAAGTTGATTTACACATTTCGCCGGTTCCGTCCATTCAAGGAGGTCGCACTCGATTAACTGCACACAAAAAGAGCAGCGCGGTGACGAACGTCGACGCTCCATCATCGAGGAACACCCGGAGGAATTATCAATTTCTACACGATTCTACACTTAGCGGAGGCTTCCGGGATTCCGCAATCCAGTAGGCAGAATCGGCGATTAGATGGTACCGAATCCACTAATGGGTCTTTTTCGTTTTCGATTTGAAATTTCAATGGGAGCTTAGGAGAGTCGAGCCGCCCATGATCGTGATGTCTTCATATGCGGTCGTTATCGCCGTTTTGGGCATATGGGCGTGTGGGGTGGTCTGGTACTTTAATATTTGTCTTACCCACGCTGTCTCGTGACGTGCCCACTCGTGTAGGTCTTCTTTTTCCTACGTATAACTGGAAAACTCGAGGTAAAGTCCGGACAAATATTTCCGTTGCGATAACGCCACGAATCACGAGTACCCAGACTTTTTCCTCAAACTCTGCTTATAAGTACTTGATACAAAGTTACTTTTACAGAGTGACGGAGCGAAATTTCGGGTTTGAGCAAACTTGACCGCTCCTTGATCGCTCTGTTTGATCAATTTGTTATTCAGGTGTTGTTGGTGTACTTGTTCGCGAAAAAGAAGGTGGCACGCAAATATGCGATGGGTGCTTCGGTTGAGGTCACCCAGAATTGCAATTTGCACGAAACTTACTCGAGTTGAGACACCTGATGGTAAACACCTGCGCAGCTCAAATCATCGCCATTAGCGCTCCTCGCAGGTGTCGATATTAAACTCTTATTTATAATAAAATGTGGGCTAACTACCACGGGGATTTATCACGCATTCCTCCGATTTATGGAGATGCTTTCGGTATTTGGCATAACTGTGATCGAAGACCGTGGTGTCATTAGCGGCGTTAAAATAATTAATAAAATCAACCATCAAGTCCTGTTTAACATTTCCAATCTGTATAATTTTACATGTTTAATAATAATAAAGCAACGGTTATAAAACGGGAGGCGTCAGATAACACACCATTATTATTATTAATATTCATATAGATTATATGGAGAAAGAGAGAGAAAAAGATAATAATATGCGGATTAATAATAAGCGTTTAGTCGGTTATAACATAGGAATTATAATGCAGGTATGTTATTGTAATTAACACCTCGAGAAGTAGACGTGGCGCCAGTAACGTCAAGGCTGATCGATCACAAATCATTTAAAAACTCGATCTCGCTGTACCGATTGGCATTCGATTGGTAAAGCCGACTTTGGTATGAAATCTGCCGCTTCTTCTTCTTCTCGGGAAAAGCGCTATACAATTATAATTGAGCAACTAACTACAAATTACATTCTAAAGGCATCTGGGTTCAAATATTCTTAGTGATTCCAATTGGAATCCGCAAGGAGTTCGATACTCTTGCTAAAACCCTTATTTGAAATCTTACATAAAACTCCTAATCTTTCAATAACCTCAAACCGATCAGTAAACAAATAAATTATCGCTTTTTTCGCAAGATCTGTGCAGACTTTACATTAGGTACGCTATTAGACAGCGATTAGGATTTTCTTAAAGCAAATACACATGTGTCGAGTTTACGTAACTTTTTTTTTTCAATGGATCTTTAGACGTGATTGATTCGGATAGTTGTTTGATATGATTATCCAGTCTCGTTTTATAGTCCACCAGTCAACTGCGAAATGTGTCGAACTTTATATATTATTCGTGCAATTTCCATCGTAATAACGCATTTGCATAACGTTAGGTGCACGATTTGCATGTCAATCGGTATGGAAATTAATGACGCGGCCGCAAAAAGCGGATAAACCTGCGGTTCGATAAAATTGTCGAGCCAATAAAGCCGGTAATTATGATGTAACTCGCAGTTTTCGTCCAGGGTGACTCGGTTCAAAAAGTGGCTTTTCCTTCATACTTTATACGGCAAAAGAGAGATAAGGTTGGCGAAAAGACCGTGCTGTTTGTAATTAGCAAAGGTCGCGTCGAGCGCCTTGAGGTGTGCAGGTGTGCCTCAGACGTACGGGCACCCATCTGCATTCCGCTTCTTTTTCCACCACCGCCCGTCCACCTGCACTTTTCCAATCCCGATGATGAATCCTCCCGGTGCTTTTGCCCGCAAGAACACTCCCACCCGCGATCCGCTATCACTTTATCCGCTTTAGAGCCGCATTTATAGCAACCGAAGTCACGATCCGATCCATCAAAGGCATCCCGACTCCCATCATCAGAGTGGTCCACTCTTTGAGAAATGTCACACTCTCATTTGACGTTTCATAAATGATTGGGTACCACGTGACTTAGTGAGAGTCTGCGACCCGCGCTACACCATAGGCGTCAGAACAGGGGAGGATCTGGGGGCTGGGGAAACTCCACAAAAAAACACGTGATTCTCCAAAACTCCCCCGAATATGTATGTTGTGTTGCCTACTTCATGGTCACGTGGTACCCAAGCATTTATGAAAGCCCAGTATAAAGGCCTAAACGATTATGCGATTATCATTGAACGGAAGATGGGGCCGGTATGCACGGGAGCTAGTTCGTAAATCATCCGGATGTGAAACAAATTACCGGAATAATTTAGAATCATGTCCGATACAGAAATGCGAAGAGCACCATCTATTAGATACCTTTACATCTTGTAAATCGGGACGATCATACTATTTACATGTAATGGGCTCGGATTCTTATTGCCGGTCGATTACTTCTGAATGCTCTCGCGCAGGTAATTGAATTTAAATTGAATTATCCGCGCAGGAACGAAGAAGAGCCTGAAATTCTTGAATTTTCACCAGAATTTTCGAAAATTGGCGCATCCACCCAAATCTATGGTTCCCACGGCATTTAATTTTTTGCATTGTCGGTTCCTGGAAGGCACTATGAGATAAATAGATCGTGAAATGGGATTCGTAAAGCGGTCGAAATTCTGAAGGCGTAAAAAAAGCGATATAGCTTTATACAGACCTGTTATTATCGTTGACTGGTCTTTCTTCTTTCTTTCTTTATTTCTTCTTAGGTATAACCTTATAGGTACCACCGTGGAGGTGCAGCATCGCGGGTACCTACCTATATAAGAAGAAGAAGAAGAAGAAGAAGCGTACCATCGGGGTGCACCCATACGGCCAGATATGCACCTGTGTAGATGAGTGCGACGAAAAATTATCACATTCACGTGTCGAAAAAAGACGGATATGTGGCGACAGCCGGTCGGAGAATGCGGCAAATCCTATTCTACCTGTCGGAGCGGTTAGAACGTGCCCGTACCAGTACGGAAAGCAACAAGACGAGATCACATTCGTGCGGGTTTTATGTTTACACCCGGGACAACGTGTGTTATAAAGTGTTGATATTTGCCGACAATTCATTTTTCACAATTTAGAAATACACCCGAACCCGGGGTACCACCCATCCGTAAAAGGCCAACACACCCATCATTGTCCCCCGGAACGGCCCATTTGATTTATTATAGCACAATATTGGATCCTTTTTACCGAAATTTATTAATGTCGTACCTATCATTATCGTATAAGCTATTGTGGATGATGATAATGGGTACCACTGTTGAAGGTAACCGGTTTATTAGTGGATATATCGCTAGTTGTAGAGGCATTGAAGCAAAGTGAATACCAGACAAGGCCGGTGGAAAACCTTCATAAAATATTCAGTGTTATAATTAAATGTTGTTAATAATAAGGAACGTATGGAAGTGATAGCGCGAACTTTCTCGACCGCAAATCCGGTCCCATGCAACCAAAACCGTTAATCCGTTATCAGAATCTTGAAAGATTCAAGAATTTCGAATTTGCTTTTTTCAAAAATCGCTAAATAATATGCACTTGATTACTGATTGCCCACCATTTATAACTGTAGACAATAACACGTGTTATTCAACATCCACAGTACGTGGCGATAATCCTTGTTTATAGTTAGAGAGGTAGAGCCCGTGAATGCATCACTCAGCTTAATGGTCATTTTAAGCACAATGGAACAAACAGGTGCGTCTAACGAGCTTTTACTTTTTTCCACATAAGTATGCCGTAAAAACTAAATCGCGATACACTCGAAAACCGAACGAAATCCGAGCCTAATTCACCCGGATTTTATATTTTGACTGATGCCATAATTTACTGGGGCTACCTGTGCCTGCTGACAAAATCGAGAGTGGGTCTCCTCTCGACTCGAGATAATAAAATATTATTTACGACTCGCCTTCATGCAAGATCCCGGCCGCGTTTGACAAGTCCGAAGAGTTTTATTTCAATAATACAGGCAATAAAAATAAAATTTAATTACACATAATAGACCAGTTACCTAATAACTTTATCGAAGAAAAGGAGTACTCTGACTTACTCATTTGCATTATACCAAAACCCTTCTACACTGGCGGCATGAAAAATCGAGTCTGCATGTAATTACCCCCTTTTTAGCGTGTAAGCGATAATTCGGCGTGATGTATCATTATCTCGGCGGCGAATTAGTTCGGTTATGCGATCCGCACACCCCGATCAAAAAAGGGTGAGGGCGCACCGTGGGCGTGGAGCTTATTTAAAGGGTGGGCCGAGCCGTCAACCCCAATGAACTTTGCGGCGATAAGCGCCAAGTCGACACTCTTTCGCCATAAAGTCCCCAGATCGACTTTTCCAAGTTGAAGGAGCTCGAATTCTCGCAAGACTAAAGGGAACTCGGTTAGATGTCGGGTAAGAAGTCCGGGCGTTTTTCCGGAGGTGGGTGCGAGTCCGGTGATCTGTCGGTGTCCGTGGGTGGCGCACACGTGGGAACCACACCATCTCGATCGGCCACTGCTGCACCTGAGTATGCAAGAAGCCGACAGACCGGCGCCACGGACTCGAACGCGCGGCCTTCGTCTCCGCCAAGCCGAACCGAGAGAGCCGATCGCTCCTTCGAGAGGACGAAAAAGCATCATCGCATTTTTCGGAAAAAAACCCGAAAAAAGCCCCGTCTATCGCCATTTCGAGATTTCGAATCGACAAAGATCCAGGATTCGTTACCATTAGATTGGATTTTTTTGGGGAAACCGCGAGCCACTTTATTACGTGATTCATCGACGTGTTGGGTACGGGCACACAATGTGTCGAGGTGTGAATGACTGAATGTTACGAGAGATTATGCCGTTTAGCACTAATTAGCGCCCTCTTTGATTCCGGGTACGTGTACCATCTGGGGCCCCAAGACTTGGAATCGGAATTAAAATGATGGGCCACCCAACGAACTTGACAATACGAAGATTTCGTCACCAAAGACCGAAAGCGTAATGGAAAAATGCTATCATCATCAAGGTTATAAATTGGCAAGGTGCGTCTGGTGGCGCAATTAGCATGCGGGCTTAACAACCGGCCGGGTAATAAAGTTAACAACTAGAGGCTCATCCACGTTAAATAACAATCTCGGCGCGTATTGTGCACCGTGATTTTTTACTGCCCAATGGTAAAACGTTAAAGGCTACCGGACGATTAACGCGCTTGTAATTAAGAGTAGTAAAATAAATCATCCGGGCGAAAATCGAAAGGTCTCGTTATGAACAAAGGAGGGAAAGACGAACTGAAACTAGGACCGCGATCACACCTTCTCGAATTCCTGCACGTGATTCTATGCACTCGGCCTGGATTTCTTCGACTCGTTTCGTTTTGATTCGGTTCGGAAATTTTTGCGCAATTCCCAAAAGATCAAGGATGGATCCCGGTCCTCCGGGTGTAAAAAGAGCGTATTTTTACGACCGCTCGGCCAAAACAAATTAACGGTGTGATTTTAGACGGGCCACCTGTGGCTAACAAGGTTACATTTCAATGTCAGTTTCGGAAAAGTCTGAAGAAAAAAACCGAAAACCTTGCCGAACAAGACCATTTAAGAGCCTCGACTCCCGCGGCCGAAACCAGAACAAATAAGGATGCAAAATCGCGTATAATTAGTGCAGCACGAAACGAACTTTCCGTTATTTCGTTCCTAATTAACGGGCGGACTAGAATTAGAGCCATCACGAGAAGATTCGGTCGTCCGGAATTTCTGGTGATCCGATTCCGGGAAACGGGGCCGTTTCTACCCAGGTGGATAAAACGGCTTTACGATATGTTTCGTAAGATTCGGGGGACCGGCCCAGGGCCGAAGTCGCGGAATGTTGAAATCTCAGGTGTTCGACTCATTGTAAAAGTGCAGGTGTGCGCCTTTCTCGTAGTCTATGTCGGTGTGCGACCCGCCGGATGATTGCACGTGTTCAAAGTTTCTCTATATAACTGGATCTTCGGTCTCTCCTCGCTCGGATCCTCGGATGGATGCGGACGAGAGCGGACCTCTCACCCGGAGGATCACGAAAAAACGCCATCACGACCAACCCAGGTGCACCTCTTTGTCTGTTTACGCCCGCGGAAATTTCGGCAAATATTTGCGAGACCTCGACCATGTCGCAAACATAACAACAATAATGTCTTGCTTGTTGTTTTGCAAACTTTTCATTACTTTAGGTACACTAAACTCAATAATTTAAGGGACACCTCGAGTTTGTGCGCCGAAAGTAGGCAACCAAATATACACGAAAGTTTAGTACTGGCGTAAACGGGCTTTGTCACTGTTGCCTAGATATGTGCTGACCACTCAATACATTATTTTGTCGAAATGAAATATCGATCTCTTTATTTGAATTTGTGTCCGAAAATGTGTTATTTTACAAGTATTTATGAACAAGAGTGTAAATTTTAGTGATTTGAGTGTTGAATCAGTGCCTCGAAGGTTGAGCTATCCAAAAACATACGTATACTCTGCGAGGTTTGAGATTACCCAAAAATTAAATATGTTTTCGTCCTATAATGTTCCTTTTTTAACATCTCAGCGAGACGGAAGCCGGACCACCAAAGTTGCGCAAGTGGAATCGTATTTTCTTATTTAAAATAAAGCAAATTATTTAAATCAAACCGACTACTCTTGTCTTTTGGAAAGCGAGAAAAAATCATTTCAGATCATGAAACTGCTATTAGATTCGACCAAAGAGATTCGACCTTAATGGACAAGAAGGCGATATTAATCGAATCCCTACTTATTTGTTACTCAACATCAGACAAATAAAGAGCACTTCGTTCTCGAAAAATCTGTATTTTCTTATGAGTTAAGAATCTTCCACAACTTGTTCTGCTACGGCCGTGGCTGCGGGGCCTAATAGCCTTTTTTTGAAATCACTAAATGTCCATAAAATCACAATTTGGTGCCACCCATAGCCAATAGTTTGTACCTTTTTCATAAAAAGTCTGAAATTTCTTGATAATCGTAATTCGTAAAGACACTGTACAGTATAGGATTCCTAGGATTCCTCAACCTTCGGAACACTTATTAGCACTTGAATCACTCAAAAAGTATAGTCTTCTTCATAAAATACTTGCAAAATAACACATTTTAGACCACAAATTAAAATGGATATTTTGACATAAAATTTTGAGTGGTCAGGACATTTCTAGGCGGCTTTGTTCGCTTGCTAGTTTACGCAGCACAAAAATTTCGCGTATAATTGGTTGCCTACATTGGGCGCACATACTCGAGGTGTCCCTTAAATTATTGAGTTTAGTGTACATACAATAAACTCAATAATTTAAGAGACTCAAGTATGTGCGCTGAATGTAGGCAACCAAATATACGCGGAATTTTAGTACTGCCTGAAGAGCCTTTCTCACAGTTGCCTAGATATGTATTGAGTTGTCGGCACATATCTAGGCAACTGTGAAATCTTGATATCTTCATCTGCGTATATTTGGTTGCCTACATTCGAGGGTGTCCCTTGAATTATTGAGTTTAGAGTACTGTAATGATCATAACAAGTTGTCTTGTTGGTGATATTGCGGGCACGTAATGGAGGAGAAAAACCGAGAGGAATTCTCTTAGCTGGGACGGTTTAATTCGCGGGAGATCCCGATAAATCATGTCGGATTGTTAATAAAGTAGAAGAAAATGAGGAGAACCTGTCAGCCGGACGGAACACACGCAAGAAAAGACGTCGTCTCGCGTCGCGTGACATCCACTAAATGAAGACATCCGGACGGTCGTTCATCTGTAACATTACTTTATGGCTCGTCTATTACACGAGGTGTCTACACAGAGAGGTGCGCATTAAAAAATCGCCCGCATATGCCAATTCCAGAGACCGGTGGTCTGGATATTTCACGGCTTATTGTTCTCCAGGTAACTATAAGAGTGGGCAGAGAGCAATACGTCTGGCGATAGAAGCGGTCGAAGTAAATCGGGTGACTTATAACCGAGGCTAATTGCTATGCCAAGTACGCGACAGTCAGGTACCGCCGGCGCCTAACAGTCGCCGAGAAAACAATACGAGTCCGAGACGTGACTTGGTGGAAAATGGACGCAATGCTTTTCCTATACCTGCCTTACGGGCTTACGGTGACTCGACTGGTAATCTCGTAAAATGTTTTGTATTATGGCGGCGCCTCACGGATTTTTACAAGCGCAAGAGCATCCGGTTCGATATATCCATAAATGTGAGTACCGGGGTCGTCTCCATGAGTCTGTTCATGGGCATGACCCTCGTATGTGCGACTCATTCCAGAATTATTCTTTTTTAAGTGGAGCGAAACCACGAAATTACTTTCGCAATCGATTTCGGATTCGATATCGAGACCGAGACCTCGATCGATGCGCAATTTTCGATAATTTCAAATTGAATGGATAACGCCATCTTTTGATCTAGACTCGCACTAATGAAACAGGTTTCTTCTATTTAGTTCCATGATGAATCAAAAGATGACACGTTAAAAAAAGTGCGACTCGGCTAAATCAATTTTTTTGCCGAACGCGACATCTATGAATAGGACGTAATTGATGAATACAGTTTTCTATTTTTTAGTTACTAGAGACATTCATAGATTGCTCTTCAAGTCTCCGATTTTTTGTGATTGCTCAAGAGTAATCTCATGTTGAGTTGTTGAGGATGAAACAGTAAAAGTCTGCATTTAATATTCAAATATTTAATACTAACATAATTAAGGCATGTTTACAAACAATATGTATTTTGCCTTCAAGCACGACAGCCTCTTTATCAGAAGAGGAAAGGCACTGTCCACTTGGTCTCCATCATTTTCATAGTTTCATTTTCGCATATTTTTGCAAGTTGGAAAAATAATTTGAAAAAAAAAACACCAAAAATAGCTCTAAATAAGTTATATGTATAATAATAATAAAAGTAATAATAGTAGTAAGAGTAATAACCAAAAATCATGTCGCGAGAAAAATGGTATACTTGAGGCATTTTTACTAAAACTTATATCCGGTGTACATAATAAGTGATAATAATGATAAACTGTACCTGAGTGCAAAAATATAAATTAATTATATAGCTCATTAATTAATTAATCAACTAACGTACATGATATAAATCCCATTATAACAACTAACAATTGACTAAAAAATAGACCAGGCTTTCAATAATATTATTATTAATTAATTACAATATTCATTCCTCCTATCGAATTGGAACTATAAAACGTTTTTACCTATTTTAGGTGGTTTCATCATCAGGTATGTAATAATAATAGTTACAACAATGGATAAATACACAAAAAGTGATGTTATCATCTTCAAAAGGGAAGTTTTTGAAGCAAGAGATTTCCCGAGGAAATAAATTAATAATTACATATCGTAAATAATATGATGGGCAGGGGGGCCATAATAAATAATAGAACGATGCATAGTGAATCGATTTTCGGGAATTGTTTAAGAAATCACCTGAATAAAGCCAAACAATTATTAATCTGCACTAATAAACGTCCTTTAATTCTGAATAATTGTATAAAATATCTATGATTATAAAATCAACGACACTCTATTTATAGTAATTTTTTAAGTAATGGTAATTTGTTGAAAAAACATTTGTATAATAAGAATAACATACAACTTTTACCTATTTAAGTAATAATTGGTTAATAATTGCAACAAACTCTTTCCTCCGTAATACGGGGTGTGTATGTGAAACATATGATTCATTTTGTCTTGGTTCATTATTCCCATAATAGTCCGCATCCATAATTTAAAAAATTCTATAGATTTATGTATTATGTACAACATTTTCTTTTTGGTATTTATTGTAATCAATTATAATTCAAAATTCATCCTAAGAAGTGCACTTAATCACCTAACAAATGGAACTTGTCGTTTTTCAATAATCTATATTTTGTAATTTCTCGAGGCAATAACAGAAAAAAGTCAATGTGATCATCGGCGAAACTAATACAATTATTTATTATCACAATCGCTTCATCATCATGTGTTCTCACCTCTCTAGAAAAAAACACAATAATTTCAGGCAGGACCCAAACTTTATAAAGATCACATCAATTTCATAATTAAATTAAATTAAAAAAAAAAAACGATAAACGAGAGAGAAATTATAAGCGAGCGGAATAATTGAATTGGTCTATCGATTGATTTGATTCTTCTTTAAAATTTTCCTAGATTTCCTAGCTTTCGGCGAATCCTCGACCTCTGCCAAATCCTCCAACTTCCTCTTACGACTCGTCGAACTCGGGGGCGCAACCTCCACGTCCACCTCCCTCCGCCTGATCCTCTCACTCCACCGCGTCTGCACGTAGACCTTCTTCTGCCTCTGCTTCCTCGCCGGTTTCGCCATCAAAGTCTTATCCGAAACACTCTCGATCGAATCCTTAACCCTACTTTCCGCCAGAACGACCGCAATTTCGTCCTCGTCAGTCTTCCGCTTCTTGTTCAGCGACCCCTCACTCGTGAAACTCGAACTCGAACTGTTATTATCCGAAGAACTCTTCTTCATCCGTCTACGCTGCGCCAACTTCGCACTCAAAACGTCCTGAAGGCGAAAACCCTCCCTCTGCGCTTTATGGAACGCGTCGAAAGTCGTCGCTAAAATCTTCTCGCTCAGAGACCCCAAAACATCCGGCGTCATCAAGGGGGTCGAGGCGAAATCTTGACTCCCTTGCACCCAACAGTTCGAGTCCAACTGCGCCATCCGCAACCTCTGATCCGGGTCGACAGTCAACAACCCCCTGACGACCTCTTTAGCGTCCCCACTCACCCCCGCCCAAGCAGGGGAATCGAAATTGAACTCTCCCTCCTTGATCCTCTCCATGATAGAAGACACACTTTCGTCCCTAGACCGGGCGTGAAAAGGAGCTTTTCCACTTAACATGGTATACAGGATAACCCCGAGACTCCATAAGTCGCAATTTTCGTCATAACCACCCGGGTCTCCTTTCAAGACTTCTGGGGCTGCATAATGCAAGGTAAAACAAGGGGTGTGAAGAGATTCCTTCTCCTGTTTTAACCGGGCGAACCCGAAATCTATAACCTTGATCTCGGCTCCTTCTTCATCCCCCGTAAAGACCAAATTCTCCGGTTTTAAATCACGATGGACTACACCCCTCGAATGCATGAAACTGACAGCAGATACGAGTTTTCTCATGATCGCGGAGGCTTCGCCTTCGGTGAATTTGGATTTCGTCCGAATCCGATCGAATAATTCGCCCCCTTTTAGGTACTCCATCACCAGGTAAGTGTGGGCTTCATCGTGGACTACGTCATGTAAAGTAACCACGTTAGGGTGCCCTTGACATGCCCTCAATAAATTGATTTCTTGCGAGCAGTCTTTCTTTCGGCTGATTATTTTAACAGCGTATTCTTTGCCGGTTTTGATGTTGACACATTTGCGGCAAATAGAAAAGGTGCCGTCTCCCAAGATGGCCTCCTGGCAGTCGAGGTCGTAGTTCTGGAAGAACGTCGAATTGTTCAGTTTGCAGGCGAGCAACTCGCCGCCGTCATTTTGGCGGCCCTTCGGCTTCAGGATGTCATCGGCGATGGCGTTCCGCGAGAAGAGCACAGAGGGCGCGACGTACGAGTAGCCCTTGAAGATCTTGTCGTAGTTCGGAGGGACGACGGCCGGCGAATCGGTGGGCGGCATCTGTGTGAACTCCTCGCTGAAATTCGACACGTCCAATTCGCTCCTGATGACCGGCTTGAAGGGGGCGCTGATCTCTTTGCGCTCCAGCTTGGACCAGTCCAAAGTTTTGAAGAACGCGTGCTTTTTCAGTTCTTTGGCGTCACCCTCGCCTCCTCCGAGACGTTTGCGCGGGTCCTTCACCAGGAGCTTGGTTATGAAATCGGCCACGTCCTTCCCCAGAGCTGCAATCGACAAGAGCAATCGTTAATTACGGAATTATAAGGGAATTGCTGATTATTTATTTAATCGATCAATTCAGAACCCGATTGGGTCAACTTCTACTTTTTTCCTTTAAACCGGCATTATCTAACTAATCTAATGTAATTGTGCGTGTAGTTTGAGTTTAGCCTTTGTTTAATTTACATGGAAACACTTGCTAGGTCCAGTTTTTAAGTCGTTGATGGTCAACTTTAATCATCATTAACTTAAAACCCTTGCTTACAATTATTGCAATAATGGTTATTTTTTGCTGATTTTCATTATAGGAATTTTTTACAACAATCACTATAGAAATTACTGAAATACTGACCCTTAGAAATGCCCACCATTATCGACGATCAATCGATTAATCAGTAAAATTACACGAGATTTTCACGTGTGATGACCGAATCACTCTTATGTTATGAAAAATCACGATCAGTAATCGTACTGATTAATCAATGAATTGCCGAATCATATCATCTCCCGGAGGCCTACTTACTTATGTTTTAACCGATTAGTTTTACCGAGTAAGTAATTTAGAAAATTTCATTAAATTTTATTAGCAATTTGAATCATGGCGGTGTAGACGCGGTGACCGCATGTTGCAGCAATTGGTGATTAAGCCGAAAGGCATCCATCTAAAATAACTGAACCGGTAAACGAATACCAGATGCCGTTTTTACCAAACCGAATATACTTGGTCAAATTAAACAATTATCTGGAGACTGATAATGAAAAAAGGTAGGCAACTTGTGAATGAGCCAGAATATACAAGTTCTCAAGGCGAATCGAAATGAAGCCGTAAACATCGAAAACGACAAAAAATCTAATCTGAATTAAGCAAAGCGCTACGAGCGGACCAACTGTAGCCTCGCGCATATAATTTCGAGTTTTCACACGTGTGTATCGCACAAATGACATTTATCACGTGCTCTAATCTACGACAGAGGGAATAAATGGTATAAAGTATCAGGTAGTTGATAGTTGATTTCCGATCGACCAATGGCGGGAGGAGGCCTAGAATTTTTTCCTCCATCACAAAATATGTGTATAATAAAAGCAAAGAAGTCAAGTACGAACGCACAAATGTGGAGTTGTGCTCCATGCTCGGATAATTTTTACGATCGCATAGAGATTGTAATTTTATTTAATGCGATAGAGGGACCCCCACGATGTGGGTCAAAACGAGGCGATAATAACGGACAGAGGGCGGAAAGTGGCACTTTTCGCACTCGAATCCTTTCAATTCGCTCCGGATGTACTCACAGTCGGGTATGGGAGGGGTCGTTTTCAGTATCCTCCGCGAGATCTCTTGTTGGGTGTTTCTTTCGCCCTCGACGGTGAAAGGGGAAGCCCCGGTGAGGAGTTCATACGTGAGGACGCCCACTGACCACCAATCCACGGCCTGAAATTATTAAGAGCATAGATTAGAAAAATTCAAAAAATCGCTCCTTTTTTTCGGCGTCCTTGCATGCGCCATCGGTCGACTTCGGACGAAATCAAACGCGAGGCAACATTTTTAGTATTGACCTTCGGCACTTGTCTAGATTCATAGGTCATGGTTACGTAAAACGTACTACCTATACGCAAGTACACACACACATAACTGCAATTCGCTGATATTGATGTAGATAGGAGCCAATCGTGTAATACGAAATTAATTTCATTTCGATTTTCGAGGAAAAAGTTCTTATCGTTACGATGGATTTTATGCGAAATTGACGATTCGGCGTAAAACTTGCGCAATTTCGTGTATTGCCCAACCGACGTTTGCCGGTGCATTTCCTTCGAATATTTGAGCACCATAAATGAACCTTATTATGAATGTGTATAAATAAAAATAACGCATTAGTCGTAATCTCGGATTCGGTAAATCCCCCCATAACGTCCCATGTGTTTATCTGTACAAATATTCATTTCGAAAACTGATTGTGGTATCCGAGTGCATTATAAAGCGTATGGAACGAGTCTGCGGGAATGCGTAATTAGCGCAAAATATCACTCATTTATTATAAAGAAAGGATTAATTTACTTGATTACCATCAGTTACGATCTATTACCATGCAGGAGAAAGTCGTAGCCGACCAGAGTGGTCTTATACAAGAGTCTTTACCCTAATTGAAATCAATTTCTATAAACCGTAATTTCGTCGTAAACCGCCGGACTAATAAATCCGAAATTGAACGATTTCCGTCCAATTGCGCACGTGACCTTCGTGTAATAACTTTTTGATGAAATTAATAACAAAAAGGTGTCAGGTTCACAACTGACCTCAATAATCGTAATTTTCCTCGTGTGCACCAAATTTTAAAACGAAAATGAAATAAAGAAGGCGAAAAAGTCAAGGCGAGACGGGAAACCCCAATTTCTGTGATGTTATGATCGTTTCGGGTGGACATATAAGTGTGCAAGAATTGGGTCAAACCTCTCGGATAGCGAACTTTTATAGGAATAAAACCGCATATACAACGTGTCCAGAAAATAACACCAAAGACATTTTGAGAAACGATCCGACCTTGGATCGTTCGATAACGCGACAAATCCGAACCAACCCAGAAATTAATGCAGCCGCATTCTTCGTGCTATTAGAAAAGCAACTAGATGCAGAAAAGCCGGGGACGACACCGCCGTCATAGACAATCTCATTGTGTCGCATGTCGTAACATCCACGATAAACATTGCGTATTACCGCCGCAATATGGTCCTACTATATGCTATGCGATCAATTGCTGCGGTGGCACACTTTTCTGACCCAGATCCCCGCAGTAGAATAGGGGGCACTTGCCCCACTCCTATCCCCACTCCTCTGACGTCATTAAGCCCCGCCCCTCGACCAATCAGAGCTGACCTGTCCTACGTCATAGAAAAATGGCTACCTGACCCGGTGATTTACAGAAACTTATTTGTGGTCTGAACTGGCTTTGAGATTTTTTTCGGAATTTGCTCATTTATTTTAATTCGGAATTTATTATTCATCGTGGAGACTGGTTGCATAACTACTTTTCTACTGTGTATTACAAAGATATCAAAACGGAATCGTTTATTATTATTTATATTTATACAAACGAACTAAATCACATCATGCGACGACCTTAACTTTTCGTATAGCATCTCTATATTTCGCCCGTTCTTTTTTACTTAGAAAAGGCGGTGGAGCTCGATTGAGACATGTGGAATCGGTATTTCTTCTTCTTATTAAATCGGGATCATCTAGGTTGGTGGACGACTCGATCACTGCATCCTGGTATCCCGCTTGCCTTTTACCGCACTTTATTTTATGTATATACATCCTCTTGCGTAGAACTCTGTGACTCGGATCATACGGACACTGGACGAAATCTGGTGGAAATTTGAAACTCTTTTGAATCTATGTATCTATTATTTGTGTATTCGCTTACCTTCTCCGTCAATTCCACGCACATCTTCTTGGCTGTATCTGAATGCCATGCTAGCTTCACGAAAACTGAACACAAACTGGCGTCTTTGTAGAAATTTTGTTTTGACCATCAGTTTCACATGTCCGAACTTGTTACAATCTCTATGGTATAAAAGCTTTTGGGAGAACAGTTATGCTCAGACTAGTCCGGCGAATACAACCAGTTATGGCAGCCACACAGCCTCTCTATTTTTACGACAATGAAGTGAGTGATTTGGAAAGACTAATTGTGGAGCTTGAAATTGAAGAAGATGCTGTGCAATCACCTCAACCTAGCAAAAACGGAGGCTCAAAACGTTCGCCATCTGATAGCGAAGAGAAAAGATGGAAATTCAGTTCTGGAGGAAAACATCGTCGACGTGCCGGGAAAAATCCGTACGGTAATGGGTCGTATAATCAAAGTAGCGAGAGAAATAAAAGAGATTATTCCGAAGACAAACACATTCGACGTACCAAAAGAAAACCAGAAATGTCTAGCCGAATGAAGGAAAGGACTTGGACCATTAAGAGGAACAGGAATCCGAATAAAACTAATTTTAGATGAACGAGCTACACTGTCACCTAATTTCTTTTATAATAACGAACTATCAATAAACTTTTCGAAAATATTTATTATTTCATTGTACCCTGCGAGTCCGAACTTGATTTTTGGGGTGGGAGGGGACTATTGTACAGCCACTACTGTTGGGATGCGCATTGAGATTTTTCAAGTTGGAACTCGTTCAGCCGCTCTGCTATAAGACCAAGGAAATTTTTAGGGGAGCTAACAGTCAAGGTGTAGCCAGGTTCTTGAAGTGATCTCTAAACAGTAACAGCAGCATTCAAGTAAATTCAACCAATGTAAGTCATTTTTATCATTACACTTATACCGTATACTTATGAGCTTTTCTGTATATGCACAGATGCCTTACACAATGGATTCCAAAAGATTCAAACCCAGTAATTATGAAGCGACTTCATTCACCAATGGTTATAGCCCACAAGGGACTCCATTTATGAATAATGAAAGATCGAAATATGGCACTGCCGAAAAACCTCTAGAAAAAGTTTACACTCTTTACGAAACGAAAAGCCAAATGTACGAAAGAACGCGTTTATTCAACGAGCGATGCTTTCCGTTATCTCCATCCGGATGTAACGTAATTAGTGTGGGGTTCGAGCCGATTACTGGTTGTATCCAGTGCAACATAACCAAACGTTCATATGGGTCACAGCAAAGAACCGTCTCGCTCTCCAGAGAAGAACTTCTTGCCTTTATTGAAGAATTGAAAAAAGTTCTGCCGACCATGCAAGAACAACCGGCTGTACATAAAGACAGACCAGAGGGACATGACGAAACGGGAAAATATGGAAACTTCTACAAAAAGGAACAGAATATAATAATGGATTTGTCTGGTTATACGGTACTCCAATTCAACCATAGGCTGATTCAAATTGTTGGTGGAAGTCATCCTACTCTTGGAGATTTCACTTTGATATTGGCGAAAGAAACTCTAACATCACTCATCACGTTGGAACCTGTTTTGATTCGGGCTATGGATGAAATTTGTCAGCGAGGATGCCCTTCACTGATGGGGATCTCCACTCAAATTAGAAGAATTCATCGTGAGAAAATTCATGTCGACTTGGCCATACAGCGATACTTGAACGAAAATCCTAATTTAGTAGACGAAGCAGAGTTAATTAGCTGTTTCTACTACACAATGGCTTTGGAAGTTCTGAGAGGGTCTCATCAAAGTTAATTTATATGTACACATTTAAAAATGTATCTTATTTTTATAATATTTCTTATCCATGAACACGATTTAAATATAATAACACATTCCACTCAATGGTCAGTGTCTTATTCGTAGTCGCGCCGAAAACAGTGAGTGATGGATTTTCAATTCAGACATCCATTCACGTGCATAATAGCTGGTCCGTCATCTAGTGGGAAGACGTATTTCACCAGGAGCTTTCTTAAATCTATCAAATCTATGTGTGAAACAGAATTTGACAGAATTATTTGGTACTACGACGAATGGCAACCCATGTATCAGGATGAAGATCTAAAGGAGATAGAGTTTAAACAAGGAATTCCCGATATGAACTCGTTCGATGGCTCGAAACCGACGTTGGTTATTTTAGACGATTTGATGCGTGAAAGCGGTGGTGCCGTTGTAGATCTATTCACCAAAGGTAGTCATCATAGGAGCTTGAGCATATTCTACATAACACAAAATCTATTCCATCAAGGAAAAGGGCAGAGAGATATTTCACTTAATGCAAGCTATATTATAACATTCAAAAATCCTCGTGATAGAGCTCAGATTAGTCATTTCGCAAGGCAAATTTTACCCGAAGACTCGAAATTCATTCAAGAGGCATATAGTGATGCAACCTCTAGACCCCATGGATACTTATTTTTCGACCTGAAGCAAAATACCCCGGAACAACTACGTATACGCACTAACGTACTACCGGAAGAAGCACCCTGTGTTGTTTATGTACCCAAAAAAGGATATAAATACGCTGGTACTAATGAAATTAACGTCATTCAATAATGAAGCCTTGCTCAGTTCAAAACAACGCGCATGTGCTCAAGTTCCTACATCGAGCAAAGCCAACTTATATCAAAGCCATTTTAAAAGAGGCCGATAAAAATCTTGTTCATTGCATTTGTGAGTGTGCCTACAACACGTTGGGAGGCCGAGTGCCATTAACTAAAGTTCAAAAACAAAAATTATTGAAACATAAAATAACTTTGCGCAGACTGGTGAAGAAGAAGGAGAGTATTGGAAAAAAGAAACAAATAATCGTTCAGAAAGGTGGTGCATTTCTCCCGTTGCTTTTAGCTCCCTTGATAAGTGGTGTTATCGGTAGTTTATTCTCCAAATAATAGTCATTACTCCGTAAAATGCAACATACAAAGAAAATGATTTTGGTCGACCCAGCGATATTGGAGAGGGCCCATCAGGTTAAAACTACACGCCCCACGACTATGTCCGTGTTGGATCAAGAAATGCAAGATGCCCTTTTCAATAAAAATATCAGTGATCGTGACAGATGGATACTTTACGAGCAAATTCTGCAGAGATATTTACATTTAGTGAACGACAACCGAAGACCAATGGAAATCCCCATTCTACAAGAAAAAACAAGAACAGAACAGGTCGTCACAGAGCCAGAAATTGAAGACGAGTCACGAACAATAGATGACGACATCTTGGATACTGTACCGAAAACCATGAAGACTAAATGCGGATTACTACTGAGGCATCTGAAAAGGAGCGGTACTGTGAAGTGGTCTAATAATGGTACAGTAGCTGTAAAGGGTCAAGAAATAGCAGGCTCAAACATCACAGACATAATTAATGATCTAATAAGAAATCGCAAAACTAAAAAAGAACCAGTTGGATGGGAACCATTGGTGGACGTGTTGAGAGATACTAATGTGCCATTAGAATTGATTGGAAACCAACAGTATAAAAACGATCTAATACCGGGACAGGCAGCACCACGACCCTCCACGAGATTAAGCCCTCTATCCGAAAGCTCCTCGACAAATATTTCCAATACGTCTCAACCGCCTTTATATCGTAGTACACCGCGATCAAGAGGTTCACCTATACGGCGCCGCAAATCACGACTGGCTCTTAATTGGCAGTCATTCTCTCTTTGAAAATGAAATATCTGGAAAATTTGTATTATAACGTCAAGAACCCCACTAGTTTTTCAAGTTTGAACAAGATTTCTCCACTGGCTAAACCGAAATTTACTCGCAGGCAAGTTCAAGACTGGTTGGAAGCTCAAAATTCATATACACTACACAAGGAAGGAAGAAAGTCATTTACACGAAACAGATACCACGTCACAAATATCAACGATTTATTTCAAGCAGATTTAATTGATTTGAAAAGTTTGAGCAAGCATAACGACGGATGGAACTATATACTGACAGTAATAGATGTATTTAGCAAGTTTGCGTGGGTGAGGACTCTGAAATCGAAAAATGGCGTAGAAGTTGCATCAGCGTTTAAGAACATCTTCGAAAGTGATGGTCGGATTCCTATAAACGTGCAAAGTGACAAAGGTGGTGAATTTTTAGCCAAGCCTGTACAACAGCTATTTAGAAATCATAATGTTAATTTTTACGTGGCCCGAAACCCCGATGTGAAGGCATGCGTGGTAGAAAGATTCAATAAAACCCTGAAAAATAAAATGTTCAAATATTTCACCTATAAAAATACCTATCGTTATGTCGACGTGCTAGAAGAATTAGTAGATTCATACAATTCTGCTACCCATCGAACGATTAAAATGGCTCCAAATGAAGTGAACGACGATAATATATTAATTGTGTATAGAAATACTTACGGTAGCGAAACCGTCAACTCAAAGCCTGGTAAAATTCGACTCAAGATAGGAGATTATGTACGTATTTCAAAGTACAAAGACATATTTGCAAAGGGCTATACAGGAAACTGGTCCGAGGAAATTTTCAAAGTGATCAAGGTGGTTAAGCGCCAGCCGGTCGTGTACGAGATAATGGATTTATTGGGAGAGGTAATAGATGGCGTATTTTACCAGCCTGAATTGCAGCGAGTGAATTTTTCTGAAGACGGAGAATTTAAAATCGAAAAAGTCTTGAAAAAAAGATATAAAAAGGGAAGATGCGAATTTTTCGTTCAGTGGCGCGGTTATCCGACCAAGTTTAACTCGTGGGTGCCTGCAGAGACTGTCACCGAAATATGAATAACGATTTTTATCTGACTCTGCTGAGCAATAGCTCAATGGACTATTTCCCAAATAACACTACTACCAGTTTTACAACCCAACTTCCGAAATCTGTGAGGTTGGATGGTGAATGGTCTATAGGGTTGAGCGAGATTCAAATACCGTGTTCTATACCTACAGTTCGTAAAGGTGAAAACTTTGTACGATGCACCCTATATTATAACATCCCCGAACTTCGGACCAACACGCAAAAATTTAATGAATTTAAAAAAATGTTACTCATGCATGAACCTCAGAATAGTAGTAACGAGAACCTACTAAAAATCATGCATTTGAAAGAATATAAGATAAAATTCAAGTATAGTGTGGCAGCTGGTAATTATCGAAATATAGAGGAGCTTCTACGAATGATGAACAAAGACTCTGGCATGATGACTTTCGACCTAAAACTAGAACAAGACACCATATCGGGTTTAATACACGTTAAATCTACATTTCCGGGCATGCTTAAAGTGACTTTCTCACCGACTCTGGCCATCCAATTAGGGTTTGACCCTGGAGCCGATGTTCTCAATAAAGTCTCAACACATCAGCCGAATATACTTTTGGGAATACCTTCACATCTATTCCTTTATACCGATGTTATAGAGTCACAGGTTATCGGTGATGTGTATGCGCGTGTGTTAAGGATCGTGAATATAGACAGCGCCAAATACACATATGGATCGTATCAAATCGTTAGGTTTTCTGAACCTCATTATGTACCCCTGCAGAAACGAGCATTCGAAAATATAGAAATCCATTTATATACGAGTACTGGCATGAGAGTGCCATTTCAATTTGGAACTCTGTGTGTGAAGCTTCATTTGAAAAGAAATACAGATGGGTCCCAACTGCCCGTTTCATAATTACTACGTGTGTCAAGCCGGTACTGGTGTGGGTACCATATATAAAGGTGCCGTGTATCAGAGGGGGCATGGATTGGGGAGTTTTTTCAAGGGTCTATTTAGAAGTGTATTTCCGCTAATTAAAAAAGGAGTCAAAACTATCGGCACCGAGGCGTTCAGATCGGGATCTTATTTCTTGGAGGACCTTGCAAATGATAGACCAGTTAAAGAGTCATTCAAGACCAGACTTAACGAGACAGCCACTACTTTGAAACGTAAAGCCGATTCGAAAATAGACCAATTGATGGGATCTGGACTTATAAAAAGGAAGCGTCCAACCGCAAGAGCTCATAAACATTCAAGACTTGGTGGCGTGCATACATCCAAAAATAAAAAATCCAAGACTGTTCGTGTGAAAGATATTTTTGATTAAGTCATTATGTCATTCTTACATGCAAACTCGTGCATTTGTGCCAAATCAGAACTGGACCTCTTTGCACTGCCCTCTACTCAAACCAGCATCGAAAGTGGAGACTGGATCCATTACAAACCCCTTTCAACAATCACCGATGAGTCACCTCTAGAATTCGTGATCCCGGCCGGAGGAAGTGAATACATCGATCTAACGCAAACTCTACTTCAGACAACCATAAAATTAGTGAAAGATGATGGAACCAATTTCGACGCTAACGACAACATAGGACCTATTAACAATATTCTACACTCTATGTACAACCAAGTAGATGTGTATTTGAACAACAAATTGATTAGCCCCCCAAACAATACCTACATGTATAAGACATACCTGGAGACACTTCTGAATTATGCGGGACCTGCCAAAAAGTCTCATTTAACATGTGGAATGTGGTATGCGGATACTGAGGGAAAGATGAATTTACTAGATGCCAATAATCAGGGCTTTGCCAAGAGAAAATCACTTACGATGCCTAGTAAACAAATCGACTTGATAGGCCATCTACATTGCGACATATTCAATCAGGAGAAATTTCTCATCAATGGAGTTGAGATTCGGGTTAAACTTGTGAGGGCCAGAAACAGTTTTTCTCTCATGGCAGCCGAAGGTGTGAGCGGTAAAATTCTGATGCTCGATGCGTCCTTGTTGGTCCGACGTGTGAAAATCAACCCGACCGTATTATTGGCACATGCGAAAGCTCTAGAAATCACCCCCGCCAAATACCCGATTACGAGGTCCGAAATTAAAGTATTAACCATTCCGGCTGGTGTACAGGGCAAGTCGCTGGACAATATTTTTCTGGGGCAGCTACCTAAACGTGTCGTAGTCGGCTTTGTATCGAATCAGAGCTTCAATGGCGATCTCTCTCAAAATCCGTTCAATTTCAAAAACTACAATATGAATTTCTTATCTCTGTATGTTGATGGTCGTCAATTCCCATCTAAAGCTCTACAGCCGTCCTTCTCGGGCGCCAATAAACTGTATGTTAACATGTACCACACGCTGTTCTCGGGTACCGGAATACATTTTCACAATGAAGGAAATGATATTGGTCGCGATGGATTCGCCGAGGGCTACTGCCTAAGTGTATTTGATTTGACTCCCGACCTGGCAGCTGGATCCCGAACTCACTGGAATCTAGTTAAGAACGGTAGTGTTCGTTTAGAAGTAAGATTTAATGAAGCTCTTCCAGAAACTGTAAACTGTTTAGTTTATGCCGAGTTTGATAATTTAATTGAAATCGATAAGAATAGGAATGTAGTTGTAGATTATAATAGTTGAATTCTGTATCACTTATGACCATCCCGAATAAAAGAAAAATGAACTTCAAAATACTTTAATGTTATTTATTTACCTGCAATAGTATATAACCAGAGAGTCGTCCGTCGGGAGACCATTTTGTGAAAATAATTAGTGGGGTGAGCATCAGGTATGACTGACGTCTTTTACTTAGACTACCAAGGCTTCACAAGCACCTACAAGAAAACTATTTTTAAAGAAATTTCCCTTTTATCGGATGATGGGTGGGTGGAACATAACCTCCATTTCAAACCCCCAGCCGAGTCGTCAAAGGATCTCGTTTGCGATAATCACCAGCGAAAATGGGTAATTGAAAATTATCATGGCCTTGCTTGGGATTCCGGTGAAATGGAATACAGTGAAATAACTGAACTGCTGACGAATTTAACAAAAACTGCCCGAATCATACTCGTGTACAGTGAATTGAAGAAAAGAGCTTTGTCTAAAGTTCTACCAGACAGAGATATAATTGCTCTCGAAAATTATAATTGCCCTTCATTGTTCCACCTTAGACAAATAAATTCGACAAAACCATGTGATCTGCATCAGTGCCTAGAACCCGTCTGTGCCCTCCAGAACGTTAGAAATTTGAGATTTTGGCATCATGAATACACTACAACTAGAGCAGTGTCTGGACCGGATGAATGCGAGGCTGAAGCATCATGTTCATGTTTTTGCATCTAATAGACTGCCGAAGATCATAAGCAAACCAGCGTTACTAATTATCAATACCGATCCCGATTACAAGCAAGGAAGTCATTGGGTTGCCGTGTATCTCTATAGAAATGGCGTGGGGTGCTTCTTCGACAGTTTTGGACGATCTCCTCAACCGACCATCAGAAAATTACTTGCTCAGAACTCCAAGATATGGTTTTATAACCCCCGGATTCTCCAGGATGTGTCATCAAAATATTGTGGTCAATATTGCTGTTTGTTTTTATTATACTTTGGATTCAAATGTAATTTAGACGACTTTTTAGAACTCTTCTCTGATAATTATAAAATGAATGATAAAATTTGTAAGGAATTATTCAAAGTATGCTTTAAATAATAAAATATAATACGGAAAATAAGAAGTTTTATTCAGATTTACAAATAATTTATTCTATGAATCCGAAGGGTAAAGTATCATAGGATTCTTCAATACGACGCCTTTTCACATAATTTAGCCTGTAGATTTTCTTCTCGGTTGTTGTGAAAATTTTATAGTTGGAAGTCCGGGCTATTTTTCTGTCGTTGTGAACGTAGACGCTCGGTGAATTCTCGCAAACTATCCCCTTCATCGAATCAAAGTTTATAATTTGTTCGTTCGCGTGATTGAGAGTGATGCCTTTCACCTTACAGACAGTTGACCGGGTATTCAGAGTTGGCGAATAAACGATGAAACTGTAGTTTTTAGGCCCTCCCGATACATGTTCGATAATGTACGATCCAGGCCCATATCCTTCCAGCTCGTCCGTGAAGTCTCCTAAAAAGTCCCCTGTTGGCGGCATGTATTCACCGGGTTGTGATGTAAAAATGATCGAATCCGTGTCATAATAGAGTACTCTTCGTCCCAACTTGTCCAGATACTCGTAGAGCATCAATCGGGCTGCAGCTGTTGTGTAAGCAGCGATCGCTACATTTACAGTCCTGAGTGGTTCCGATGCTTCCTCGATATTATGCCAGGTGACCAAAATGGTTTCGTCATTGATGCCCAATATATTGTCCACTTCTACGTTGGGGTCGTTTAAAAGACGGTACATTTCGCGTGCATCCTGGAGAATCGAAGTCTGCGTCATATTTTCACGTTGACCAAATTTACCCCAAAATGAGTTCAACATTAGTTTCGATATATAACGTAGACCGGGATTTTTCGAAATGTCTTTCTCCTTCAATTCGATACCTTCCTTCTCCTGATATTGTGCAATATAAGTCCGTTTGTCATCATCCGTTTTCACCCATGCCGGCCAACCGCTACTGCTTTGCTTCACTTTGAGAAACTGGTCCACATAATCGGCGAAGAGTCCGCCGGACTTGGTGTTACGATCATAAATTTCCGTTTGGTATTGCCATATTTCGCTTATTTCGAGTATTTCGTAACCTTTCGAAACAGCTTTTTTTACCTCGTCAGAAACCCATGTCCCAAAAATTTTACGGCCTTCTTGATCGTGGGTGCAGTTTTCCTGATTGGCTGTCTCAAGGCATGTCCGGCATAGTGGAAATGTCAACCTCTTGTTGAATCTGTACGGTAAGACTGGATGGTATAGATTTTGGGGTGGCAAGACGGTGCATTTTACCAAACCTTCGATATCGTTCAGGGGGATCATGCTGCATTCTTCAATTCCCACGATAACTTTGGGGTGGCCCACTGGATATTTGGCGTATTTATTAACCGATGGATACAAAGAACAGAAGTCGAAATAGTGTATCTTCTCGTTTCCCGTGCACTTATGATAAAGTTTCACGGCGTTTGTGCGTCCTCCGAAGAAAGCTTCCCGGGGGTTGAGCGGCTCTTTTTTAAACAAGTCCTTGTTAGTTTTCAAAAAATCTGCCAAATCCTTATTAGTCTCCATTTCCCGGCGAAACTCGCACTCCCACTTTACGATGAGGTTATACCCTTGCCGAATTCTCTTCTCTTGATAGGCGGTGCGCTCTTTACGTAAGACCAGATCATTCACTCTGTCGACGTCATCAACTCTTTCAGTCTGGTTAGGGAAACATTCCGCACATCCGTGGAACCAGCATCCGTGAAATTGATAAACGGTATTAGTTTCGCGACAAAATCCGTCTACCAAGATATTTTCCTTCAGCCGCACTTCTCGGGCGTTGCCAGCGTGCTCCATGTTAACGCCTGTACTATGTTGTATCCAGAAGAGCCATTTCAATGCAATCACCGACTGATTTTCAGCCAACCTATAGCCACCTCTTGGCATAATTCCTATAGATTTGGGTTTTAGGAAATTCTGCCTGAAAACCGCGTTGCAAGCCGAAGCGATTGTGGTCGCTTGCTGGAACGGATCTATATTATTACTCTCGATGAATAATTTTCGAAATTTCAGACAGGCGATCCTTAAAATGTCGACGTCTTTTTTGCAATAACTAACCAAGTCACGCTGCATATCGAATTGCGTATTCTTTGTTATTTCACCATCGTACCATACATCGAAAGCTTGTCTATCTGTCGTTTTCATTTGGGCATAACCGTAATCTTCTTTGGGTGGGAGTGCGCCGATGTAATTCGCATTTTCGGCCGTGTTAAAGAAATGCGGGAAGTACCCTTTCGCCTCAGGGAACTTGAATGTGCCAGGTAATTTAGCGAGCGCAACGGGCATGTAGTTTATGCTGTCCAGGAAAGTTAATTTTTGGCCACACTTAATTGACATCAGTTTACAGCCGGCTCTAATAACATTAGGTACCCAGCGACTCTTTTCGCTCATTATGTGGTCGAGAATAAAGCAGCCATCATAACTCTTCATATTATGGGCAATAGCGATCACCGTGAATTTCTCCAGCATTTTATACACGTAATCGAGTAATTCCATTACGGGGTTGTCTTTAAATATGAACTCTCTCACTCCGCATTTTCCACACCGCTCAGTTATGTCTTCGTTAAGAATACAGGCCGAGCACAAGTGTTGAGCGACGCATAAATTGGGTTTGTGTAGAAAATCGCCTTTTTCGTTCATCACCGTATCTTGGGTTGCCTCAAAATCATAGAAAACAAACAGAAATTCGGTTTTAAGGCTTTCGGCTTTCTTCTTAGAAACTTTCAACTCCTGCATGTAGCAAAGGTGACCATAGGGTTGTTCTTTGAAACACGTGTTACAAAATGTAAATCCGCATTTATGTTCTTTTTTACTCTTCCAATACGACGAAAGACATTTAGGGCATCTGTTCAATTTCTTACACAAACCCGATTTCAAGTGAGAGTCGAAACAAGCTGGTCCACGGAAATCCCTGAGACAGACGTTGCATGAGGTGTCCACGATCTCTGGGCATTTAGGAGCAGAATGACAGCACGGGCATATGAAGGGGCACTTCTTATGGCGATTGGGCGTGTTGTATCCTTCAGCGCAGTCTTCACAAAAATACGAAAATGCAAAAACACCCTTTAAACTTGAAATTACGTCATAATGTCCATCTTCGAAATAGAGATTCAGTTTCAGGCGATCGGGAGATACAGGGCCAACAAATAATCTTGAACGTCCATTCCTACTGTTGTATATCATAATCGTATAGTCGACTAGATAATTTTGAAAGGCCTCCACATGACGTAAAGTTGCACCGTTCGTTAGATCAACACCTGCATCTTGACAGAGTTGGGTAGCGCGTTCTTTCAGGAGAGGAGCTCCTTTTCTCATCTGCTCGAAATCAGAACAATTTTTATCCTTCCTTAATTGAATAGCCATTGCCAGAGCGTAAGATAGACAGGCGTTATCTTTGTTGTTGATGAGGATGAGACTTTTTTTACAGCTGTTTCTGAAATCATCATATCCTAATTGTCGGTTTTTAAAACTTCGTTTTTTACCGACTGGAGATTCGATGATGTCTAGCTGCATCTGCATTTTATCTTTAGAGAAAAAGGTGTCGTTACTCTGCAGAATCTTTGCAAGCACACTCAAAATCACATCAGCTGTCATCTGGCTCTTCTTTCTGAAGGAGATCGCTACAGGTCTGCCCGGAAAAATCTCGTTTTCGATGACCACCCCGACATAGGCATCTTCACTAACACCACGCAATCCATGTTCCAACAATTCGGTTATGCCATTCTATAAAATGAAAACGTGGAGGAACAATAGTAACAGTAAAAATATCACTTACCTCAATCCATCTTAAAGGAGTTTCATTAGTAGGAGCGTCATTAAAAGTGAACGTCATTCTTCGTCCTTTCATATTGAATCGGGCGTAATGTTTTTCAGATTCTCCATGCAGACGTATATTACGGGGGCCGTTTTGATCCTATCAGAAATAATATTAAATACGTGTTGATGACAAATATAATAGAAAAGGGAAATCAAAATATCTACTTACGTTTCGATTAATTCGTTCGGGAGAAAGAGATCTTTCTTCTGGTTTGGGCTGCGAATCCGGAGAAGTAGATCTTGTCCTAGAAGTCGACGGCTGCGGCGAGCGAGTCCTCTTAGATCCACCAGCCATTCCATTTCCAGTTTGTACCTAATAATGATGTGAGGCTATTAAGAAAAATCCGGATTGCTATAATGAAATGATATTGGTACCTTAGTGCTTGAAACATTTTCTTCCGCTTCGGTACTCGTCGGGGCCTCCGCATTCGAGGGGTTTTGAACGGGTCGGGCGGCGTTCTAAATTATTTAGTAAGTAGGTTTAAGCTCTTGATATTTTTTTAAAATTGTAGACTTACCTCCAGTTGTTCGAATATTTTTCTCTCACATAAAACGTTGAGAATTTTCGATTTTTCACCATCACTTAAATCGTTCACATAATTATTTATGATGTAGTATAACTCCTCATTTGTTAAATTATTGAATTGGTTTTGGGGAGTCATTTCGGAAAATAGTTCGAATGTTGACACGTGTAACAATAACGAGAAACTGAAGAGATTTTTCAGTTATACACTCCACCTACCCTTTTTCTCGAGGGAGAGGTTTCGACAAGTTTTCGGATTTCATGACGTCATCGATAAGTAATTTTGGGAAAAATTCATAAACGGTCGTTTCCGGATTATGGTGACATACCCGGAGGTGGTGGCGCGTGAGGGATTTGAACTCGACGACTGCTAAGATCGACATGTTGTTCGACTTTACAAGGGTTTATTGCCGTTATTTAATCTTTTAAGAGCAAATCACTCAAGGTACTGTCCAAATGTTTTTGTAAGTATGAAGTACCGGGTATTCATTTTCGAGGAAGGTATATTTTATAATCTTTAAAAAGCAAAAACCAGTAAGTATTAAGTCTCATATTCCTAAGAACTCATTTTCGAACCCAAGTATCTGTGCACGGTCTTGATGTCCATGATAACGCGGAAAAATTCACCAAAGGCTTATTCACCGTTTAATTATGAGGTATGTATCAAAAATACATTTCGCTTTCAAGTTTCTCATTTTTATAATACCAGAGACATTTTGCTAAATATCTATTTCTAAAATTATTATTATTATTCTTTTTAATAAAATAGTAGAATTCTTAAAATTATTATTATCGCTATTATTTTGGACACACACCGAAAATAAATAAAATGTCCATCATTTTTGCGGGTAATAGAAATTCTTTATTTAAACTCTGACCAATAGCGCGAATCTCTAAAGATGACGTAAAATTGCTGCGGGTGTAAAGTAATAATTGCTAGAATAATTGGTATAAAAATTGAACCTCGTCTTCGATAGTCCCAATATAAAAGAGAGAGAGAAGTGTCAGTGTGTCTCGTTATTATGCCTGAAATTATATAGTGGTGTGTAAATGCTCGAGGAGAGTGGGGCAAGTGCCCCCAATGATTTCAATGTGTAAGAGAGAGAAGTATTGAAGCACCCCGTCACTCGACACAAACTCATCGGATGACGTAGAACTAGACAGACGGAGTGGGGCAAGTGCCCCCAATGGTTCCAATGTGAAAGAGAGAGAAGTGTCGTTGTAGGTACTCTACCCAGGATTGAGGCATCGTCTCCAAATACAGTCAGTTCACTTCCTTCTGTATAAACGCATCGGAGAGAGCCGTACAAATGCAAAGTCCGAAATGTTTACAGATTTTTAACCGAAGACGCCTGTGCAAAAAATTATACGACTAGGCCTATAGAACTGTTAAAATGGGAATTGTAAATATTCACACTTTATTCTATTTATTAGAAACACCCATAATACACAGTAGAAAAGTAGTTATGCAACCAGTCTCCACGATGAATAATAAATTCCGAATTAAAATAAATGAGCAAATTCCGAAAAAAATCTCAAAGTCTGTTCAGACCACAAATAAGTTTCTGTAAATCACCGGGTCAGGTAGCCATTTTTCTATGACGTAGGACAGGTCAGCTCTGATTGGTCGAGGGGCGGGGCTTAATGACGTCAGAGGAGTGGGGATAGGAGTGGGGCAAGTGCCCCCTATTCTACTCCCCGCGGGTTGGGTTTTGCGTAAGGAAAGACTGTGCACCGATTGCGAATATGAAATTTTTGCATTTTCATAAGCACGAAACGTATAAAAATGGAACCCGACCCGAATGAATCCGCCACTTGAAAACGCGTATGCGGCAGTAATGGTTCCTGTATTGCATAACTTAGAGCGCAGACTATCAAGGACTTTCTAATAATAACGGTCCTAATTGTCGAGGTATTCGGGCACCTAATCGCAAAGTGGGACGCGGCGAATTGCGCGAAATTCGGACGAAGAGGACCCGAAAGAGGACCCGCCGTTTCGTAATGGCCGGATTTTATTTATAGGAGACGACTGAGACCGCCGGCATGCGTTGCAAATTATTTTCGTCGACCGCTTTCTATTTATCGCCAGAGGTGGACTTGACGGTGGATGTAAATAAACCTTTTTCTTTCAATGATGGCACGCGGCAAGAGCCAAACCAAGACCTAACTGTTCATTTGAGTGTACAGTTAGTTAGAGATGATGATGACGATGATGGGCTCGTTCTCGCCCATCGAGTCACGTGGTCCCAAGTACAGCTGATCAAAATTGCACATTATCATCATATCAGCAAGACAGAGAGAGAGGAAAAGCGCAATTAGCGAGACTTTGGATGTCGTACTGTAAGAAAGAAGTGGGTCAGGCAAGGCAAAACGTGGTGGCCAAGTGGGACGACGATATAGAAACACCCGCTTGAGAAACATTTCGACTTGTGTTGTTATGCCTGCATATAGACGAAGACTTCCAACAGTGAAAGTAGGATACGCCATTTAACAATGTTTACCTTGCGCAGACGTACGGCATAGGAAACGCCGAAATCCGGGAACTTCGCAAACACCCTCAACCGACTCAGCAGGAGGGCCTACCTGAATTTATTACACCGTCAAGGTCGGAATTTCGAAGTTGCCAATGGAGGACAGAATCCGGAAACACCGGAGACATTCAGAAGGTTTTACAAGAAATTTTGCTCCCAAGATATTGAGAATTGATTCGATTGCTCCATAGTGAATTTCGGGGCCAGGAAAAAAAGTCGCACCAAAACGACGAAACCGCTGTTGCTTGAAATCAAAATGAGTAACGTTACCAGGTATGCGCCCGATTATCGTACATTCAGACTTCCGTTACACCACGAATTCAAACTTGAAACGAGTCGACCGAACCGAACGGAAGAACATTCCAGCACTCGAACGCAAAATGGTGCAACATTTCCTATCATAACAGTATCAAGGGAGATTTCGATAAAAATCTGGAAAAAGAATGAATGAAGTCGAAGAAAGTTCCAGAGGCACCTGCTTATAAAGCACGAGGTGAATCTTTCCCGTGGCAAGTGTTTCGCTATTTAATAATGCTAAATAGCGATAGATCAAGAACGCGCTCTCACGCCGTTCCCTGCTATAACCGACCGACCTAACTGTTATTTTCCTCGGCGGCTTCCTCGTGAAGCATCCGACCTATGAAAAGAATCCGGCGACTGTAACTGTCGTAACACTTTATAAAACCGGCGGAGACTAGTGAAATTACTCTCGTTTCTCACAGACCAAAGACCGAACCCGCGACAGTCTCCACACCCAAAGAGAAGAAGAGTTTTTAACACGCCATCACCTACTATTCCGTTTCGTATACGCACAATCAACACCGCCATTAATAAAAATATTAGGACGTTATTTTTTTACACTTAGGTGGAGGTGGAACGACTCTCGCGATGATACAGATTTACGTAATCAATGGTGCGGCCCAACCTTTCGAACTGGGTTTCTGGGTAACCGACTTGCTCCTCCTAGTGCATAAGTTAATAATAATACAAAAGCCACCGCTATAAATTAGTTACAGTATCGGAAATTCCCACGGGACCTATCTTTGCGTACTGTTGGTACTGTACACACAAATTCACTCTTTATTTTTTTATACATAAAAGTACGGCGTTTTTTACACGAAATGCTAGTAACTTTACCCCAAAAACACGTGCATTTCACATAGCTAAGGGTCAAACCAGACACGAACAAAAAAGAATCACGTGTCCGTCCCCCGATTCACGTGGCTACGATAAAACTGAAGGAATCAATGGGACCAAAACGAGAGCGAAATCGAAAAACCGAGAAGAAAACCGGGTCGCCTCCTCGGGGAGGTTATACTCGGTTTTCTGTATCGAGCCCTCATGGAATATTCAATTCGACGGAATTCCGACAGCGGAAAAAACGGTCTCGTCTCTACCCGATCACGCACCGGCGACTTTACGTACACGGTTAAAGTTTTATTCGAATCCGATTTATTCATTACGGTATGTAAATGGCGATACGTTACAAGATTAACCGTAACCTGTCCCTAGTCTGACGCCTGGTTATGTTTTCTATGGTTGGCGCCTCCCGATTCCCGAACGTCGCCGCCATCATTATAATAACTATGATAAGTAATAACCGATGCGAGTTGAGAGTCCAACGATCCAATGGCGTCTTTCTGATTATCCATCAGCAGTACTAGTTATGGAACTGCTTTTTCCATAAAAATAGAAGGAACTTACGATATCGTGTCCCTGCGTTCCTCCCTTGACCACTTCCGGTGCCATGTACTCGATGGTGCCGCAGAACGAGTAGGCCCTTTGCTCGCTGTCGGTCGCCTGCGGCAACTCTTTGCTCAAACCGAAATCGGTGAGCACGATGTGGCCGGACTCGTCCACCAGAATGTTCTCCAATTTGATGTCCCTGTAGATGATGCCCAACTGCAACGAAAATACCCACAATTAACAGACTTTCGCAATTAATCAAGGCGGAAAAAAAGGTCAAAGGATAATGAGCGTAAACATGGAATAATCTTCGAGTCGTCTTTGGAAGAGGAGCGGAGGCTGATTTCGATGGTACAGTAAAACCAAGAGACGAGCCAGGTGTTCCGGCCGACTCAACAGGTCACCCAACATCTCTCCCCGAGCAAAGTCGGGCGTTTTTCATGGTGGTGGTTGCAACAGCTGGTGGTACGTCCCTTATGTTCTCTTCTTGTGCCGGGCAAACACCGGTTTCTCCGTGTGTCTGTTTCATTAAAATTTTAAAGCGAAAACCCCAGGTGAAATGAAACCAGGTACCAGGTGTGCGAATTTCCCAATCTTTTCGAAATCTTTATACCTCCTTCTAGAGACTACACCCGCACGTTTCCTACTAATTAGTGATCACCTTATGACTTAAACAGGACGGAAGGGTCAACGACTCTGCGCGACTCTTTAATTTCTCACCAGTTCGAGGTAAATAATAATAATCGGCTGGAACGCGCATTTACACCCAATAACAACCGAAAATGACGACGTGTTTACGTCAATCCAACAGTAACATTTCCGAGACTCGGACCTAATCTAATCAACTGCAAACGGGCATTGACGATTCGGATTGAAATTTTACGAAAATCGCCTCGCCCTTTATAAGTGTTTTATTTAAAGGACGATTTCTTAATTTAGACGCGTGCGAAACACGTGCAGGATAAATGACCAAGAAAATCGCTTTCGTAATGACTGGAAGACCGCATCCTGTCGCGTGGGTCCTTTTTTCGATTATAAAATTAGAAAAATTCGGACGCGTCTGTTAATAACCCTTTCGATATTTCATCGAGTGAACTCGACAAAAACCGAGGGGTGGAAAAAAAGGGGTTAAAGACCTTTCGAAGCCCCCATGTGTGGGCGCCCAACATTTGATCACCTCGGCAGGGGTTAGGAAAAACGACATGCACACCCACCGTATGACGCCGGAGACTCCATTGTAAATTCACGTGTGCACCCGAACATCGTAAAAGCACGAAACCGAGATAGCTTTAAAATGTATGTCACCGTTGTCCGATTAGATTATTCAAAAAATTTCAGAGTTTTCATGTCAAAACTACTGGGTGAACGGAAAGTGTCCAAAGGGTAATGAGAACGAGAACCGGGTCTTAATTACGACAAATAACGACACGTGTCGGTATTTATTTACTGTTTAGAAGAACATCGCACGCAACAATAACTTATTGTGTAATGAAAACGTCGCACACGGGTCAACTTCGATGTAGGTGCTCCAAGTGGCCACCATCTCTTTCGACAGACGACCGATAATCATTTTAATCGAGACATTTTACATATGAATTATAATCGGAGAAAGGACCACCGAATCCTCTCTCTTATTAAAATTTCCATCAAAGCCGAAAACAATGAGCAAACCGACTAAATTAACATCGTTTCCAGTTACCTTTCGGCTAGTGAGAATATGTGGCACACATAAACAATACGGAAAATCGTGACGAAATCGTAGCGTAACCGATCCCGAAGAGCTTTAACAAGAATTTCTACAAGTCTCGCAACATTCCGAATCGAGAATTCAAAAACGTTTCTTCAACTTCAAACAAATCGAATTAGGTTTATCAAAGTCCTGTTATCTCTGAATAATATGGAAGCCTATAGTAAAGTACGAACTGAATGCCGCGTGTGTGTGGCACACGAGCACCAGCAAAACGGTTTAATTTTTAACTTGGCATTGGCATGCTCTCAAGGTTCTTTTCGGCAGCTCGTGTCTCCCGTGTTTGTAATTTTCTCAATGACTTTTATACAGGAGTCGAAAAAAAAGCTCACATTGTTTATATTTATGGCGAGTAACTACCTGTGTTCTGTGTTAGAGTAAACAATGAAAATTGAATTGTAGAAGCGAACTGTTACCGTGATGGTGGAGTGCGCGGTGAAGTTTCGAAACGCCCAGGAGATAAGAGAGCAAGAATATTGAAACACGCGCTTTCAAGGTTCTAATATCGAAACCCACCTATAATAATGACAGAAAACTGGGATTATTATACGGAAGTCTGATTTTTGAGCAAGACCGGAACGTTAAATTCCGAATGCGAAATTGCGACACCTCCTTGAAATTGACACTCTTTCTGGGTTTTAAAGGTGTTTTAGAAAACAGTGAAAGTGCAATTTCACCACGTAGAGATTCAATTCTTTCGCAGAAAAAAAGTAACTGACTGCATGAGAGCATGATGAAAAGTGTTACAAAACTCCTCCAGTAACCAAAAAGTTGATCGTTTACAACAATTTAAAGCAGAAACCTCTTTGTTCTATTTGTAGATCAGTTGTAATTACTAATACCGTGAAGGACGTCTATTTACGTTGTGCAGGGAAACGTATTTCAGCCATCATGCGATTCGGAAGAAAATAAATAATTACAGATACACCAGAAATATTCGTAATAACACGAATACGATCCTGCGTATGCACTCCTCCAGATTACGAGAAAACATGTTTACAATGAAACCGTAGGGAAATCTGCTTTCGCATGACGACAATGCAAATTTCCACTGAATCACCAAATAAGAAGAAGGAAACCAGGAGATGAAGATAATACTTACACTATGCAGGCGTTCCAGTGCTAAAATTATTTCTCCTATGTAGATCCGGACTTCGTCCTCAGTGAAGTGTTCTCTTTGGTATAAATGTGTGAATAGTTCCCCACCGGCCACGTAATCTGTAAAAAAAAAGTGTAAATTGTAAATAAAAGTCATCATCTTCATCAAAAACATGCAATTCGATAATACTCTATTGATAAATTGTTGATATCCATCTACAGTAACAAAGAAGACCTTGAAAACATCAACTCTTCCAACACCTAAGTGTTACTTATTAATTACCCATTTAAATTTTTTCCTATTAGAGTATGGGCATGGAATTTACAATATTTGGTGATTCCCATTGGTTTTAACAGGAAATGGAAACGACGCAAACAAGATTCTACATAACTCGTATGTTTATGTATGATTTTATCAATCATAAAGGTAGATTATGGGCGGAAAGTTCTGAGACACCGTTATGATTATGAAATTATTGCAAGAGGGAATGTTTGCATTTAATCCGGCTCTTAATACCGCCTATCAAAACCATCGACCTTCGATAATAACAGTAAAACGTGCCGTTATCATTTTACGTCCGTTTCAATCAAAATATTCGCAATTTTGCATGCCGCAGAAACTGCTCCACTTCAACTGCTCCAAATCCGAACGAGAATAATCGAACAATAATTAATAATCAATTATTTACCCCGCGAAACGGCCTTATTAGCCTTGATGCGACTGTTTATATTTTAATAAAATATAAACACATTTATGGAGGAATAAATTAAGATCTCTTTAGTTAGCATTCACTTTGTAAATCTAGCAAATATTTGCGCTCTCGTGATGATAGTCTCGTCGATTCCAAAGATTCTTTCCGATGATGGCGAAAGATCCACTCGATTTTAAATAACTTAGACACAAAAGGAGAAAGTATAATCGCGACCTATAAAATTCCATAATCCAACCATTTCAAGCGAGGTAGAACAAAACTTTTTGCTAAAAATTTCATTACGTAAACGTCTACTTAGTTAAGTACCGCGAAAATGACGGGAGGAAAAATCGAAGGCCTCTAATCGAGGTCGCACGTTAATTATTTTTTACCGGTTTGTAGGTAGTCGAACACATTAACCGAACTTAATTCACCCCAATTATTTGAAGAAAGTGAACGAGAAGCGAAATTGGTGGGTAGCTCAATTATCTAAACAATGACCGAAATAAAATATAAAGACGGTATTATGATGGGACGTCAATTTAGAGATAATTTTCTTGAAAACGTAACAAACCGACAACGAACTTAAACTTTGAGAGAAAGTGAACGCGTTAATTATTGAACCAATTCGTGTGTATTTTCCATGTTTCTGCTATTACTTAAGTTGAGAGAGTCTTTAATTAAATGGATTGTATACGCTTGAAGGTGTAAACCAAAACCAATCGTACCTATTTTATTAATCATAGGCACAACGTATACAGACCCACTTTTGATACGTTTATACTTATTTATTATCTATAAGGAAATTGTGATTGTTCCAAGCTAAACCCTGAATATGGCAACGGATGATTTTGGAAAAGGGAAAGTGTTTGCTTTATGAAAGTGTTTGTCTCACTCACTTTCACTGGCAGATATTATTGCTTGACTTTGCACCATGTTACCTTGAGGTTACTTGGATAATAATAACATTTGTAAGTCTTATGAGGCATAGACAGATCCTTATTAGAGAACGTTACTGGTTTGGCCGGTGAAATTTCACAATTTCCAACTCGCAAAAAGATCCGCACAAAAGAATTCGATTCGAGCTTTTGCTTCTAATTTCGGAGCATTCGATTTATTCGAGAGGTCATGCGGCTTTCAACTCAAGGACCTCCCGAAACATTAATTACGACCATTATCCTGTTTGGGAGTCGCAGCAGCAATGACGACGACAAAGAGGAAAAAACAATAAAATTATCCTGCGAAGAAGTGAGTCAGTCAAAAAGCTCGGGAAAAATCATCGCGCATACATTTTATCTGAGTCATTGCGAAGAGGGCATTACCCATCAACATCATCCCGACTCTAAACAAGCTCGTTACCTACATACGTGGAATGGGCGCACGTAAATAAGTTTCAACAGTTACGAGTTAATTACCACAAACGTACAGAGGTTTTTAATTGGCGGGTTCGAGACTCTCCTCATCGAATTCATATAAGCGAACATGTGTGCAAAGATGGCGCAATAATGAGAGAAGACCCCCATCGTAATCCACCGAAGGTTAATTCACAAGACACGAATAAATCCATGGGCATATATGATTACTAGCGGAGACTCACCTAATATCAGGTGCAATTTGGCATCGGTTTGGAAGGCGTAATGTAACGTGACTAAAAATGGGTTGTCCCGGACGGCTTCTAGTACTTGTCGTTCGGTCTTGGTGTGTTCCGTCGTCTTTTTCTTCTGGACTATGGTGGCCTTCTTCAGCACCTTCATGGCGTACAGACGGTTATTGTCGGCGCCGCCTCTCTTTCTCACCAGGAACACTTTACCGTACGCTGCGGAAAAAAACGCCAAGAAAATCGATCAAAACACGATCGCGACATTTTATAATAAAGTAAAGAGAGTATCGTCCGATTTCGCGAGAGTGTAACGACCTTCCTCTAAGGTCGCACGCAACGCTGACCACGATCAGCTGCCCCGCGCCTATCCTATCTGGAGTAGGTACCATCATTATCGGCAACCACATGGTCTTTGGCATCTGTGTGCTTCTTCTTCTCGAAATCATCAAGAGATCAAGAGACCAGGACGTTGACGTGCCTTTTGGACGCGATCCAGGATTTCGTTGAACCCACCGAATCCATGAACCCATCACCAAATTATAAGGAATCGATGGTTCGCTTCTAACTTCTCTTCGAAGCCTAAGTAACGAAATTCTAGAGGCGTCTTTGAAAACGTCTTTTACCTGGCCGAGCTCCCGGAGCAATAAAATTTGTTTCTATTCAGGTGTAGGCCGAGTTAGCAACAAGTCGGCGGAGGTAAGGGACACGAAATTCGAAGTAAAAATTCTAATATTAGCTTGACCGGCGTTCGCATCGGTGTAATATTCCGAGACTCAGGTATAAGGTCGGACATGTCGAAAAACTCTTTGTCTCGCACGTTTCTTTGTTGCAGACCGATGCCCGAATTTAACGGGAAGAGAGCCATCATCTCGAAAACATGAGTGTTGTTTAGTCCGGATCGTCCTTAACGCGAGATCCGAAAGAGGCGAAATGGTGCAACGACTTCCCTTGGGTTTAAAATTAACCAAAGTCGTATTATTCCGTATCAGAGTCTATTCCACTTTGCGACGCGTCTTTATAAAACCAGATGTTCGAAAACGAAACGACCTTTCGAAAAATTCACGTAAATATAAACAAAACCGACTACTGATCTTTAACGAGAAAAAGAGAGCATTCGCATCGGCCGAGCAGATAAAAATTAACCGACCTCGAAACCACTTTATGATTACTTGTATTATCAAGATCCTTCCTCGCAAAATCGATACAGTTTTGTAAGAATATAATTTAAAGAAAATAAAAAAGTGTAGTTGCGCAAGAAAAAGTCGCGACATTTAAGCAGCAAATTATAAAAATTTATATGTTTTGACATTTCCAACGCGAAAGTCCAACGTTCATTTCGTTTTGTCTGGTCTGAGGCAGAGGTACAAAAAAATAGACTTCATTATAACGAGTAGAAAGGACGAATCTCATTTCTGCACTAGACTTCTTGAAAGTTAAATAGCCAAGTCGCCTATCCAGACGATACTCTCTCATCTCATCTCATCACTCTCGACGTGCACATGTATAAAGTCAAGCTTTATGGGCATTGTCTGGCAAAAGTGATTGTACTCACCTCCGGTTCCCAGAACCTTGAGCAGGTCGAAATGGGACATATTGACGCGATCCACCCCAGAGAGATTAACTGAAACAATAACAAAATGACCTAGTTAGTTAGTTAGTTACCTCAGGTATATGGAACTCGACCAAGTAATCGATAAAGTCATGTTTGGTAAAGGCGTGCGACATTTCGAACTGTTTTATAGATCGCTCGTCGTCTCGCCGTCTGTCGAAACGCACAAAAAAACCCTCCAGGTCGCCGGGGGTGCGTGCATTTACCCAACAAAAAAAAACGTCTGGGGGAGGTCGAAAAATCGGTAACGCCGTAAGAATCGGGCAGAAAGCGTGCCCGTATCCACCCTGTATAACAGTTCCAGACTTCTCCACCTCTCGAGACCCAGACTTTGGAGAGAGAGGCGCTTTTTGCGGCGTTTTCGGGGGGGTTGCGCCCGCTTTTTGTCCCGGCGTACCCGAGCTCGATTACTGGGGCGTTATCGGTTTTCGTTTTCACCCAAAAGTCTGCACGACCGGACACAGCGATAAGCGTCTGGTTTATGAAATGCGTGCGTTCCATCATTTCACACTTTTAACCATGCGGTGGCTGGTAGAAAAATCCGCCCATCGATTTGGGAGTTTTGAAAAATGATGGGCCATCTATCAGAGTCTTTGGGCTTCCTCGTGGGACCGACACCGGTGGAAATATCACGAGGGGGACCGCCGGCACAACCGCTGTAAGCTCGGCGAGGCGATGCACCCAGGGGTGAATGCACTGCCGGAAGTATAGCACGTTCCTTTCTTCAGAAACTCGATCCCCGCATGTTTCATGTGTATATTCCGACTCGGCACGTTTAAAATACAAGCATATGAAACTATTCAGTGTGATCATTGCATTCGATTCTGCCAATCTGCACACAAGAAGGTGTCACGAAATTATGTTTACAAAATGTCAAAGATTGTAGATCCGAAGAAGACAAACATTTTTGTTGATAAATCCGTGCCCGCAAGCGCCTAATTAATTAGCCTTTCAATGTTTTCAAGCGTGTATACTTATCAAGGTTTAGTGTTTGTTAATTTTGCGTTTTTTTTTCTTCAGACATTTGATAAAACTCGAAGGTACTGTAATTTCATTCCACCCTGTATAATTTCCAAGTGATAAGGTATACAATTAATAAACGATAATGAGGCAATAACATCACAAAGAACCTGGTTTAGAACTGGATGATAACCCGCGCCATCAGGTCACAATTTATTTTTATTAATACATAAATTAAGTATAAAGGTGAACGAAATGGAACAAAAGCGTTTTTCATAACACAATCTCTAGCAGATTCGAACGTGATAAGGAAATAGCGCACTGGCCTCTACGAATCTGACGATAAATAAATAACGAAACAAAGACCGAGTTACACTGAATAAAAAAGGGAGCACGAAGTGGCGACCTAAATCCAGAACGCAATCATCCCTCGACATCTCACCACCTGGTGGTCGGGTGGTGAGATATCTTCAATCTGACCAAGAACACCGGCGTCATCACGAAGTGTGTCAATGTTAGGTCAATCTGTATGCTAGAGGACACTCGCCATATGACTCTGTCCTAGTTAATCCAAATCTAACTCGAATTGCATAATTTTCAGTGTTTTTACACGGGTGTTTTTTTCCATATTTCCTACGAAAAATTAAAGATAATTTAGATGCTGGCGTGTCGGGTACTATATGCATAAATGCAAATTAGATTCGACATGGTAAAACTTTCACACTTTATTCGTCGCGTTATTTTTGTCAAATTGTAATTTATAACTCGGCGTTAGCAAATTTCCATCCCCCTACTTGGATTATTCCAACAAAAAGCAAAAAGGAAGACGGAAATGTCAACGCAATAATTATTGTTAATGTGGAAATACACGACACATTTAAATATCATGTGCATAATACAACATTATCTAACGAATTATAAAGGCAGTTACGGGCAGTTACAAGTATTTTACCTCTTCGTTATTCTTATTCTTTCGTATGGGTGCTCAAATAACACAAACAAAAAGGTAGGCATAGCTTGTTAGTGTAAATTAGTTTCACAACTGTTGCCATATTACACCGGAGTGCAGTTGGAGAGATGTCCTAATTCCGTTTCAGCTTATTATTACAGAAAACGCGGAGAGAAGAAATTAATTAATTTTCTTGCGGTAGAGAGAAATGTGTGAAATCACTTTTAGCATAATTTTTCACCGTTATAACATGAGAAACTCGACATTCAAGTGAGCAAATGTACCTCGCTGATAAATTCCTTCAGTTTAGTTACATGGCGAGCTCGCTTATCGTTCAGCCGAGCGTTATTCCACCCATAGTTTCGCATAAATTTATTTCCCTTCCTGTCTAGCTTTTAAAAAACCAAGGTATCTGTCCATATTCAATTAATAACGCAACGGCCATACCACAGAAGCTCGCCTTTGTTCCACGGAATTTTATTAAAATTTCAATAATAAAGGAATAAAAGTGAGGAATCATCATTTTGTGGTTGCGTTATTGTTGGTGAGGTTGGTAATTAATCGAAGGTAATTTCGGCCTAACCATTGCAAACCTTGGAGTGTGTCTGCACATTTATAATCCAAGGTTGATATAGTGCAAACTTTATTACCTAATAATGTATATTTAGTTAATATAATATTATTCAAGTCTGTAACTTAAACAAAAAGTATACTTTACAAAGTTAGAAGAAGGATGATGATCCAAAAATACGATCATAAATTTCAAATCGAACACAATAATTGATTATTCACCACAAGGCAACAAAAAAAAAAAAACATTGCTTACGGATTTAGTCATTTATACCCTTGGCATGGTTTATTGCAGTGAGAATTATTGAATGTAATTGAAACAATAATCTCGACTCATCACGACTCTAAGTGCATCTTGTTTGTATGAAACCGTTTCCTTTTTTATCTTTTTCGATATTATTGTTGATAAAAATTATTGAAATATTCAGTTCACTTCCCGCCGAGACAAGTAAATAACATGAGGAGAAAGGACAATAAGGGGTCATATCGGATTGCAGTCTGAACTACACGAGGACCATTTTAATTATTTATTGCAGAAAAATTTGGGCCCCGTCCAAAATACACTTTACTGGTTTCTAATGGCCGTCCAAATTGATTTAAAAAGTTCAGAACGCTCACTAAATGGCGTTCTAATGATTGCGTCGGATCGGACGTGTTTTGATAAGATCTAAACAGGAAAAAGTCACCTTTACACATGAGATAAATAAGTCTGAGGCATCACCACACGACCATAACACTTACTTTGTTTATTATTTACAATTGCCATGCGAGTAAATATAAAAAACAAATCTCAAACAGGTTACAAAAGTCTAAATCTAAAAACAAATCGTGTTTGTTTAGATTATGATATGCGCTATGGCCGTTTTGCGGTTTCATTAATCGCGGACAATCATCAACAAAAATATTTTTGTTTACTCGCATACGATTTTAACCGAAAGTCTGATGATGTGAGGTAATTATATTATTAGCTCGATTATTAGGAAAGGTCCATGGTTCTGGTAAACAATTTCGTCTATGTCTGCCTCACGACTTACAAAATAGCAAAATACTCACACGACTCGGTACACAAATATGCAGTTATTTTGCATCGAGTGTCGCGACTTCCAATATCGTTCATTGAAGTCGAGATTGAAGTCAATTAGTGTGGCTTTTATTGTGTTAAGTTCAGTACTTCAAGAGACATCAACACAAGAGGCCCCGAAAATATCGACTTTCTCTAGCATATTGTAAAGATTGATTTGCCCATAACTACCCTTTTAATGTCGCCTCCATTATTAAGCGTAATCCGGCCATTATGACTTTCTAATACCCATCCTATAATGACGAGATAAGGCATTTGAATGCAAATACTTTAAGAGGACCTTTTCATAGAAAATGAGTAGTCATTAGCAAATGACTTATTTGTCCTGTTTTATTGCTACTGAATAACCCTCTCATTTCAGGTAGCCGGGTTATTGTCAGATATGAAAATATGAGCAAATTCCATGGGAAAGGTATTTGTTGGCGAAATGCCTTATCGGATTATTGTATCGACCGAAAGTTCGAAGAAAAATGTTATCAAAGTTGAAATATTTAGAAAGTTGCGGACGATTCCGATGAAAAACCACCAACCCTCTGTTATAAATAATGAAGGGGTTGATCCTGAAATACAAAGCAGGGGTTGCCTGTACCTTTGTCGTCGTTATTTCTCAGGAGGGTGTCGAGCTCCTCGTCCCCGTACTTGTGCCTCTTGGGGCAGTCGCTGGAGGTGGTGCAGGTCCTCTTGCCCGTTTTGACGCACCCGTCCGTGTCGGAGGAATCGCCCTCGAAGAAGCCGCTCTCTTTGGTTTTCTTGTGGGAACGCATTTTCAACGTTCTTATCAATCAGTCACTTTCAATAACTCTCGCAAATGACGACCGCGACCCGTTGTCAAAAGAGACGATGCCCCCTGGAATTGCGCGTCACAAATCCGGACTTCATCGTGTCTTTCTGGATTAATTGTTCACCAATCAGTCTTGCGGGTATTTTATTCGGCTCGATGTTGCCCAGGCGGTTGGATCTTGGAATCTGGGTCGCAGGATATCCACACTGGCACGCACTTACAGTTAAGTAAATTATTTGATCCACTACGGCACTGGTTTACCGTTTTTCACTCTTTTGCAATTTTCGAGGATTATTGCAGGACCATGGCCGTCCTGTCGGGGGGTCGTTATCGCGGATTTGATAACTTGGGTAAACTCGAAATATCAAACCGACTCTCGCTGATGAAACGGTGTAGCAGAGGATATGAGGTTATGTCCTTTCACGGTGCAGGGTCTTTCGGCCGTTCGCGCACAGAATCCGTTCGATAAACTGCACACTTTCCGCGGATAGTTCCGATAGAAACTGAGGTAGAAAAGTCAAGAAATTGTAAAAATTAGAACAGAACACGACCACCAAACGCGTCTACAAAGTAACTGATTTGGAGTGCTTTTCGATTCCATGTTGTTTCTCGGATCCCCACCACCTCCCAACGAATCCTGCACTTTCTAGCGTGCGCACCGCGTTAAAGTTCCGCTTAAACTTAATAAACAACGGTAATGTTCCTCCGAACAGATCCTGGATGAACCCGGATCGTTAATTCGACATTCCCGATGATTAATTCGAGGCTGGTTTACTGATTTCCGGTCCGATCGAGCCGGATTCGATTCGAATTTTCAAATTGAGCTTTGGCATCTTTGGCGATTGAAACGAGAGAGAAGAGAGTAAACTTGAAAGGGGAGATGAACGGATCAGCTGATTTCGGGTATTTTATCCTGTAAAGTACAGTTACACAGTTAATGGCATCTTGGAATATTTTTGTGTCTGGAATAAACCGAGCTTTTAACCAAATAGCGTCCAATTTCAGCATCTAGGCCGAGGCGATTCGTATTACGGGCCGCCATCGCTAATTCGAAATATAAAACTGAATAAAATTGATCGAATAATGTCCGAAATTTCTAATAATAATAATAAATTTTTCACAAATTAAAACACGCTATTTGAGAAGAACCCATTTTGTTGGATTTTTAAAAAGCTCATGGTTCTGCTTCGCGCGTTGTATGTAGGCAACCAAGAATACACCACTTCAGGAATGTTTCCCCTTGTTTTTAGAAATGATAATAAAAAATGCCCGCAGCATCTTTATCTCTGAATTCATCTCCAGAGTAAACAATTTTTAAAGCCCACGGTTTCATTTTTATTTGCGTATTTTCAATAATTCAGGGTGAAATATCTATTTCACTGGAAAGAAGGGATGGTTTATTGGTAACAATCATTTTACAGTGTAAAATACTCACTTAGCTTGAAAATTATGATAGCACAATGGAAAAAAGGGCCGCCCCCGGGTGGGCTCGAACCACCAACCTTTCGGTTAACAGCCGAACGCGCTAGCCAATTGCGCCACGGAGGCTTCGTATCTGGGTTTTCCTATACCACAGAAATTCCACACAGCCAGATAAGATTATAAAATTCGAAATAATATTTGGTATTCTACAAATTGATAGCACGAATAGCTTCAAAATTATAATTACATGTTGATAATTTGACAAAAATTATTCTTAATCGTAACTTAATGGCTGTAGATCTCGGCCTGCTCTTTAAAAGCGCAAAAGCTCTCCATAATAATATGCACCGAGTACCGTACTGTCGAAAGTACTGTTTATATTACTTAATTTGATGGCATACAGTCAACCTCGGCTATAGCGAACAAAATTATTCTTATAACTGAGATGTCGTGATAAATCGAGGTTAGCTGTATTACAGGAAGCGGTTTAGAGATTATAAAAGTGAAGAGAAACCACAGTTAAATTTCGATTTGGCCGCATATCTACCAGGCAGTATTTATTCAGCACAACAGAAATAGAAACAAATAATTAATAAATCATCTCTCTCCTCTTTTGCCTTTTATCGAAACGTGCCGAGGCTCCGTAATCGTATTATTTAATCATTTGCAGATGATGGGAACGATGGTCTCAGCCGAGGTCTCAGCGTTTTCGGATTGGTATACCGAGCGATAAAATGAATTTTACATAAGGAAACAACATGTAAACGAAATTATGGCGTATGGGACCTTGTCTGATAATAACTAACAGTCACTATTACTAAAATAATAATAGTAAGTAATTCATTGTCTTTTAAGTACAAAAGTACTCATATGTATAAACAATTTAAGCTTCCTAATGACAGAGATTTCCAAAGTGATAACGAAGGATATTTTGTAAGAATAGCCACAGACTAATAATAGCTAATGATATACCTACCATCGACCTAGTGTTCAAAAATCAGCATTTGATCGCTCCGTGTCTTCCCAAAGTCCGGAAAAGAAAGTATTCAGAAATCTTACCTCAGGGTTTGGCTCAGAGCGACGATTGTATTGCTATAATATTATCATTATCAAAAATCGCTTTATCAGTTCAAGTTTCGTTCTTTTTTATCTCATACCAAGCTGGTTTTTGCACCTTTTTGAGAATCTTATTGGTAATTTTTTGGTACACCACTTATAGGGCCCAAAAATAACTCAAGGTAATTAAATACTTACCGAGTATTTTAGTCTAATTATCTTCATCGTTCAGGTGCAGTTGTTCCCTTCCCTGTTTCACCTCGAACAAAAATACCTCCTACATAAATATTTACATACAGAATCGGACTCGGCTCTTCACGGAAAACGTGTCCAAAATACCGAAACCTCGCTATTCCCATCGTATTCTCTGATAGTTTACTGTAAATTTTCTGTATCCAATCAATATTATCGATACGAGAAGTTCGGTAAACGACCAAAAGACAAACATGTGTTTAAATTCGTCGGACCGGACGCTGCTTTCGGCTTACCGTAAGTGATGTCATGGGTCACAGTCTCGGCTAGGGACACGATTACCGTCTGCGTCATGTTGCGGATAGACGGTGAGGTTCCGGGCGACTTCGAGATGGGCTTGGGGGTTTTCGTGAAGGCCTCCCCGGAACATTCCGGCGCCTTCGCGCCCGCACCCTCCATCTTGGTGACCGATAACACGCAACTACCACCTGTTGGCCGGTGCACAAACCACGAGTCCGAAAGGGGGACCACCGGAATTTCCGCCGTCTTTTCGGTCCCGATCGATTCTCGTCTTTACGCACCGTAATGTTCACTGGCAGTGGGTCATGCAGTCCGCACTCACTTTTCCTTTCGTTATCCTACACAACCAGTTGTGCGAGTTTCATGCCGTCCCGTCCTCGGCAAACACTCTGAGATAACGCGGATTTCGCGGTTCACGCCTTTTTACGGAAAATTCGAAATCGCTCTGTTTATTCGATCACGTAATAATCGCCGCGACCGGAGAGGCGACTACATCGTACATGGGACGCACCGTTCGAGGTTTGGTCGGCGTCGTATTTTCGTAATATTGCCGGGATCGGAATAAGCTGACATTGAGATTTGTAGATGCGAACGGATGATTGTTGTTTACGAGCGGATTATTTGAACGATTTTCTGCTGTATTTCGGGTTTACTAAACAGCCGGCTGACGGTACTTCAATGTGCGTTTCGATTACAACGCGCAAGACCCGTGAACTTTGCACGACGCCCGGCGTCGTTTTTCGCTCTTTCGAACGGTCCACTTGTTGCTACGCCCAAGCGCACAAGTCTCCGATATTCCAGTCGATAGAGACACCGAGACGACCCGATAATCCAATCCAAAACGAAAATCCGATTTCAAAACTCTATTACAAAGCATTTCATAAGGGCGAAAGAATTTCCAAAAACAGGAACAGATATAGGAAGTAGTACAGTAGAGGCCCTTTAATACGAACCCACATTAGTAGCATAAGTATTCAGCTTGATACCTTCTTCATACAAGGTGTCCCAGAACGCGCGCTTTAGGGAAAATGAGACAAATTTTTCCAGAAATCATTTAATTGAAAGTTGCAATCCATTTCTAAACAACCCTGTATACGTTCTATTATACTAAATTTAATATTTCTTCCTGTAAAATAATTAAGCGATACCGCCAGTTAATTCAATTAAGGTCCCTTCCGTGCACCTTCCAGTCCATAAATTACCAGCAATAAAAGCCCCAGTCTCTCTTAATTATTTAAATTGGTAGGATGATATTTTTTCGTGATGTGAAAGCGTCGCTATCGATTATTTCTGTACACAAACACACCTACATGTTATTTTTCGATTATAATAAGGGAAATATTCATTCCCAGTAGATGGAGCACCCACCATTCGGTAGAATAAAGTCGAGAGAGAGAGTTTTCAGCCAGTACAACCAACGCGCTTGGTATTTTGAAATTAGGTCGCGTTTGTTAATCGCGTGAATTAATATTTTTTATCACGGAACGTTGATGTGTTTGTGTCGTTGCTGAAGATTACATTGATTAAAAATGTTTTTCGAATTGTATTGGCAGTATTTCGTCGCCGGTTTGGTGATTTATGTGGCCGCCAGGACCGCTTACGCTTATTTCGAGAAAAAGAAGAGAAATGAAGGGCTCCACAAGAAAAACGACGATTTTCGAACCCCCGACCAGAGTAAGTGCCATATCCATCATCGTTATTTTCAGAAACCGTAACGTTTCTTGAATAACATGGCAAAATTTTACAGATTAGGTACAATTCAATCTAATTACAAACGGTAAGATTAATTCAAAAACCTGACATTTATTCCCATTAAGTCTTCTCTCTGAATGTTATTCTGCTCCATAATTTTTATCGCTTAATTCAGATAAAGTTCGTTACACTTTCCCCTTGTAAATACCTACTTTATAAACTATAAATGATTTATTTACCGTCAATGATATAAATTTTCTTTAGATGCGGAAATGGAGAGCGATTTTTCCGATTCCGAAGACACCGGCATAACCCCAGCACTTCCGAGCGATCTGCAGCACATCCCTCTCAATTTCACAAAGTTACCAATAGAAGAAATCGTAAAAAGGTCGTCCGAATTTTACGAATTGATGAATAAACGCAGAACCGTTCGCCATTTCAGTTCCGAACGAATTCCCATTGAAGTTATCAAAAATATCATTAAAACAGCCGGAACAGCCCCGAGCGGAGCACATACCGAACCCTGGACTTATATCGCAGTAACCTCTATGGAAATTAAAGAAAAAATTAGGGAAATCATCGAAGATGAAGAGGAATTCAACTACAAAAAGCGGATGGGAAAAGTGTGGACTACCGATTTGAAGCCGCTCAGGACCGATTGGATTAAGAAATATTTGACAGAAGCGCCTTGCTTGATTTTGGTCTTCAAGCAAATGTACAGCTTTAGGGCCGATGGGAAGAAGAAACTCCACTATTATAACGAACAAAGCGTTTCTTTGGCTGCGGGAATGCTCCTAACCGCCGTGCATGTAAGAATTTTATAATTTTCTACAATAGTTTTCAAAGTTTCGACTCTTTCAGTATGCTGGATTGGTCTCTTTAACATCGACACCTTTGAATTGCGGCCCTGCCCTTAGAACCCTTCTAGGGCGGCCTAAATCCGAAAAGTTGACTCTGTTACTGCCCATTGGGTTTCCTGCTGAAAACTGTGAAGTTCCCGATTTGGTTAGGAAACCTCTCGACGATATTCTAATAGAATTTTGAATTCTTCCTGTAAAATTCTATTGATGAACACAACAAGTTTAATCGTGCGTACACCTTATCACTTATTTACCATGTGTAATTATTGAAGTAAACGAAGAAAAATAGTTTTAATTTTTATATCTATACATACATTTATACAATTATGTTTACGATTTTCCGTGAACTTGACTGGGGGTTTGTTGAAAATACCTATACAATAGTTTTTATCAAAAAACATGATATGCGTTTGTTGTACAGCGTTTTCGCATTTGATTTTCTTCAAAGTATAAACATGTTTTTATCTAAATATTATCCCAGTCTGTCCTCGCGTAAAGGAAGCAACAATTTTCTACTTATTTTTGTTATTGGTAGTTTAATAATAAGATTCAATTTCATATTGTGAAAAGTTTGCATATGGTTATAATATTTAAGGCATCTTTTGATTAAATAATCATTTCTAATTTTCGTTCCCTTCAGTTCATACGCCACAGTCTGTTATTATGCCTGATTTTTGAAAAGCTCATTTTACATCACTATAACCACAGGGAACATTTTTGTTGTTGTGTATTTTACAGAGGCAATACGGTAGAAATCTTATACAAAATAATACAAAATTATAAAATATTATACTCATAGCTGTATAAATAATATAGTCATAAATCACACTTGACAAAAAAAGAAAATTGTATGTACAAACAGCGTTGTTGATATACCACTGTTGCAACTTAAAATCTATCAGTTTTATTATGATTAAGTAATTGAAAAGGATTAACTTATGAAGTACATATAATTAAGTGGACATTTATATAATTACTATTATTAAAGAAAATCTGCATTATATTGAATAAATTCTGGATTAATCACGACTAGAAGCAGTATGTTTTCAATTTTCTGTTTATCTGAATAAGTAAAGTTTTAGAAAACGGATAAAAATTTAACCACATTAATAGTAATAACAACAAGAATTTATTAATAATTACAGTAGGTAACTTAATTCGCTAATTCATAGTCGTTTGTCCTTACTTAGAACACGATTATTTTGATTCATTTTGATTTGTATTTATTTTCAATAACTTTATGGCATTCTTATAATTGTGACTATACATATCAAGATTGTCAATAGACTTTTCTTAAAGATTATTGTGATTGTAGAAATTCAACTAAACTGGCTGTTTGATTTGAACACAATTTTCATAACTGTATAAGTTAACTGTAAGAAAATTATTTACATTTTCACAATAATACTTATAATAATAATATGAAAAATAGTCATTACGAACGTTTTCCTTTTTGTTCTCATCATAATTTACTTAACAACTATAACATTTTAAATACTTTGGTTTTATCGCTTCTTTTATTACAATAAAAGCTACCCAATGAATGGAAGAGTCGTTGGAGTTTCTAAAGTTGAAGAATTCATCCAGGGTTAAAGTTTAAAGTCTCGCTAATAAATAAATGCAAAGTAATGGCACAGCACCGAAAATTTTCAAATTTTCTCCAGAGGACGACTCAGATGCTAGAAATAAAACATAAAATTAATTCCTGAACCAAATTTTTTTTCAAACTAAATAACTCATAAGATGATTGTGTTGTGAATTAAAAGAATTGTTTGACCAAGAATGACTGGGAAGGGTTTTTGGGGATTTAGCTACCTGCTGTTTTGGCACTTTCGCTAGGATTATGATCTTCAGGTATCGATTTGTTCATGTCCCCAAGTTTAGGAGATTCTGAAGATGAAATTATGTGCTTTTCTGTACAAAAAAAGGAAGGAAAAAATGAAACAGTGTGAAAATAAATAAAATAGCAATTTCACAAACATGCAAAAAAATTTGTGCGCAAAACTAAATTATTAAAAAATAAATTAAAATACCTTTTGGCTCTTTGTGTGGCTTTTTGTTGTGTTTGTTATGGTGGCCGTGTTTAGCATTCACTGTGCGACAAAGCAAAAACCATATTATTGATAAAAACGTGTTTTTAAAAAGCTCATCGATGTTCAAGTCAGAATTTCAGCCGATAATATTTACCTCCTTGGAAGGGCATCGGATCGGAGAAATCCGACCAACCGTGGGTATTCTTTGACCGAATTTTCGCTTCGTAAACTCCAGGTTCCAGACCTTTCAGGAGATGTTTGACTATGTAGATATCATTCTCGCCCGCATTCTTAACATCGGGAGTGACCCGCTCCCACTTTTCAGCCTGAAAACGACAACAATCATAAAACCACTTTCCAACACCCCCAAAGTACAAAAAAACCTCTTTCTTCTTGTAGTGGATTTCGTGTTCGGAAATCGGCGCTTTCGATTGGAGCTCCCACGTGAGCACCACGTCTTTCGGCCCGTCTTCGGGCTTGATGAACTTGAGTACCGTCGGCGTCTTGGCCAGTTTAACTTCCTTCCTGCTTTTCCCCAGAGGATTCGTGGCTGCACAGACGTAAGTGGCGTAATCGTCGTCCGTCAAATCGTTGATGTACAACTTGTGCAAGTGCCCTTTCGACTCCAATTGCACGTGCTCGCTGCTCACAAGCCTCGACCCGTTCTTCAGCCAAACCACGGACGCAGGAGGTTCGGCATGCACCACGCATTTCAGCTCCGCCATTATATGAGACCCGGAATTCGAGAAAATCTGCTCCACGGAAATCACCGGCTTCACTGCGAAAAACCAGAATCATCGACTAATCTAATCGAAATATTGTTAGGCAATCGTGAAACATGTTTGTTAATATCAGCGAGGAAAAATGTGTTGCCTACTTCTTTGAATTATGAATTCGACGTGCGATTCGGGGAGTCCCCTTGGGAGTCCGCCATCATAAGTACCAGAGAATTCACCTAAATCTGGCAACGCTGCGTGCCACTATTTCAGAGCCGCATTGATCGAGCAATGTGTGGGAGTGAGACAGATAGCCGCAAATCTCGCAACGTTGCCAGATTTCTCCTCGTAGGTAAAACAGTTATCTTCCGAATAAAGCTTCATTGCCCTCGACCATAGATGGCCTCAGATCCGCCATCTATTTTCGAAGGTAATTTGGACTTTTCGATACTTTGTATACTGTGAGACCTCTCTTCCTTTGTACTTTTTGGTATTCTGGTTCAACTTACTTTCAATCTTGATGTGGATCTGCTTAATGTCCAGCGGGAGGACCTTGTTATCGGCGAGACAGGCGTAATCTCCTGCATCTCGGTGTTTAACGTTTTCGATTAAAAGCAATTCGCCAGGTGACAGTCTCTCAGAAGAAGTGTTATCGGCCCGAATTTTGTGCCAACTAATTTGCGGCATGGGATAACCGACCGCCACGCATTTAAGTCGCAGCGAATCGCCCACTTTCAGTACGGTCCTTTCGGCGATAATTTCGTCGATTACGGGGGCCCTAGACGGTAAGACTCTCACGTGGTGCTCGACGACCGCCCTGTTCTTCACGCTGATGACGTTGCTGCAACTGTAAGTGTCCGAGTCTTCCTTGTGGATGTTGTGGATGAACAGGGTGCCGTTCGAGCTCTGTTCCATGTACGGGGGCCCCTGCATGGGGATTCCCGCTTGGAACAGCATCTTGGAGGAGTTTTGCCAGATGATGACCCCTTCTGCATTGAAAATCGTTCAGTGTTTTAGCTCGATCGAACCGAATTGATGGAAATTACGTACCGGTCGAGTTGGATTGGCAAGGGAGCTGCACAGTTTCCCCCGGGATCGTCACGATTTTCAAACTGGGTGTCAATATTCCCGCGGGTTTATCGTCGTAAATTTCCGCGGGTTCATCGAGGTCTTCGTTGTTGTCTCCGTAAAAATCTTCTGGGTCTTGTTCGTTGTCGTTTAGCATGTCCGTGTCTTCATCGAGGGGGTACGCGTAATCTTGACTTGTGGAAGGTTTGCAAGAAGCTGTGAAAAGATAAAGAAGATTTTTAGGATGTGCCGTCGATTTTTGAGATATTGTTCGTCTTGGTTTCATTTTGTGATTGTTCATCGAATCTTTCATAAGAACTACACTTAATTATTGGGAGTGAAGACGAAACACGCCGAATTTCATTAGATTTTTATCTATACACTCATACATTCATTTGTAATAATATAACATTGGTACGGTTGGTACAGATTGGTGTTGGAAGGAATTTGAGCTGTCTGACTGGGTTTAAGAAAGATCTTGTAGTTTTGGCAACTAATCCAGCCTCTCTTTTACTTATATTAATAGGTACAACTCGAAGAAAGAACACAAAATATATATTTTTCTAGACAAAATAAGGCCCCGCTTGTTAACATTCATTTAGTACAACTTATTTGTAAATGGTCTGTTGCTTTAAACATTTTACATCTGATATTATGTAAGGTAATGTACAAAGCATTCTAAAACATACTATAATCATAATAATGGTGACAACAACAAAATAACATTATCTAACTTTATTTTATTTTTATTTCTGTTGAGAAAAGAATGGAAATGTGCAATAACAATACAATAATTCATGAAAGAGAAATGAAACTTGAAATACTTTGGTTCATTTTTTTGAGATAATGTGCTCATAACATTTCAGATATCGGATATGAAAGAATGTCATTGTCTTAAAACTAAAGATAGAAATAGAGGCACTATCGTCAATAAGGTAACATAGTTTGCAACTCTTGTGGCACCAGCTGAAACGATTCCAAAATCAACGATTGTATATCTCAGTTAATAAATCTAAATTCAACTCACAAACATCAATTAGAATTTCTGCAGAAACAGGATTTCCATTCGCATTGTCAGCGATACATTGGTAGACTCCGGAATTTTGCGCTTCCAAATGATCAATTTCGTATTTTTCGCCTTTTACAGGCAATCGTTCTTTGTTTCCATCCAAGATTTTGTACCACGATATGTTTGGTGGAGGAATCCCGAAAGCTTTACAGATTATCGAAAGTTTGTCACCTGCTCCAAACTATAAAAATGTATTGATAGACATTCTGCCGATTTAAACATTTCATTCAAACAACAAACCATCGTTCGGTTATTTTCAGTAACTATTTCGTCAATTTCAGGAGTCGAGGTCCTAACTTTCAGCGTGTACACAACGGACGGTTGGATCGTCTTAGTAAGCATTATGCTACAGTTGTACTCTCCTTGATGGGATTTCTGCACATTCTTGATATACAAACTGCCGTTGTCGAAAACTTTCAAAGCTGGATCTTTATCGAGCTTGAACTGGTCTTGGAATAAAGTCACCATCGGGTTCGCCGCTTTCGTCCACAACCGGGTAATATCGGTACCTAATAAATTTCTAAGTGTAATTTCTAATTCAAATTTCCAATTCCTTAACGTACCATCAGTACTGTTGACTTGGCACGGCAGAACCACGTCGGATTTTTCCGAGGCGATAATTTTCATCGGGCGAGACACAATAGCCACCACTTCGTCATCTTTGTAATCTGCATCTTGGCTGTCAATTTGATTGTCGTCTTTCTTTGATGAATCTTCGTCGTCTTCTAAAGGATAGTCGTAATCCTCAGCTCTACAGCTCACTGAAAAAAGAAATCTTTGCTGTTGGTTCATATAGACTTCCAGCAGCAACAGCAACACCAGCAACTTGATGATAATTAATTTTTCGGCCTGCACCGTATTAAATTTCGAAAATGCTCTTTCTGTTAGTTACATTATGCATGGCACGATCGTATCGTGATGTATGATTGACAATGTTTGTGTGCACACATTTTTAACGTTCTAATTAGCATTTTTATGTTAATTATTTGTGCTAAAACAATTAGCCACGATCGATTGCATTTATTTTCATCATGCAATATTCATACATGTCTTTATTGAGATTTTAGGGTTGGACCCTTTCGGCGTGTGATTGTGACAGAGGGCCATAAATCAACATACGTTTTTACGACAATGAGGTGTCGCAACTAGACCGCAGACCACAATAAGACTTATTACAATATCAATAACGGGGTGTCGAGCAATTTCCTTGTCGCATTGTAGTCTCTCGATTGAATTTTATAGGTACGGGTCATCTATGGGTACGGGTTTATTATTAACAAGGGACGTGGAGTATAGAAAAACCGACCGATGCGGACAACATGCGAACCACATGTTTGGCACACATTTCACTAACTATTTCGTTACTGTACATTTACTACAAGTCAAACATGAAGACAGAACTTTAAAAGGTCTCTACTGGTGTAGGATCGAAATCGGTTCCAGATTAACGGTTTCCCCATAGCGTTTAATTAGGTTAATTGATACTTGCAGTCCCTGGTCGTGATACGTCCTTAATTAAAATTTTATAGCACCTTGCTAACAACGCATCCATTGGTCGCGGCTACATCAAAACGTGAAATAAGCGGAATAACGGCAAATGTAATTAGGTTTCAGCCCCTCTTTGCTCACCCGAAAAGATCAGGATCTGGAAATGTCGGGGGTTTAAAGCTAATCCGACTCTTTCGCAGCCCGACAATTCTTCGCCTGCATCCGATAAGGGAAACTTGATGACAAGGCGTCGTTTGTCAGGAGCGTCCTTTTATAAGCCTCTTAAATGCACCGAGGATTATGCAGCTACCCCGATGAGAGATTACGAGCGATCCGGGAACTTGAACTTGTTTATCCTTCACTCGCCACCCTCGCGACTGAAAAAAAATACAACCCTCTGGAATTTATTTACATTGTAGTGAAACCGAAAGTCGGGATCTGTACAAATAAAGAGTTAATGAAGCTCAAGATTTCGACTCTGGCACAAAGCTCTATACAGAGGGTGACTCCCTCAAAAACACGAATGATCGATAGAAGGCTCTTCCGGCCGTGTATCCCCCAGAGGCTGATATGTTTACGTCATCGAAGGGAATTTTTCGAATATTTGTCGATCCGATCTCGAGTCGGTTTTCCCGGCGAGGGGCAGATAAATTATTACCGGTTCCTCTCGAACGGCGAACGAGACATCTATCATTATAAACGTGTGACTTATTTCGCCACCTCCGTCCTCCTGACTCGATTTAAAAGTAATGGAGATTTTTCCGAGGAAAATCGTGCGTCGCTCCTTCTTCCATGTACGTGCTTCGTGTCCGTAAACATTTACATATTTCCCTTCGAGTATATGCGTTATAATGCGGCACATACAGGTCATTGAATCCGATTTTTGACTTGATAAATTACCGGCCAATAAGTCTTCCCGCTGCGTTTGAAAATTAGTTCAGCTCTGCTGAAATAAAAGCGAGATCGTGTTGCCGGTCCTTTGAAACCCACTGTAATAAACGTGACGTCCTCATTATCTTTCTTCTCAAATATAAAGCACAATGCTGTTTTGTCAACACAGATTGTCTCTTAATCTCGTCCGAAATTACAGATGTTTACACACAGTCTTAAATCACTTGAATTAACCGAAGAAATTATTCCATTATAACTAGTAACAATAGCAAGATGATGATGTCTTGAAAATTCCAGCGTTTTCAGTAGTGGTGGAAAGAAATTACAATAAAGTATGGAGCTCGAGGCTCGGGCATAAATCAAGATTCAAGACGTCGTCTGGATAGTCGGAAGAGGCGCTATAGTTGTTATTTTTTCAAGATGAACCTTGAGGCAGACGCTTGTTTCCGGCGAATAAGCTATAAATATCTAATTACAGATAGCTCGACTCTTCTATGCATTAACATGATTACACGAGAAGAGATGAGGGTGGAGTTTTGAGCAGCGTTTGATCTCGTGCCATCCGAATCCCTTAACCCTTTCGATTCGAGCTTAGCTTTATGTTTTCGCGATAAATTTTATGCTGATTCGATTAGTATGCCGTTTTTGTTCCCGTTCGCCAATCCGGACGACTGTGGGTGCTATTAAATTATAACACAATTTCCTTCCGGCAATAAAATTTACACCGTTTTTCCTGGATCGAGGCCGCTTTTCAGTTTACAATGGACTCGAACATGAACCATAAGGCCATCCGCCAGGTGAGATTCGGTGCACCGGAACAGGAAGACCCCGACCGAACTCAATCCGCCATTGTGTGTCCGACTTTCCACAGACATCGATAAAGAGAAAGGGACGATTCTACAAATTTATAGTTTTGTGGTCACCACCCCATAACCAAAGGCCAAATAGAAGGAGAGACAGATGCAATTACCGAGGGCCAGCTGATGTTTGACCATATGTCACCTTTCGATTTCGATAATCATCTCGGTAATACAGAGTGTCTCGACTCTTCTTGATAGCGGACGTTTACGTGGACGACACCCTGTACATTTACAAAAAGGCGCTGTAGACTTCGGTCAACGAACTGAACCTGTGCTGTGGACCTCCTTGAAACAGCAAAAAACGTTTATCCGCAATCCGCAATAAAAATGCAACGACCAGTTTGATTTTTACGATGTTTTTAAGTTATTCCATCATCAAGGATGAATCCATAAAAAGCATTATAATTTTAATGAATGCACCTCGTAATTAGCTCAATTGTCAGGGCACCATGGGATGAGTAATACCATAGACTCCTACAAAACTGCTGGTAATCCTTCGATCGATATCCTTCTGTACTGGGAATTGTGCATTAACGAACACATTCTCCTCTTTAACTACAAATAAAACGCCATTAAAGTATCCACCGTCTTATTTCCAAACGTCTCCATTGAAGATTTAGATAGATAGATAGTGGCTTGGACCCTAACAAGGGTGATACCGCCGATAAATATCATCCCTGGGAGGCGCCTTTGGGATTCCACAATGGAGCCTCGATTTCACAGAACTTCAGGACAGAATATGTTATCTCGTCCGGTAGTCCCACGAGGGGCTGAAGGAATTCGAAATATTCAATCGCATAAAGCTCCCTCATCCTGCCGTCATCGGAACTCTCCTCTCAGACGTTCCATCATAACTCGATCATCGTTTTTTTCCTTCTTGGGCGAGGCGTGTCTGATTCCTATCAGATTGGTCTTGATTGGAGACACCCAACTTCTTCGAACTCTTGCTTCCTTAGGATTATTTACGTCGAAGAGTTGGTTGGCGGGCTTTGTTGTTTCGTCTGGATGCCGGTCTAAAGTGTAGACGGTATATTTAAATGCTGGCCCACATATTGCTTTCTTTGCGGGTCAAACACACATCGAGAGAGTCGCGCCATATTTTCATCCACGACATATTAAAAACGTTTTTAATATAACGTTGCCTAATAATAATTCTGTTTACAACATAGAAAAGGATTAAAGGAAGTTATTGCCTTTTGATGCCTCCATGATGGGGATATTACTGACCCATTGTCTTCTTCATTATGCCGTTGTCCTGGATTCCGGAATTTCCAGCCCATTTTCTAAATATAGCCGCGTTTTATTCCTTGCCATGTCCACCGCGAGATAAAAACATCCAACTTGGCATTTTAATAAATTAACATAAACATCAGGACTGTACTTTGTGTAAACGTAAAGGTTATTGACCATCATTTCTGGCAGGAAGCCAAAATCCGTTTTGTCTCTAAGAATCCGAAATAGACTTTTTGACCCATGATGAATTCGGGGGGCGATCCCTGATTAATTATGACATAATTTCACCATCTCCTGTTTATGTTCCATCCGTCTGCGTTTTGTTTCGGTAACATTTTCGTCCAGACTTGAGACAACAAACAGAACAGGCCGATTGCGTCTTTTATAACCATCCATCTAAACCGGGACTTTCTAAGACTTTGGGCCGATTTGGATAGAGGGAAATTAATCTCTTGGAACGACAATTTGCCTTTTGTCTGCGGTTTCGGGACCCCATTCAGGTGTCAACACTTGCGTCGTAAGTCACTCGGAAGAGGTCAGGGAGCAGTTTAATCATCCAGAGCGCTCCTTCCACGTTCCTCCGCCAAACATAACTATTATTGCGGAATATTCACCGTCCGTCATCTCATTACGCAGAGAAAGACTCGAATAATAAACAATGAAGGCATTTGGTGCATTTCTCGGCTATTTGTTTAGGTATCGGCGCTAATGGAAATGTGTTTAAAGATCCCTACTTTACCCTATCGTATCCTATGATAACTCGAACCGAAGCGAGGTCAGAAATTTAGGAGGAATCCTTTGATGTGAGAAAGAGTGCAATAAGTACGTTCCGGATTTATTGGCAAATCCACTCAACCAGATGGATTTTTTTTTTCATAAGCAATAATAAAGATTTATAAGCCAATACGTTACAGGATCGTTATGGAATGGCAAAGTCTCAAATTGAACTGGTATTATTATCGAGATGACGAAGCAAACTTTCCATCGTCATATTTCACCCTCAAGCGGTGTCAAGGGCAATCTTAATTGATTGGTAGTTGATTTCGGGGGTTAAAGACTTGAACTTCTTTTCTCATTGTGTATATGCGCCAACCTTGATAATCTTAACGAAAATTGTAGGAAGATGGACTTTATATCGAATGTCGGAAGAACTAGGATCTAATTATAAACCGCGTCTGGGCAACGACCTTACGTAATAGTTGTGTTTGAACCACATGTATGGAGCTTTGAATTACTTCCAGTTTGTAGATCGTCACCTTATTACGTTTTATTTTTCAATAAGCGTCTCTGCAAACGATGCATTAAACTGCGCTCTCGCGATAACCAGATAAAAGTGTAAACATGGGCAAAATAATACAATTGACTCATGAACCCAACTGCCATGCATGTCAATTGATTCGTCCCTGGAAGTAACGAGGTCTTTGAAACGAAATATGTCAATTTCGCACAAACTTTTCAGCGAACGAATTTATTTTATCGAATCCAATAAGTTGCGCTTTTAAACTATAATTAGGTAAAAATAGATTGTTGCGGTAGAAATTTAGGTCGAATTCAAGAGTATCGCTAAAAATAATTTCATATAAAACACGTTGAAAAGTCGATATATCGAAATGCGTGAGCAATTGACCTCTGGGTAAGTAGGTAAGTAAACGGTGAAGAAAAAGTGTGTTGAATCCATCGAGTTTTTCCTCTTTGACGGCCATATCGGTCGAGATTCCGGGCGATCTTCGCGGTGAGGGTTAAATTCTGGCAGTTTCCAGTTTGCATTCCGGTGTGCACACAAACGGATCCTTGCTCCGGTCGAATCGCAACCGGAATCTACGAAAATCCGATCCCTTCGCATAGTTGCCCGACTCGAAATTACATCAGTCGACACTCGACAACTAATAAACGAAATGCACGCATCCCATCCCGACACCAGGAATAAATATTACCGCGAAGCTAAAATAAGACGGTTATTTTCGAAAAGCCACTCGTTTCGAAAGCACCGAAAGAAAACGAGCATCTTTTATACCACGCAAAAGCCCTTAAAACATCCCCTGGTAAAAAAGAGGCGAATTTCACCCCGTCGTTAAAAATTACGACGTGTCTGAAAGTGGTAAGGGGTCGCACGTAGAATTTTTGTGTTCCTGAAGCCATGTGCGCACTTAACCCGATTATGACCGAGCGTCTAGACTGAAATAGAGCTTACATAACACATCCATCAACGACGGATAGCCATTACCCCGAAACGGTTTTAATCGGAACCAGAAATATGGAAACCGCCGAAAAGACACCTGTTTTACCGATATTGAGCTCTTGGCAAGGAAAATGGATGCTACTAGAATGTCACGGTGGACAAAATGTCGGTTTTTGACATTTCAGTGGGCACCCTCTTTTCCGCAGGATAAAGGAGAAGGGTGGGCATATTATTTTATCGTGTCGACCTATTTCCCGCAATGTTTGTTCGCACCAGTTAAAAGCGCTTCCGCTATTAAATTGTTTTTACAGCCTGTTTTCCGCCAATTTTCACTCGAGTTGCTGTAGGCAGGTAACCCGAATGCGATTGTGACACCGATAACAAAGGGAAATTCTGACCTTGGATATTATCGCCCCTTTTCATTAGGAAAAGGTCGCCCTTGATCATTAGGGCCGAATTCTCGAATCTGCATAATAAGGGCGCTCCCACCGAATATTGTGCAGACACAATGGCGAGGAGGGTGGTGATCTAGCCACTTATCTTTGTTACGTTATCCCGCATTATCCTTCCATACGGAAAAGGGAAATGTGTAAAAATGTAGTCTCTATGGAGACGGCTAGGGATAAAAGCAATCGAGGCTGAAATACGAACCAACTAGGGCAACCTCTCTCCTATATCCTTCCTTTAGAGAAATGTATTATTTGCGTTAGATTATCCCAAAGGATCCGCTTACATTTTTTCCCGTCCGCGATATACAAATTTAAAAGTTGAGTAAGCGATAGATAAATTTAGTCATCGACCTGATTCTTCTTCGTCTCCTGCTGATTAAACCAATAACATTTCGCTATCTTGGCTTCCAGATGTGGCGGAAAAACTCGATCGATAAACGATTACCATTCCCGTTTTATCCGAAGCAAAACGGTCCACGAATTACGCAAATTGTCCTCGCTTTTCCCGAACCTCGTATACGGTGTTCCTCATTTTGCATCATCGGAAGAAAATCCCCATTTTCCTTTATGCCAGAGTGGGTCATTTCCCTCTAACTAAAACAGTGACGGTTCGGCACGTACTCGCTTGGAATGATAATAACATTGCTATTATTCGTGAGGTCTTGTAAATGAGTGAGCCAACGAGATCAAATTAACCTTTTTTCCTCTGTCAGCACAATTGAAATGCGTTTCTGAAAGTCATTACGGTAACAAATAACAATGTCGGAGTCGCGCGGCTCTTTTGTGGACCGCCGCATTATCTGGACCCCATATAAACCTTGTTTAGGCTCTCTCTCTATTGTTCAAAATAATGGACCAATTTATAGAGGGTTGGATCTAAAACGTATGAAAATTCGTAAATATCAATTGCTCCGCCACTTGAGCACGACAAAACCGTTATGGTTACAAAAAATTATACGGTAGTTGATTTGTTGAAAATTTCGAGTTTGACTTCCGTGTTCATCAGTATCAGAGGTAATGTGAATTTCGTGGTCACCGTTGCGTACCGATTTTGTAAAACAAACCGTGGCGCGATTAATCACGTCGTGCCATAAGCTATCATTATCGTGTAATCTGCCCATGTAATTTATAATGGTGCTTGAAAAGCTCTTTATTACGAATTAATTGCACGTATCGACCGGCAGGGCCCTATAGAAACAGCGACCCCTCTTGTGTCTAATTGTAAAAAATTAACCCTCTTTTACTTATTATATTGAATTATAATGCCCGTGTTTTGATAACAAAATGAACACGGTCATTTATTTAGAGCCGGGTTCCTCTATGTGCGGCGATACCAGAGAGAAGGTAATAGGAACGAGAGTGTCAGATACGTGTGTAGGAAGTGGTAACGAGACAGAAGATATATTTTTCTTTGTTGCACACTGACGGGCCAATAAGAAACAGGTACTTGCTGGCGGGAATTTGAAACTTCAAAATTATGTTATCTAGAGAATCATGAAAACATAGATTTGATATAATAAATATTTATTGAACATGAACAAACAAAAAATAATAATAAATAAAAACGTAAATAAATCAATAAAGTTATTTCGGAACATAGCAACAGTAACAGTATCACAAACTTCCTGCATATTAGAAATATATGCATGAAACATAAAAAAAAATACTGTATAGCCCTCACAATTATTATTATAACTAGAGAAAATGAAAATAAAAAAGCTCCAAGAAAAACATAAGTAAACGAGTAAAGGACATTTTCATCCACACATAATATAATTATCACTTAAGACTGTAATATGTCTAATCTCCTACTTTGGCCCAGATTATTCTTATGTCTACGTATATCATCACAATATTTTTTTATCATCAAACTTAAAGAACGCTGTATGAAGTCTTTTAATAGGTCAGTCTTATGGATTTCACACGAAAACCAGGAGAAATCTACTTCTTTAAGTATGAGTTGGTAAAGTTTTTGTTTGATATTTTCCAAGTAACTATGTTTCTTCATCACAAAATCGAACAGTGCTTTCATATGTGCAACATATGTGACTAAATTCATACTTGCATAATTCAGCCTTTGCTTATCATCATATTCTTTACAAATTACGAAGGAATGGTCGGGTAACATCCTATCAGTCGATAAACCTTCTAAACAAACATCACATTGATTTGCTACTTTCTTTATCAAATAGCCAGTGACATAAGTCAATGCTTGACTCTCAAAATTAGCAGCATCCAGGTGAATTTCGAGTTCAGGTATTGGTATTTGTAGTAATTCATTACAGTCAATAATTGGTCTTGCTAATTCATCTGAACTAACTGGCTCTAAGAATTCCTGAAGATTTTCCAAAATACTGTGTTCATCGTTTTCGCAATTAGATCCCGAGCTTCGGGATACTAAATTATTGAGAACAGACGTCTTCAAAGCAGATACAAATTGATAAGAATTCGGTTTGAAGTTCCCAGCACCGTACTGTCTTACACTAGCGAAAAGGTTTTCAATACAATCCTGATTTACAGCACGAGTTCTTAAAAATCTAAAATTGTGATTCGTTTCTAGTTCCTTCCATACCGTTTTTATTGCAATTATTGTCTGCATCCACCCACTTTTGAATGGCATCGATTCTTTGCTTTTACCAGTACGTTTATCGATAAATTTCCAATTTCTTATTTTTTCAAGCATATCATTCCAAAATGGAATGTGGCGACTCGAAGATGACAAAGGCCGTTTTAAAGGTTTGCATAATTTCATTTTACCAGATCCACAAAAGGAATCCCACAGATTATCGACGGTGCCGATAAATTTGGCCGTGTGTATTGCTTCATCGGGTAATAATTTCGTGCCACCACACATGGCCTCTATTGCCGCAGCAACTGTAAAACTCATAGTCTTGGCAGCCACACACACCTTCATTTTTAGGGGATTAAACCCACCCAATTTCAAATAAATTTCCCGTAAGCTACGTAATGATTGGAATTCTCTGGTTTTATCTATGTCGAAACATTGTTTTATGTGTTCAAATTTGGCAAGTGTGTTTGGTTCAAATTGTATATGATATTTAAATAAAGCGTTTCGAGTACTTTTAAGCAAGTGGGGTGGGTCGTATAATGCATAGATTTTTTTTCCATTTACGGTGAAGTAAGGTGCGGTGGGGCTTCGGATCAACTGAGACATTGCCTTTCGATTTGTAGACCCTTGGTCACAAATAGTTAAGATAGGCTTGAATCCTATACACTGTAGTTCTTCTATCATTGAAATTATGATTTCTTTTAATTTATCTGCTGAAATTGTGTTCTCTGTGAAATAGTACGATATAGGTTGCTTAAATTTGCGATGCAAACCCTGAATCAAGAAAACTAGGGCGTGTTTCGCTAATTTATTGCACCTATTTCCAGGACCCAAATCAACATGCCCAATGATTTGGTCGGTTACGGAACAATACTGCAGTCCTGTCGATAATTGGATCTCATCAAAAACCAACGAAACGCATTTGTCAGGGTCTCCCATTTTGTCAACTTTTTTTTTCAGTCTTGTAAATAATTGTTGGTTTATTCCCGTTGAAAATGGTAAAGACTTCAAACAACTCATCAAGGTATTTTTCGTAGGTAATAACATGAAATTTCTCAAGAACCGATAGGCTTTGGGGCCCCTCTTGTATAAAGCTAGTGCAAACACTTTACTTTGAGTGTTCCACGTGCATCGTTTTTTTGTTGAATTATGAATTTGCGCCTTTAAAAGATTGCGGGCCGCAGCATCGAGTCCATAATTTTGTATTAAAACCGCTTTAGCGCGACTCACTTTTGTTTCAAATTTAGCTTTGGAAACACTCAAGGATTTTTTCAGTTTTGAAATTTTTTGAACATCACGTTTATGAGCGAAATAAAGTTTTTTCTTACGAGGGGTTAAATGTCCTAGACGAGTTTCACCAATTGAAGCCAGAATCCTTTTGGAAGTGTTGCCAGACCGTTTTTGCCTTTTTAATGGCAGATTCGAGGGACTAAGGAAACTGGTATCATAAAGTAATTGCCGTTTAACGCCCCTTTGTTCAGTTGAAGATGACGATGCGATAGGCAAAGACTTCTTTTGCGACGCGTTGATAGAAAGTTTTTGCGTTTTTGATGAGACATTAGAGGGACTGGGAAAAGAGGTATCATCCGGTTTAAGACCTTTTTGTTCTGTTGAACTTGACGTTATCATAGGTAAGCTCACATCCTGATGCACAATAATACTGCACGCATTTTCAATCTCCCCTCTAATCGGCTCAATTTGAGAAAAAATGGAAGGTACAGCACATTTGTGCAATCTCAGACATAACGTACTGGTGAAGCAATCTGGTTTGAAGTGATCCCCACAAAGATAGTTTGCCTTCGATAAGTTTAGTATGCAATTTTGCGGAAAATTTTTTAACCACTCATGCTTTCTTTCATCACTGGGAAATTTAAAAAAATGTTTATTAACATATTTGTGGTCAGTAATGTTCGTCAAATAAACATTGTGACAGAAAGGGGCACAACACTGATACCGAAATTTACCTGGATGGGTCATTTTGTCAACTACTTACTACATTAATTACTAACATGATGGACTTAATGTCAGGTACTATAAGGGTCTAAAGTAATCGCAGCTTTTCAAACTGGTGTTTGGCTGCCCGTGGTACTGCAGGCATCCGGCATCAGCTCCACATTGTAGCGGATAGCGGTACTCGGCACAGTAAACTGTATGTCTTTGGTATGAAGCTTGGCTAAATATTTTGCTTGTGATGTCATCATTCGAATATGACATGAGACAGCTTTACTTGGCTTGGCGTACTGAGCCAGGTAGATACCTCCCGCAGAGAGGGTTTAGCTCGCGGCCAAAGTTCTAGACTCGTCTTTCTCTATTTCGACTTTCGAACAGACAACGCTTGGTCCGACTAAAATAATGACATATCTGAACTGGATCACTGATATCATTATATGAATAATAATAATTATTATTATTATGGTAATAGATAGACTACGCTAATACTTTATCGATTTGTTTTTGGTTCATAGTAACTCTGAAGTGATTAAATTTCCTTCCGCTGAAAAATTGAAAATTTTAATCCAACTCGAATTAAGAAATGCATCACTTATCAGTATAGTAGATTTCGTATTCGTATTCTACAATTGTAGCTGTATTCCATGATTATTTCATTCGAATAGTGAAATCTGTTCATGATGTAGTAAGCATATAGGTACGTTAACCTATGTCCAAATACTTTGGTCAACAGGAAGTGTTGAAACAATCAAAGTGTCTAGTCGGCAATATTGCATATTGTCGACTATACCAATGTCTGTAATAATTAGTTACCATCGACACCTTGAACTGCAATATTGTATTCTAATAAAGAACGTCTCTCCGACTTGTGTGTCTGAATGGACCCGTAAGGGTACCAAACAACCCTACTAGATACCCGCACTAATACGCAGATATTTAATCATTACATGGCGACCCTGCCAGCCCTGGCATATTGAAATGTGAGTCGGATAAGAAGAAGTGGAAAATTTAAATTCAAAGTGTGTACGTTGTGTTGTTCGGAAAAGTGTAACGTCCGTTGAAAATTTGGTCGTGCTAGTTCCGGTGCCGAAAGGTTTTTCAGTGCTTGAAAAAAAAAACGATAAATTCATAATAAAAGTGAATAGTGAACATTTTGAGAGTCGAGGTAGTGTGAAAGTTTAACACGAATAGTGCGAAAATAAATGGGAGTGTTAAATGGAAGTTTTTGGCAAGTAGGTGGATCTCTTCGATCGGGATTGATCACCCTGAAGTTTTGGATCTGCCGAAAGTGGAGAAAAATGTGGTTCCGGAAAGGTTTCCATAGACTGTAGTATTTAATTTTGAGTTTTGTGTATTTTTAATAATAAGAATTAGGCGTTTAGAGTTGTGTCGATTAAGAGTATATAGAATCGAATATGTATGATAAGCAAAAAAAAAAAAAAAAAATTAGTAGGAAATATGAATTAGTCATAGGAAAAATCAGTGATCGAGAGAAATGAAGAAGAAAAAAAATAAGATCCCAGAATGAATAATTTAACTAATGAAATGATGAGAATGAGGGAAAAAATAATGCTTTGAAATAGTGCCTATGAGGGTTTTTGATATTCTGGATCGGCGTCTCTACTTAGTCTAGGTCGTTGACAGTTCTCAAAATTGAAAAGATGATGATGATATAATTGTACGCGTACAGAAGAAAGAAAAATAATAGGTATGAAATAAAGAATAAATATGTATACATGTATGGGAAAAAGAAATAAATAAATGCGCATCTCAACATCGCCGATCACTATTAGTTTAGTTTGTCGACATAGTTCTAGGAGAATATATTGGTTATTAAATGTTTGATGTATTAATATTTGTATTTTAATGCGTTCATAATAATAATAATAATTTTTTTTATGATAATTTCGAGATTTTTCTTAGTGAAAGTCATCGTTAATTTTGTCGTTTTTCTTGAGTAGTTTTAATTGAATCATGTATTTTTAGAGAAGTAGTAACTTTTAAATGTATTTTTTTGTGCATTGTCTTTTTATAATTGTGATGATTTCCTAATTTGAAAATTTAAAACCTTTAATTTTAGTACATACCTACTTTTATTAAGTTTAAACAAAAAAAAAATGTAAAACTTATTGGAAATGGAGATGATTGTTTGATTTGTTGTAATTGTTATTCTTAATTTACTCAGTCAATTGTTATTTAAAAAAAAAAAAATTCACTTCGTTCATTTTTTTTTCTGGCACCCCTTGGTGGTGTAGTAAGCATATAGGTACGTTAACCTATGTCCAAATACTTTGGTCAACAGGAAGTGTTGAAACAATCAAAGTGTCTAGTCGGCAATATTGCATATTGTCGACTATACCAATGTCTGTAATAATTAGTTACCATCGACACCTTGATGCAATATTGTATTCTAATAAAGAACGTCTCTCCGACTTGTGTGTCTGAATGGACCCGTAAGGGTACCAAACAACCCTACTAGATACCCGCACTAATACGCAGACATTTAATCATTACCATTTAACCATTTTTGATTGAGACTGATACAGTATACACCGGTGATGAGATTTCCTACCACAAAATTAATGATTATTTATCGTTTTGAGTGTTTTTTGAACTTCGTTCTTGTGTTAATTTCCTTCAATGGATTGAACGCAACTAAGGTAGGGATACGTTCAATTCAAAAATACCCAATTTGTATTCGATAAGATAATTTCTCTTAATAAAAAATTGAAATGTGTCGTGTGACATACAGGCTGTTTGATATACATAAACTCAAGAAGGCGACAGTTTCTTTGGTTGTGATCCGATTTCAAAAACCCATCAACAAAAAATTATTTATTTTTCATGCACTACGAATAGAGCTTGTTGCCGAATTTTTTCCCTCAACTTCTTTTTTTAACATTGGTAAATTTAATTTTTGGATTTTGGTCACATTATTAGTTTTTGATTGTTTTGTATCCGTATGTTTTTTTTACATAAATAATCCATCATTATTATGACGTTGTTTTTATTTACGCACAGATGAACTAAAAAAAAAACAGTACTTGATGTCTTACATTGTGTAACTATCTCTCTCCTGCAATAATCGGCTCTCTTTCTGTAATAATCATCTTTCGTATTGATATAAATACCCGATATCATTGAAAATAATTAAATTTGAGGATTGTCTGTATTTCCCATTCAAAGTCAATGAATTTTTTATGCAACGAGTATGCGTAAACCAGCTTGAATAGCTTGGAACCCAACTTGATGGTAATTTTTTTATATTTTTATATTTATCGTGAATCTCAACAATTTGATTAATAATCGCGGCGGACATCTTGAATGTATAATGGCTTCAATTTTATCATGGATATTTGAAAAACTGGAGTACCAGGACCCAAAGTGTTTTCGAAACATCGTGCATGTTTCGCACTCTAACTACAAGGAATGTGCACGCATAACAATTGAAGTTCGGGGGTTAATTTTTTATTAAGAGAAATTATCTTATCGAATACAAATTGGGTATTTTTGAATTGAACGTATCCCTACCTTAGTTGCGTTCAATCCATTGAAGGAAATTAACACAAGAACGAAGTTCAAAAAACACTCAAAACAATAAATAATCATTAATTTTGTGGTAGGAAATCTCATCACCGGTGTATACTGTATCAGTCTCAATCAAAAATGGTTATTTATCATGAACAGATTTCACTATTCGAATGAAATAATCATGGAATACAGCTACAATTGTAGAATACGAATACGAAATCTACTACACTGATAAGTGATGCATTTCTTAATTCGAGTTGGATTAAAATTTTCAATTTTTCAGCGGAAGGAAATTTAATCACTTCAGAGTTACTATGAACCAAAAACAAATCGATAAAGTATTAGCGTAGTCTATCTATTACCATAATAATAATTATTATTATTATTCATATAATGATATCAGTGATCCAGTTCAGATATGTCATTATTTTAGTCGGACCAAGCGTTGTCTGTTCGAAAGTCGAAATAGAGAAAGACGAGTCTAGAACTTCGGCCGCGAGCTAAACCCTCTCTGCGGGAGGTATCTACCTGGCTCAGTACGCCAAGCCAAGTAAAGCTGTCTCATGGCATATTCGAATGATGACATCACAAGCAAAATATTTAGCCAAGCTTCATACCAAAGACATACAGTTTACTGTGCCGAGTACCGCTATCCGCTACAATGTGGAGCTGATGCCGGATGCCTGCAGTACCACGGGCAGCCAAACACCAGTTTGAAAAGCTGCGATTACTTTAGACCCTTATAGTACATAGTTGCTAATTTTTTGCCTGGGGTTTGGTCTGCACCTTATCTGGCGCATTCTAATCTCAAATCGATCATATTGAGGCACCTTCAGATCGAAAACGTCAACCAGCAATCAGAATGATGTAGAGAGTACGACAGAGGAGTACGATCGACTGAAATTTATAACATTTATTATATAAATCCGGTGTATAAACCTGAAAGCACTATTACCTTCTCTCTGATGGTTTCATTCCAGTACCAGTGTTTATTTACATGTAAATAAACACTGCCAGTACGGTGTCTTTGAGCCCTTTGAGGTTATGTCATGGTTTGGCGGTTTGTCATTTTCAATTCGATGTGTCACTACTCCAAGGTTGAACTATTTCATTGGTTCCCGTCAGTGTGCAACAAAGAAGACACTTGAGATTGCCACTACCGTGAGCGCAACGAGGCACGCGTTATTCAGGCTCATTGCCGTATTCGCCGATTGGATTTGACACTCTCGTTCCTATTACCTTCTCTCTGGGCGATACACAAAAAGGATATGGAGAGAGCCGTTGACACCAGGAACTTCCGTCTGTGAAAGGGTTAGAATGCCGTAATTTGGCCACGTCCGGTTGGGCGCGTGCTTTGATTGATCAGGACCGCACCTTAAATTATAAACTTGTCATATATTACCGGTGACGTATGCAGATTTTTCAACTATTACGACCCCCCTTTCACAAATAAAAGGGGCCGTAATTGATGTACGAGCTTTTTTCTCGGGTACGTGGAAAGTTCGTTCAACCCCGTTCAGCAGAAAACTGTTTTATCGACAAATTCAATTTGTCGTGGCGGCGAGACGACAGTAACGAGGCACGGACGTGTAGCCCGGATTAAAACTTTGAACATTTTCATCGGTTCAACCCCAAAACGTATAAAAACCGGCGGTTTTATTAATAAATGGGACGATAAGTGATTTCACCCCCAGGTGCGGATAATGAGCACGCGAAACTCGGAATCGATAATAGACACGGCTGTCGGTAATTAATTTTGTGTTTGCTTTGGTTATGGCCACCCCTCGCGAATGGGGGCTATCAAACTCGAAACTCCGCACCCTTCTCAATTCTCATATACACACAATCGAACATTTCCAGATAACCGTACTTATTTAGTTCCTCTAGCAAGCCTAGTCACGTTTATATTTGATCAGATTGGACCCTTGAGGGCTAATAAATCCGTAGGAAGAGGGCGGAGGACTCATGCACCGAATATAATTGCTTCTTCTTCTATTATTATAATGCTAAGACTGGCTTTGGCCCGTGACGTAATTAAAGGGCTCTAGTATAGACGGATGACTTTGAATTTTCGAACAATTATTCAAGTTCTTCTTGTTCCTCTCTTGGCTTACATAATACGAGACTAGACGCACATAATGAGTAGGTGCAGCCTTCCCACTCGGTCTCATGTGAGAAAAATCGTTCAATTTATTTACAGCCTCCCACGAGGGTAATACCACAGTCTTTATGCCCCGTACAGTAGAAGTGGAAGTTTACAAACAAAATAAATACATAAAGTCGCACTTTATGCCCCAGTTATATTTCAAGGCGCGTTATAACATAACACACGCAAGATTCGATTCGAATTTACGGTGCATAGTAACTATTTTTGAGGGGTGGAATTTTTATAGTTTTCTCATACTGCATTATGCACTCGAGTTTATCTAATCTGGTGTTGTGAGTCGGGTTGTCGACCCCCTGCCATCTCTTTGCCTTTTGGCTTTATGTATTTCTGGGACGTCTCGAGTCGGAACTTTTGAGGGTGCCTCCAACCCTCGGCTTTTTACATGATTTATTTGTTTTCACAACGTTGGCGCATATGCGGACAAATTTCTCACCCCCCCGAAAGTCTTCGCTCGTCTTTCGATCCATTTCGAATAATCATGTCGCAACTGATTGATCATTAACACATCTGTAAAAACAACCCGTCTTTACACAAATTAAAATGATGAAGAGAGTGTATGTTTAATTATATGGAGTTTAAGTGCATGGAATGTGCATTGCGCATACGATTTTTAGTACCTCTATTATCGGCTTCTACTTGTAGTTATTGGGAAAAATTCGATGAACAATTTCACCATTGTGTGCCACTACTTTCTCTAAACATAACCATCTCTAAATGTGTGGATGTTAATCAATGAATGTGACTTCACCTCGTCCTGACAGGGCAGCCGGTATTTATAATGAAGCATCACACTATGTAGAAACATTTCGTAACTCATTTTACATAATGATAATTGGTAATGAGGACGATATGCTAATATCATCGAAGAAATGGGCGCATGTTTCTACCTTACCAGTCCCCTGAAGAGCCGAATGTCACACTGATACGTACCTGAAACAACCATAAACACAATTAATATCATTATTGAACAATGAAATCCAGAAATGTCTTACAATCTCGTTAAAATTAATGGGAATCGTATATTTCAACGGAATAGAAATTATATTTTATGTCGTAGCGGAGAATTCTCATTCAATACAATATTTCATTCTTTTAGTATTTATTTTAAGTGCCGATAAATCTTACCACTTTTAGGCTTTTATTATTATATTGCGCAGGTGCATTACTTATTATTATACGGGAAGGGAATGCTTTGGGAAATGTGGAAAATGTTAATTCCGACAACAAGTGGTTTTCCATCCTGATATTAAAATTCCCTACCGATTTATATTGGAAAAGCAAACAGCGTAGGCCCTCATCATGTCCATGTCCTTTATTATGTTTATGTGTTTACCTTTAATGATAACAACTTTGGTATATCACGGAGAAAAATCTCAAAGGTGGTCCCAAAAAGACCATAAAAGGGATAATACGGCCGCGATATTAATCCCGACATGTGGGCACGTGAAAAAACGGCGCAAATCTGGTAATTCAGGCCTTAAACGGTCTTTATTACCCTTGAACATGGAGGGAAATTCATGTGCTAAACTTACGCTGATGGATTTTTTCATGATACGCTTATTTCGCATAACTAAAATAAATATGGTCAACATATGCAGGACTCGAATGTTTTTATTATGATCTTATACAGTCAAATGTGTTATTAGTTCTATAGTTGTCTCTTGTAATATTTACATACGCGCCATTAGCTCTCGGGTTTGGTAAACCAGATGAAGCACCGGCCTTATCAAAGAGACGTCCATTTCAATCATTCGTAATGAGCTAAATGGATATAGCGCTATCCTGTGAAAACAAACAGTAATAAAGTCGATTGAGACTGAATTATAGAAAATGAAAATTCACGCTGTCGAAAAAATTCTCGTATGAAACAATTACGGGAAGATTATCTCGCAATCAATTGACTGACTAAATTAGCAATGGAATTTGTCAAACTTCAAAGAAACCGCTGCCTACATGTACTAATAAGTATTCAGTGCATGAAAATAGTGTTCTCGTGTGTCTTATCAGGAAGATTACTGGATTTTTTTAGGAATGTGACATAATTATTACGGAAAGTTCATGAACTTTAAACGGATGGGTCATTATACAATGATACTCAAGATTTTAACACATGTATTTGGTAGCATTTAAAGTTAGAGAATGAATGGAACCATTGTAGGATCTCCAGCAGTTTAGTATTGGACTTTTGAGACTTTCGGAATTCGATTGAATTATTCATACGCTGGTGAGTGTGTGGTAAATTATAAGGCCGCATTAACACAATTTAAATTTCCTTTGTACGAAAACCAAAAGGGGTGGTCTCCCACAATAATCTGTCATTGATTATGCATAATCTGACGAACGAGTAAAAATGTGCAGGTGTTGATCAAAGTCCGTTGTTATTGACATTTCAATAATACACGCATTCGCCTTTTAAATTAGCCTTATCTTTTCATAATAATTGTAATTGTAGGAGGTATTATTGGAACGCTCCAAGGTTCCCCAACATTTCCGCTTTACAGACTTTGAAAATTTCATTCCGAGTGCGCTCGCCAGCCCGACTGAATTATGCAACAGCTGCCTAAAAGTTAAAACGACATAATCCCCATGTACGAGTTGGTCCGAAAGCGCTTTTTAATGTTTTTAACAAACGCGGGTGTACCTAGCTATCATTGCTCTCAATTGCTCACAACTTATTCACCCGAGTACCATAAAAGTTGAGAGGGCAAAGTAGAGAAAGCACGAGGAACCGCATTTAGAGTAATTAATCGAGTAACATCAGTTAAAACCGTCTGTAGGCCGTGCAATTAAAAAGGATTTCATCTAAAAATAGGCCCACATGAAAAAAGAAAAACACAATTAGGTATTTCACTAAAATGAACAATTCTTTGCCACTTGCTTATATTATCGTACATGTTTTAATGACATCATCGTTGTGGGATTACGTCACTGCTTGTACGGGAATTTTATATCGTCACGTTCTGTAAAATATTATTTATGGATGGACTCGAAAAGGGTTTGTTTGTCGGTTGAAAATTCTGTGTCGTTTGTAATAATAACGTTGGGTGATTCACGCCGATGAGTGGAAAGGCTCATTCGATGGGATAATTAATTGTGATGACCGCAACTATCTGATCAATTAAAACGATCCATTAATGAATAAAAGCTCGGATGACGGATTATCGAATTTCGAAAAGGAACGTCGTCCATGATGAAGTTTTCAAAATATTCGAAGATGAATTATTCAACATTTTTCTCGCGTTCAGGTGCGACTCGACCGCACCGCATTTCAAATCGGCCAACATGCAAAACGACTCGCATTCCTCTGCATCAGTCGAAGAAAAAAACTGTTATAGAGGAATTCACAGGAACGAAGAACAAAGTTTACCAAAATCTTCGAGTTTCATGCAGTCGATGTGCACATTCTGACGCAGAGTTGAACGTCCTCGCTTCATTGATGAATGGACAAATAGTAAAATGATTATTAAAAACATCACCAAGACTGTGAGCGTCGTCAAAGTGTCTGGTTTCTATTTCAGCCAGAGGCGATCCAAGAACAGGTGTCTGATCCTAGAATGCAAATGATGAAAGTGCGCTTATGACATGCACATGCCTTTCGCTATTCCTGCTCGCTAGTATAGGCTAGGAGGATTCGAAAATCGAACGTAAACATTGGAAATGGAAATGGAAGAGTGCGTGATGGTATTCGGACCATTGATGAACACATTATCGTAATCAGAGGTGTTTGCATGGTGAAATTCGGTGTCAATTCGGGTCAAGGGACTCAATTATCATATGCGCGTACGCCGGTCGTAAACAACTCATTTTTGGGTACCTAGTAAAAGTTTGTTTCTCGTATCGTACAAGTCTTTTCTAAATTCTGCCGCCGTTCTGTGCGAAGAAGGATGCGTGACTTTATGATGCATTGCCGAGGCGGAGTCGGTGCATTTATGTACAAACACTTCGATGTTATCTGCAGTTTGTTGAAATATGTATATACACACGTACTCACTTTTATCAGAAAAAGTCGTCTTCTCCTCCCGTTTTCCCCATCGTAGAGCCTGAAGACAAAAGCTCCTTTTTTCTCATGCGACGATTTATCGCCGTAAAGAAATAAAATCGTAATTATTTATGATCGCAGTCATCGGAGTAGCAGTGATTTAATTAACTCATAACAATTAAGATTAACTCGGTTTCTTTATATGGAAACATGCAGATAAATGCAGTTCGTTTAAGGAATTGCACATGCAAGGCCAAACCGACTTTTCTGTTCAATTATTATTTTAAAGATAAAACGTTCCACTGGCCTGTCATTAGCTGCATGACTTCACAGGTGAGGCCCGGATTATTTATCGTAGAAGAATCCCCGCGCTAAATTTTCCAGAGCTTTTAAGATAATTAATTTCGTGATAAATAGGGTCAACTCTTTACCATTAGTCTTAATCCTTTTCCATAATCTGCTTATGAAAAGGCTCCCCTAGGCCACAGACCAAACAATAAACAACCAAAGTTATGGACGGTGGAGATGTGTTCTAAAAAATGTGGTTGGACTGTGTCAATATACGAAAGAATGGGAAAGGGTCTTATTAATATTTAAATCTTCTTAAAAATTCAAAGTCGGCATTCCTCCCTCCAGCGGCAGTTATTAATTTTACTTTTAACGGCCTCCGACCACCGAAATGGCTGCCGAAAAGCGCTATTACGATCTTTCGGTCGAACGGAGAAGGCCCATGGGGTGGAATTAGTTCTGCTTGAGAACCATTAATTTTAATAATTCGAAATTGTATTCTCGAGATTTCTCTGATACGTTTCTGTATAGTAGCAGGGTACAGCCGTGCCGAAAAGAAAATAGATTTTTCTTACTTCTCCTTTGGTTAGCAGTGATGTTGTAAATCTCAAGACATGACTGTAATTACGGTTCTCGGATGGCGCAAACAATTTTATAGTCGGCAGCAATTCGATGCCTGTAATAATAGCCGTTGTTGACCATGATGACGGTACTGTACTGTACAGATGAAGAAACTTGACCAGAAGCCGAGTTGCGCGTTATTGCTGTTTACCAACGGACACTCTCAAAGAGTTTGATTTTCCGGGTTAGACCAACAAATATTTAAACTTTCCTAATGTGTACACGTAAACACTCGTAAATCTCGTATTTCGACTCGAAAAGAAAAGAGGAATTTAACGAAATTAATAAAAGCGTCTGGTAGACGGGAAAGAGGGAGCATAAAGGGAGATCTGTTTTCGCAATTTCTGCAAACTGACGTGCTCGTCTGAGAATTTAAAGACGCGGATCCCCGGATTTCTGTTCAACTTTAAATTAAAACCTCTTCACCGCCGCCGATGTTGCTAAGTACTTTCCTTCATAATACTTGCGAGTTGACATTGACGAACGTCTTATCTCTCCGTAAACACCCAGGCATCACACAAAACAAACCCGGGTGGTATTTCAAGAAGCATCAAAGTTCAAACAACCATCGCATTCCCATAATAGACTTCACTTTTGATTTTTTTTCCAAGTGGGATCGAAATCGACTAGCTGGAATAGAAATGGGAGAAAATTCATGATTGTGTATTGTATTCAACTACGTGGCTGAATTATATCTTCTTCTTTCTTGGGTGCTACGCCTATGTAGACGGTGTACTCAGATAGAGTTTCTCGAAGGAATGCGTTAGGTTATTCGCATTATTATTGCACCACATCGGGTTACTTGTTAACCGTGCTAAAAGCTGACTTTGACCACCAATCCATTCGACCCCACAAGCATTTGGTGGAAATAACAAGATAAAACGGCCAGGTTTTCCAAGGTTAATCAAAGGCAATAACTTATGCCTATTTTTTAAACAATAAAGACATCATGTGTATAAAGTCTACTGCTTGCGATATTACAAGCGGGCCAAATATTTATCTTTGCCGAATAAAATCTCACGGTCGAGAATTCGAAATTGTAATTTTTATAACATGATTTAGTCTGCGATCGAATTCTATAAACATCAACCCGAAAAAACCCTCCATGCTCCGGTGCTTGAGAAGATGAGAGAATATTATTTTTAACACTTTGCTTCGCGGTCTAGTTCACCGATTGCCATCGACGGCAAGAATCCATAATAGTGTGAACACGACGAAAATAGCTAGGCCGCCCATCTAATATTATAACGGCGAAACTCATAATGAAGAAGAAAAAGGGATAATGGAGGAAACCCAATTTCGTTCACCTGTGCAGGTCACCTTCAGATGACAGTCTCTAGAGCATTGGTAATGTTCAATTTCCCCCAACTTGATGGATAAAAATGCGCCGAAAAAGATCGGTATCAACAGAGGAATTTGATTATTGGATCGCTTCCAAAATAAATACGAGCTAATTCCCGATGGGTGTGTCCCCCTAATGAATAAAACATAACGGTCTAAAATAAAGTCCGACCGAAATAAGAATGAGCCGCATAGATATTAAGAAAATGTGGAGCACGTTCCGTCTCGGTCACCAATTTTTTGCATCGTTGGAACCGGAACGATAACTATTTGATAACTTCGCAATCAATTAAACTTTGTGTGCATAATTGATTAAATTTAATTGGTGTTAATTAATAAAAATTCAATACGCGATGCATATGGAAGTTGTAAAATGTATTTTTGTACTTTCTGTGCCGCCAAAGCACTAAAATCTTTGCATTCACCGGCGTGGCGATCCATATCTCGGATAATTAAAAGCGTTTTATAGGCGGAAAAACATAAACATTACGTGAAATCCCACACGGATATCTTGTACTGTAGAATAAAAATGCATAAATTATTTACTCAACGGGTATTTTTATAACTTTATTATATTTATTATCAGAAGACGACTAAGAATAATTGAAAAACGAAAGTCTAAAGTTCCGGATGAAATGGAAAGTGCACCTGGGGTAATATTTGTCTTCCATAAGTTAAGGTCTTAATGAAGTGGATCCCGATACTCGATATCTAAAGAGGCGAGACAATTTCCGAGATAGACTAATTGAACTTTTGAAATCTTTTTAAAAGCTTTTCTCCTACTTCATAACATCGGGTATAATAAATCGATATTTGCTGTTAATGAACGTTTTAAAATATAAACATCCGTTTTTGGTTACGTCAAACATCCTCTAAAAATTATTGAAACGGTTATTATTTATAGACGCTTTACGGTTTATTTCAATGGAAACCTGCCATAACAGCTGGGTACTTTCAAACAAACCGAATCTACATACATGTAAGTGGTTTGCTAAAATAATACTGCATTCTAAACATTACAGTATTGTTACTGAAACTGGATTTTTGTGAGTTTTTTTCAGCTTTTTATTGTCTTTGCGAGGGATTGGTGATAATTCGTTTCTTTTGCAGTTTCCTTCTTCCTACCCTCTAGAAAAGTGTTACACGTGGCGAGAATGCAAACAAGTCTAAGTAAACAGGGCGATCAATATATCGAAAGACATCAGGGCCGATCCCTGGGCCTTCATGTGCCAGCGATCGTCAGTTTCAACGCGAAGAGTGTTCCTCAAAAGCTGTTAGACTAATGCAGATCGATCGATTTTCTTATTAACGACCTCAAATACACATACACACCCAGTGACGTCACCCTCTTTGCCCCAGTTCGTTCTAACAGGACGATGGGGGCACCCAATTGTAATTTATTTGACTGGCTTCCAACAGACCATCATCGAGACCGAGAACGAACGAAAGGACAAAGAACCGTGTGCGAAAAACACTCGAATGATTGAAACTCGCAAACAATTACTTCTTGCCTCGGATTAGGGAGGGCGATTTGTCATAAGGGCTAGTCCTTCACATGGCATCGAGAAATGAAGAGTCGTGAGTCGTGACTGATGTATAGTAGATTTCGGAATTAAACTGAAGATTATCTGGAATTTTTCGAATTAGTCCGCATATGCATTTTGATGGACCCGTATACCTCCCGTTTATAGAGACGGCGGGTAACAACACAATTAAGCTCTAATTTATTTTAATTTTATTCGTGAGAAGTCGTCACCGACTTTTTTCGTCACTGTACGCGCACACTTTTAGCGCCTTTTGTGTGACGAAGCGAAAATTGAATTGCAAATTCGTGCGAAATTTGAATACTTTAGAAATTATTGTAACGAGTTCGCACTCCAAGGCGAGTCTTATTGGCTGCGGGCCAGGACAATTTTCGGACGCGACGACCTCCAAAAGCGACGAATTCACACTAAATTTAATTCCGACCGTAATTGTACGGCTTCTTTTATGGGATGCCGTCTGGATCTACAAGTTAAATCGACCGAGGAGCGATTTCCTCCCCGTTCAATTATGCATAAGACGAGAGATGGGAAAATTTGGTGTTTGGTGGTGTAAACAAGTTCACGGATATTGCAAGTGGCTTGGGCTGATTGACACGAAATTCACCATTGCATAATCGTTCGTAAATAACCCGTTTATAAATAAACCGCCTGTTTTGATAACGTGCACAGAGCGACCATCGTGAGTTATAAAAGCTCGACGAGACTTCCTAGATGATAAAAGTGCATCTTGAAGTAAATATGGAGATAACGCTTCTATGTAATAAGTACTTCAAAGCCATTCGAAAATAGTTTTATCAGTCATATTTTTGTACCATATACATACAGGTACCCCACAATATTCTGGGATTGAGGAAACTGCCGGAGGCTGGGCAAATAGAGCCCAAATGCTCAAAGGAGCTGAAATTTGATAAAGGAAGTCGAGCATTAGAGGTGTTTCTTATTTGTTCCTAGTTTCCCGGTTTCCTCTACTCGTGTATTTCTTCGGTAATCATCCAATGCACAATACACAATGAGATCCGAATTAGTATTTACAATCGTTATTACGCCTTCACTTTACATACACATTATGTGGGTACGTGCTCATCTAATCCTGATGGGTATAGTTATGGAATTCTCGGTGTTGTACCCACAATGGACCCGTGACGTAAAATCTTGTGAAATACGAGTCATAAGTGGGATTATGATGTGTGTTAGCGTCTGAACCACGTCCTTAAAAATTAATTACAGGGGCAAATATTGAACACAGTGAGTAATGTAATTGTATTCTATTTCTCGATTATACACTATGTTTGCTTATTTTGTAATGTGAAATGAAATGACGCCAACAACTAAATTTAACTCTTGGGACATTTCCCACTTATTCCCAACAGCATTAAACTGTTATAGTCTCATTTTCCATGTTGCCCAGACCAACCCTGTTGACATAGGATAATAACAAGATTCAACACTTTTTACTCAAAACACAAGTGTTAGGTCAGGTGATAAAGTCAGAAATTTTCGAAAAATATCTAGATAATAACTTATAACTCAAGTTATGGATAAACCAATGCAAAATGCGATACAATATATTGTAATATAAACAGGGAATTCTGTGGTAGGGTACCAAGGATTTGGGAGTTGCGTAAAACGTAAATTAGATTAATTTACGATTGCTTACGATTGCTCCAACCTCAACGTAAACGAAAGTAAAACGCGTTTCTGTGGGTAGAAATATCTTGAGAATTTCAGTAATGATCCGAACTAACCGAAGGAGTTTGTAGGAGGTAGGCGCGCTCTAAGAGTAGGTAGAACGGTAACGAAGTCATTCACTAAAATCATCAATCAAAAAGTTTCCGAAAGTCTAAAATAATTCTTGTATTTACGAATTTTCACTCACTCCCGAGCTAGGATAATTCGGTCGAGCTTTTGGGAAGCTTTTAATAAGAGCGCTCTCATTTTTATTTATTCATACGCAACTCATTTCCTGGGAAGATTATCTCTACTATATTTTTAAATCAACTTCTTGAAATAATTCGATTGATTCTTACCGATATAAAGCAGGGTGAAGAATATTGGTAGAAATTTCATCTTCAGCATCTTGAATAAATCCAACTGGTGCGAATCACTTAAATGTTATTTTTCTAGTATAAAATTAGAGAAAAGTTCGTTTTTCTATCTGGGAAATTACAGTAGATGCCGGCACTTCACGTCGCGTTTCGACTTCGACTTTACTCCATGGACGTGTAACACACCACATACGAAACGAAGTAGCGGTTCTCTTCTTCCACAGTTCCACCAGACCTCGGCATTCGCGGGACAAAAGCTGAATGTATTTTTAAAAGGGACGCTTGCGCTGTTCGATCCCTCGAAGCCCAGGATAAGAGCGGACTTTATCGGACTGGAGCTTCCGATTAATTTGGAGTTTCCGTAGATTAACCGTGAATTCAATTCTCCATTTCGAAATTCCAATTAGCGATTCTTTGGATTCAAAGCTCGAAATCAATCTCGGAGTCGAATTTATCATTCATTCAACCCATAATCAATAATTGAGCCACAATTTTCCAAAAAAGCTTTGGGATCAGGATCGATTTCCAGAGGTTCAAGTTGGAAATAAATTAGACAATTTGCAAAATAAAAATTGCGACCTTCTGAATGTGGTAAACGGATATTTTTCAAGGAACTAAATGACCGCCACATTCCCTGACTAATCAAACTTATCGTTATCACAAAAACAGCATAGAATACCAAGTAAATTCACTTGACTCACGAAGTAACATAGAAGACGCTAGTTAGTAATAATAGACGCAAAGATACATATTTTAATTTTTAGTCATCGCAGCGAATAAATTTGCTCGCTTTTGCAAATTTTACAAATTAGCAAGTCCGTTGACTTTTTTTCGCACTTCCTGCCTATCGAATATAACGTAAAGTATTCAGAAATCTAGAAATTGTTTGGGTTAACAAATCAGATATAGGGGAAGAAACACCGGTCGAATTTTTAATGAAAATAGCAGCTAGATTAGATTAGATCTCTTCGTTGTTAGTCGTGGGACTTCGTCGAGTTCCTTTCCGATTTAACGAAAATTGAATTCGACTAGTAATTGGAGTAGACTGAAATAAATGGGACTCATATGTGTGAGCTTTCATTCTTCTGGGAACTTCCCGGAGTAGTAAAAATTGCAAACCGCATCGTCTGCAAACCATTAATTCACACTGCCTGGTGATTCATAACCAGAACTTCACTTCATGCGGTGTGTTACAAAAGGAATTCCGCTATATGTTATATGAAGTGCAATAATGTTTGGTCGACGTTACCTGCATGTAATAGTTTATTTTCGTACCCGTGATGCCTCATTATAATGTACCAACCCCGTTTCCGTTTTTTGCGACTCGATTGCGATTGCTCAATCCATCAAAATGTCGTCTGGAGATTTCGAAAAAAGATGCTGATTCAGATTTGCGGTCGAAATATGCGGATTGAATCGATTGCAACACTCTTATTTAGTAAACAAGTTATTCGGCGAGGCCGATTCTACGTAGAAAACGATTCTTATCAATCTTGCGGTTAATTTTTATTGATTAAGTGGTTTGCACATCGCTCTTATCGGTATGAATAATACTGTTCGTTGATGTTTCTTCGATTTTTTCTTCGTAATACTCGCAGTCATTGTGTTGTAATGATATAATGATAGTGGTGATGATTATATTGATTTGCTGTACTTAGAAATACTGACCTATATAATCACGAAGACTTTGCGCCTATTGTTTGAACTAGGATTTGATTAATTATTTGTTTCTTTCATGATCTAAATTTAGATTGAATAAGACATAAAGTATACATCGAGGAGCCAAAGTTTCCAGTTATGAGATGAATAATTTTGGATACCATTCTGATGAATATCTACTACTTGTTTAGTGGTTCTAAACTCTAGTATTGTTGTATGAGAAAATAGGGAAGCTATTTTCGTTAAGGTAGGAAAATTCTCAAGCTGCAATAATAAGTTAGTTAATGCTATCATTATGGATGAGTCATCAGTACTTGACTGAAATGAACAATTTTGGCAAACACTTTGCATTTCAAAACGGTTAATTTGCGGTCATTACCAGTCTGTTAACATGCGAATTATCAAATCAAGATTTATATCATGCACGCTTATGATATCATACCCCTCGATCGAAATTCAAGAGGAGTGTGCGGAAGCAGTAATGTAATCGACAACATATGGACATTTTACTAATCGTAAGTCAGAAATAATTCGAATGTAATGGCACGGACTTGAAAATGTCTCTGACGTCAAGGGAATTAAATCCTGCAAAAGTCGCTTTCAGCGACGCATCCACCAAAATTAAACCTGGATGCCAATCCTGAAAGCAATTTTAAAATAGAGTAGATCTTAACACTTTTCTAAATATATTGATATTTCATATGCTTATCTAGTTGTAAATTCAGTATCTACGCTCTCTATAATAACGAAATAAAAATAAGTAGATGATGCTCTATTTTCCCTCTTCTGCTAGATCTTGATGAGTAAAGAGAGGAGCAGAAAGCTGAGATATTCCGTGTACAAAAAGACCCTCCCGACCCAAAAAGTGGAATATCTCTGAAAGGGATGATAAAAGCAAACTTCTAGAACTTGAAACTCGACCACGTCTATGTATTCTACCTAAGTAGTTAAAAGAGCAAAGAGCAGCTGTGTCTATGTTAAGGTCGGTCAGTAACCACCCCGGAGAAAACAAAGGTCTTTTAGCGCGCACACGGCAGATTTTTACCTGTGCGCTCAAAACGAACCCTTGAAATTCCTTTCAAATTAGACTTCCCTTCATGTTTCAATGCCATATTTCTATTTCAGTAACCAATAGCTGTAAAGAGGAAGGCGGAGGTAGGAAAGTGAAAAAGTGGGCAAATCCAGCTGGGGGGTGTTTCTCGTGCTCGGACAAATTCAAAGTCGCTTCTCTTTGAACTCGCCTTTGCGGACATCCTCGCAAATCGTGACCACAATAGAGGAAATCTTCTGAATGGGTGAATAAAACACGACTCGGCCGGATTCCTGGATCTTGGCGACTTTGTTACTGACATAAAAGATTCCTTCAGATCGTTTCTGGAAAGATAAGAGCTTTAACACGACGGTGATGTTGTTTATTTAGGAAAAAAGCCGGAACAAACAGTCTCGACTGCAACTGTATCGCACTTGGAATACGTCAACCCTAAAATTACTCTCCTATCCTAATTTATTTAAATTGAGTATTAAGCGCCCCTTTTATTTCGGCCGCGTCACACAAATTTCACCGATACCATCAGATAGGGGATAATGGGTGACTCTAATAAAGCTCTCTCGGATTGGAAACGAAAACCATACGAGGCAGCTGATGCTACTTCGACTAATAACTGTTGAGGAAAAAACCGTCGTCGAAATTAATTATCTCCACCGTGTCGGTGAACACAATAGGTCTTAATTCGAGCCCATGATCCTGGATAACGTCGGATCATTAATCTGTTTGTTTGGTTTCGTAATACTTAATAATAAGCAGCGCAGAGGGTAATAATTACGATTACGCACATCCAGCAGAATGGGCCGATGACGGAGTAATTGCCGTAATGCGATTTATGCACGCGCACCCGTTTATCGATTGATCGAATAAATTACAAAGTACAGAGAGGAGAGGATGTGCGAGCTTTTAAAGCCTATTTATGACTCATTTTCGAGAGAAGAGTAAAGAGGCCGTTTATAATCAATCAGCGCACTCATTGCCGATTCGAATTAATCGGGGCGAGACTTTATTAACGCACTCAAGTGCCACTCCACTTATTAACTACAAATTAATAAATGTAAGCAGGACGCCTCTTTATTACATACAGGAAATAATGGATCCTTTGATGGACCATAAGCAAAATCATAAAATTTAATTAAATCTAGGATAGCGCCAAATCGTTTCAAAGTAGGCAACCAACTATACATATAACTGTATAATTAGTCACCTATCTATTCTTAGTGTTTAAGATTTCTTTTGTGAACCCCCCAAATAAAAATCTGGGCGCACCATTTTATCAAATTAAATCTAAAATCTTCCTCATGTGGCCTATTTCATAGATTCGTACTAAAATGGTTGATATAAAAATGTCAAGTGGGGTTTACTGTCCCAGATTTGATATTGCCCATATTTACATTTCCATTGTGCCTTTATTAGGCGGTAATTGAATAAACCGGCTCTCATTCATCTCTTATTTGATCAATTCGGCCAGCGACACTCACGTATCTCAAGTTATTAGGTACTTACACATCGAGTATTATTTGAGAGACGACTCTATTTTCATACCTATTTGCCGAATGGAGAATGGTAAACGCCCGTGGGCTGTATTAGAGTCATAGTCATAAATAAGAGCACACAAGGCACAAGGCCACCTAATTGTACGTCGATTTTTTCCTCTTGGACGCTAATTAACAATTACAGAATTGGATTAATAAGCGGCCACTCCCAATAGTTCCAATTGGTTATCATCCACCGTCATCTCTATTTCCAGCTCTTGAGGAAAAATTGCTCGCATTCTTGGGTTAATTAAGAATCAGGCGTGTGCTGTTTTCAATTACGCCTACGATTTCAGATTTCTGCACCTGTTCCTTTCCAGACTCAACAGTAATTCTCTTATTTTCTAAAACTGTCGTAATCCTTCGTGCCATAGGTCAATCTGGTCAATTGTGGTCCAGACTCGGTAGAAATCTGGGCGTACTACACCATTTGATAATAGCTACTCCATGGCCTGTGTGAGGCTTTTAATCTAATAATCCCAATAACAAGACGCTAATTGAAGACGGAGTCAGTTTGAAATGGCCCTCTGCCCCTGGGTAATTGTGCTCTCTTTCCATACACGCATCTGCCGTAATCGCTTTTGTCGCTCTATTATTTGTCCACTCTTGTGCGTGCATAGTTCCTCTTTTTCCACACCTAATACCTGATTAAAAATAGCCAAATAAATCGCACAAGAGACAATAAGAGAGAGTCATGATTCGTATTAATTTATTCCTATTTATATCGTTAGTGATTAGTTCCTGTTATTATCTGATCCAGTGCGAGGTAATAAATGACTTTATAAGTGTGCCGACAACTGTTAAAGCCCAGGAGAATAATACGGTTTTGCTACCCTGTTATCTAAATACCGCCTCAAATGGTAAGACTTGTTTGGTTTATCGAAATCGTGGATTTTCAATAAAATTTGTAGAAGGGTCTTTCGCTTTGGCCATCAGATGGTACAAAAACGACGACATTATCATAGACACAGGAAACGAGACGAGTTTTCTACCGGAAAGGCACATGCTTTGGGAAAACGGCTCTTTGGAAATTTTCCAAGTCAAACCAGTTGATACGGGGATTTACGTTTGCGAAATTGTCAGACCCGATCCGTGGTCCACGATCAGACAAAGACACGCAATCGAAGTTCTTCGTACGTTTTAAAAACCAAATGATTCACAAAGATAATTGTAATTTTCTCAGACCCCCCGACTGTGGAACCGTTTCCTTTCAACGGTTTCCTGCAGGTGAAATTAGGCGAAGAAGTTAGAATGTCCTGTAAAGGCACCGGAGTCCCTTATCCCATAATCACTTGGTCTTTCAAAGGAGACGAGTTACAGCTTTTGAATCACAGAGAACTTTTGAAATTCACAGCTTCCGATCGGCACATGGCAGGACTATACGAATGCTCCGCCGCTAATGGCGTGGGAGAACCGGCAAAAGCCCAAATCGATCTCAACATAATCTGTGAGTCCCAGTATGAAGTGGTGTGTTAATTTCGATTGGTAATCGTTCATTTAGACCCTCCAGAGTTGATGACCTCTCGATCCTGGATACACAGCGCGCCGGGTCATCGAGTGCAACTAGAATGCAAGATTTCGGCCGATCCGCAGGCCACGGTCACGTGGACCAAGGGCGAAATCCCCATCCCTTTGGACAACAGGGTGGTCTCTTTGATAGACGGAGACCGGTACACTTTGTTGATAAGAAACGTGCAAAGGAGCGATTTCGGGATTTACACGTGCAAGGCGATAAACGAATTAGGACAAGGCGATCTTCAAATACAATTGTCGGGTGTCCCGAATCCGGGAGTCTTCAAAAATACCGATGAGAAGAACACTAATGCTAAAAACGCCTACACTCTGATATGGGAAGTGGACAGTTACACCCCTATAATCGAGTACAACCTCTTGTTTCAACCATATCGGACTAGGACCAGGCTGAATAAACCGGATTGGACCAAATTGACCATACCGACTGAACATAGTTCGGGGCCTGTCTACTCGAAATCTTACACCTTGAGGGGGCTCAAAGAGAAGACCATTTATGAAGTCATGCTGCTTTCGAGAAATCGGTACGGGTGGTCTAAGCCGTCGCCGATTTTGCGGTTTGCTACTGCTGGAGCAGGTCAGTTTTGCTTCTACTATGTGCAAGAAAAACTGGTTGAATTTTATGATTCCAGAGTTGAAGTTCAACAACATATCGCAGTATCCATCAGGGAACCCACAGGATAACGAAATCATTCCACTGGACTTGAGCAGCTCAAAAAGCTCAAAAAATGTCAGCCACTGTATGATCTTTGTAATTATACTAATTTCGAATAAATTCATCAATTTGTAACAAAGTAGAGATTTTTATTGTACATAATTCATGTAGAGGGTGCAAATTTTCAAATACAGATCAAAATCACGATATCTCCGGAACGACGTCCGGAATATTAGCCTTGATGTAAGTCGGGGGTGAAGAAGAAGAAGAAGCGTACACATTTCCTTTCTCTATCAATTTTTTACCCCAATTACACATGGCAAAATTGCATAAAAACTGTACCAGACTGTTCACAAACCCCGAACACACGTAAATCCCCCCGATTATCGAACACAATCGAGCTAAAAACATCCCCAAATGGTCGCGCTCTTGTCGTACAGTCACCTTCAAGGCAGACATGTCGTATTTGAAGAAAATCCCGGGCATTCCATGGCTGCCCTTATCGTGGTCAATGGGCCGACCTAACTCTTTGACGCTATACTGAAAGGTGTTGACCGAAGTCAGGAAAGTCTTGACGTTTGTAGGCACGACCTCTATGAAGTAATTGAAGAGAGCCATCCCGTTGGTGGTTACGAGTTCATCCCCTTCCAGGGGGTGGATGATGCCAGGGCTCGAGTCGCCGAAACTGAACCGGTTTATCCTATGCGAGAAGTTGTAGTCGCGTTCGGTCATGAAAGCACTTATGTGGATGTGGCCCCGGGGGAGGTTCAGACTTTTGCCGGCAGTTATGTGGAAATTTCCAGACACTTTATTGAGGACCAGCGAGCCGTGGATTCTGCAAGCATCGTAGGGACGATCCGGGTTGGAGCTTCTGGCCGGGAGGTCGCCGAAAGAGCTCGAGAAGCTGCTCTTCCACAGGAGGTCCTTCACCGAATGGTACTCTTCCCGTAAGTACGAGTTGAAGTGTCTCTTGTTGTCGAAATGCAATCTCTGGTTCGGGGCTAGTTCGAACCAAGTGTCTTCTTCCTCCAATGAACCGAATTTGTGCGCATTTTGATTGGTCGAATCCAAAATATCCGCTCCGAGATCTTGAATTCATAATTATTAACACTTTGACCGGTTTTTAGTTTCAGGAGACTTACTCGAACAGGGCATCGCCACTGTGAGGTCGACATTGATCTTGAGCTTCTCCTCGAAGTCTGTGTCTGGTGAAAACTTGAAAACGAATTTGCTATCTAAATAGTAGGAGATTTCCGAGTACACTAGCCAAATTATTATCAGGAAACTCAATATGGAAACTGAAACGTGATTTATAGCTTGAGGACGTAACGAGTGTTATGGAGACTTACAAGTTCCTCCGACTGATGATGTTTCTTTATAAGTTTCTTCGATTTTAGGGAAAATATCCAACTTTTTCACCTTACTGAATTTGGAGCCTCGGTAGCGAAGCATAGTTAATTTCTCTGATTCCATGATTTAATGATTAATTCTTCAGTTACTTTGTTAGTTTATTTTAAATTTGTATAGCGTAAAACATTATTATTTCGTTTAAAAAGCTGGAAAGTGAAAAACTATTGACGTGTTGTTGACACGGTGACAGTTACTCTAACCTAAAATTGTGACAGGACAGATGTGACATGATGTGACAGATAAACAAACGAATATCAATAAGCAGTGGCGGCACGTGAAATGTACAAAAGGCAAGAAAAAAATCAATAATCCTTTCATGGTTTAATTTATTAATTTCAAGTTCGAATACACACAAAAATTCGTTCATGATCATGATGGCTTTGCAGATACATATCATGGTAGAGAGCTATTTTTCTAAGAGGTGAAGTGAATTTATGCAGGTCCAAGTTTTCGGTATTCCACCAAAATAACAAGACACAAAGGGTGCAAACGATCCAAATGTGCAAAATTTTGGTTTTGGCACATTCTCCCTGTTGGGGCGGATAGAGGACTACGCATACACCTCTTAGAAAACACGCTCAAGAAGCAAGGCACATTAAAAGCCAAGCTTATAATCACTTGAAACAACAATAATTGAAAATAACTGAAAAAAATTAACAATGAATTTAGTGACCGCTTCTCCGGTTTTAAAACAAATATTTGTAAAAAAATATGAAGCTGATTTGTTGAAAGCCATTTTTTGAGATTCAAATGAAAGAAAGCAAGTAATTTTCAAAATAAAGTGGATATGGCTATCAATTTTTGGTTTCAATTATTATCAGCGGCAGTCAAAGCCATCACAGTGAAATTAACGTCTTCTGCATTCCGCTCTATGAACTTTTTACAGACTTTGGCCGCATCCTGAAAAGAAAACCATCAACATCATTTTGAGATCAACTTGTATTTTCATGTTACCTCTAGAAAAGAGTCATTAGTGGTTGGTCCATGATTAATAGGAAATTCTTTACGACCATCTAGTTCAAAGAGGAAACCCCCCTTCTCAACTAAAGCTACAAAATGATGGTTGACTTGTTCATTAGGATTCACTTCAGTTTGCCCTTCCATTGCAAGCTCTTGATGAGCTGCAATCAGTTTATAAGCAGGCGAATTTGGATTCTGTTTCAATAGTTCTCCTCTAGCCTCAGGAGTGAGGGGCCAAGCATTGTCCAGGATCTCCTTGAATGGTCCTTCAACAAGTCCAAGTCTATAAAAATAATTTTAGCCAGTTGTAAGGAATATAATGATATCAATAGTACTAACTTATCAGCATTGTTGGCGACACTGTGAATCAGAGCGATGGTACCGCAGGCATTTGATACATATTGTTTCATGTAAAACAGTTCAGGAACGAGAACCTGGCCTTTGTCCTTGAGAGAAGTGCATTCTTGTTCTGCATGCTTATAAAACTGAACGGATATATGAAAGATTAATTGGTATTAGTCATTGATGAGATTAATTGACAAACCTCTTCGCTGCATGGAAATAATAGAATTAAAGCCACACAAGGACGAGGCACCCAAGCTAAGGCATCTCCATCTAAACCGTAGACATCAACCAAATTCCATTTATCTGGTACTCCGATCAAATGAAGAAACTACAATTTGTTGAGTTTTTGTTTAAATACTTGCGAGCAATTCGCTTTTTATCGACCTTACCTTGTTCATGACCTGCAAAATTAATAATAAAACAGATGTAAATTATAAATGTGAAGGCTTTGTATTACTCATTGAGAAACTTACATCTGGATTTGATTCCAACGGGAGCAGGGCCATTTTCAAGCTATTTTCACCAGGAAATTCGCAAATTACAGTAAAAGCCGGCTTTTCTACAAATCACCAATCACCGAAAATTTTTGACAGACAATATGTCAACAAACTGTCCAGGAGCTTACGACTAACGCCATCTCGTGAATAAGCAATCAAAGCAACCTGCAATACCGGTACTTGTGATACGTACCGATACGTGTAATACCTGTTTTACCAAAGATCTTCGTGCTTTGTGTTTTACCGACTCGTAGGTAAGTTGAACATTTTTATTAAATTTTAAACGTACAAAATTAAAAACTCATTGAGTATCACAAAGTAGTGCAACTCCTCTCAATACCCAATGTTCCGGTGGCTTGACTGTTTGTAAATAAAGTGATGTGATGTAGTTCAAGTCAGTTCTCCGAATCTTCTTGTAAACTGGACACTAATTTGAAGATGAAGAAAAATTAGAGAGCGATAACTCGAAAGATCGGTAAGTACTTACAATATACAGCATTGCGCTTTTAGGTTCCGCTGAATAAATTGCAAAAATGTGCACCACTGGGATCAGAGTGTACAAAACTTTATTTATGGATTCGCTCAGTCTGCCATTTCTTCTATCCCAACCGGCCCCGTCGAGGAACAAACCATAGACTAACACCCCTTCCTAGAAATTTAATAAATTTTTAAAAATCTACCCTACGGTGTATTATGTATATTGGCTTACAGCTGGGGGCGCGTTGACTTCTTCTCTGGTATTCTTCGTAACAGTATTCTGCAACGTGACCTGATCCAAGGCCCAACCTTTATGAGCCCTAGCCACTTCCTGTTTCATGGCCGTCAAAAAACCCTGAGGATTGAAAAACCCCGCCATCCAAAACGCCGGAGGTCTACCGGTGAAACACCAATCCCTAAACTGACTGTTCCTCTCCAAAAGCTCCGTAAACCAAAAACCCAAAGTGTTGGCAGACCAACTCCCCCTTTGCCACACGTGAGGCACCTTCGCATCGTAAATCGAATCCAAGGCGTCCCGCAGAGACTCGTTCATTATTATGATACCCTCGATCGCCAACAGCAAATCTCTCAGAGTGTTCCTCACCACCGTGATCACTTTCTGCATTCGGTCGATCTCCTGACGCAGGAAAATGTTCAGAGGATTCAAATGGTTCATGATCCTCAGCCGCTCTTTCACTTCATACGGGTCGTAATTGGCAGGCAGCTTACTCAGCATGTCTTGGGCCTGTCTTGTGACTGCCGATTCGCGAGATTCGCCTCCTCCACCCGAGGATTCTTTCGGCTGAATCGCCAACATCCTGTCGAACATTGCAATGGTAGTGTTCGTCTGGAACGTGATGTCTGCATTGGAATGAAGACCGTACGCCTGAGGAGGGTCGATATTTGCAAACGTGTCTATACAAGTCACGTATTCTGACACGTTTTTGAACTTGTGAATCTTGTATCCCTTATAGAAGATAAAGTCCTCGTTGAACATGTTATCGTTGAACCACACTTTACAAAACGTGTTCAAGAGTCTCTTGTCGAAATTGTCAGTCACCCTACCGCCGTAATGGACTTCACCCAACATGTAACGTACGGTCGGCCAGCTCACTCCTCTTTTCGGATCTAAATCGTCCAAATGGTTTTGCGTGAAGAGAACACTCGCCAGCCAATCGGCCGAATTGAATTCGTACGGAATGTTCCAACCCAGAGGACCGAATTTGCGCCTTTCTTGAACCACGGTGTGCAAGAAAGAAATACCGTAAACCATCGGGATGTATTGCCATGCGTCAGAATAATCCAGCAAATCTTGATTCATCGAGGTATAAGTCCTTTGAAGGCCTGCCCTGACTCCTGATGGAGCCTCGTTCGTGAATTTGATACACAATTGCAGTAAACTTATGGGGAAATCGTCGTGGACTTCTGTCGTGATCCACAAACGAAAGTCTGGGTGAAAACCGCTTCCTGCTTTTTCCAATTCGAGGAATAGAGAGAGCACCTCGTGCATGTAAGCCAAAGACAAATGGCAGTTTTGCAATAGAGCCCAAAACCCCTAAAAAACACAAATTCTAATTTTTTATACATTGGTTGATTATAATCACATACTTCTGCCATTGCTTGGGTTAGAAGCTTCCTCGCATGAACTTCCTGTCCTTGTCCCATCGAAATGGATTTGACTTTAGTCTCAAGCCTTTTGGCCAATTGCTCAATATAAGGAGTCGGATCTGATCCGATACTCAAGAAACATATCAAAGGTGTCAAGGGTCTAGATTCGTAGAACAAAGTTTCGAGATTCAGAATGACAGCCTCTGCAAATTTCTGGCCCAAAGAGTTCGCAATGTATTTACGACTTTGTGTCACGGTCCTGTCCGGACACCAGGCCCTTATGATTAGCAATTTCCTGAAGGTATCCAAACCGTTGTAACCGTCTGGAATGACCGCTTCTTCGGGTGCGTCCTTGTCGAACCAAGATTTCCACACTCGATCATTGGCGGTGACCTGTTGGACGATGTACTGAAAGTGCCGCAATTTCGACAGTTCCACCAGATTGAGCCACGTCAAATCGGTGATCCATCTGGCCGGTTTAGGAGGGCAGGCGTTCAAATCCAAAGCTGCACCTCCTTTGATGAAATTCTGGAATTCATCGTGAGTGATGTGTTCGCGCTCCAAATCAATCTTGAGACTCATAAGTAGCACAAACATGTACTTGTGCCTTTCGTACAAACCCAGAGATATGTATTTGAAAATCTCATAAGTCAGATATTCTATGATGAAGTGGATGCGTTTAGTAGTCATGTTGCTTTTTTCGGATTTCACCATGGATAAGTCGAAACGTTCGAGGAATTGAACCAGGGACGTCTGGTACATGCAATTGACCATCGCCATACTCACGACCAAGAAGTAAAAGACGCTACCGCGTGTAGCGACAGGCCTAAATTCCTCACGAGCTGCATTAATTTTAATCTCTGTCTCTTTGGCGATTGATAGTTTGATCCTGACTTCTGCCGCAGTATTTTTCGTCACGTTCAAAACGTCAATCACAGTGTCGTCATCGAGGAGAGATCCCTGAGTCGTTGTCAGTTTGTACAAGAGATTCGTTTCTAGTTCTTGCATTTTACGTCTGTTTGCAGTTGCGTCTCTAATCAGATGAGTCCTTTCCGATTCCAATTCTCTCTTTTCTGTTAAAATTACCCTCCCGAGTAACTGATCTTCTAGGCCTTTCATGGTTACGGTAAAGTCGATTACGGATGTTCTGGCGAAAATTTCGGGTGTGTAATTGGGGTTGGCCAATTTCGTCGTGACATACATCCGAAAGTCGGAATTGACATCCACTTCTTTATCGCCGACCTTCACTTTAAACGTAGTTCCGATCTTTATGTGGTTCTTTTCCAAAACGTTATCCAATACGGGATCTAATTCCTCATTTATGTCTTCGACTATCAAGGGATAGCCCAAAGATACCGCATCTTCGATATGATTTCTAAATTATAAATATTTTTAATACTCTGTTTCGAAAAGTAAAGGAAATTGTTAATGACCTGAAATACTTGTGAGCTAAAGATGTCACAATCAAGTTATTTTCCTTTTCTTTGATTTTGATCCAGGCTTTTCCTTGATTTTGCGGATCTATTAGAAGAGGAAAACGCGAAGCTGTCGTTACGATAATTCCGTTTTGAATCGACAACTCATCGGTCGGTAGTCCTTGCAAGTTCCATTCGCCAATCTTTTAGAAAATAAAACAAAATTAAAAGACATTACCAAGTCGAAAATAACCAGAGTACCGTTGCCATATCGGTAAGACTATCAATGAGATTCAGACTCATAGTAACAGGAATTTTTCGCTTCAAAATAAAGTCGAACCAGTTCTTCTGCATGTTGCTTCTAAACTCTTGATTAAAAGGTCCAGCGTAACCCAAAAACCCACAGAGTAACACGACATCTCCCACAAGACGATCAGTTTCTGCTTTGAACTGGGCCAATTGTTCGGTCCATCGAATTCTCTCCCCTGCTAAACCATTGATAAGGGCAGTAGCAGAATCCATTTTATTTTTAACTTTCATGGCATCCTCAAAGACGGCCTGTTTGAAAGCCATCGCTCCTTCGTACTGCACTTGACACTGTCTCACCTCTTCTTCTTTCTCCGCCAAAAGACTCATGGCACTGTTGAGTTCGTCTTCTGCTTTAGTCAGCTTGGCTTGTTGTATCGCCAAATTCGCTTTCAACGGTAAGACTTCTCGGTTGACTTCGAAAAATGACGACATCGCTATGGTCCAAGAAATCAGACCGGCCACGTTACCGCAAGCCGTTTTGGCACACTCGTAAGTGTACTGGGGGAAATTAAAGTACGGTTGAAGCAAATCCACAGTTTCCGCATTGATCGTGTCTTTCGGATACTCTTGTAATTTACTCAGGAATTTCGTATCTGCCATGACTTTCAGAGATTCGCTCCACGAAGCCATGAAAAAGTTCTTCTCGGGATCCGGTTTGACCGGATCGATTTTCCGTTTGAAATAGATCAAGACCGCGTCCATGATCAGAGTGATCAAATGTGGCGGCTTACCGAGTTTTCGCACTGTCGCAATATCTGCAGATTTAATAGTCTTGGAAAAACCAAAAATGAATAAGAAAGTTTTTCAGTATAAGAAAATTACCAATAGAGCAGCTTCGGCTGCATCCAAAGCGGGTTTGGCGGCCATCAATTTTCCTTCGGCCTCTTTTTGATCGACGCTAATTATCCCTACCAAATTTTCGGCCCTCTCTTTCACAATCGTGGCTTCCTCTTTGATTTTGTGCGTAATTTCTGAAGCCGTCATGACCTCGACCAAGACTTTTTCGGCCGCCTCGGTCGCCACTTTCATATCTTGCTCTTTCACAATGAGTTCCTTCTTCAATTCGTCCACGTTTTCTTGAGCCTCCACCAATTTCGTGAGTCCCGTACGCATCCTCTTATCCATGCCGGCAATCTCTTCCACCTTTTTCCTGTACAGAATTTTGTAGGCTTCGATGAACGAAATGTAGGTTTTCGGTGTGACATAAGTCCTTCGCCGGAATTTGTCGAAATAGCTGTTGCAAATATCGGAAACGCTATCGTGAATTTCGCCCATGACCAGGATCAGTTCCTGTTTGATTTCCGGGGTGGAGACGACCGGAAAGTGCTCGAGGAAATGTTGAGACACTTCAATGAGCGCGTCTTTCGGCCACTTGAAGAACCAATTGATGGTACAACCGGAAATCAATCCCGGAAATTTCAAAGCTCGACTCCTGAATTTCTCACCGACTGGTGAAAAACACAAGACCACGTGAAGATTAGATCTGGCTCGACTTATGAAGAACTCGTAAAGATTATCGACAGTCGGCGGTTTCTTCGGTAAGACTTTCTTCATGACCGGAATCAAATCGGATTGGATTTCGTCTATCTCGTCTTTGGCAAAAAGATTGGCGATTTCGCCCGAACTCAGAATGTTGTTGAGATTCTCCAAGAAAGTTTCTTCTTTGATTTCGTTATCGGTAAAGACGAACGTGATCCCGTTACCTTCTAGACCTGCCACTCTGTAAAGATATTTCATGTCGTCCATCATGTTACCAACGTTATAAGATCTTGTGAGCTGAATTTGGAAAATTTTGTAATTGGCTATGAACGAAGCCAATCTCGTTAAACTCTGTTTTCCTGAACCACCGACTCCGACCAAAAGTCCGTTACCTCTTGGAGTCCTCACGATTCTCGAAATTATCATCAAATTTACCATGGCATCGTGGAAGAAGACCATATCCATCTTGGTACCTCGAACTTGTTCATTGTATTGATCCATGAACGCTGAAAATGTTTAGATTATAAATCACTTTGTGCAAAATGTTTTGAACTAACAGAAAAGTTTCTCTTTCAGGAAGTCCCAACTGGGAATTTCCTCGTAAATCTTCGGCGGCTCAAAGCTGAAATCTTCGGGTTCATCCCCGGTGGCATCGGGCGCATCCCTCAAGAAATCGACCCAAAACGATTCCTCATCGGTATAGTGAGTAAAATACCCTTCCAATTCTTCTTCCGCTTGCGCTTTCATCTTATTCACGAACCAATCACGATCGGGTTCGCTCGTGAATCGATCAGAAATAACTCTAGTGCATTCGTGTCGCCACAATTTCAAGAGCGAGTCTATGGACGTGCACTCCGGTCCTTGCACCGTTAAAATCCCTTGCCAAATTCGAGACAGATCCCGCAAATTGAAGACGTAATGAAATTTGGCGGGCGTCGGCAACATTTTGATTTTGGTCGCCTGCCAAATGTGACGAGTCAAAGGAATCAAACGCGGAACGAAATCGACGATAGTTTCGTTGAACCGTTCGATACAAAAGTAACCGCAAGCGATCTGACTGAAGATAATGTCCATGGATTTGGTACTAGGCAAAGTGCAATTGAAAATGCAAAATTGTCTTTTCAATCGGTGGGGAATGTCATTGCGACCGCCACCCGGATGGATCATTGCGGCCAAAAACATAACATCGACTATTGAAGAAAAATCCCCGGGTTTGTCCAAACTGTAGAAACCCCCACATTCCATGACTTGTCTGACTATTTCGTTGGTGATTTGATCGCCCCAATCGTTGATTACCGGCATATTTATATCGTCTATGAAAACGGTGAGGGTTTTTCCAGCCGGTGGTCCATAAGTAGTTCCCACTCTTTTATCTACGTAAGATTCGATGATTCTTTGCACCATGTTGGGTGTAGTCGCCGAAGAAAAATTGAAACATTTACTCAGTTTATATTCAGGATCGAAAGTGGAATTGTAGCCTTTGATCATGACGGTTTTGGCAGTACCGGGTTCTCCTGAAAAAATCACATTTTCTTCACGGAATCTTTAGGTTGTTTAAAAATCAAACCGATTAGAAGCACAGCTTTATTCTGTTTCGCAACGTTATCGATGAGGAAAGCAGTTCGGACGTTATCCACGTTGGGCACTAGAATATTCGTGAATTCTAGAACGCTATCGGTCGGGTACTCGAATTTCTCCACCCTTTCCGACCAATGTTCCCAAGTGCCCGTTTTGGGATTCACGACGAATTCGAAAATGGTTTCACCCTCTTTACATTTAGGCCAATCCAGTTTGGAAGGATGCGAAACTGCGTACTCTTCCATTTTTGATCTGTCTTCTAGTTCCAACAAGGAACCCAGAGACCACATCATCGAAAATATACTGAATCGTTCTAGCTGCTTATCAGTCCAAACCTCTATTGATTGAAAAGTTATTGATTATGTTAAGATTGATAAATTGGAGAAAACTCACTCAAGTCATCTCCGATATCTAAAAGTCCAGCCAGGACGACGTAACATTGCCTGATGTAAAGGGCTTCCCTCATCATCATCTTGGCTTTGAGTCTCGCTTGCACAAAAGTGTGCAAATCGTTGTAAATCTTCCCGAAAACCGTTCTCAAAACGTTGGCTTCTTGGTCTTGGCGAGTTTTGAGCCACGCTTCCAAAATCGGACTCCACGGAAGGACCGAAGCACTCATAAAGACCATCCCCATTCGCGAAACCGTTGCAGGACTCGCATTATCAACGTTATCAGGCTCAAAAACCAATTTACTGTTGGGCGCCATGACGATTCGATCACCATTAGCCAACGTCAGAGTCTTGTTATCGTCTAGGACAGAATTCAAGTTTTCGATCCAGACGGCATCGACTGGTCCATCGAGGACCAACCAACAGTAATCGGATTTCTTGATTTTAAGAGTGCGACGCCACAAAGTCGAGAAAATCCCATCGGTCCAATCGTTAGTGGCCACGTCCAATCGGCCAAACATTTGCGGTGCAGTTATCGCCTTAGGGTTCATCCTCATCTCTTTATGGGGCAGACCGATTTCCGTCATGGACCTCATGAGGCAGTGCATGCATTCCGTTTTTCCTGCCCCGGTCGGCCCCATCACCATTAGGCCGTGTCTCACAAGTGACGTTTCGTACAGTTGGATGATTTTCAAGTTCCAACTCGGATGGTTGACCAATCCCATGGCGGCGCTTTGGCTCGTTATCGCCTTTTGCAGATCCTTCCAAGAATGCGTCGACAGTTTGATACCGGGGAACATGTCTTCGATCAGGGACAGAAAGAGCGGTTCGTCTTCGTCAATCAATTTACTCAAATTCATGTCTCGTAAGACTCGCATGACGATCGTTTCTTCTGTATCGTTGACGTGGCTTCTTTTTTGGGCACCTAGAGTGCGCAAAACTGACAGGATATTGCGGAGACCGAAATCGTAATGGACCTATTATAAACAAATCTAAAGTAAAGTCTTCAAAGTATTTGAACGAGGTTTTACTTGTTTCGATAGTTGTTCTTCGCAAAGTTGATACAAAGTGAAGAATTTCCTCGAAAGGATTATGTTGTCTTTGAAACCGCACGAAGCCATTTTTACTCGTATGATGATCTGACGATCTGGAACCATCATCGCGACGCTTCTAAACATGATCTTCAAGTTTTCGGGCAGTTCCTGTCTACCGGCATAACCAGGATTCATCGTCAAGAAAATACCAAACTCCATATTGAGTGTGACAGTATCACCGTCCCTTGAAATCGCAAAGAAATTATTGGAACTTTGTGATTTTCATAAATGGAAGAGTACATGAAAATGAATGACGATTTTCTTTCTTTCCGGGCAATCAACACAATGTAAATCTGTTGGGCGGCCACCGAAAGCACAGGAAGTTCGATTCGATTGAACTCATCGAAGCAACCCCAAGTTCCAGATTGGGCCAAACCTTTGAAAATTCGCCCCAAACCCCTGAAATCCATTTGATCCGAACAATTGAACACGACCACGAATTTTCCCAAAGTCCTGCCCATGTCTTTCACCGTTTCAGTCTTTCCGGTACCCGCAGGACCAGCAGGAGCTCCCCCCATATTAATCCCTACAAAAATTAGCCATAAAATACTAAGAAATAAACAAAGTGATTATTACAAATGGCTTGGGCTAGAGTGATGTAACATCTATCGGTCAATGGAGTAATGGCTAAACGTTCTGTAATCCCCAAATATTCGTTTTGGTACATGAAAATCACATCTGTGATCCTCACAATGACGTCATCGTTTTCCTCGTTGTAATAGAATCTCGATTGCTGTTGCCATTCGAAATCCAACAGACTCTTCACCTTGAGCTTACAAATCGTATCGAAAATATCACGTTGGTGAACGTGAATCGTGACCATGGTCTCGTATCGAACCCGATCCATTTTCGTCAAGTCTTTCGAAGTCAAATCGATCAAGGCGTTGAGCAAAGTCAGGAATCTGGCATTCGTCACTTTCATAATCACCCGATCGACTTTCGCTTTTCTCAGTGCCAATTCGGCCTCTTTGGTCCACAAAATTTGGATACCGAGCAAACCGGCTTGACCGCAAAATTGCGTAAAACTGTTGATGAAATCGTACTCGGGATCGACGAGAAGTTGGGCCTGAGCCGCGATCACGTTTTTCACGGTTTCCTTGACCACATCCAGAAGGGAATTGAGCCACATTTCGACACCCCCGAGACATTGGACCGATTTTTCAAACGGGACCTTTTCTCCCAAATCCGATTTCATGGCGATTATCGTGTCGTTCTTTTTCTGATCGAATTCGACTTTATAGACGGCATCGAATAAGCTGGGGAGGTGGCCCTGAATCGAAGTCGGATCCGAACTTTGACCTAAAATCTCCAAGAGAACCGGATCGGATATGAAGAAAAATCGGGGGAAACATAAACGTTTCGATTCCAAATATCCAGTCAGGCTTTTTTGACACGTTTCTAATTGTTCTAAAAGATGTGGTAAAAGTTGACCCATCGTTTCGTCTCCAGTGCAACATTCGACAGCGTTGGGGATTTCGTGAGCCCTTTGCATTATTTTAACCCAAGACTTGTCGATATTCTAAAGAAAAGACATTAAATTTCTAGATAAAAGTTAGAGATGAAAGCTCACATTGAATCTTTTGGCTTCCGCTGGTAACTGTTTAGCAATATCGCCACCGACAAAAACGGCCTCTAGATAGACCCACAAATTCTGCACAATCAACCATTTCTCTAAGATTTCCGAAGTGTCTACTAATTTGTGGACCCAAAGTTGGATATCTTTTTTGAACGGTGCATTATAACGATTACTCAATAAGGAATTCATAATCATGAGACTGTCTTCTAAAGCCATGATGATTTCATTAGTTTCTGTCCCTTTTAGGAGTAATTCCCCTTTATTTTTGAACGTGCTGAACGACAATTCCACAATGGCCCAGTCGGCAATCACCTGCTTCAGTTTGGCTTCGATGTCTTTTTCTTTGGTGGCGCTTATGCAGATGTCTTCCACGTCATCTTTGAATTTCAAAAGGGGAGCCTCCATCACACTCCTCAAAGTAAAAGTGGGCGATTCAATGTCAAAGGTGTAACCAGTGACTGCCGCGATTCTTTTCCAATGACGTTCTTTCATGGCTTTATTCGCCATCAGTTCCAAAAGAGGACAAGTCTCGGTAAAGTCGTCAATCTTTTTCTTCAAATCGAGAAAAGCGGGCCAATCCTTCATCCCTTTCGGAAGTTTGCGACATCTATTTTGAAACTCTTGCAGTTCCGCATTTATGACTTCCGTGTCCACGTCCGACCATAACAGGTCGAAATAACCATCGATGCTGTGATTGACCGCCAAATAGAGACTGTACAGTTTGTTCAACAGGTTGAATTCCTTCTTCCTCTTGTGCAGGATCGGGTAGTCCTGGACTTCCAAGCCGAAAAGCCTTTCGCCGCTGCTGTACATTTCGAATTTCCGCCACAACTCATCAAATCGATCTTGGAAAACCAAAACTCTATCGCTCGCTTCTCGGGCGGACAATCCGGGAACCATAGGACCGTTCAGTTCGTAATCTCGATCGAAAGCTTCGACTTCATCCCGGAATTTCGAAACTCCTTCAATCAGTTCCTCCAAAAGAGGTCCTTGCACGTCACAAATGTTCTCCTGAACCACTTTGGCATGAGCGACCATGTTCAAAAAGTTGAAACGCAAAGATTCGACCCGATCGATGTCTTCCTTGGGCACGTCGATCTTGTATTTGGCGAAAACGTTATAGGCCTCTTCCATGAGCCCCAGCTGCATGTCGATCTCGATGAAATTGTCGCGAATCATTTCCAGGCAAGCCATGGCGATCCTGCAATCGTCCAAATCGTTTATCGGCTTGTTCAGAATCTTTTCCCTGGTCTTGATGAAATCGACCAGCTGATTCAGTTTCTCCTTGTATCGTTGGCCCAGTTTTTTGCCCATTATGTGTTTCCAAGCGTCCGATTCGATCAAAAGGGCCAACTTGAACTTTTCCAGGTCGATCTGAAGAGGGTCCACGATTTGGACGTCGGGTAACGCACGAATTTCGTCGGCCCTGTCGTCGTACTCTTGGAACTTTTCGGCGATTTCTACGGTCAAAGGGTCGGTACTGCAGAATTCTTCAATCAGGTTGTCGCGATTTTCGTCCCACAGGTAACTGTAATGCAGGTATTTCTGGAGGACTTTTGAAACGTCAGGCTTCAAAAGGTACATCGCTCCCTGAAGCCCCATGAAGACTCGAAGGATTTCCTTATTTTCTGAGACCGCTTTGTAGTAGTTTTTCTCGGGTGCTTTCATTACTTCTTCAACTGTATTAAAAATTCAGAAAGTACTGCAAAATACCAGTAAAACAGTTAACCAACTTACCGGCCTCATCTTTGGGCTTCTGTTTCTCGGTCCCCCTTTGGCCCCACAAAGTGACGTACTTGTGAGTGTTGAGAACGGTGTTGATGACTTGATTGTAATGGTTTTGAATTTCGTCCAAATTCGGATTGATGACGGCCAAAGGAATTTGCAGTTCCATGTCGGTCCGCATTATCGGTATGTTGGGTTCGCTGCTTTCGTCCCTCAAACTAGTGGTACGTCTCTTGACTTGCTCCAAAGACATTTTCGTTGCCTTCACAAGAGCTTCAGTCAATTTCATGTTGAAGTAGGCAAACAATTCGAGGCAATCGCTGTGAATCGCAGTCAAATCGACGGGAGTGAAGCGATCAACTTCCTTGAATGCTATCAAAATACAAAATAGGATAAAGACTAGAAAATACGATCAAAAACTAACCGGCTTCCGGTGACACGTTCAATCTGGAAGAAGACCCGACTGGTTTCACTGCTCTTTCCGGATCCATCCAGTTGAATTTGTTCTCTTGAAGTTCCGGTTGCTCCATGACACTCAGAAACTTGTGAATCAATTCAATGACAGCCCGTTCTACGGTCGACGATTTCAGTTCAAGTTCTTTGGCGATTTCGTGCATATATTCAACGTTCTTCTCGGAAAAATCCGACGGTCTTAAAGGCTCGTTCGGTAGATAGACCAGAGGAGTGTTGGCCAAAGCGTCCAAGACTTCGTCGATCCGAGCCTCTTTCATATCGCGCACCTCTTTGACAAACATCTCGATGTTGTCCAAAGCGCGGGTGACCTCTTGGCAAAATTCCGGAATTTTCGTCGAAGTCCACGATATAACCGAAAAAGAGGGTTTAAACGCGTCGTCCATTTTTATCAGTTGGGCCCGTATCAAATTTATAAAAAGCGGTGGTATCGTGCTCCTGATTTCGTTGTTCCTGTCGATCAGGCCCTTGATTTCCTCGCAAGAATTCAGAATCTTGTCCTTGCAAAAGACCAAAACTTGCCCTACATCTGGAACTGTCAAATCCAGTTTGTACATGTACTCTGATTCTCTTATGACCTCGTCAATGTACGGATTGAAATTCACGACATATCTCTTGGTTTTCGGATGTCTCACTAGTAAAGGGGTGTTTAGGCACGCCCTGACTTGTCCCGCGAAGTCGTACCAGGCGTCATGGTAAATGTCTTCGTAATGGACGAAAACCATCGCCAAAGCGTTGTAGAGTTGGATGCACTTTTGGATGTTCCTGTGTTTCATCACTCGCTTCTTCGTTTTGAACACGTCCATCGCTTCTTCCATTCGCCTGTACAAATGACGGACCCACATAATTCGTCCGCTAACTGGTGGCATATTGCGAGGAAGCGGTGGAGTTTGTCTTTCTTCGTTATAACGATCCCGAAGAAACTCCAATTCTTTGTAGAACATTTCCATGGCTTCCAAATAGCGTTCCTCCAAGTGCAAGCAGTCTAGACCGAGTTTTTCGAAACGTTTCAATAGCCGAATCACGTTATCGACATCTGCCATTTTCTCCAAAGAGGTCCCTACGAATTCTTCCAGTTCCCATTCAGTGTCCACGACATTTTGTTTAAATACCGTGTAATCTTTCGAGAAATGTGGTAGTCTGTGGTTTAAAGCGTCGTACTTTTGGGACGATATTTTCGTGTAGAAACCCTCGAATTTGTTTGCGAAATTATCGATACCTTCGATTTTACTACTCTTGAGGATCGAGTATTTCGTGGTGGTTTGCAACACATCGACGATTTCTTCCAAACGTTTTTTGAACGTTTCGAATTTGCCGAAAACGTACATTTCCGAACAATCGAAAGCTTTTTCCCCGGCCAGTCTCATTTCTTCTTGGATATGCTTGAAACACTGATAATATTTCAGATAGATATCCAAACAGACTTTGATTTTATCCAAGACGTCCTTCTTCGTCTGGTTCCAAACGGTTTTCGTACCGTCACAATTCATGTAAGCCCTGCATTTGTTGATCATCTGGTTCGAGCATTTCACCAAAAGGGCCGTCACGTTCCCAGTGTTGTTGTAATATCTGGAAGTGGTGAAAACCATTCGGATGGCTTGTAAAAGGGCGGGAATGTGTTCGGCAATTTCGGGCGGTTCGCATCTGTACAAAGGGTAGAAGAATTTCTCCAAGGCGTAGAGATATTTCATGTTGTCCATGCATTCGTTCCTGGCATCGTACACGGCACGTTCGTGTTTGTTCCAAATCTTCATCAACTTGCTTCTGGTTTTTTCCAGACACTGGACCATCACTTTGCATTGGTCGGTTTTGTAAAACTCGACTATGCTAGTGAACCGGGCCAGTTGCCTTCGCCAATATTCGATTTCCACAAACGGAGCGACGAATTCGTTTTCGCTCCTCAATTGCTGATATTGGACTAGAGCCCTTTCGATTTTCTTGCACCATATTCGTACCGTGCTTTCGATCGTTTGCATGGTTTGCTTAGTGGCGATGGCGCGCAAAATATTCCTGTCCGAATTTAATTCTCGGTCGAAAAAGACCTTATCCACGTTGAACTGGACTACCATGTCGAGATCCAAAGTGGTTTCTGAAATTATTGTATTAAAGTGGAGGAATTATGGATTGAAAAGCTTATTACGTCTGAGAAACATTTCGAAGCAGTCGAAATCTCCTCGGAATTCGCGTTTCTGCCTCAACCCTATCGCAGTTTTCAAAAGGTCGCCCCAATCTTTGAAATATTTGAAAGAAGGGTCGATCAAATCCGCCAGCAAATTGTAGGTCACTGCTACGGAATTGTCTTTTTCGATTTTTATATACAATTTCACGAAGAAAACCGCCTTCAATCAAGTATTAGAAATTAGAATTAATCATCAAGGTGATTAAGACTAAAACAAACATCGGTAATATTTCTGAGTCCGATTTCAACGTTTTGAGATTTGTAGACGACCACAGCGGATCCTTGCATGCTCAAGTTGTAACCATCCGTGACGTAGATTCTCTTTATAAGCGAATCTGGTGGAATTGTGGGGTTGTTCCTCCCAGTTTCTGATATTTCAAGAGTTTATCAAATGTTTCTTAGGTCCTTTGGTTCTGAAACTTACCCATTTCGTACGGTGGACCGTTCTGGTAATAAAACATCAATCCTTGGAGTCCGTCCACGTTTAGAAAGCTCTCTAGAATGGCGACGTGCAATTCCAGATCGGCGGCGGCATCCAGGACTTCGTTGGGATCCACCCCCATGTACATCGCGACCATGTCGCAGATGTGCCTGTGGGGCAGTTGGAGGACTTGGAACCTTTGCGCCCTTTTTTCCTTCATTTTGATCATTTTCTGCTTGTAGGACTCTTGGATGGCCCCCGCGGACGTGTCCGCCTGTTGCTTGTGCTTTTTCTCGATGGACTGGGCCAGATAATTGGCCACGTCCATCATCATGTCGAAGTCGTCTTTGGTTTCCGGACTTGGATCGTCCATCTCGATCTATAATTCACGTGTGAAGTTGGATTTTCAATAAGGTGCTTCCGACTTACTTTTATTTTTTAGCTTCCGGATTATTCCAAATTGATTTTTTCAATGTATGAATTTTTCAAATTTGTGAATTTGTTTGCCAATTTTGACAAACTGATACATAAGATTGAAATCTATGGAAACGGCAATAATGAGACCCGTGAATTTCGAAATTTTCACGCTTTTTGGTCACTATGGTCACTAGCATAGATGGTCACTAGACTAGGAGCAGGAAAATGTATCTCATATTGATGTATCATTAAAATCATAGATTAAAATAAAATTTCAAATTGTGAAGATATTTTTGTCCAAAATTTCAAAGTCTGTAATTTCTTCATTAGTCGATATATCGATGAGAAATTTTAAATGGCTGCAAATTTTGTCACCAAAAGATAGGTAACATTAAAAAAAATCAATCAATGCAACATTAAAGTGGGTCTCGGGATTCCCCTCTGGCCTCTGGCTTTCTGCAAAGCGCCCCCGGTGAGATCTCCTTAAATTAAACCCACACTATTCTATTTTTTGCTTTTCTATGGCTTACATTTGTCAGTTGTCAAAAACGAAAGTGACGCAAAATACAGGTACCTGTTTTGTAAACTGACGTCCACGGAACAACTTAACCTCACTTTTAATTGTTTATGCTAAGATGTTAAATTTGTTCATGTTATAATGGATAACTGTGCCAACAGCCAAAATCTTCAGCGAGGTAATAAAATTAAATAAACTATTCATCTACTTACAAATCCATCAATTGTAGATTTCTATTTCAATGTTGATAGTCAGTGGGAGAAACTGCGCCTCGGAGATGAAGAAGATAAAAACACGACTGAAACGGAAGATCCAGCACCTCAATTTGAAAATAAAGCCCTTCGAATGATGGTAAAAGTTCAATTTCACATTGTCATCCCAACTTTCCTAACTGATGTGATTTTAGCAAATCATGGGCTACAAATCCGGCTTGGGACTGGGCAAGAACAAGCAAGGGATTATTAACGCAATTAAAGTAAGCACTCAGTTAGATAGAAGAGGTTTAGGCCACTGTCTTGATAATTTCCAAAAATCTGAATACCTTTGGGACAGGTCACAAGAAAACGTGAACGCAATCGAAGAAGTCGAATGGCTTCCCAATAATTCCAACCATTTTATTTTCACATTAGAGGAAATGAGAGAATGGCCAGTACAAGCTCAACGGATAATTGAAATGGATAGCCAACACAATTTTTGCGAGGAGAACATTTTAACGGAGATTTTACAAGCTAAGAATATTTTTAACGAACTCGACTTGAAAGAATTGTGGCAGGCCCGCACCAGAGCCAATCCCTTTGAAACCATACGTTCCGTTTTCTTCATGAATCGGGCGGCCTTGAAAATGGCGAATATCGATGCAGCCACCGATTTCATGTTTACGAGTATCGACCAAAGCATTCATCATAAAGGTGATCCCTTGTATTATTTCGCGGATGTTTGTGCAGGTCCCGGCGGCTTCACCGAGTACATTTTATGGCGCAAGAAGTGGACTTTCAAAGGATTCGGTTTAACTTTGAAACATGAGAACGATTTCAATCTATCGGAATCGGTTTGTGCGTCCCCGGTAACGTTTCAGGCTTTCTATGGGAGCGAGGGTGACGGAAACGTTTGTAATCCTGAAAACATCGAAGATTTTCGAGTCAAAGTCTTGCACGAGACTGATGGAAAAGGGGTGCACTTTATGATGTCCGATGGTGGGTTTTCCGTGGAAGGCAACGAAAATCTCCAGGAAGTTCTTTCGAAAAATATTTACCTCTGTCAGTGTTTAGTAGCGCTGGAAATTCTGAGACCTCATGGACATTTCGTGACTAAAGTTTTCGATTTATTCACGACTTTCAGTGTGGGACTATTATTTTTAATGTATCAATGTTTCGAGAAAGTGTGCATTTTAAAACCTAACTCGTCGAGGCCCGCCAATTCGGAACGTTATCTCATTTGCAACGGCCTGAAAGACTCTGACATAGTTCAGAAAATCAGGCAATATTTGAAAGAGATTGCGAAAAAATTATGGGAAATTAAGGATGACTGTTTGGATTTGACCGAAATTGTGTCTGTAGAAACCATTAAAAACGATAAACAATTCTACGATTATATTTATAAAACTAATAACAGATTGGCCAGAAATCAGGCTGTTAATTTGAGAAAATTGGCGGTTTTCTGTCGAAATCCTAGTCTCCAAGAATCGAGACAAGAAGAAATGCGTGAAAGTTGCCTCAAATATTGGCAAATACCCGATAAGCCTAGAGTACCTCAAAAGAAAATAAAAGTCGAAGATTTACTGGCAGAGACTTTCTACAAAAAGGAATTGCTCCTAGTTCAGCCTCGAGAATACAAAAAAATCGAGCAATTTTTCGAGACGATAAATTCGACTGCGGATCTAAAAGATTGGCATTACGCCCCGATTCAGTGTGGAAAATCAACAAATATGTGTAATTTTTACGCGGCTGTTGGTACTTCGAGAGTGTTTAGATTCCAATACAATAAATGGATGAGAGCCAAGAATTTACAATTATGTCGAGGAACTCTTCTTTATGGTGAACTTGTGAAAGAAAAATGTTTGACCAGCAATTTGGAAACTGTAAAGCACAGTTTACACGTTATTGATGCCTTGCGTTTAGGCGATTTGAGTTTATCCGAAATGAAATTCGAAAAGAGGAGAGAATTGATTGAAACATTCTGTAAAAGTGTTAATCACGAAAACCGGCCGTACAAGATGAGAGTGAGGGCTAAAATTGTGAAACCTTTGGATATGTTAGCAAATATTGAACCTATTTGTGAGCTGCCAGTTTTCGGATTCAATGCCGAGTCTGAATTTCACGACGTTAATTCAATTTTATTATTGAAAACCAACGAAAGTAAGATTTTTCATGGTTTACTCGTTTTATTAGTAAAAATCAGAATGGCTTTTTTTATTTCAGATCAATCTTTCCACTCGACGTACGTTTTAAGAGGACAAGTATTTCTAAAAAGTGAGCGTTTCCCTGAGGATGGAATTTCCTTGGACGAATTCAAGGATTTGGTGAAGAAAATATTGAAGAAGTAAATTTTACTTTATATGATTTTAATGTCTTTTGTATGATCTTGTATGATCTTTATGATCTATGTGTGATCTATTGAAAATGATTGTTTTATTGTCTCCGTGATTATACAGAATAGAACTTGTATAATTTTTTAAATTTTAAACTATTAAATAGGTATTTGATCTAAAAAAATGTGTCTTTGTCTTATGAATACAAGGCACTCATGTGTGTCTGTTTTTAAGCGCACAGAATGCCGTCAAAGTGATATAAAAATGTCAGCTATTTAAATATTAAGGCGATTCTGTATTTTGATAAATTATTCAAGTGTAACTTTTTAAAATGGATGAGGAGTTGAAGAGTCTTCAATTAGACAAACCACGTTTTGGAAAAGTAACTTTTAAAGCTCAAAATTATCAGTTAGTCGATTTCTTACTTATCATTACAGTCTGCCGAGCAACTAAGGAGGCATTCTTTAGATTCCCAATTTGAAGCTAAACCCATAGAACGAAGTCTTCATTTGCTCAGGTGAGAATTTTAATAATATTTTAAATTTGGCGGGTTTACCTGTCACGTGCTGTCATAAAAGTCACGTGACGTTGACAAACATAACCTCACTTTCTACTTGCCATCAAAAATGTAGTTGGTAAACAAACGTTTAAATCTTTAGTTCTTTATTCACAAAAATGGATTTGAATTCATTTCCTGAACTCACTCCCCAAATCCTCGAAGATGACTACTTCAGTTTCGACATACTTTACACGTAATAAGTCCGAATTAAAACATCTTCCACCATCAGGTAGGTGGATTAATTAACAATCCTAATTGTTGTTGCCTTTTTAGGAAAGGAGACGACGTACAGAAACTCAGCGTGATTCAGGCCCTACCACAGCTTTACCAGTGCGACGCGAATGCCACCCTCACAAGAATCCTTCCGAAAATCCAACAAGAATTGCCCAAATCCTCTTGCGAATTTCACATAGCCACCAGCAAAATTTTTCGTCTCTTGATCGAGAAGCAAATACCGTTAGACCTGACCGGCGCAGTCTTACAAGGCTGCGACTCTAAAGACCCCGTGGTATCGAACGCTTGGATCGACACGTTATTAGCGGCCATACCTTTCTTACCGATGGAACAAGTCAAAACGGAAGTGTTGAATTTAGCAGTGTCCAAATCCCAGATGAACAAACCGGCTTACGCTAGAATCGCCAGCTGTAGGATATTGGGAAAAGTCGCAATACACCCCAAAATGGGTCCCATTGAGTACGTTTTCGATTTTTTTATAACATTCAATCCGTTTATTTTACTGTAATGGTTTCAGCGTTAAGGCTAATATCCTCCCGTTGGTTCAGAGTTTGTGTCAAGACTGCTTTCAAGATGTCAGAGCGGCAATGTGCTCCCAGTTGCATTTTATAGCCCAAGGTTTGGGCGATAATTTGGTCCGATCTAGTCTTCTGCCGAGTTTGGTCGAATTGGCCTCCGACGATAACATGAATGTCCGTTCTTCCGCCATGGCCGCTGTTGTGTTGATCATCCCCTACTTGCCCAAACGTAAGTAAATTTCCTTCGAAAACTTGTTCCTAAATCATGACACTATAATTTGCAGAAACCAAGATTGAAACCATAGTGCCTCTTATTAAGCAACTGTGTCAAAAAAGCGCTAAAGATTCCGATACGACATATCCGACGATCGCTCGAGAATTCGGGCGCTTAATCGACGGCCTGGAAGGGGATCTCGACAATAACGACTGCATCTGGTTTTTGGACTTCTTCAAAACTCTGTCTCGAAAAGGTCACACGGTTCCGAATGTGAAAGACCCAGCGGACGCCACCCAGAGCGTCATCTGTCGGGAGCAATGCGCCTACAATCTTCCGGCTGTCACATTTTTCACGATATCGCAAATATCCGGGCAGATCGAAGTGTGGCGCTCGATCTTCTCCGATCTGTCGAACGATTCCTGCTATCTCGTCCGGAAAACCATCGCCGGGTGTCTGCACGAGATCCTCAAGATTCTGGGGCCCCACTGCAAGATCATCAAGCAGGACATCGTCCGGTTGCTCCGGGACGACTCGGAAGAAGTCCTGGGGATGTTGGTGCCGAATCTGGGACTATGTTTGGACCTTTTGGGACAACACGGTGTTCTGTCTAGGGAGGCCACCATCCAATCCACTTTGGAAGTCGCGAGGGCGCTCCTGAAATGTCACACTGTCTTGTGTAAAGGACACGATTGGAGGGTGAAAACTGATTATCTGAAACAGCTGGAAAGGTTACCCAATTGCATGCCTTCCGAGTTCATTCACCAGCATTTCACGCCGATAATACTCACCTCGATTTTAGAAAGTGTAAGTTTTGATCTAGATCATTATTTTAGTTTGAAGGGGCTGATTTTAATTTCCAGAGACCTAGGCCGATAAAATCTCAAGCCTCGAGGACAGTTTTGGTTTTTCTGAGGTACAACTTGAAAGAGATCCAGAGGAAATGGATTAGGGACCATCTAGTAAACAGTTTATGCTACTCTAACTCTTGTTACGTCCGTCACATTTACATAAAGATGTGCATCCACGCAATGGACGTCTTCAGTTACGGCTACTTCAAGACGCACTTCTACCAACCGCTTTTAACGCTTTTCGTCGATCCCGTCTCTAATGTGCGATTGAGCGCTGTTGCCCTTCTACCGGCGCTCCAAAAGATGTTGATTTCTTCAGAAGACAAGCCGCTGCAGAAGCTTTTCGAAGCTGCGTGTACGAAAATCGACGTTAACGAGAAAGATCGGGACGTCAAGCAGCTGTTCAAGTTGAAGATCAAGGAGATCAGGGGGATAGGCAGTGCCCCGAATCACGACGTGCTCATGGAGGAGAAGCGGCGGCAGGAGGAGGAGAGCAAGATAGCGCAGGGGAAGTCGATCAGTCAGAATCACAGGCCGAGCAGTAAGACGTCGTCTTTGCGTCTCCCGAGGGAGCTCGGCGTTTTACAGAAAGACGGTTCAGTTTCCAGATCGCCCAGCGCGCCGTCGACGAGATCGCAAGTGTCGGCATCGTCGCGTTCTGTCGGAGCGACGCCTCCAACGAGGTTTACAGTTTTCTTCTTTATCCATTGACAGCTTGGCTTATTTGACGTTTGACGTTTTTGTTGTAGCGACATGAGCTTCCTAGACCAGCATTTCTACATAGACGCTGGCGTTTCTTTCCCACTAGAGAAAGTGAAGTCTGTAGATTTTGCCAGTTTAAATTTACTGAAGAAGTTGTCGTTGAAGCCTCTAGATCGTAACGAAAACGAGGTGGTGATACCGACGGTTTCGCTAGAGACTATCAACGTGGCTTCCATGTCAGTCAGTGACGTAGAAAGGCTCGAAATCACGACTACCAACATCACGGATGACGTAAAAGTCAATTTGAGGATGATACAAAACGGCAATAACGGTGTGAGGCGGAGTAAACTCGCCCCGCCGAAAACTACCAAAGAGATGGACAGTTCTAGAATCAAAAGATACTCGAGTGTTCTTTCGAATTCTTGCCTCGAAAGATCAAGTAAAGTTATGAATCGTAGGAGTTTGAATATCACAGTGGGAGATTCGAGTCGAATTCCTGTTTGTCTGAAAAAATCAAAAAGTAACGTTGATGTCGATAAAGACGAATTCGATAAATCCACCGCAACTGTCAGTCTCAAAGATATCGGAATCGATGAAAAGGCTACTAAAGTCACTAATAATCGCTTAACTAAAGTGAACGAAATTTCTTCTTCCTCTAATAATTATTATAAAAGTAATAACGTGCCAATAAAAACCATCAGTATTACACATAATGCTTCACCTAGATTATTATCGTCATTGCCGGTTTTAAAAAGGTAAGATGCTTTCTTAGGCCTGTTAGACAATTCTATTACGATAATATTCGGTCGTTGAAATTGATTACGATTTTTATTTCAGGCGGACTCAGTCTGAAGCTCGAAAGTGATGAAATTGTATACTTACAACCTCTTATATTTTTGTTGTCTGTTATTTGTTTTATATCTATATTTACAAACTATATTTATAACGTGTGTACTTTACAAAGTTATTTTTACTAATATACACTTTACTTACATATTATTGTTGCATTTCTTTTAGAATCCTATCTACAGCTTCAACGAAACTTGGGACCACTGCATAGGGTGGTGGATCGATTTTTGTTTCATCCCCTGGTTGATATTTTCCAGTTTGGACTAGGAATCCTCTCATCCCTGCATTTTGAGCTCCTTGAATATCATCAGTCACGTCCTTAAAAATTAAACCTAAGTACATGAAAAAATTCTATTTACAGGGTGTTTTTCATTCACATCTCCTATCATAATAGCGTCCTGTGGTGGGATGTCCCCCAGAGCCGAGAAGAAAAACTCCTTATTAGGTTTTCCAACAATTCTAGCAGTGCATTGCGCCGAATATTCCAGTCCTTTAACGAAACATCCCGGTCCTAAAGCCATGCCATCTTTACGTTTGTAGTATTTTCCAGCGTGTATTCCAATCAATTGCGCCCCCTTTAATAAACACCTAAGGATTATTAATTATAACAAAAATATACATAAACAAAACTGAGTCAAGACACCTACCTAAAAGCTTGGTTTAGTCGGTCATAGTGAAATTCGCTTGGAGCTAATCCAATAACTACAGCGTTTGCTTCCTCCTCATTATTGGTTGAGGGTACTCCTTCGAAATCTTCAAGCGCTTCTGGGGATACCAATAGCAAGGGTTTGAGGTTTTCTTTATCCAGCAAGGTTCTGGCAGCTCCTAAAGAACTGTGGATGTCTTCCTTGTTGACTTGGAATCCGAGACTTGTCAGTCGCTCTTGCAGGAATCTCTGACTTTCTTTTGTGGTGTTTGTAACGAATTTCACCATCAGATTTGTGTTCAATAGTCTAGAAGGTATATTTTCATGATTTAGATGTGATAATTGATAGATTTGTTCCTCACTTTTTCAGTGCTTCCGCAGCTCCAGGAATTGCTTGGTTTTCAATGTGGAGTGTCCCACTCAGATCTATTAAAACTGCACGAATCATGGTATTTTCAGATTCAGATTGCCCCTACTCACTTTTCAAAATTGAAACCTATAAACAGTACAATTATTATTTACAAATTAAATTTTTAACAACTTCATTTTTGTAGGTTATTTTATCTTGTCAAATGCTGTCAAAATTGGGTGCTTTCCAACAATCTTCTTTCACCTGAGTGATATGCAATAACTATCGATATTGCATCGATCTCTTAAATTTGTTTTTAATAACAAATAGAGATTTATATGGGTTGATATTTAATTAGAAAAGTTTCTTACATCGTCATTATTAAAACATTATAAATCAGCAATAGGCGATAAATATAAAATTTCGAGATCCACTCATTTTTCTCAGAGTATAAAAGACATAAAAATACGAAAAAATTGCAATATAAAGCTTATAAGTTAACAAACTTTCAAAGGGCTAACAACATAAAAACAGCAAATAGCTTTCAGCTTTTTCTCATAATAATAACTTTAGGTCTAAAACCCAGAAAGTCAACAGATAAATGCTTGAATCTGCTATACTAAAGACAAACATTTAATTGGCGCATTCTTTTTATAAATCTGGCTATATAAAAGCTTTTGGAAAATCTCACCATGTACAGTAATAGGTACACACACATATTCTTCATTTTCTCTGAGTATGTATTTTGGTTTGAACTTGATGTAAGTTTAGGTATGTAATATTAGGAAATTAGGAGAACAACGTAATTTCTTTTGGCGGCTTTGCATTCTCCACCGCCCAACTCGTCCCGCTCGGAGCTTTCTGGATAATCTCCACCAAAGCTCGACAAAGATGCTCAGACCTGAAAAAAACCAAAACCTCGGTAATTTCCAATATTAAAATAAAAAAATAAAAATATTACTTGACCGGCCCTATACTCGAGATGTCCCTTTGCCAGGCTTTCTCGTATTCCCCGCTCAGAATCCTCTTTCTCGGATCGCCGACCAGGGCCGCCTCTGTCGGCGAGGGGCAAATCGCCACGACCCGAACTCCCGTGAGATTCACGTGGTATTGATCACCGTAAGACCGCGTGAGGGCGGCGACCGCGTGTTTAGTGGCCGTAAAAACCGGCAGCGAGACCAGGGGGTGGGTCGAGCAACTGGAGCCGGTGTTCACCACGATACCCCCGGGCCCACCCCTGTCTCTGCCCAGGAAACGGAAAGCCAACAGCAGCCCCCTGATCACCCCGTTCTGGAAAATTCATGATTTTTCCCGTATTTATAAAAGTTTATGAATAAAAAGTTTCTAATTACCAAGTTCACATCAACTTCTAGTTCCCAAAGTCGATCGTTCATCACTGAGGCGCTGTTGATGACGATATCCATACCCCCCAATTTTGAAACGGTGGTCTGGAAGGCCTCCTCAAATTGAGGGTAGTCTGTGACGTCACATGGGCAGAATATGACCCGGTCTTTTCCAATTTTCGAAAGTTGATGTTGGAGATCTTCACCTGCGTCCGTATTGATATCACATATCGATACCTGAGGATATAAGAAAAATAGAATCTTATTAATATCATTCATAAATTTCATTCATCTCACTTACTTTGCATCCTTGCCGGAAGAGTTCTATGCAATAATCTCTTCCGTGACCGGAAGCGCCTCCGGTGACCAGGGCCACTTTCCCTTTCAACTCCATACCGAGCACTCGATTTTTAAAATTCTAATCCGATTGAAATATGAGGTAACAATTTAAAAGAGTGTGGTTTTACGCAAATTAAGGACCGCACCCTAAAAGCGTCGCGACGTCTAGCTGCAAAAGGGGGAGAATCGGCGCCGCTGTGCGCATGCAGGTGGCAAGGGGAAAGTGCATCATCAGATTTTCCTACTTCCCGTTATTTCCACCCTCCCCTACCCAAATCGTGACTACCCACGTAAAAAGAGTCTAATTAATCGCATCTGTCCGAACAATCAATCACCCGTTGGCGGATTCTCGTAGTAATTGGCAGACACATGTCAATTTATACAAATCTATCAAGACATTGAACCACCACAAATCGGAAAATATGGATTTCACGATCCAGCTCAGGAAATTGCCGGCCAACAAGACCAGACAGCACAGGAGCAACCAGACGGCCACCCCGAGGAAATCGTGCAAAAAGCGGAAGCACTTCTACAATTGCAGGAGGAACGACAGATGCGTCTGTGCCCCGATGGCGGAAAGCTCCTTCGAATTTCCGCACATCTGGCGAGAATTTCGCCTGAACGAGCAACTCGTAGACGGAATCGTCCGCTGTTTCGACGGCACCGAATTCAAGATCCATCGCGCTATTCTCTCGGCCGCCAGTTCGTACTTTAGGGCCCTTTTCACCAACTCTATCAACAGAGGCCAGCCGGAAAACCACGAAGCCAACGTTAATGTACCGGGGCCCGTCTTCGAGATCCTCCTGGATTACGCTTACACGGGAGTGTGCCCGATAAACGCGGCCAATGTGAGAACCCTCCTCAAGTACGCGGACCAGTACGAAATTCTGGGAGTCGTCCAAAATTGCTGCTCGTTTTTATTAGGTATTGACCCGTATTGACCCATCAAACGCCCCTATTTCTACATGTTTTGATAGATGAATTGAGTCCGAAAAACTGTTTCGGCATACTGAAATTCGCCAACGACTATTTCTGTAAAGAGCTCAGCAAAAAGGGCCGGAGATTCATCGGGAGCCATTTCTCGACGATCTTAGCGGAAAGTAAAGAATTCAATCACATAGAAATAGAGGAGCTCATCGATTTCCTCAAGGACGACGAACTCAACATAAAAACGGAAGAGACGGTTTTCGAAAGCCTCACGAAATGGATCAACTACGACCCCCTGCTCAGGCAGAGATACTTGGTGGACCTTTTGAAATGCGTGCGGTTCGGAAGTCTCCCGAGGGAATCTCTGATGTCCATCATGAGACACCCTCTCATACAATTGGAACCGGTAATCTAACTTACCCATTGCAGGATTACACAAAATACTCCCATTCACGACTTTTTTGTACTTAAATTATTGGCTTTTTCGTCTGAAACACCCTATATTTACAGGTTATAAATACAGGGTATTATTTTGACAGTTTCGGCCATTTTGAATTTTCTTGACATATTCAATAGGCGGTTGTCATGGAGATGCCTTTGTTTTCTGGACTCGATCACAGACTTATATACCAAATAGACAGTCAATCGAAAATGCGTATTTCCAGGAATGTCAAGAGTACCTCAACGAGGTGGTACTGGAGATCGGCCATTTGATGTGCACCGGCCATTCGGACACCTCGAGCCGCATTTTCCGGCCCAGAATCTCATTTAACGTGCTTTTCGCCATCGGGGGTTGGAGCGCCGGCAGCCCCACGAATTTCATCGAGACGTACGACGTGAAAGCGGACCGCTGGCTCCTGTCCCCGGACACGGACGTGGTCGCTCGCGCCTACCACGGCCTGTGCGCCATGAACGGGCTGATTTACGTGATCGGCGGCTTCGACGGCATGCAGTACTTCAACACGGTGCGCAAGTTCGACCCTGTTGGCCATTCGTGGGCCGACTGCGCCTGCATGTACTGCTACAGGTGCTACGTCAGTGTGGTCAAGTGCGAGGGCAGGATCTACGCTTTGGGGGGGTTCAACGGCAGGAACCGGATGAACTCGTGCGAACGGTACGACACCGAGAGGAACCAGTGGGAGATGGTGCCCCCCATGCAGAAGCCGAGATCAGACGCGAGCGCGGCCGCCATGAAAGATAAAGTAGATAACTGTAGCATCAGAAGAGTAAAAAAACTGATTTATTATTCGCACTATCGATTGATCAGGTTATCGATTACTAATGTCAAGGATTGATCAGGTAATCGATTAATCATGTCATGGATTGATCAGGTAATCGATTAACCATGGCATCGATGGATCAGTCAATCGATTAATCATGCCATCGATTGATCATGTAATAAATTGATCGCGTTATCGATGAATTACTGATTTAACTATTCTCCAGATCAATTTCCTTCGATTTCCTCGCGATTTTTCCGAATTTCTTCCGCCCAATTGAATTTCCTGTCTTGAATTGTCCAGATTTACATCGTCGGCGGCTTCAACGGGCAAGAGGTGATGAGGTCGGCCGAGGTCTTCGACGTGCGCGAGAGCCAATGGACTTACATCCCGCAGATGATGACAGCCCGATCGGGGGTCTCTTTGATCATCTTCGAGAGCACCCTGTACGCTTTGGGGGGCTTCAACGGTTACACCCGGCTGACCACTGGGGAAAAGTACTCTCCCGGGAGTGACACGACGTGGTGGAGCGACGTGGCCGAAATGGCGACGCCCAGGAGCAATTTCGCCACGGCCATTTTGGACGATTACATCTACGCCATCGGCGGCTTCAACGGTGAGTCGCTTATGACTTATGTGACGAGGAAAACGGCAAAATGTTGCTTAGATAATACTCATTTGACGTTAGGTTCGTCCACCATCAACGCGGTCGAATATTACGACCCGGAAAGTAACGCGTGGTACGAAGCGGCCCCCATGAATCTGAACAGATCCGCTTTGAGTGCTTGCGTCCTTCAGAATCTGCCGAATGTCAGGGAGTACTCGGTGGTGTCGAGGAATGTCGACGAGAGAGGACAAGGAGCCGATACTAATCTAGATCGTACTTAATTTTATGTAATTGTGTGGTTCTTGCCTTTTTATTTATACTTTGTCTACTTCTCTTTATAAATTTTCACGTTTTTATACAAAAAACACTTCTTTTCTTTCTTGAATCAGTAGAACATCATTCAAGATCAAGACACAAGAAAAGTACTCTTTAATGGGGTAGAAACTTATTACACAACAAAATAGAAAAACGTTATTCTTTCGTGGTCCAGGGTTGCATGAAGGCGTTTTTGAACGAAGAGCCCACTCCCTCGCCCCTATCTTGCCCCCACGATTCAGCCGGATCAAAAACGTGCCCCGTCTCGCCCTGATTCGAGGAAATTATGAACCATCGTAGAACGAACGCGATTATCACCAGGAAAACCAAAATAATAGGAACCCATCCCCAGATAATGAAAGCGTTGAGGGAATAATAAACCGAACCGATATCGGGCACCCTCGCACCGATCAAACCGGCCAAACACAAAATCAGTAAAATGATCGGAGCCACGTACAGACAAAACTGCGGAAAACGGAACGGCGTGAACTCCAGCAACTCGTAACAATCCGCGTTCAGTCTTTTCAACGTGTAGAAATAAACGATGGCCAATACGAAAAGCCCCACAAAGAGGAGAGCGGTCCGGAAAATCGGCATCTCGTCCAGGAGGTGGGTAACCACGAAACCGCTGTCAAAACAGAACAAAATCCCGATTAGGAAGAAAACCCAGCAGATCGAAAAAGCGACAAGACCCCTGATCTTCCTCAATTTGGTACTGAGATCGAAAAGGACGACCGTCAAAGTGAGTACCAGCCCGTTGATCGTCCCGACCACGACGCAAAACAGCGTCAGAAAGGTGATGACGTACCAGAGCGCCGAAAAAGTGACGCGAGACAGCGTCTCCGAGTAGGTCGTGTAGAGGAACCCGACGTCGCCCATGAAGAGACCCTTGAAATCCGAATCGGAGTCCGCGCTCAAGTTGCCGACGCAGCAGTACATTATGGCGGCGCACATGACGGAAGTGACGTAATTGATGATGCAGATATAGAGCGAATCGAATTGGCACAGATGCTGGGGGTGGCAGAAGCGGCCGTAAACCAAAGGCACCCCGTGCGTCACCCCCAACTCGTTACAGATTTGAATGGCGGCGAAATACCAAGTTCCGAAAGTAAAAAACTTATGGTCGACGGTGAACATCAAAGAAAGACCTCTGAAAGACCCGTCCAATTGCAGCCCTAGTACGAATAAAGTGGTCAATCCGAAGTAGGGGAAAATCATGAGGATCGGGGCGGCTCTGGATAGGCTTTTCACCCCTTCTCGGCAACAAATAAAAACGACGAACCAAGGGTAGAAGAGGCCTAGAATCAGCCACCAGAGGGGGTAGCCCATGCCTGCTGTCAGTAAAGGGTTGACGGTCCGGTTCTGCTTCACGACGTAACCGTAGAAGTAATCCTGGGCGGGGGTGAAAGGGCAATCGTCGTGGGAACCGGGCAGGATGCGGCAAATTCTGGGGGCGCACTTTTCCCTTTCCGATTCTTGGCAGTCGTACCAAGGCGGCGTGTACAGGAATAAGCCGTTGGCGAGGTAAATCATGGCGTAGGAGGCGTAGATCGTGTACAGGACGCAGACCAAGATGGCGGAAAGGGCCATGGCCCAGCCCACTCCGCGGGCCAAGGGGGACATGTCCCAGATTTTCACTATGCCGCATCGGCCGTACTGGCCCACGAACGTTTGGAGGAAGTGGAGCGGGTACGCGAAGAAAAACGACATGATCGTGTAGGCGACAAAGAACGAGCCTCCTCCGAATCTGAAACGTCTCCTCTCGATGAATTTTCGTGGTTACCTTAGATCCGGTGTTTACCTGAACATGTTTAAAGGGAAATAGTAGACGTTGTGTAGAGACAGGCAGAAAGACAGGAAGGCCACTATGTACGTTATCCGATTTTCGAACATGTCATCTTCGTCGCTTTTGGTTGGAGCTGCCGCGAATACTTTGTTGGTTTTCACTGCAGTCACGAAATCATCTTCCTCTTCCTCGTATTTCTCCTGGAATCATAAAGACAAGTCAAGTATAAAGTATTATTTCTCCGTCTCCCGGTTTACCTGCGTTTTCACTATCGGGGGTTGTTCAGGAAATAAGCTAAAAATTGAATGCCTTCGTTAATTTTCTTGCTTTTGATAGAGCTGATTACTTTACCAAATTGCTATTCCTCTTTGGGTCAATTCATGTGCGCCAATTCCTCGATTCCGCATCGTTTCTTCGATTTTTCGCCAAATCTGACAAAAACGATAAGTGGTAGTGTCAATTGGTCAACAATAAAAGTTCTGGCTGGTATTATAATAATTATTTGAACTGTTGTTCATTGAAACATGAAAAGCACACAGTGAGTGACAAAATCTTAAATCTAGAGAACATGTTACCGCCGATTGGCGATAACGGTCCAGTCCGGGCTGCTCGCCGGCTCAGTCGAAGACGGGGTGAGTTAATAATAAAAATGAGATGGTAATTAGAGCGCCACCCGTTTTATTGGTAAAAGCCCAAGAATATTGAGACTGGATAAAGTGATATACAAAACGGGAAACTTTATGTTACAAGGTAATTGAAGCTCAAGTAGCTCTAGCGGAAGGCGGTTAAATTATGCGCTGTGATATGTAAATATTAAGCAATCTCGACGAAAGAATCGAGTAATAATTATCTGATTGACAGGTTAGATTCGGCCTGGTATACGTATACTCGGTTTACAAATTGGGCAACGCCAGTCTGAAGGACTAGCGAGTAGTGAGGCTACAAAATCTTAAATAAGCAAAGAGAAAGAAATAGGGAAACGACGCAATAAATTCCGAACACAATTCGGGGGGGAAAGGCAGACTTAGCTGGATGGGAGCTGGTACCGTTGCGGCGTCGCGCTCTATTGCCGTGGCTGCGGCAGGGTAGGTGTCGTGGTCGCACCCCAACTTCGGCGAACAGGCGAGACGTCGGTCCTCGAATTTAGCGGCCTTGGCAACGAATCAGCGCGCCCCCGTGTAGTCTAGGGTAGTGTAAGGTGACTCGCGCTACAGCAGCCCGTTCCAGGGTGGAGGGTAGGTTTTCCCCGTACGAATCGGACGTCAAATGAGAGCAAGGAAGAGATCACAAAGACGGTAGGTACCGTAAACTATAAAAGGCCTGTAAATAACGAGTAGAATAAGCTTTCGCCCCTTTCAGGTCCTATCGATGAGGGTTTACCTGTAGGTGAAGGGCGGCCTAACGTGTGCAAAGGGGTTTCAGCCCTTGTGAGGAAGTGCGTGTGGAAGAAATTTCCGTGCGACCCACAATTCGTTAATATTTCCACTGGACGATACTATACACGAAACGGTAAGTGGAAATACAATAGAAAATTGTATAATTTTCTTAGATTCGAAAGGATTTTCGCAGATTTTCTTCGCAGCACTTTACGACATTAACGTCAAGAAAAGAATGGCCGAAAGTCGGAGGACGGACGTCGTCATCGTCGAAGTACTCGTAAAAAGGGTCGAAAGAAGTGCTCAAGTGGATGCCAACGCCCCGAGACCTCGGCGAGATTTGCGAGGGAAAATACCGCAGGAAGCTAGTTGATGCCGAAAAGAGTGACTAGGCCAACTCAGAATCATCCCTAAATTCAACAGCACCGAGAAACCGAGACGGCCTATCCGAATATCTAGTGCCATAGACAATAATGTCGGTGGATATGGCAGCAAAAGGGCACTATAGAGGGTGGATAATTCGAATATTCCGCCATCGGTGCGAACCGGAAGGTAGAGAGAGACAGGTGGAATTCTAGGTATTTTAACGATAAATCCAGGTATTGGTACTCGATGATTGACAAGTGACGAACAATTTGACAGCAGTAAACAGATCGATATTATTGATTAATGTTAATTAATTAATTTAAGCGATTTAGCGATTTAAAAATGTAAGTAATAAACTACTCGAATCATGATTGTCCATCAATTATCAACCCGTAGGTCCCAGCGCGTCAGAAGAGTCGAATACACGAAATAGGTTAGGTGGGTTTGAGATAAGCAAAGTAAATAGAAATCGAAAGTACGCTATTTTAGGTCGAATCATCAGAAATGGTGCAAAAGTGGTACGACATCAGAAACGGAACGTAACAAACATTACAGAGGTACAAAAATATTTAAGCTTAATTAGTAACTAAATATAAAACTTTAATGTATAAAAATTAAATGTAAACTCTTATGACATTGTTTATAAGCAAATCTAGTCGGATCTCTCACTTGAATAGCTCATCCAGGAGCTGCTAAAAAGAATCAGTCGAAAATTAAACGCGCATTTTTAGAATTCCAGGACCAACTTGAGGAACATAGATGAACATTTTAAATTTGTATTTCATGATCTGACTAGGTCTGCTCAAACAATGCGCTTATACCTAATAATAACAAGAATATAAATATGTTAAGTAAATTTTCTCAAAAATTAGAGTGTCGTCTTTATATTAATTATTGAAGTTAATAAGGCAACATTTATTTCCTGATAATTGAACCTATGTATTATATTTCTTGCGTTTTATAATGTTGTGTAAGTACTTATAATGCATAAATTGGATGAGTGGTTGTAAACTACGCATAAGGTAATTAATTTACGACATTGGTAATTGCAACGTACCGCATTTTTTAATTAATTAATTGTAAATTAATCACATATTTTACAGTTAATTTTACAACCCTCAAAAAAGTATGAGTACTATATATTTGTACGTAGCATAATACGCACAGTTTTGTTGTACATATAATCTTTACCATTTATGTAGACATCAAAAAGCTAATAAGATTAGAGATTTTCAAGTTAGGAATAATATTTGAATAATGATAGGTATAAGTTATTATTAAACTGGTGCTATTTTTATAACAAAACTATAAAATCTTTCCAACACGTCAATGAGTACTTGTAACAACCTGCTTAATCTTATCAGTCTCGCCATCTATAGAAAAAAAAACAGCTTAATTCTTCGTTTTAGTAGCAGCTTTAGCGTCCTCAATGTATTTCATAAAGTCCACAGTCATGTAATAAGGACGAGCCATACCGTCATTAAGGGACATATCTTCACAGGAGCACAAAAATAGAGTGTCGATGGTAATCTGGAAAACATCCGGAAAGCAAATGATTAATACATTCTGGGAATATCAAATCGGCATAAAATACCCCGTAAGAGATAAGCCTTACCTCGAATACCGAGAAGAAACAGTGCGATACGATGGAAGTGACAATAACCGCGATAATTATTCCAAACCAGAAATATTTAACGGAGTCGTCCTGCAAATAAAACGTTTTAATAAGCGCTTTCCTGTTATCGCAGTTCGATATAATTAGGCACGGTACTCACGTATAGCGCAATTCCCATGAGGATCGTGAACAGAATGATGAGTAACTTGGCCATAAACATGATGAAATCGCCTATGAAATTGACGGCTACGGCACTAAGAGCGTTGGCCACCAAAAGCCTGACGGCCCTTTTGCCCGATTCGAAAAACGGCTGTCCGTGAATCGCCGTCTGGATGTACGCATTCCTGGACAGGTACTTGAGGAAGTCCTCGATGAAACCCAGACAGCACTCGACGAAAATCTTGGCGAACTTGTTCTCACAGAGACTCCTGATCAGCGCCTTGATCACCGTGATGATCGTGATGATCAGCGATCCGAACGCCACCGTTCCGAGATGGAACTTGATCAAGTTGTAGAAACTGTTGTAGATCGGGGAGGTTAAGGTCGATTTGTCCCGGGCGAAGTAATGGGCAGAGACGGCCCCGGAAACCACCATGTATTGACAGCCGATTATGAACTGCGCCATCCAGATCGTCATGACCACGTTGAACCAGACGGCCATCAGCATACCGACGTTCGGGCGGTACTCGTAAATGTTGAGTCTCGCCACTTCTTGGAGAGTACCGGAAGTGTTCATGAGCCAAGTCAGTAAAATGAACAGCCCGATCATTATGACATTCGCCAGGATCGTCTACAAAACATCCAATCATCAATTGTGAGCCAAAAAGCCAAATCATATAAATTACCAGGAGAGGCTCGGCGAGTATCAGGGGGATATCGAAAATCGTTCTCATGGCCTCTTTGAATAAGCGGATCACTAGTTTGATCCGTTTAAAGAGGAAGATCAGGACGATAATGACGACCACTGTAATGACGGTAAACAAGATGGCGACGTAGCGTACAGGGTGGTCCTGATTTGCGTTGTCCTTATCCGTCGCATCCACGTACCACAGGTAAATGGTCAAAGCGCATAAGGCAGAGACGGAACCACCTAAAATTACCCAAACCACACAAGCTGGGATGAATCTGAACAACGCCAACATCCCGAAGTTAGCGAAAAGTCCGATAAAGCATAATAGAACGATGGTTCCTGCTGATTTTTGCAGACTTTCGCCCAGTTCCTACAAAGTTTATCGATTATATCGAGTCGATTCCGGGTGTTATGTCGTTACCAGTCCGAATTTGGATAGGTCGTCTGGATCCGGGTTCTCCCCGCTTTTTCCGCTAGGGAAGCACCGTCCGAGTATCTCCAGGGTGTTTTCCGGGCATCGTTGAACGCAAACGTCCGCGACCAATTCGGTGGGCTCTTCCAGGCGACCGCTCACCTCTTTGAATTTCAAATAGGGATCTTGCTCCTTGTTTTCGCCCGAACAGGCGATCCCGTCGTACTTTTTGTTGTCGTAGCCGCAGATGTTTCCGCAATAATCGTAGCCGTGCGTGAAGCGGCGGATGTCCGAATAGCATAAAGTGTACGTCAGCAGGATCAACTGGAAACCGCGATAATTACATATCGTGTTACAATTTGGTTCGTTACGTGGTAATTACCGATATGACCAGACATACGGCCAGGATTATCGTGCATTTCAAGTCGGTCACGCGTCGCTTTTGGGGCAATTCGGGAATGTCGAAATGGTCAGGCCTGTCGACCAATTTCCGGAATTCCACTATCTATTCGAGAAAAAGGATTATTATCCCATGATTATTACCAGAATTAAAACTCACATCTTGGGGCGGTTTGGTTTGACGTTGTCCCATTTTCACGTACGCTTAGTGTGCTGGAATTTAATTGAAAAGACCATTTACTTGATTACGGTACTTATCGAAGTAAGTACGTAAACTTATATCGAGTGGCGTATTTCATGGAAAATAAAAGATATCTCACATTTCCAATAATTATTGGTACACATTTACAGACTTATTTCTTGCATAAGATCACATTTCTACATTATCCACTAGGTGCACTAAGCTTCTACAAATAATGAAAAGATTATACCTAGGTATTCAAAAATTGGCACCATATTAGACGTATTCTAGGAACACCCTGTATTATGTAGTATCAGAGTGAATTTGTCTATGAAACATAAAAGGGATGGGCCTGAGGGTGCGTAGTCGTTTAGTACGAAATCACACGCGATGTTCTAGCCATGATTTCTAGTCCGGACTACATCTGTGGGTCTTCACTTGGATGTTTCAAGGATGTTCGGTTTTTTTCACAAACTTTAAAATTATACACTTTGGTGTTCAGACCGATTTGGATTTCTTGTTGGCCATTGCCATCGTTCTGTCTCCCTTTCTCTAATAGTTGTAAAAAAAGACAGAACGATGGTCATGGCCAACTGGGAGTTCGAATCATTTTGAACACACTGTATCTGAGGAATCCGTGGTTCCATTTCACGAAGTGAGATAATTAATTTCGGGGAGCTAACGGTACTCATTCGAATTATACCCACTCTCTGCTACTACAGCCAATATGAATGATAACAAAAAAAATGTATAAGTCGAGAGATTTTTCAATTTTTATCTATTCATATCTCAATGGATGAGAGTTTTTTAAATGATTGTTCCCAGAGTTCCTCAACGCCCGCTACAAAAACGTATGGAAGAGCTTCCAGAAGAGCGTATGCGCCATTTAAAATTCACCGTATAAAACGCTTTGGCATAGTTTCGTTTGTCGCATTATGTTTGATGCGACCGGTTCCACGGTAGAGTGCATAATTACGGCACTTTTACGTACGTTTATGGTTATCATAATTGAGTAGAAAATAAAGCATAGAAATCGCCGGTTGTTATCAAATGTACTTACACGAATCACAAATGGGTCAGAGGGTCGTAACTTTTAGGCTTGATCTCGGAGCCGCCAGAAATAACCTTAGTCAAGGCACGAAATCCACCCACTACAACAACAAACAACACCAAACGACGCAATTGGACACAATCACAGAGCACTCAAAGCAGAGTCGGCGTGAGTTTTGGCTTGGTTGCTAGATTCCTCTTCATTTGGCCTTGGCCGGCTTGCATTATTCGATAGTAGCGCGACTCTTCTGAAAATCTAAATTACGCACTAACCGCCGCCATCTTTCAGGGTGACTAAATTTGCACGTTGTTATTATTTGTTGATTTATGAGTGTTTGAACAAATTACCTCCATCAGTCGGTTAGGGCGCTTCGGCGCTTTATCGATTAGTCTATTATTCGATTAGCTGTTTAACCGATCATTTGACTAATCGATTATCTATACTCAAAAATTATCTGGAATGTATGCAACTAATAATACACGTAGCCACCATGACGCGACTCCAGCGCTAAAACTCTCGAAGCTAGTAGTTCGAAAAAAATCTGTAAGGTGGCAGAGCAACCGAATCTTATGACACTGTCGTCACCTAGCGGCAAACAATATGAACTATCTAATGCACACTGCTTAATACAGAGGGCCCTTTGTTCGGTTCTCTTCTCTGCTTATTTTATTCGTGTTCGATTGTTGGTGGTCATTGGTGTCATTTTTTAGTAGGTTACAAGGATTGTTGTTTATTATTGAGCAGAGAAGCGCGTCAAACCGCATAAGTCGCTCGTAAATAGTGCAAACGGAAATAGCGGAAAATGAGAGGACGTTCGGGGAGACGGTGAGTACAATACTTTTTTTAGAAAATCGAAAAATGGACCCTTGGAAAGTGCAGGTACCAACTCTCCTTTTCCGTGTTGGGTTTCAATCTCCATCCTTCGATTTTCACGTTCCAATACAATGCCCCTGTTATCGAAATTGTTCTTACCAAGATCAGCCCACGATACGTAAAACAAAAACGATTATTTATTGTTGTTAGGCTCGTTGTTATGTAGCCAGTTAGCATTCCAGCTGACAGGTGAATGACACTTGGACTTGGACAGCCGGCCATAACCAGAGAACTTGTTAATCCAGTCTTTCTACTCCTAAGCCCCCGTAACCCGCATTAATTAACCGTTCATCTGCATCCAGATCACGTAGCAGAGACCGTCGCAGATCTCGCAGCCGAGACCGAGGAGGCTACGGCGGAGGCGGCGGGGGCGGAGGCCGCCGCAACGCCGCCGGCGCCAACCTGCGCCGCCCCCGCTGGGACCTGAGCCGCCTCGAGCCCTTCAAAAAAGACTTCTACGTGCCCCACCAGAACGTGAGCGATCGCTCGAGCTACGACGTGGACGAGTGGCGCCGCAGCAAGGAGATCAGCCTGAAGGGCAAGTGCGTGCCCGACTGCGTCTTCTCCTTCGACGAGGCCGGCTTCCCCGACTACGTCATGTCGGAGATACGCAAGATGGGCTTCAAGCAGCCGACCGCGATCCAGTCGCAGGGCTGGCCCATCGCCCTGTCCGGCCGGGACATGGTCGGCATCGCCTCCACCGGCTCCGGAAAGACCCTCTCCTACATTCTACCCGCCATCGTGCACATCAACCACCAGCCGAGGCTGTTGCGAGGCGACGGCCCTATCGCCCTGGTTTTAGCCCCAACCCGAGAACTGGCCCAGCAGATCCAGCAGGTGGCCTGCGATTTCGGGAAGTCTTCAAAAATCCGAAACACCTGCGTTTTTGGGGGCGCCCCCAAAGGACCACAGGCTAACGATTTGACGGATGGCGTGGAGATCGTCATAGCGACCCCCGGGAGGCTCATAGACTTCCTCGAGAGCAACCGGACGAATTTGAGACGTTGCACTTATCTGGTTTTGGACGAAGCCGATCGGATGCTCGATATGGGGTTCGAGCCCCAAATCAGGAAGATTATCGAGCAGATTCGGCCCGACAGGCAGACTCTGATGTGGTCGGCGACTTGGCCTAAAGAAGTCCAAGCGTTGGCTGCCGAATTCTTGAAGGACTACATCCAGATCAACGTAGGCTCGTTGCAGCTTTCGGCCAATCACAACATCCTGCAGATCATCGATGTTTGTCAGGAGTACGAGAAGGAGACGAAGTTGAGCACGCTGCTCAAGGAGATTATGGCCGAGAAGGAAAACAAGACTATCATATTCATAGAGACCAAGAAGAAGGTCGACGATATCACCAGGAAAATGAAACGGGATGGGTAAGGCATTTTTATCAACCGAGAAGGTTCACTGACGATTATCATTATTTTAGGTGGCCTGCTGTCTGCATCCATGGTGACAAATCACAACAAGAACGCGATTGGGTACTACAAGGTGAGATCAATTATTTGAAATAGGATAATCGCCATTCAGTAATGTAATAAGTTCGTCTTTATTCGCGTTTATGGCTAAGCAATATGGCCGCCCAAACAATTTTTGTTGTTATTGCCTAGCAACCAGTATCAATTACCCGGTTGCTAGGCAAAATCAACAAAAATCGACGCATTCGGGCGGCCATTTTGCTTGGCCATAACCGCGAATCTTATCGTGTATCATGATGTTCTAATGGGTGTATTTTTGACAGATTTCAGGTCAGGGAAAGCTCCAATCCTCGTGGCTACTGACGTAGCTGCCCGAGGTCTAGGTATGTGGCGGGGTGGTCGATCCAGCCGGGTAGATTCTTTTCAGTTTTTGATTTGTTTTGACGAGTAACTTGTCCGGCAGGCCAATACCAACCTTTTCCGTTGTTATTATTTGAACGATTTACGTTTTTTGTTATGATTTCGGTTTTTGCGGTTGGTGATTGGCCTGTCGGCGGAGCTGATGTGTGCATGGGACAATGTTCGGCAGACACGGAAGCGACAAATTTGTAAAATGGCCACTACTCTCTTTTCCAGAGGCACAAGCGCGTTAATGACAAGACACGTGCAAAGCATTTGTCATTGTGGCTGTGCCTCTCTGACACGATCGTTCGGACGACGACGGGTCTCTCTCGAATGCCGCCGCCGCCTCACGCACAATGTGACGGACGGCCGCCATTCGCTCTCTTGGGGTCGCTCTCACATCGCCGCGGCGTGCCGGCCGATTATCGCGGTCGCCCTGACCTGCGACGATGCCGCCGCCGCCGCCGAGACAGACCGACACAGAACGAAAGAGCAGAGAGGGTGGTCACGTGGCCATTTTTGGCACTTGTGGTGACGCACACACGTGGTGAGCGCTCGCCTCTTACCTATCGGTCTGTGTGCACATGGCCGCACCCGACATTCCCAATATGATAGATGCACTCTCTATATTTCGGTATGCATTTCATCAACAAAAGACACCCAATCAGTACGATTATTATTACCCCAAATCTATTTATTTTTTTCCTAAATTTTATGATAATCAATCACTTAGGTACTCAATCAGATCATATACTATAGTATAATTATGTAGGTAGGAGATGATGATGTCTTATAAATTGTGTTAAAAATTACAAATTATTGTTAAGTACCGATGCGAGAGAAGTACTATAGGGAGGGTGCACGCATAACTTAAAAGTCTAAAACAATTGAAGTCTGGGGGTTAAACAAGCGTTTCCAAGATAGTTGCTATGTAATTGGCAACGCTGGATAGCTGTGTGGCATTTTTATTTGGCAGTTACTTAACCTCATTTTTGGTGGTTTTATACGGGAGATTTTTCTCTCCAACTTTTTAGCTTATTTCCTCTAAAAACTATCCGAAAACAAGACACTAGTCGGGCATTTTGAAAATAAACGCAGAAAACAAGCAAAAGGTGCAAAAATCGGGGATACAACTGAACTTCAGGAAATTTGTATAATGTGGGATATTATAACTGTTATTTTATGTCGTTTTAGCTACAATTTTATACGCTTACCTTAGAAAATATATAAGAAAACGAAAAGCAGTTGAAACTTGCGTGTAATTCATAAAAATATCCGAAAAACTGTTCAATTTAAATTCCCGCTGAAAAACTGACAAATATTTTTGACTTTTCAATGTTGCCGGTTTTAGTTAGCAACTGTTATTTAACCCCCAGACTTCAATTGTTTTAGGCTTTGAGGTTATGCGTGCACGCTCCCTATTTGTCAGAATGTAAAGAGCTGTCATGTTGGCGTTACTACGCAACGGTTTTATTGTTTTCCTGTGAGCGCCAATATGGCGGCTTTACAACTATCAATCATTTCGAAACAGTTTCCACTTCCACTTGTGTACTTCTCACGCGTCGGTAACTGTTTTTATCATGTATATTCACACCATCGAATTGAATAGTAGGGAGACGTCGTCATTATTAACGTGATGTGCCCTCAGATCCGCCATTTTGGTTACTTTTCTGTCATATTGACAGCATAATGACAGGTGCAATCGGGATTTTTATAATACATTGTTGGTATTTTTCATGAATTTGCCTCATTCAGTCCTCACTAAATTGATACTTTTAAAAATGATCACCTGCTGCTGCCTTCATGTTGATTAAAACATGTTGTAGTGGAGTCTGGTTATGAAAAATTTGAACGATGTCTCTGTTACACTAAAAAAATCGAGGTACTAAAGTTCATAAAACTACAGGGATCGTATTCGCGATTATGACTAATCAAAATGGCCGCCCAAATGCCGCGATTTCGGTTGCTATATTGCCTAGCAACCAGTATCAACAACAACAAATCGCCGCATTCGGGCGGCCATTTTGCTTAGCCTTGTAACCGCGAATGGTCGGTAAAGAAGGCAGCATCGTCAGTTTCATCGTCGCATGCGCTATACTAAATCGGTCGACTTTTACAGATGTGGAAGACGTGAAATTCGTGATAAACTTCGACTACCCGTCCAACTCGGAGGACTACGTGCACCGGATAGGGCGAACGGGCCGTTCGCAGCGCACCGGCACCGCTTACACGTTCTTCACCCCGAACAACGGCAACAAAGCGGCCGATTTGGTCGCCGTGTTGAAGGAGGCGAAACAGGTGATCAACCCGCGCCTGCAGGAGATGGCCGAGAACCGGAACTGGGGCTCCGGCGGCGGCGGCGGCAGGGGGCGCAACCGGTGGGGCAGAGGGCGCCAGCAGCAGCAGCAGATATCCCACCAGAGGTCGCCCTCGAGGTCTAGGTCGCCGGTGGCGCGCAGTTCGAGGAGGGAGAGGAGCAGGTCGAGGGATCGCAGGAGGAAGCGGTCGCCCCGCAGTGTCAGTCGCGAGCGGAGTCCCAGGGGGGCGAAAGTGGCGGCGGCGGCGGCGCCTCAGCCCTTGATGAACTACCAGAACATACCGCCGCCGGGGTTCGGCTCTTATCCGGCGATCTCGAACGGGACGATGTTTTTTAACGCGCCGCCTCCGCCGCCCCCCAGTTCGACGGCGGTCGGGGGGATGTATTTTCAGTACGCGCCGCCACCGCTGACTTCCACTCAGCGTTGATCTGGAAAGGGGAACGTTTAATAATATTATGATTATGATGGAATATGTATGTAGGTAGCTTATTAATTAGGTTTGTGTCTTTGATGATTTATGAATTAATGACGATTATCATTTGAGGGGGATTTCGTTGTCGTTTTTATTGATAAATAATTGTATAGGTAGTATGTACCGTGGAATTCTAATGTAATCTCGGTTCCCTCTCGCATTAAAAATTAAAAGTAAAGATTATATGTGTATATCGTTAGGTATGTACCTAAAATAACTATATGGTTTGGTAGGTTTTTGTATTACTTTGCACACGTGCGTCTATTGAACTGATTTGATTTGATTTATTAAATTGAAGGTGAATTTTTGTGCAGTCATATGTATTTATCGTATGTACCTACAAAATATTACGTATTCATTATTTTGTGTTAAATTTAGTGTGGGCTCTCTATCGTAAAGGGGCTTTTCTAATATGATTTTAGGATTTGATTTTAATTGATTAGACTGGAAAGTGTAGATGTAAAAATGATGTTTAAATAAAAATCAGATTACTGAAATCAAATAAGCCACATTATTTATGGAAAGATGATTCCTGTCCCATACCGTACTTACAAGCATTCTAGACTTCCTCTATGGTTGTCGAATAATAACAAGAATTTGTTTAATAGATTTATGATTTATATATAAAAAAAACTCATTCAATGACAAAAAACTTGACAGATTTTGTACACAAACCTTCCAGAATAGAACATCAAGCAATGATTTAGAAGAATCAGTGCAGTTGATAATACCTAATCACTAACAATAATAATGCGTAAATTAATTACAGGAAACTAATTTTTTAGTATAGTTAAAGTAAAAGGGAAACAGTTTGGCACCTTAAAATTACCTAAACATCATGACTAGACTTTACAACAACTATTAGCCCTTAAGTACGGGCAATTCACTTCAACTTGGTCTCACTTAGCTAAAGAAAGGGTAAACGCATAAGTTTATAATTGGTCACCGATTCAAATTCCAATAAATGGAACAATTATTACACCCACAAAAATTAATTTACCTACTAGGGTTCCACCTACCTATAATTATTTAAAAATGTAAAAATGTTCAGTCAAGTGCTACTCAATAATAATTATCTGATGAACCTAATAAAAATATATATCACAATGAATATAGTAGAGAGAGAGATTATAACAAAACACAATAATCCACCAACAAAGTTAAATAGTACTTAACTAATAATAAGTAGAGTAATGGTGATAGGGAGTTGGCGTGGGCGAGGACACGTGAGGCCTGGGCGCCAAAGGGGTGGGATGATAAGGACTTTGCGACACCGTGTACCCCCCGAAAGGCACCGGAGACCCACCCCCGTTCGGAGTAGTCGGGGGCAAAATCCTACCATCCAAAAGCCTGCTCTGCTCCCCGATAATCCTCGCATCTTCCGACAGCAAATGATTAGCGCCCAACTGCTCCACGTTGTTAGCCAAAATCCTATTGGTCGTGTGATCCGACAGAATCCTCCCCCCTGCAGAGGGCTCCCCTAAACCCGGAGGCAAATGGCGGGAAGTCAAATCGAGCCTAGTCTGATCTAGAAGCCGGTGAGAATTCGCGATTTGATGGAGAGTAGCCGGGTGAGTTCTCAGGCTCAAATCGACACTGTGCCGCCCTGGGGGTGTCAAATCCAAGGAAACCACCCTTAAAATATCCGCGTGAGTGTAGCTAGGAGGTGGGGGGCTGTAATTTAGTCTCAAATCCACCCTGCTGTCAACGTCAGGGTAGAGGTGGTGATACCGATTGAGGTTCGGGTAGTTATGGAAACTCCTAGCAGACATGTCGAGGCCTTGCAATTCTGCGTTCAATACGAGGGGCTCAAAACTGTTGCGGTCGGTCCTGAAATCGGAATCGAGACTTTCGTAAGACAATTTACGAGTTTCTACCGGGTCGACCAAATCGTAGGTTTTGTTACGGAAATCCAATTCGGCCGATTCGTAGATCCCTCTAGTTCGGAGATTCTCGGCTTCGACTTCGTACGTTTTGATCCTCATATCTAAATCTAAATCGAATTTGTTACGCAAATCCGTCGATAAATCGTCCGGGTAACGCCTGTCGTCCTCTTTATCCTTGAGATTATCCACGACTTGTATGATAGTGCCGTCGTTTATGTCATTCTGGTTCATGTTTTCCATAATATGACCGTTATTTTCGTCCTCCTCAACATCGAGATAACTCTTATTGGTTGATTCGATGTTAACACTCTGATAATTGTTGGTTTTATTGAGCTTATCCAAATCGCTTGTATGATCAAATTTCAATCTCCTCTGAAATCCCTCGATTTTATAGGGCGATTTGTACATGGACAAATCCAATTGCATGTCGTGTTTCGAGTGCAAACTCAAATTTTGCGCCCCAATTCCGTTGCAACTGTTCTCGTCCGAGCTGAGGTGGTCCGCAGTGGCGTGCCCGAAATCGTACCTAGGCGGACTAGGGACATTACAAGGACTCGCACTTTTAGGTTGGTAACCCTGCTGAGTGTTGTTGTTTTGCGGTGACAGCGTACTGATGTAATTCCGCACGAAATTATTGCGATGGTGCATATCCGGACTGTTGGCAGGACTGAAATCTTCTTGATGGAAACCCGAGTAATCCATCCCGATGCTCTGATTGTTATGTCTTAATTCGTCATTGAGCTCGTCGGTGACAGAAATGTGATCGTTGACAGAAGGCGAGATCAAATTAATATCGCGCTGCTCGTCTCCGTACGTCACATCTGTCAAACCGTCAGGGGGCGCTAGCGTATACAAATTATTGACCAAAGAATCAGCGCAATTATTCGAGCTAACGTCGATATCGATGTTGGGTTCGCTGCAGACCGAATCCAGGGCGGCCTCGACTAAGAGACTGGCGTTCGAGGCCTCGTGACGTCCGAAATCTGTCAAATTTGACAGTTTCGGGCGCTCGTATTGCACTTCCTGCTGGATCGCAGGACTTGCGGCTAGTCGATGGTCCGCCATTTGGTACAGTTCTGGTTGATCCGCTATCCATTTTTTCGAGCCCTTGCTCAGGATCTTCATAGGGTAGCTGTCGACGATAGGGGGCGCCTCGATCGGAATCGGCGATTCTGGTGACTTTTCCGGGGATTGTAGAGCAGGTGGATCATCTGGGTTTTTACTATCCATCGAGGCGTCGTCTATGTCGCTTTCTTCGTCGAAAGTCGCCGCTGTAGAGTCGTTGTGATGTAAAATGGCGTCGTCTTTGATTTTGGAGATTTCGTCTTGGTCGTCTACGCCACTGTACGCTTCGAAAGTGTAGTCTATGCTTCGGGCGATTTTCGGCATGATTTCCTCGTTAAAGTTGTGCACCTTCTTGTAGTGGAACTGGAGACACTGCTTGGTGGTGAATGCGGCGTTGCAATTTTTCACAGTACACCTGTAAGTAGGATTTAATCAATTTAAGTGACAGTTATGTCAGAAATTAATTAGTGAAAATACTTGAATGGTTTGATTCCGCTGTGGGTGAGCATGTGGATCTTCAAGTTGGATTTATTCTGGAAATGTTTGCCACATCTCGAACAGGAACAGGCTCCATCGAGTTGCTTCTGGTGGACTTCTTTGAGGTGACGTTGGAGGGCCGCTCGAGATCCCAGGATTTTCAGGCAATTCTTGCATTGGAACTCTTTGAGGACCTCAGAGATGTCTGCAAAATGTCGACCATAGACCAAAAGAAGGACTAAACAAATTAATTTTACCGCTATGCATCCGTTTGATGTGGACTTTCAACTTCTGAGGTTGGCAGAACTTCCTCCCACAGAAGTCGCACAAAGGCCTAGATCGGTGAGGATTCGCCGAGCATCCGTACGTCCGATGCATCTCCAAGTAGTTCAACCTCAAGAAGAACTTTTTACAAAACTGACACTGGTAAGCCCCCTGTCCATTATGTAATTCGGCTGCGTGTTTCATTATGTTTTCTTTACCCAAAACTGCAGCCCCGCATACTTTACAATGATATTTCCTAATTGTCAGACTGTAGCGAAGATCGTGGAAAACCGAACAGTGAGTTCTGTAATACAGGGGATGGGCGAAAGTCATATTACAGCCGCCACAAGCTAAAATTTAAATAATAACGATTAGGATAAAGTTGTAATTAATTTGAAAAAGGTGGATAATTACTCACATGTCTTCTCAAGTTTCTTTTTGTGGGTCACCAGTGAAGATTCCTGCCAATAAAGTAGCTCCTCTCCATTTGAAATAGGTTTGACGGTAACGAAAAACAAGGAATCTTCTTTAACGACCACCGTCACATTTTTCTCCTCTCGAATCGGTGCGGGCCTTATGAATCTCAACCAATTCGATTCTTCCGAATCTGAGGTATTGAAATAAATATTTCCAGTCTCTAGAATAATCTCCCATACGTCTTTCATGGACGAATCTTCGGAAATATCAACTTCTTTCACTCTAACACCCGTCAGAGGGCCGAATTGCGTAAATTCGTTTATGTTATCTTTAGCCGAAACGCCTAAACCGTGTTCTGTGTTTGTCTCGATTAATTGTAAGTGATTCGGAAGAGACAGTTTGGCGTAAACGTATTTATCGTTGATTTCCTCATTTTTACCATCGTATTCTTTTTCGATTTCGTTCTTATGAATCTCTTGGTACTTTTCTCTCCAATCAGAAATGTTGATGGAATCGAGAATAACATAATTCGGATTCACAACCGGGCAGGTTAATGCTGCATGTCTCATATTGCAACTGGAGCACATTTTACTCTTGTTAACTGTAACTTGAGTGGTGGGGATTATATCTTCTGGTGGTTTTTGAGACTCCACTTTCACTTCGGTTTGGTTGTTGAGCTCGGGGGCTTTTCTGATATCAAAATCTATTTTCTTCTTGAATTCTGTAGATTTTTTAGGAGTGTCTTTGATGATGGCCTTCTTTTTTGAACCTTCGTTTGTAATAATCTCTATTTCGGGTGGAATTTCTCTGGGTACATTGGAATTGAATTTCTTGAATTGTGGGATATCGCTAGTCAACGGAATTTCCACCTTCAGGTTTTTATATCCGTTCGGATCTTCATTTGCTTTACAAACGTTCACTATTTTCACTCGGGTGGGATTTTTTTCAACCCGGTTGAAATCCTCGACTTCCGCTTTTTTCTTCTTGGTTTTAATTGAATTCGACTTCTTTCCATTCCCTTTATCATTGTTGAGATCCTCTAGCGGCTCTGGCGGTTTGCAAGAAGCCGAGCTGGAAAATGTGAGAAAATGTTTTTAAAAAAAGTAAACAAATCCCACGTGCTGTTATTGATCTGTCAAATACGTCCCGCCCACGCACAAGATGTCAGCCGACATTTCCACAACAATAAAAATTGGTTAAAAACCAGAAAGGCCGACAAACAACAAAGCATTTCCGAAAATTCCAAATAAAAACGTACCGGTCCAGGTGTTGCTGTGCAAGATCCAGTAGTTTGGTGACGAAAATTTGATTGGTTTCCGAAGAAAATGCGCTTTTCAGTGCAAACCACCGCTTGACGTTCTCGCCGCCTACGACGGCTTCCAGTTGCGAATCTTTGCCGATTTTCGCGTTCTTTGATTTTTGTTTAACACTAGTACTGTTGGGTGGCCTTTTCACTGCTTTTTGGGGCTTTTTTGGCATTTTTGGGTTCCCCATAAAGAGGATAGACCTTAAACAGTTCTATCCTCTTTAAGCCAAGGACCGTGTTTATATTTTTGACAATTGACACGTATGTGAATGCAGCTCAAAGCTCTCAAGAGCCACTATTTGTAGCGTAGTAATCTGTCAGTAGATAGGTAGGTATGTATGCAACCAATAATACACAAAGCTGCGACAACGACAGCGCCAAGAAACAGCGCCAAAACTTTCAAAGCTTGTAGTTTGGTATAAATCCGTAAGATGGCGCAATAATGAATTTAGCTCAAGGTGACAGATTACTAAGGTACAAATAGTGGCTCACGTTGACGAGAGCAATGAGCTAAATTCACATAAGTCAGTTTGACAAGAAACGTGCTTTTAAGGTTAGGGTTGTAAACTTTCGAAGTTTTCTTGCAAAAATGGCAAAATTAGGGTCTTATTACGGTTTGTGCCCCATAATCGACCACCACAGTTTATTAGGGATATCTCCGGATAAAGAAATCGGTAAAGTCCTAGTAACTTTGGGCAAAAACATCGCCGTAAAATACAGGGTAAGTTCTCGTCCCCTTTCTGGCCTTCTCATTTACTAACTATAAGCCAATTTTAGCTTTCAGATCAAAAACAGTTGGAAAGTTGGAGAACCAAGGAAAAATTCACATCCCCTATAGTCTATGACAAACAACTCAACTCTTACGTAGTCGTTTTCAATCAGAGCTACATTCGAATGTGGACCGGAGAAGAAGAGTACGTGGATAAATTACGGAAATACAAGTTCAGTAAACCTATTCAAACACTGATAAGTCTAAAAGAAAAGAGTTTCGTAATATTTCAAAATGGGGCAATACGTTCACTCGGTAGTGCTTTAGAAAACCGAAAAGACTTGAAACTTGGTGACGAAATCGACATCAAAACCAAATACATAAGAGATGTGCTGTACACTTTCTGTGGTGAAGACATTTTCATTGGTTTGGTCGTATCTTCAACTGATGGCGGAGGTGGTCATCAGGAGTTAATGTGGAATAAATTTGATAATTCGGGAGATAAAATATCAGCAGTGACCATAGACTTGCACAGAGAGGGATTCCAGATTACCGGAACAGTTTTCCATGTTGTCAAAGACATGGTTACTTTATTATCGTTGTGTAAGGCATTTTTTAAATCAATTTTATTTTATATTGGTTTAATTATTTATTGTTTATGCAGGGAATGACGGGCGGATCTACTCGCTAATCCTGAATGATCAAGACGACGTAACTAATGTCGGCGATTTATTCACCGTCGTGGAATCAATTTCGTGCGAACACCCCGTATCGATGGTCTCGCTGGACGAAAATTACATTGCAATGTACGGAGGTGACTGTAACGAAGAGGGCGCCTCGTTGATCATCTACAATGTCCAATTCAAGGTGACTCAATCGAAGCAAACTTTTAAAATGTTCACAATGGGCGCGAAATTGTGGGTGATCGACAATAATTTGTATCTATCGGTGGGGCAAAACCTCGCAGTCATTCCGTTCGTATTGGACGCGGAACAGTTGGCCGCTTTGGTGGGAAGTCACAAGGCCATCGAAATAGATTCGGACATATCGATAGTGCATCAGGTGGAGACAGTGAGCTGGGGAAATTCGAACGAGGCCGATGTCGGTAAAGTAGAAATCGTTCAGCCGTTAATTAGGAAAATTTCTGACCATTTAGCTCAGGGCTTATCCGAAGGCATGATAATCGAACAACTTTTACCCGATTTGGCCGAATCCAACGATGTTTTGTGTCTGTCTCAATGCATCGAGTACTTTTCTGATATACCGGAGATTTGCCTGGTTAAAATCTTGAAATTGTGTCTCAATTTAGATCGTAAAGCTTTTCAAAAGTGTTCAAATTCACAAGTCGAAGGTTTTCCTTCAGGGATGCAGCCTCTAGAACGGTCCAAATTGGTCGATTCAATTTTGACCAAACCAATCAGTGACGTTTTAATTTTGAATCATTTACGAAACGAACTGGATTTTAGTGAAGTCCTAACTTTATTAGAATATCTTTGTTTTTTACTTGACGAAGACGGTCACTCTCTCCCTTCACTAGATTTCATCGAAACCGAAGCCAGGATCATTAATTGGGGTTGCGTTTTATTAGACGCCAATTACCAAAAGTTTCTGTTATCGGAAGACGATAAAGTTAAAGAAATCGTGACGCGTTTTCGTGATTTGGTCAATACGGAAGTCGAAAGCCTCGAAAAATTGAAAGAAGTCGCCCCAATTTTGATAGAGATATGGAGAGGGCCGGGATTTAAGGTCCTTCATGAAGGCGGAGTGGGTTATTCGATTGAGGAGCTCAGTTTGTACTAGAAAAAAACGTTATAATATAATCAAAGCCATCGTTTTGTAAATAAAATTACACAAGCAAAATCGATTTCACCCCTCTATAATGGATTTCAGGAAGGTTTTCCCGTTTATCAGTTTCGTGGTAGCTATGACGAATTCTACGTTCGAGTCTTCTTGTTGAGACAGAAACCTCAAAGCGGAAATCTCTGCAAAAGTGCAACCCCCGATAAAGAAAACCAAGACGACTTGGGGCGAATCCGAACTTTGAACCGAAACTCCCCCGTTACTATTGGGAACTGCCGGAGACTCATCCAGGGTCTTTCCGGGGAGCAACCCCAAAACATCCTGAAGTTGCTTCCATCCCCCATTCTTCGTAACTTGCTCAGCTAACCTCACGCTTAACGGGGCGTAGACACTATGAACGTAACTGATATCTGTCGGGTTGATTTCCGAAGTGTCCTCCATGGTTAACCGTAAAGCCTTCCTCAAGACCGTATACTGCCGAGTCCCCGATTGCACTTTCAGCAAATCGACTTTTTCGAGCTTCGAAATGGCCAAAAGAGCTTCAAGCCCGTAAACTTGCACCAGTTCCCTCTTGTAATTCTCCAAAATTTTCGGTTTCAACCCGGAACTGGTCAAGCACTGCAAGCAAATCAGTCTCAAGACATCGATCAGAGGTTTGCCTTGGGCTATCATGTCCTCGATATAAGGGCTGCTCCGGTCCACTTCGATGCAGTTTAAAAACTCTTGTTCTGTCTGTAAACTATCGAGGAATTCGTAACCATCGGTGACTTCTTTGACGCATTCTGCAATCGCGGTGTGCTGTGCTAGCGCTTTCTTCTTCTCGAGGATTTGGGGCAACCTCTGGACGTACAATTTGATGTCTTGCACCGACTTGTCTTGAGTGTTCTCCAATTGGGCGCTGATGCTTTTCGCCTGCTTGGATAAATAGGCTCCTACCGCGTTGAAGTTCTTATCGCGAATATCTGCAAACAATTTATCCGTAGAACTTAAAATGATCTGCTTTTTCACTTCGCTTAGTGACTCAGAGGTGCGCTCTTCGCTACTCAGGAAATTATCGATCGGGAAGTTGGCTGTCGCATTATTTATGCCGAATATTTCGTCGATTAGTCCTTCATAAGTCAATTGGGTTGCCAGTGGGGTGATTAAATCGACAGATCTGTCAATGAGTAGAATTTGGTCGATGTTTGAAGTCTGGTTGGTGGATTTGGTCGCTGCATTATCGGCGGTGTTTTTCTCGCGTTGCAGGCGCACCACCAAGTCCCACACTTGTTTCGCCGCTTCGCCTTTGCCCCAAACTCTCGGTATCGGTCCGAAAAGGTTCTGCAAGTAGATTATGACCTGCGCCGTTTGGTATAAATACGTCGGGTCTTTCTCCAAAGTGTACTCTCTGAAAATTCGCACTTAATAATTGAAATTCGCACTGATTTATGGGAATTGTTACCGGAAAACGTCAGAAATTTCCATCGAGACTACGTCCGATTCGAACGGGAAGAGCTCACAACGGAATTCTTCTATCAAGATCATGCTGCCGTATACGCCGTTATGTTTCAGTCGTTCCATGCAGAGTAGGCTCTTTTTCGGGACGAAAAACAGGTGGTATTGTTTCTTCGAGCCGTTCCTCTTCTTACTGTCTGTGTGCACGTTGTGCGCGACGTAATCCATTAAATGAAGTTTGGGTCTCGTTATGAAGATAACGTGGGCCACGTCCGATTCGGGTAGTGATGTGGGCCGTAAGGGGAACATTTTTGTCACCGAGTGCTCTCGTAGGATGGCGTATTTCGCGATGAGCCCCACGGGGCCCGCCAGTGAATTGTCCCATACTATCGCCTTCGTACCTGGACACTGCTCCAGGAGATCGATCAGATTTTTACGAGCGGCGGCTTGAATTATCGAAATATCCACTTTTCCACCTTGCAAGTGGGAGGACATTTTGAGGTTATGTGATGACAGATGACAGTTAACTTTGTGTGAATTTAGCTCACAGCTCTCAACAGGCACTATTTGTAGCTTAGTAATCTGTCATGTTGATGCTGCCTCAACACTTTGAGCCAAATTCATTACTGCGACATCTTACGGATTTATACTGAACTACAAGCTTCGAGAGTTTTGGCGCTGCCGGCGGCGCAGCTGTGTGTATTATTGGTTGCCTACATTTCAGGAAATTAAAAAATTTATCGAAACGAATTACTTAGAAACGATTGTAATACCTAGTCCGAATGTGTATACAACCGAAAAAAAATATACATTAATAAACTCTTGAAAATTTCGTTTAAAAAATCACATATTTATTGTTACAATTTAATTCATACACTAGAGACAGAGAATAAATATAATAGTTTTTTAAAACGCATACCGTGTTCTAATGTCTTCTAATTTTTTAGACACTTCAGCAGGAGTTCTATCCAAATCTGAGGCTATACTCTTTTGCTTAGCTGGTTCCAAAGAATTGTACTGCTCACACAAATCCCCGTCAATAACATTCTGTAACAAAGGAACATAAATCAGTAAGATTGATTAAGAGGAATAAAAACACAATGATGTAATGAAAATAATATCAGAGAGAAACGTAATCATTGCTTTCATAAGTCTAGCATGTAAAAAAGATATTCATCATTCAATTTATTTATTTTGAACAAAAATAAAAAACCATAACTATAAATACCTTAACTGGGTAGTAATAACTCCTGAAGGAAATATGATCCCGTCCACAAAGAGGAGAATTCTCACTTCTCATATGCATTTCCAAATGTTGGAAAAAATCGTGATCCTCCCTCGAAGTGAAAGGTACCAAGACACCGACAGTACCAGAAAGAGTCATATAAATCATCGACTCCCATCCTCCAGGTATGAGGGTGGCTTTCTGCAACCAGGTCACAGTTTCACCCACGTGGAATGTAGCGATAGTGTCCGCTTTTTGCGAAGCTCCATTTAGCAAACCTGAGACAAAAAAGAAACAATAAATAACCATAGAAATTTATAGAAGGCGAAGGGGAAAAAGTGTGGCGTATTTGGGAGATCCGAAATCCCCCATATTGGGTGATTCTGGTACTATGAATACGGACATTCATCTGGGACGCAAACGCCGGATTATAACCAATCAAAATGGAAATAACGTGGCATTACGTCCCAAAAATCACAAACGAAATAAAAATCACCTCTGTCCCACAGAGACTTGTGCCCAGTCGGATCTTCCTCCACGTCGTCGCTGACATTCGGAGGCAGTCTCATGATACCGATGTTCCCGAACTTATCGGCCGTACCGACAGTGTCATAATCGAGTACCGAAGTGCACGTGATCCATCTCGGATGAGTATCGTCCGCGAAAATGATCAACTGATTCTCCGCCCGTTTATAACGGACCATGAAAACGGATTCTTGAACATCAGAAACGAAAATCCGTTTACCCAGCGCCTGGATGTTCACGATGCCGTTCGGGATATGCTGAAATCAGACAAAATCAATGAGACCTCTATTCAATTCGTCAATTATCATCAATATAATCGTGAGGGAAAAATCAGAACTGCAGGGATATCAACATCAACTCAGACATGTGTAATTATCATCATTTTAAATCTCGAGATAACAATAGACTTGTTTATTTATGTTTTTGACATTGGCCGAAACATTTGAGAGTCATCTTCACAACCAATCAGAAGCGACAACGCTAATTTCTAACCAATAGAAATCGTAGAATTTGGCGGAAAAATGAATATCTCATAGAAAACCCTATTTTCATTATTACCACAGGGATATGAGTAAAACTTACTTTATTTTCGCATTTCCTCAGCAATTTCTTCTTGCCCATATCGTAAAGCCGCAACATTCTCCCAACTCCGGCCAACAAAAGACCGTTATAAGCGCACAAAGCCATTGGTACTTCATCCACAGAAGTCCTATGCACAAACTCCAACTCCCTCCCGTTCGGATCGATCCGATAAGTATCCAGAAAACCGCTATTGCAGTGTCTCGGATTCAACTGGAAATCTTTGGCGACTCCGACGATCAAAAAGAGAAACTGTTGCGGCTGATTCTGGAAGCGAACCAAAACGATCGACATGGCCGCCTCGTTCTGCTCCAACCGAACCAATTTATGAGTAAGCCCCTGCACCGGGTCCATGATGCGCAAAGTCGAAGCCCACATTCCGTGCCCGGCTTTCGGGGCGGAAAAAATACTTTCCGGCAAATCCTCGTTCAGAAAAGCGTCCGCCATCTCTTTAGCCAACTCCTGTTCTTCTTCACCGGCCGCCTCCTTCATCTCTTCCGCCATCTGCAACCTCCTCTGACTCTTCGTCTCTTCAGTGTAGGCGTTATGCTCCGTCTCGATTATGATTAAATTGTTACTCTCCGGATGGATGATGAATTTCCTCGGGGTGTACTCGAGAGGAAACGACACTTGATTAAAAACCGCCCCCAGCTTTTCGAGGGCCAAAATCCTCAAAGTGTTGGTAGAAATCGCGACAATCCCTTCAGGGCATTGCTCCGAACTGAAACCCGAAGCGTATTCCAAACTTTCGTACGACAAGGGCGTGAGATAAAACCGACTCTGGTAGTAATAACTCAACCACGATCTAGAACTCATCGCTAAAACCGCTTCAGATTGTTGCATCCTTATGCGGAACAGTTTGACAGGACGCGAACCCAAATACCGGGTCCTCGTATCTGACAGATCGCCGGAAACCGGATCTAAAACCGTCCGCAAGAGGGCGCCATTTTGGAGACCGATGTTCAAGTAGAGGGTGCTAGTGGTGCTGGCGGCGGCCGCGTTGTCCGGCTCCCTATCGGTGCATCCCATCTCTACGATGCAGAGAGACTCGGCGCACACTGGCAGCCCTTGCATGGATCGGGGGGCGAGACAGTCGCTAGGGTCGAGGGAAATGATGCGAACTGTATTATCGGCCAGACCGACGGCCAAGAAAAGAGACAGCTGTTCGCCGGCCGCCGCGTTCGCCAGCGCCATGCAGACCACGTCAGAGTTCATCCGTTTCCGCTCCTTGTATTCGTGGAGTTGGCCCGTCTGAAAAGGATCGATAATCACTTTTAGATCAAATAAAAATAAAAAGTTTTTTTGTGATCATGGCTAAGCAAAATGGCCGCCCAAGTTTTTGTTGATATTGCCTAGCAACTAATTTGTTAATAGGTAATTGATACTGGTTGCTAGGCAAAATCAACAAAAATCGACGCATTTGGGCGGCCATCTTGCTTAGCCTTAATCGCCATAATGGAACGGGTGTTTCTGCTTGATTCACTCCATTGCACCACAGAAATGCAGCGGAGGCGACAAGAAGAAGTCAATTTAGCACCGAACCCAAACAGAAACATAAATTCGTTTATCTTTCCGTGTGGATAAGTGCATTAATATAAGTCATAATTTTTAAATAAAAAAACTTACAGGATCCATTTCAAAGTAGACGAGTTCACCCCCAGATAGGGCGATGACGACTTGTCGCTGATTGACGGCGCATTTCACGATTTTCTTCTTCCCGGGAGCTTTCCATTCATTAACACGCTTATCGGCGCAAATGTGCCTGATCCCATCAGGGTACACCTAGAAACATCACAATTAGAACCACTAGAATACAGGAAACTGTAAAATTGGGTGTAGCATACGCGGGAGACCCGATTATCGCACAAAGCGATGAATTTTTTCACCGTTTCGTCGATTCGGGCACTATTGGTGCGCCTATTGCTGTAGGACCAGCAAAATAATGAAAAAAACTTTCATTTGCCTATAGAATACAAGCAAACGAAAGGGGAGACTGTCCAAAACCAGATAATTACAGGAAATAACGAAAAATTACCTGAACTAAAGCGTCATCACTCAAAGCGGAGCAAGACAGAGTCGGCGTGGTCCCCAAAAAGCCACTGTCCGTGACTTCTTCGACGGTCTCACCGATAGACAGTACCAGAGTGGCGTTACCGAACGATACGATAATGTAAGCATCGAAATCATCTGCAACAACACCAAATCAAAAGTTACAGTAAAAAGAACCGACTCGCATTCAATCAGAAAATCGAAGGAAATTCAATCAGTTCGAAAGTGTAATCACATGGGTTCAGTTGAAACACGGATTAAAATGTCATCATTATATTAAATCGCATCCGGGTCTCTTCTCTTCGAGATAATACTTACACATGCCAGGAAGATCTTAAAAGTGGTAAGGTCAAGTCCGGGGGATCTGAAATGAAAAAGCAACTGGCGTTTGAAAGTGTCCAAATCACCAGGCTTTATTAAACCGTTTGAGAAAAGCCAAGACGAGACTCACCGTCACTGCGCCTCTTCACCGTCCAAACGGCGTTCGGGCTGCCCGGCAACTCCGACACGGCCATCTCGGAAACCTCCAATCCGTGCCTCAAGACCCTCAAAGACGAACGGGGCCCCCTGCCGCACAACATGTACAACTGAGGGGTGTCTTCTCCTGCTAAATCGGCGACCCGACTCGAAAGGATCGGCGAAAGCGACTCCAATTCGTCGACCAAAACCAAATTCTTCAAGGCCCTCGGGGCGAAAAAGAACGTGTCGCCCTCTTCCAAGGGCATGGCCGAGCTGAACTCCAACTCGTCATCGTCGTCGCCTAGATGGGCGATCTGGTACAGGTAACTGTAATGAAATTACCGACATTAATCACAAACAAGGTATGTGCGCGATTACGGCTAAGCAAAATGGCCGCCCAAATGAGGCAATTTTTGTTGATTTTGCCTAGCAACTAATTTGTTGAAAGCTAATTGCTACTGGTTGCTAGGCAATATCAACAAAAATCGACTCATTTGGGCGGCCATCTTGCTTAGCCATAATCACGAATTGAATTTCTTACTGGTTGCCAAATTCCGAAGCCACGAACAAGAATCCAGTCTTCAAAACGCACATGGCCGTCGCCACAGGAACCGTATCGAAATACTTTAACTTGATTTCCGTAACCATGTCTTCGTCGGTCTCCAGGGTGATTTTAAAGATGTCCCCTTGTTCGGTTTGGGCCAGGAAAAAGAACATCGACTTGGTTTTGTGAGTGGCGGAGCACACGAATATCATCCCGCGTTCCGGATCGTCCAGATCGTTACGTCTCCTCGGTATCGGGCAACGGATATCGTGTTGGTCCCCCAAATTTTTGTAGGTTAGGTAATTCTCCGAACAGATCAGAACACCCGAAGGCCCGTCATCGCCCCCCGGAACCGTCACCAGGAAATTCGCGTGCTCTTCCAGAGGCTCAGAATATTTACGAACCACGTGGTTGACACCCAGATCCAACTCGTAGAAAGTCAAAGTCTGCTGGGTTTTCTGGGCGGCCTCACCCGAAGGATCCGAGTCGGCCTCTTCGTAATCGATCTCGAGACAGGCGAACATGGGGTTCTCATATTTCACGTCGACCCCGACCATGTGATAAACCAAAGTGTTGCTTTTGTGGGCTTCCAGGGGTGAGGATATCGTAAGTCTGGCTTGGTCGTCCCGATTCAAAATGTAGGCAAGTTTCTGCTTCTCAATAGCCCCGATCATTACAGCCCTGCCACCTGGATCAGTAGCCAAGTACTGCCCTGGTACGATCCGGCGCACTCCTGATTTCCCGAAGGTCTCCTGGTGGACTTTCTCGAAGGCGTTTTTAGCCGGGTGGTACTCTAAAATCCCGATCCTTCCAGAATCCGACCCAATGATGACATAGTCTTTGGTGCTTCCCATTAAACGGAAAGACATCATCGACCGGATGACCCCGAACACTTCGACAGTGAGGAGGGTGTGGACTTTTCCGGTGTTCGGGTCAGGGCGAAGAAGCTCGAGGCTTTTACCTCTGGATATGACGATTTCTTGCATTTTCGTCCCAGAGAAGTTGCCGTGGATCGCGTGGGTTATCGCGGTCGCCCGCTGGAGGGTGATGTTGTACAGATACATTATCGCGGAGTCCTGAAAACACACCAAAAGTGTTGAAAATCGTGGAGCTAAACGCGAGAGTTTCGAGCGGCTTTTTTAGGGTGAATTGTCGGGCACTAATACCAGGTGAAAGGTTATCGATAAACCAGGCCCAACGATGCGGCGTACCCTTTGATCTAGCACCGATTTACGACCTGTACGTGCATGGGGAACAGGCACAGGAGATACCGTAGTGCGTACGAATTATGGGGGCGATTTTTTGAGGTTAGGAGGCTCAATAGACAGAAATTTTCCAATTATGGACTAAATAATAACGGGAAATTATCTGGAGTGAAGATAAGAAGAGACGCTAATTACCTTAAAGCCGGATGGTTCTTGGTTTTTGAGATATTTGCGAAACTCAGACTTTCATAGCCGGCGTCCACCACGCACCGAATCACCGATTTTCCGCTTTCGTTGTGTAATTTCACATGAAATACTCACGATTTTCGCATTATAACACTCATGACTATTTGTTTTATGATGATATTGAATTACATACGCAATTTCAGCCGATTAAATCACGGAAAATGAGGAAAACCGTAACGGAACCCACAACATGAAACGAAACGACAGTTTGACAGGATAAATTTCCGAACTATGCGTCGATTCGGCGTCATGCTCCGTCTTTTTCTAACGCCGCACACCAAAGGGAACGAAAAAATGAAAGAGAAAAAAACGTGTGTCTGACTTTATACTTGCTGTTACGTTCATAAAGAGCACTCCGTAATAATACTGGCAAAAAAAAAGATAAACTCACACTCCCAATATGTGTAAGAGAAGGACGTAATGCTACGGGATACAAAGTGAGTGCTTTATGAACCAATTTCTTGGCTGAGCGTGATTGGTTCGTATGATTTGAATAAAGTGCGGGAGATTCAAATAGCTTGAGTGGCGGCAATTTCAAAATAATATCCAGAAAACGAATCATTGATGTGGTGATTTGAAACACAAATGCGGTGTTTACCTCAAATAAACAAACGGTTTATTTAAGTTATAGTTACCTACACTAGTAATAAGTATTTGTTATTACAAAGGTTTATTGTTTTAATGAGCATCTGTTTACACTTTTAAGAAGCGCCTACATACATAAATGCAGTACGTTTTTAAAACCTGCGGTAGATCGAATGTTTAAACGAGGTGAATTCGACTGAAGGTAGTCGACAAGTGTGTTTATAAATGAGCACTGAAATAGACGCAAGTCGAATAAGTTAAGTTGCGATTCATCTGTGCGATTTGTTTTAAACATTTTCGAAAATGAGCAACTCCACAGATGGCGTTTTTTAACCACTGCAATATAAAATACGAACGGCGCCTGATCGGGCGTCGCGACGCCACCACCTTGCTATATTCCACGGCTTTAGTCCTCAGTTCCTTTCTGCATTCGCCGTCGCGCCACTCATTCGCCCCACCGGCAAGCCACACATGTGACTTTTTCCTCTTATGTTGCCGTCAGTGAGGTGACCGGACGAAAAGTGCGCCGGCAGTGGAAATTTGAATGAAAATTCCCACCGTCACCGAAGGGAAGATTACGCTCCCCGGAGAAAAGGGGGAGGGACACCCGGTTATTATTTCGAGAGGTAAGATTCTTGCGCCGATTCATAATTCAAACACCACTGCACCTTCGTGATTCGTGAAAAAGTCGATGTTTGAATAATTTCAGTTACACTTATTTTTTTTTTCGTTCGGTATTGAAGTACGACCTCCTGGTGGACTCTATATTTATACGCCGTGGCACTCGGCCACGCGTTTTAATTCCGTCATATACTAGGCAGGATCGTCATAAAATCGTCACCGTTAAAGACTGTTTTGTAGGTGCCGAGTGAAGGCCGCCTCCTGGGGAACTACTCCCCCGGGAGGCGGCGAAACTACCAAACAAACGCCTACAACCCCCCATAAGTACTACTTAAATTGTAACCACCCACACTTTCCGATGTGTGGGGTTAAAATTAGACGAAATTCTGCAAGAAAAAATCCCAAAAAACCCTTTAAAGTTGTTCAGGGCCAGCCCTACATAATTTGCGGCACGCAAAACCATACACCCGGTATAATGTGGGAGAGTCGTGGTGGCGAATATGAAATTTCATTCCTAAATCGATCAATTAAACTGTATGCATTAGATACGATGGCGGGCTTATAAAAATTGAGTATTCGTTTGCGTTTTACATCGTTATTTTGTAATTTTCTTCTTCCACTCGTTATTCAGCGGAATAATGAATGCAAATACAACACCGGAACAAATCCGGGTTACTAATTATGGAAATTTCGACCCCGAATTTGGGCGCATCGATTATAACACATAATATTTTGTACTACATCGAGATTTTAAAGGAGTGCGTGATTTGATAAAATCCGGGTATTTTCTTTTGAGAATAAACAGGAAATATCTCAAGTTTTTGAGACATAAGTGATACGTTCATACATACATAGGTAATAATAGTAATACCGTTTGTTCAGTAGGCACGATATGGAGTGTCAGTTTTTCTGCCCTGAAAGACCTGTTGCCCGGTGCAATTAGTTTTCTACTTGGTTTTCTAACTAAGCCACCATTTACCTACCCCCATTCCAGTTAAACACAATATCGATCTGCGGTTTCGTTTCAGAATCGCATGCATTCACGAAGGTAACAACTTCCCCTTTCTTATGGGCAGACCCTAATTAGAGGCCGTTACACTTTTACAGCGGGATTTAAAGAAAGTGCTAAAATTGAGTGCTCTCACATGATTAGCGGCATGCGACTTTCAAGGTCCACAATCCAAAAATATGATGATGATGATGATCTAGTCGAGCATTGAGAAATCCAGGAAGACGCACCGAAAAAAAAAAAATGACGTGAAAAATCTCAGCTGGTCCATCCGTGTCGAAACGATTGACCCCTAAAATTCCGGCAACTGCAAAGTCTATTTCGAATTTTCTGTTCAGTCCGCCCGTAAAAATCGCCAGTTTAAATATACACGCGAGACTTTATTACGATCCGCTATTGAAACGTGTGTACATAATACACAAAATGAAATAATTCACTTTTCGATGGGGCTGATTAATGAGGGCTCGGACAGGTCTCGTCCCTTATTTCCAGTGCAATGATTTACGGCGCAATTTCAGCGATAAGATTCACACATGCGAACCGCGAGTGCATGGCCGAGGATCATTTCGGACCAAGGCCGCCGATAAAACTGGCGAGCTTTCCGTTTTGATTGCACGAATCTTGTCCTTCCTTTATCAAGGGCCCGTGAATGGGGTGGCCCGATCTCCAAATTTGTAAATAATGTCTCCATAACGTGAAGAGGGTTCAAGTGGGGCTAATGGATCGCTCCCTGATAATATTACCCTAATTACCGACTACATGCTCCAGTGTAATCAGTCTAGTCGCTTTAGATTTCGTATAAACATAGAGTTTGACCTTTACACGTGGGATCTAACGCGATTTTCGCATTACTTGATGCATTTTCGAGTGGTATAAATGTATCCGAAATAATATTACGTGATGCAGGAGAGTATTAAGGGAATTTTTTATGGTCACTATAAAGGGAAGATGACCCATTCGCCATCAATAAGTCCGTATATTATAGGTATTATGTTGCCGTATTTGCCACCACATTTTCCTGTGTGTTCCCGTGGAAAGCGGGACTATGACCAATCATTTTCTTTTACTGGGCGATAAACGACACGAGATGTGAAAATTTATTAGCCCCCTGTAGGTTTCTAACTGGTATAGGTGGCGCAATTTTTCACCTTCAAGAGAAAACACTACAAACTTGAGACATTGTTGTCGAAATTTGCAAAATCGTAGAAAGTACAGCATACGTTACGAAACACACCATAAATAAAAGCGGAAATGGTATCGGCTAGAGTTTTTCAGGACTAAGACGAGATATGACGGGGATATAAATCATTTTATCCGCAGGATCTCGGTTAAAACCGGTGGATGCGCCGGGTCAGCAAGAAATTATCCATCGATTTCGGTTTTGCCCATTCAAGTAAACACGATTATTCCCATCGATTTTCGCTCTGGCCCACTCCTAGGACATTTCCATTTCGAGGGTGCAGATCGATATGCCGACTCCTAAAAATAATAAGGAAAAACATGAGCAAACATGTGCGTGATCGTCTGGAGTATTTCACGAATTCGCACCCGTTTTGACATGACTGGAACAAAACATCGCGAGAAACGAACCGTCGACAGTCCCGAGTGGCCCGAATGATCGTATATAAGGTCGAGCAAAATATTTGCGTTATGAATTTGCGAAAAGTGTAATCCCATCATCTAAATTTAAATTCGTCCGAGAGGCGTCGAGATATGACGTGAACATTTCAGCTTTAACCCAAATCCCCCCATTTACATACCACCATCAAGCCCCGATTAACCCCCAACTATCGCCCCCATTCTTCCTCAAACTTTAACCCGACAAGAAACGAGAAGATTCAAGATCGCACCTTCGATTTCATTAGGTAAATGAAATAAGGATGTTGCGTGAGGGCGATTACCGCAAAATCCGACGAAATGCGATCGGGAATTAACGCTCTTGATGAATTGGCCGAGCGATCTCTTATTGGAAAAGAAAGGAAAAACAACTTTATTACATCTCCGCACGCCACCCCCAAGGAATTACTTTTACCCGACATCGAAAGAGAGCAAAACACATTATTAATATCGTCAGTGATTATCGGCTCCAGTGGGTTAATTGCGAATCGACTTCCGCCTTCTTCTTCGTTTCCTTTTCGCACCACAAAGAGCGCCGAAAATAAATGGGTTTATCTCTTTCGGGGATCGCGCACCTTTGATCTGGTGCATGTTAAGTGGCACAAATAACACCTACGTGTGCCCATAGAATACACAGGACGAAAGAAGAGTGGATGCAACGACCTCGCTTGTTTACCCCAAGAAAACGTTTCGATGTGGGTCGGTTATGTTGCATTTTTCATTCTTCCCAATCACGCACCTCTTCCGAACCTCGGCCATATGCGTGTAAACTGTTATCCCGAGAATTTCTGGAACGAATTTTCAGGAATCGGGAATTTGTGCTTCCACGTTTCTGTGGTGAATAAGTAACGGAGAAATCGTGTAATGTATCGATTTGCGGTCGAGGGGGTTGGGCCGACACGAAGGATCGAAATCCGGAGACACGGGGAAGGTTAATTAATGCAGACACTAATTCGCCCAATTAAATTGGGATTCTTCGGGTAACTTTCCGAACTCGAGGACGTCCCTCGAATTCTTATGTGCGCCCCGAAAAACTCATTATTTATGGGGGAAACCCTAGGTGATTTCCAACTTTGCTAGTTATCGAATTAGGGAGGAACGTCTGTCCCGGCGCCTCCGCCAATTCTACACTCTCGGCTTAATTACCAGAAAAGTTCCGGTATTTGTCGGTCTAGTCGTTTATTGAAATCTCCAGTTGTAAATCGTCTTTACGGCGGTTTAATTCGAAAACAAGCCCGATAAAACAGTCCGGGCGCCAATAAAAACCGACAACAACAATAATCGAAATTTTCGATAAACTTACCCGGAGAGTTTCCCGGATATTGCGTTCGCCCGAATCGAGGAAATTGTTTTGTGTCAGATTGCATCTGCCTTTTAGAACTTCTCTCGTGGGGGAAATTCGTAATTTTCTTCGCGCGCACGCTAGTAATAAATCACGTTTCGTATAATGACCGAATATCGCTCACTTCAATCCGATTTTTTTTAGGTGTTTGAATGCGATCAGCTGATCTCACCGGTAATAGAACCACCCACGCCGGCCCAAAGACTTTATAGCCGCCGCCTAATGTGCATTTGTTAGCACATTCGAAGGTTTTTACGGTTTCCTCGCGTAGTAAACTGAAACTGGAGCCAGTGGACTCGCCCCAAATTTGTAGTAAACATTTTCCCGTTCGCACGATAATCCTATGATAAAAACGCGCACCTATTAGAAATTAGCGCAAATCGGCGACGGCATAAAAGCGTCGATCGTAAAAATAAAATTCTCACCAGCTGCTTTAAATAAATCCATTCCGGCTCAAAATAAACGCGCGAGAGTGGAGCCGCTCATTGAACGTTTCTATTTATTATCGAACGGAATCATAACCGAAATTAAGAGAGATCCTCCTCCACCTTGACGAGATTTTATGTGTCACGGCCGCAAAGGGCACTTGTGGATGCCGATTCGGGCCACTTGGAGACGAGCCAGCCCGGTCCTCATATCATCCATAGACAAGGCGCGTACTTCTAATTACCCTTATTACAGTTTCCTGTATTTTTCTAAAGTGCATTTCGGGTTATTATAGGGGACGCCTTGGCCCGAATCGGCCGAGCGATTTGGCCCGGACGAAAAGGGGACCAGGGCCTCTCGATAACTGATGTAAAGAAAACATTTTAAGGACACGTTCGAGTCCGGGGCGCGCTTTCAATCTAAATATTTGCAAAGCTCTCCCGGATTCCACGGTAGAATTGATAATAATTCGGTATACGTCCGATTCGTGCGCCAAAAACGCCGTCGAATTTGTTGTCGAGAAGAAAAGGAGTGAACACGGTAACAATGCTGGTGATTGAGCCATAAATCTCGAATTTTCGGTCTGTTGGCGTTACACTGAGGATTTTGGAAGGTCGCCATCCGGATCGAAATTCCGTAGCAGATTTATCAAAATTACAGGAAATACCATCAAGATGAGAGATCTTCCCCGAAACCATTAGAGATGTGGCCAAATTTTTTACAACGTGACCTGAATTTCCCTCATGAGTTATCACATCATCTCTACTATCATCAACATTATTATTACGGGGATTTCGGGGTTGTTACGTTCGATTTGATGAGAAAAGGTGGGAATAACGGCGAGGCCCTGTTGAGTTTTAAAAGTTCACCGTTTTACCGTCATTTTTATGGGGGAAAACCGGCGAAATGTCACGGTTTACCCAGATAATGGGGGCGTCGTGACATTTAATTACCACATCACACATTCATCGGACTTTCCTCTTTTGCGCAAATTTGTTGAAATCGGTTCGTGTTGCACGCGGACTTCCTTCCATCGCCGGAACTTCCGCCTCTGCCCCGATTCGAATGAAACGAACGTTAAGGTCAACTTTACGGCACGGGATGCGATAAGTCGATACTTTACCCACCCTCGAATCCGAAGATCATTTATCGCCGTGGGCGGAAGTGGACTCCAACTCCAACATATGTAAGTAGGTGATGGCGTCGTCGCACATCCTCACTTTTAGATACACCGAGAATAACTGTGACTCACTTTTAATAAAGATAGCAACAAAATGAACACCACGATCCGTATACACACGACAATCTAGAGAATTTCACCCAAGAAAACCGGAAAACTCCACTCGAACATAAAAGTACCGGGCAGATAGAAACTAGCCCGAGCTACAGTAGATACATCATTTTTTCGAAAAATACTTAATATGACATAATCGCGATTATGGCTAAGCAAGATGGCCGACCAAATCGGGCGATTTTTGTTGATATTGCCTAGCAACTAATTTGTTGCTAGCTAATTATTGATACAGGATGACACCAGGTTGCTAGATAAAAGCAACAAAAATCGCCTCATTTAGGCGTCCATATTGCTTAGCCATAATCGCGAATATGCGTACGATAATTATTAGCAAATTTCAAGTTCATAAGATTTCGTTTGACACGTTTGGCACAAATCCAAGTTTAAATTTTTCATAATAAACTCGGTAAAGTAGCGTTTAGACTGGGCATTGAACTAGTTTCTGGCTAAATGAGCCAATAATCGAAATATCCGTCTAGAAAATCCAAAGTGGGTGATGACGGATCATCCCTTTTCACCGGTTACTTCTTAAAGGGCGCATTCATCATCAGCCCCCTAATACGCGTCGACGACGTTATAAGTAATCCCGCATCGATTATTTCGATTCCATCCATCCGTACGACACAATTTCCTGCAAAAATGTCCAGAAAGCTCGCGTGCCGCCCTAACAAAAGCTCCTGCCCGATTCGATCGCGATAATCACACGAAATTCCAGCAATCTATTTCTGGATTATTTCTCTCGGGATAGGGTCCTGTTTTATCGACCGGATCGACGAACCACCCCTGATATCAATCGATGAATTCGACTTTATCCTCAGACGTGTCTCGGAGGGCGGCGCCCCGCCGCCACACGGTTGCTATGTGTTGCTCCGGATCGAACGGCGTTCGTTCAACTTCGTCGAGAGCTTTCGTGCGGAGAGCTTCGGGGTTCGGCCAGTCGGACGCACGTCGGCCGCCTGAAAACGACCGAAATTCGCCCCCGTGACATTTTCGCCGGGAATTCCCTGGATGCGAGCCGTGCTCGAACCGCCCCCGGAAGTCCCGGAATCGGTGCGTGGTCCGGAGAGTGGCTCGCGAAAGCCGTCGGAAATCGGGCGCCATATCGAAAGTGGAGGGAAGCTTCGGGCCCTTTGTTGTACACCCGGGAGGCAGGGAAAAACGGGACGGATGAATGAAAGTGTCTTTTACTACGAGTAACGAGGATGACCGGGTGAGGACGGTCCGCTGTCGATTCTCGTTATTGATGAGGGAGGATCGATCGGGTCGAGCGTGTTTACAAACACGAGATTTTCCAAAAAGCCGCTGAAAATCCGCCGGAAAAATGGATTACGACCAGGACCAAGGCTGTACGGCGAGTTGGCCCGATGCCGAGCACCAGGTGAGAGATCTCGGATCCCTCGTTTGGACCAGAAGAAGACACGTGCGCCCCCTTAAATTCGATCCCCTAAATCGGGGTGTGTTTGCGGCTCGCTCGATTTTTTCTCCCCCAAATATGAATTATTACACGGCCAGGTCGGCGCCTCTTTTATTAACGGAGCAGAAATAAGAAAGTGTTTGTCTCTCACCCTCGCCGGTGAGTTATGGTGGTTGGAAAACCCGTTTTCGCCACGGTTTCCCCAATGTTTTTGTTTAAGGGTGACCTATTTAAACCCGCTTTTATAATGGCGAATCGAAATTTTTAAATCACGTTTTTACAGCGTCGAGGGGTGCGTTTTAATACCACCTCTGGCGTTTTAACTAGAGATAAATATTCTGTTACGATTTGTTGCCCTCTTTTAGGAAGCCTAAGCGGCAATCACTTGAGAAAATGTGGTGAAAGTGGCAATAAATGTCCGGGAAATGTATAATCGGTCAAGTGGTGACAAAAATGTTTGGTCAAATGCGCAGGTGTTCGAAGAAGTCACCCCTTGGTATAATAAGAAAGTGCCGTACTCGTTATATCCATCGGTTTGTTGGCTAATACACTTTGTGATTAATTTTCCGTCTGGCTCGGTTTCTCGGTAGTCTTTTACTTCTACGCTTTCCTTCCGTTTTTTATTATTAGCGACGCTTTTTAACTTATCTTTCGTCCTTATTTGACAAGACCGACGTAAATCATCTAAGCCTTAAGCCCGTAGGCGTCGTCAAACCCCCAAAAGTTCCGGAATTGTTAAATATTACACTTATTCATTCTGAAACTAACGAGCGCGAAATTTGGGTTGTTTATTAAAAGAGAGTTGTTGTTCGGTCGGAAGATGCGAAAAATAGAATAGATACTTACTTAGATAGCATAGGGGTTGCGTCCTAAACGGGTTACTAGGGGTAGTAAAAATACTATAAATGCCATTTCGGTTGAAAACGAAAGAGTCTGTGTCTCAGAGGACGTCGGCTTTTTCGTTTTTACGGTCAATCGATACCTTTAAGGCAATATTATTCGCGTCGTTTCCTATAGGGCAATTCGAAAATGTTTCATTTTGGCAGGCACAAGACACACGAACCTGTTTTATTACGTAAACATCTTACTATTCTTTTCCTTCCCTCTTTTTCATCGAAATTTCCTAGAGATTCTTCACTACAAAGCTCTCCATCTGCGGGTTTCAATTTCGGTGATGGGAAACGAAATTAGAATCGTTTTGCATATCTACTCAACTTATGCGTTATGTGTGTACCAGCCCCGGCTTTTATTCTTAACCGGGCGAAAGCTCCCCCGGCTTATAAATCCATCTGTGTTTGCTCACCTACATAATAAAGCTCGGAATTTATTTGCACGTGCAGATAATTTAACCACACTACAAACATTTTGTAGTTCATTAAGTCAGTATCTTATCACTTTATTATCGACACTAAACCTGGATCCAGATATACCAGTTCATTTAGGGAGATTTTCGATTATACAGGGTGACTCATTTGGTTTTCGACAATTTGGGACGAAATTTTTCACAGAATACAAAGTTTTCAGGAATTGAGAATTTCAAGATTGACTCACCGTACGTAGGAAATCCCGAAATAAAATTGGATTTGGTCGGATTTCGTGTCTTTGTCGCCCGAAATTGCATTTTAAATTTTGATATGTTTCATTAAAATTCACGAGCGCTTTCGAAACTTTTCCACGGCCACAATTCGTCTGTAATTGGCTTAGACGATCCGGGAGAACCGGCCGACTGTGACGACACATCCGCATAAATACCGAACCACCCCCGAAATTCCGCCCGTCATACGAGACGATATCATCCCCGCGTCTTATTCAGGAGAAAGGGGGCGAATCGGCCCAGGACGGCATTAGGAAATGTAGGTTGGGCGAATTCTCGAGAAGAGCGCGGGATCGAATGCGGGGAAAAGGTCAAAGGTCAACACGGGCTTCAGCGATCCGGACCAAAGGCTGACGGGTCAACTTTTTCCGCAATTTTTTAATCCGACACGAAATCCTGCAGTCTCCCGCCTATTTTATTATTTAGAGTGGGTTATGATACGCGAAAAAATAGCGCGACGAATAAGCTAACGACGTTGGCACATCCTCCTTGTTTTCCTGCCGAAACTTTTTGGTAAATTTCCAAACACTCCTGGGATGGTTTATCTCCCATTGTCGAAGAAATAAACTTCTCCGCCATTATTCATAACTATCTACCATCTGCATACGTCTATTTTGCGCTCTAGACTCAAATTCGATACCAAAAGTGGGGAAAAGTTTTTCGGTTGTTTGCGGGAGGGTGTGACGGGTGCGTAACTCAAAGGTTCATCCCTTGTACAAAGCGACGACACCGGAACTTCCCGATTTAAATATTAGATAAACACGAGTTGAACAACGCGAAAGTTGCCATCCTCCTCCCTTTGCGAAAGCTCCCTGATTAATGCACACAGGACTGGTCGAACTTTGAGCTTCATCAACAACTACACCCTATTGTAATGGGTCAAATTGTAAAGCGGATTAAAATTTACACGGTTTATTTCGCAACTTTCAGATATACAGGGTGTGATCAACCTGAATATGGATTAAAGGAGGGTGTTGAATTTTTCATCGCCGTAATTAAACTCTGCGGATTCTTCGAGTGAAGTGAATTTAATTATTTTAATTGGGCAAGAACTACAACACGAGCGAATTTCCGTGTTTGGAGATAATGCAGAAAACGTTTTCGACTACTTAATGAGGTCTTTCGGGGAGGTGCGCACCTCATGTGTTTAGTGAATTTTCCGGTCAGCGAGCTTTCGTATACACCAGGAAGTCTATAATAACAAACTGATGGACGGAAAATTCGCATTTCCGTTTCGATAATGACCGAACGGGTGCGAGATTCGCCTGGTACGGGTTACGTCTGAGCAATAATTAATTTCGATCATGCTTCATTGTGCCCATCACAATCAATGCACGAGTAATAATATACGCGATTAATAACGACGATAAAATTTGATCAACCCATCTTATTATTGATTCAAGTTAACTCATTGTATTTATCGATTTTCGAAACGTATTATTCCTCACAATACGCCGACAAGCATAGTTAAACATATTTTTCGCATTCTGTTTTGCCCTTACGACCTCATAACCTTCAGCTAGAACTGAAACGAACCGAAACGCGGCGAGATATCGACCGTGAAACCGTCGAAAATCGATCATTCAAACGAAATGTGTTGGCGTACGAAATTAGATCAAGATTTTCCGAAAAAAATGCCTAAATCTCAAGTAACGTTTCTATTTGCGGGAATGATACAGGACTCAAATATGGATCAAGCCATGAAAAATTTGTTTACAGTCATAAATGTGGAAATTTACGCCCGTGAGGATTACTATCCCGGCGCATCCACCATTTTTTACTAGAATACCGAAAAAGCAACGATAAAGAGAATAGTTTTTGATATGAGGAGGTGTTAAGGTTGCCATTTCGGATAGGGACGGTCAATTGAGCTTTCACATAAGAGTGACAAGGATGGAGATGGCAATGCTTCCAATCTAGCTCAAAACCTAGCAAACATTTTTCGACGGAACTTTCGCCAATCTGAAGAGAATCCTCTTTTATTGACTCTGAGTATGAATTTATGTTTGAAAAAATTAGTTTTATTCGAAATTTTTAGATTATGAGAACAAGCAGAATCCACACACTTCTAAGAGTTTAATTTAGGTCTTCAATTCAATCGAACCATACACTCAGAGCCATAAAAAGAGGATTCTCTTCAGATTGGCCAAATTCCGTCGAAAAATATTCGCTAGATTTTGAGCTGGATCGGAAACATTGACTATCTCGATCTTTGTCACTCTCATGTGAAACCTCAATTGACCGTCTCTATCCAAAATGGCCACCCCTCTCAGATGGAGACGGTCAATTGAGATGTCACATAAGAGTGACAAGGATGGAGATAGTTGAATATTTCCAATCTAGCTCCAAAACTAGCAAATATTTTTCGACGGAATTTTCGCCAATCTGATGGGAATCTTTTATTGGACTCGATCCAAACGAAAAACCCGTTGATTTTGACTTCTAGTATACATCTTAGGAAGGCCCGAAAAGTACTGAAAGCAACGTTTTCTTCTTTTGCAGATCAGGATGAGCCAAAGAAGGGGCGGCGACGATAGCGGCGGATGAGGACGCGTCAGCACGGCTAGCGCCACGACGCCCAGCCAGCCGCCGCCCATGGTGGGCGATCGGGATGGCGAAGGACTGGCCGTGCGATGGGACCCGACGGGGGCGGCGGAGGCGGCGTCCACCCCGCCCGAGGGCCCCCGATACACTTCCGTCCCCCAGACGTCGCCCCCCCTGCAGGCGCCGCCGCCCCCGCCCCTGCCCCTCCAACTGCAGCGCCCTTACTCCCGCTCCATGTCCTCGCTGCCCCCCGAGCCCTTCATGATAATGCGCTCCAAGGCCCTCAACCGGAGGGTCTGCATCAACGTGGGCGGCGTCAAGCACGAGGTCCTCTGGCGCACCCTCGACCGCCTCCCCCACACCCGCCTCGGCCGACTCAGGGACTGCAACACGCACGAGGCCCTAGCCGAACTCTGCGACGACTACTCCCTCATAGACAACGAGTACTTTTTCGACAGACACCCCAAGTCCTTCAGCTCGATCCTCAATTTTTACCGGACGGGGAAGTTGCATCTGGTGGATGAAATGTGCGTTTTGGCGTTCAGCGACGACTTGGAGTACTGGGGGGTGGACGAACTCTATCTGGAATCTTGCTGTCAGCACAAGTACCACCAGCGCAAGGAGCACGTGCACGAAGAGATGCGAAAAGAGGCGGAATCGCTGCGGCAAAGGGACGAGGAGGAGTTCGGGGAGGACAAGTGTTCGCAATACCAAAAGTGGCTGTGGGACATGCTCGAAAAACCGACCACCTCGATAGCGGCAAGGGTAAGAACCACGTATTTTCCACCTTCTTTCGCCATTCTGTACATTATCGCACTCTGAACTTTTAAAGGGTAGTTTTATAGTTCTTTTGGGTCTTGGACTTATCCGTAGCATTCAATCTTGAGCGGGGGTGTTAGTTAGTGTAATTGGGGTGGTCATAGGTCACGAGGTCACGCCTTACCGCACGCATGTAATTATAAACGTCCTCATTACTTTCATTCATTTCGTTGTAACCTTGGTACTTGGTGAAACACAGACGTCGATATTTTTTCGTCCTGAATTGGACTCGACTGAAGTGAACGACCATCAGTAGCCATTACGATTCTTCATTTTGTGTTGTCCCGTTCATAATTTATACGGCTTAGCTAGAAACTTCAATTATTTGTGAATAATACAGTGGCGTCCCTGAAAAACATTACATGCGACGTTACCAGAAGGGATCGACTAACATTTATTAATGAATGCATGTCTACGATGAGATTTTTTCTGTAAATATAGCGAAAGTAACGATTCGGTGGGTGTTTTGATGTGTCTGCTAAAGCCACAATCGATGTTAGATGTTGTTGTCCGTTTTATGGTGTTCGAAATCAAATTTCGAGCACCAGACTTTGTTTTTTATGCTGATAACTGTTTTAGATGTCGTTGAGCCTCAAAATTCGTCGAGATGAAGAATTGCGAGTTCTAAGAGCTTGAACAAAAAAAAAAAAGATTGAACCGTTTGTCGTGTTTACTGTTGTTCTTACATATTACGCGATAGCGATGGGCAAACGCGACCACCAGACGTGCAATTCGCTTAACCTTACATGCGGTGTCTGTCAAAACTGTGCCTTTTGGCCGCTATTATTGCGACGTCGAAAATTATTACGCTATTACGACAACACGTGTGATGTCAAAAATTAAAATCGATACATATGTAAATTATTACTCACTCCACTTTTTTCCCTTATTATTCATAATACAAAGGCTGATGCTTGACCTAATTCTGTTCCGTAATTAATTCGATAATTAGAGAAATAGAGACGCATTAGCATATTTAGATCAAAATTTCGAGCACTACTCTCTTTTATAATAATTACGTACATAATAGTATAGCGTTTTCATTAGTGGCATCATCAATAGTAGAATTTTCTTTTGCAGCAAATTTAGTTTTATTATTATTATTGTTACTAACAGATAATTAAAAAATAAGTCTCTAACAGTTATTTGTTATTTGGTACAGTAGTGGCTTTGTTTGTTCAGTTTCCGACGTCAAAAATAGTTATAGCCAACATGGGCAGGTTTTTGATTGACATGTGGGTTCGAGCTGTATGTACATTGCTTCCTATTTCGATACCTCTATATATAACTAAGCTTTTTGAAACTAAAACACTAAAATTACTAACAATCATTTTTCCAACATGTTTCCTTTCCTATGCCTCTGTAAATCCTCGACGCTTGGTTTTCCCATTTTTATTATTATCGTTTGAGCTTTTTGCTATACATACTATATCACTGATGCTGCCAATTCCTATTCTCTTATTACACACTCATTATGTCCTCATGAGTACTACACTGATGGTATATCGTACAAGTGTCGTAACGTGTCGTTTCGTGTCGGTGTTTGTCATTATGTCGTTGGTGGATTTGTGGCTCTATTTAATTGATGATGATAATTGGGAGAGTGATGGTTGTTTGAATTCTAATTGATATTGTAATGGAAATGACGATGAGAAAAAGAGGATATAGAGGTTTCGGTTGTAAACTTTGCAGGTGATTGCCATCGTTTCCATATTGTTTATCGTGCTGTCCACAATCGGCCTTACGCTCAACACAATTCCAAGTATGCAGGTGAACGACGAGAAGGGTAACTTCCAGGATAACCCCCAGCTGGCGATGGTGGAGGCTGTGTGCATCACGTGGTTCTCGTTAGAGTACATCCTGCGGTTCAGCGCCTCCCCGGACAAGTGGAAATTTTTCAAGGGCGGCCTGAACATAATCGACTTACTCGCCATATTGCCTTATTTCGTCTCCCTGTTCCTCCTGGAGACCAACAAGAACGCCACCGACCAGTTCCAGGACGTGCGCCGGGTCGTCCAGGTCTTCCGCATCATGCGGATCTTGCGCATCCTCAAACTGGCCCGCCACTCGACCGGCCTCCAGTCCCTCGGCTTCACCCTCAGGAACTCTTACAAGGAGCTAGGCCTCCTCATGCTGTTCCTCGCCATGGGCGTCCTCATATTCTCGAGTCTCGCGTATTTCGCCGAAAAGGAGGAACCGGGCACCAAGTTCATATCGATACCGGAAACGTTCTGGTGGGCCGGCATCACCATGACCACGGTCGGTTACGGCGACATTTACCCCACGACGCCCCTAGGCAAAGTCATAGGAAGCGTATGTTGTATTTGCGGCGTTTTGGTAATCGCGTTGCCCATTCCTATCATTGTCAACAACTTTGCCGAGTTCTACAAGAACCAGATGAGGCGGGAGAAGGCTCTGAAGAGGCGCGAGGCCCTCGAAAGGGCCAAACGCGAGGGCAGCATCGTCTCCTTCCACCACATCAACCTGAGGGACGCCTTCGCCAAAAGCATGGACTTGATCGACGTCATCGTCGACACAGGTGAGGATCTCACCACTTCCGGAACGCACCCGATATCTCGCTTCACTTTTACTGTACTTATTATCGATGACATAGTTCAGCCTTGGAACTTACTTCTGGAAAAAAAATTACGAATAAAAAAGTTCCAGGGCCGGGCGTGCCCGCGTGTCTTGGTTTGCACCAGCGCTAAGACAATGATATCCTCTTCCCCAGGTGATAAGTGTGCCCTCATTGGTGGAAACGAAGACAATCGCAGACACTCATAAACGGGGAGCATGTTCACGCTTGTCTCTAGTATATTACATATTATGTGTATCGCTTCTTTTGACCGTCCCCCCTAAATGTACCCACTCTCTGAATCACTCTGTGAGAATGTGTGTCTGAACAAAAACAATTACCATGACGATGGTTGTGGTGATGCTGTAGGCCACAACATGTCGCACGCCGATGGCAACAGCACCGAAGGCGAGTCGGCCAGCGGGAGGAATCCGGCCCAAACGGGCACCGGGTGCTACCGGAACTTTGACCATTTCGCCGACAGACATCGGCGCAGCAACTCTTCCGCCACACCCTGTCTTCCGATAGGGGACAACGGGCCGCCGCCCGCTTCGCCCCTCAGTCAGCGACGCCTCCTGGAGTTGGCCGCTCCCGAGGAACAGCAAACGCAACAGAACATTCCCATGGCTCCTTTGGCACAGGACGAGACGCAACTCCTACCGGGAACACCGAAAGGATACGTCTCGCCCGGGGTAAGATCACCTCTCAACGTCATATTTCAACTAAAACAACAACAATGAAATGTGGTTGATGTTAAACATGCTGGCTGATGATGGCTTACTAAAATCCTCTAACATTCAACTCACTTTTTCGATATCGTATCAGAGAGTGGCGGAAAGAAACGTCGAACAACACTTTGGACTTGATCGATGACGGTATTTCATGAGTAAAAATGTCCCAAAAAAAGCTAGAGGGGTTTTATTGGGCATGGCGTGTTGTTCATCGTGAAATACCGTGCACATGATGGTGTAAATAAGATCTTTGATACGTATAACGCAGTAATAATCTCGACCATCTTATACGTACTGTGCTATGCTACTTTTGTGTTTTTCGATCTATCTTGTAGGCCGACAGCAAAAAATCTGATCCCATGAGGAGCAAGATTGAGAAACTTGATGAAATATTACCTAGCGAATTCGATTGTTGCTTTTGCACCTCGAAGGTAGTATTGTTCTCTCTAATATACATTACTTATATCTCATTATATTTATACTGACAATGCTTATTAGTTCATCCAGCTTTTAGCTTATAGCGAACTCACTTTTCAAAAATTCTAAATTCCTAGCAAAATGCAGGATGCTCCATGACTTAAAAGAAATGGGACACTCTGCATGAAATCTGTCGTTCTTTGTGCGGTTTTGAGGAACGTAGTGTGAACAGAAGCGGCACGGGACTGTATCGCATTAGCAATTCAAATAAGTAAAGATACTCCCAAGCCGCTGATGATGATGACGATAATCAGATTGAGCGACAAAATCGTAATAGACCTTTCCGTAGTTATGCGACGATGCATTCTAGGAGCAAGAGCAAATTTCTCGCAATCATTTCATTGTAGTACCTAACTTTATTCTGTGCATGTCCGATCACGATTCCAGCACGGTAGACTATCTTTTTTAATTGTGTTGTTGCATGGAGCTTGCCAATTTTCTAATTCTACCGGCGAACGAAAAGGTATATAAAAAAAAGAAACGGTCATTTATATGGAGTCGTAGGTGCCGACCTTTGTGGAAACCCGTTAAAATGAAAATTTCAGCGCCTACATTTGCCGGAAGCCACTTCTTCGGTGCCTTTGATGGCTATTACTAGAAATTTTATCATCGGTATAACTCTGTAAAACGGAATCGACTAACGAATTCGTGTTAATAAAAGCCGGTAAGTTATAAAGTGGGTTAAGTATAGTCGGTGAAAATTTCACTAGTTCTCGTGTAAAATTTTCACCGGCACTTTATACCAGAAGTAGGTAGTTTTGGCATCTCAAGTTTAACGTAATTAGACTTGTGTTATTATTGCATGCAATTGCCTTTTATTACTGGCTTTGTGTATGCAACTTGTTTCCAGAGAGAATCCTTAAAATTTGCATCGAAGAAGAACTTCAAGTAGATGATGACATATGGCTCAGATAGACTCTTTTAAAAGACTCTTATAGAAAATGCTTTCAATAAAGTGTTCGGCGCCTATGATGAAAGTCATCCCTAAATAAACACAAACAAGACTCATATATTTTCAACCCTTATTACAAAAACACAGTACGACGCCACAAAACCAAGTCGCTTTTTCTGTTTATTATAATTTCACATTTTTATAATTTCATTTCGAACCCGTGTTGAGTGTGTTTCGTTTTGATTTGATTTGGATTTCTGTGACGTGTAAATGTCCGCGCCGCCCCGAAAGAGACGGTCTGAAAGTCCGGATTCGGTCTATTTTTTGTGAAATTGAGCCTCTATGGTGCTGCGTTACAGGAATGTAAACCTGGAAGATGCCACGGAGAATGCATTCCACTTCACAGCAAAAGCGTGTAGTGATGTATCCGTAGTCCACAATCTTTCGTTCGTTAATTCAGGTGAGTTTTCAATGACTTTGACGAAAATCGTACCAAATCAAAGACGGGATTCGGAAATTCGACCGCGTATTTCTTATTTTTTTCAAGAAATTTTATGTACCGCATACATTACATACATTAAACGCCATCCCTGGAAATCCCACAAGTCATTTCCTTTTAATTTCACACGACACACGACGAGCATTTCCGGATTACCGCGAATTACGCGAAATTATCATTCGTTCGGACTTTGGGGATGGCGACTCGGAATCGATTCCGTAAATTGAAAATTTATTTTACCACAGAAGATACTACCCACTAAAAACCAAACATATATTGTATAAAATACAACAAAATCCAAAATTACGATGCATGTCTGTAAAGGTTGGTACCATTTTGTAGATTTCTGAACCAAAAACTGCACGTATTGATATTAGCTATGGTTATTTGGGGCACGCACTGATCCGATCTAATTTATTGGCCATCACTTATTAATTTTCCAAAATCTCTTATTATTTACGCCTGATGATAGCTACACGACTGATGCACGTGTAGATCTTAGATTAGTATCTGTGTCCTCTTCCCAATATTTCAACATTGATAAAATCGGAAAGTATGAGAGGGAATCCGATCCGGGGGGCACTTTGACAGCGCGAACTCGACCCTGGCGACAAACACGATTTCTGCCACAAAAACAGCTATCGAATTTGTCGCCGGTCGCAAAGTCCCTCCCTGCTAATTCCGCCACCGCCCCTCTCCCTGTAGGATTTCAAAGAGTTCGTCGACGCCGAAGACCTGATGCCGCTGCCCACCAGCGACTTCCGCAACCCCGTCTGCCTCGAGATGAGGACGCTCAAGGCCGAAAGGCAGATGATGGAGATGATGCTGGAGGCGAGCCGCAGGCAGAACAACAACGGCGACCTCACCAGCGTGGACAGCTCGGACACGTTCGCCAGCTGCACCACGCACCCCTTCAACTCCCAGGGGGACCTCGCCTCCGACGTCGCCGACCCCCAGTGCGCCATCGACAGCAACCTCTACGTCAACCCCCTCGATAAAAGTTCGGACAACAGCCCCGTGACCCCCGCACCGGGGCGCACTTCCGGGGTGAAAAAGTCGGCGTCGGGGGATACGGCCCTGCGAAGTCTCGGGACTTCACCCATGGAAGAGGCGTTTAGGGGCTTCGGGCTTTCCGAGAGAGGAAGTCGCGTCAGCCTCAACGATTCACCCACGCCCAAGAACCGACGAACCAGGTTCCAGCAGGTACTTTCACTTTTGATTTCTTCTTTAATTTTGGCGACTATGACTATGAGCAATATGGATGCCGATTTTTGTTGCTATTGCCTAGCTACCAGTATCAACAAATTGGATGCTGGGCAATATTAACAAAAATCAGCAAATTTGGGTGGCCATTTTGCTCATCAGCCATAGAACCCTGAACAGAGTTAGAGTTGGAATGATTGGATTGGGTATTTTTGGGTTTTCGCAGGGAGGGCGACCGCGCACGCGATTCGGGGACGCTTTCGAGGGTAATTCTCAGGAGAGTTTAGAGACTAAACGTAAGAAGACTTCCTTCATTCCGACCAGAGGCTTGGCTTCCGCCACTAGAATCATAAATCAGCACCTGTTTGGCTTGCAGAACTTGAGCGGATCGAGATCAGGTATGCAAACTCCTTTGATACGTCGTCCAATTATTACAGAACAGGTGCCGAAGTGTGTTGAATTTATAACCAAAGAGACCTCTCGTCTGTAAGCCTGCCAATAATCAATGCCAGCGATTTCGGTATATTGCCAAAATTTCTCTCGCAAAAGGAACTAAAGAATCTTTAACAATAAAGTAGTCGTAACTTTGTAGTGAGGAACTAGATTTTGAAGTTTTAGTGACTTTTATTTTGTAACAGTGACTTTTTACTGTACTTTCAGCTTTTGAAAGTTAGGTTAAGCTCAATCTCTTCTGTCATTTTTGAATAAGTTTGAATTTTATCACTTATTTGAGAGTAACTTTTAGGATTACATTCTCTGCTTTATTTAAAGTTAAATTGCATATGAGGAATTCCCGCCGAAACTGTTTTGCAAGATTTTCCGGAAAAGCTATCTCAAAAAGTGCCTGCAATTTTGTTTTTTTGTTATTTTTAATGTAGTAGAGATGCGTTTTTTCATTTATTGTCTTGCTGTGCCTCGTTTTGTTAAGGATATTTCAAAATTATAAGAAATTATTTTGGCAAGGAATTACCTAAGTAACAATCCGTGACGAAATCTAGAATTTTCTGACGTTTACTATTTTGTCAACGGCCACCTATTTCTTTAATTTTGATCAATTTAGTAACAAAGTCCTGACAAAAACCTAACAACACTAAAATTCCAGTTAGTTCCTCACTACAAAGTTAATCCACCTCTCTAAAGAGGCTTTGAGTGCTAATTTCGATAAAAATTGTTAATGGATGGAGAGGACAGGAACCGATTAAATTACATACAAACACAATTTGTATGAATGTCTATAATAGCTCACCATGGCGAAGTGATGCCAAGTGTTGAATTCATTACTCACTGGGCTTTTAAAGCTACCTGCCACTACAATAATTTCGTTATTTATTATGTTTATGAATACGCATCAGAAATATGCCCGACCCGTCTGGCTTAATAGTTTTACTGCGTTTTAATAGTGTACACACTTGAACACCTACGATAACTCCGTTAAAAACTTTTAACGAGACCTAGTCGAAACTTTCAAGTTATTATAACTGGAAGAGATTTGAATATTTCGTTTGATGTTTCAGGTAAAAACAGCGGCAGCAAATCGTCTTTGTCGGTGGACTCGATCGACAGCCGGCTGAGCCCGCAACTGGAGCACCACCGCCGCTCCAAGTCCATCCTGAAGAAGTCGGACAGCGGCGGCGGCAACCGGAACGCGGACCCGGAAAGCGAGCGCCTGATCTCGGACAACACTTCCGGTTACGAGGCCGGCTCCGGAAGCGAGTACTCGCCCAACAAGCGGCTGTCTTCGCCGCCGATGCGCCACCGCACCTCTTCGAATCAGCGGACGAAAAACGTGCCGGCCGCCCTCTACCAGCAAGAGGTCGAGAAGACGCGCACGCTGAAATCGCAGCTGTTCCTGCTGGACGACATCATCGCGAAGGAGAAGCAGGCGTGCAAGGACAAGGTGGTGGACTCGAACCGGTTGAGGGAGTGCGGTGACAGTGTCGGTGAGGTGCCCTTGTACATTTGCCCTCCGCCGCCCCCGATGGACGACGGGTCGCCCACCGAGGAGACTCGGCTTCTTCTGCAACCGACGGTGGTCAGCGTCGTGCCTCGCCAGTCCGGAAACTCCATCTCCAAGGGGCAAAATCCGTCCTCGTAGCATTCAAAGGTATAAGACACGGTTTTCCCTTTTTTATTTCAACATTTTAAATTGTTGTCAGGAATTTCCATCAGTTCCCGGATCGCCTCCGTTCATTTATTATAATAGAGCCGGTGAAAAATCGGAAAATCTGCGTTTAGAAGAGTTGTTAATCTGGAAGATTATAAAGAAGCACGGAGTGACCTTCGTCCAGAATACACACGAAAAATAATGAATGATATGGTGCATAATGAAGTGCTTTGTTGTTGGAGACGTTTTTACAATACGTTTATTGACAAAACAAGAATTAATTAATTAAAAAGAATAATAAAGCATTGTTATTTTTGTCGCAATTATAAAAATTCTAAACAAGAAGAGACAAGAAAAGAAAGAAAAAAAGCGCATAACTGTTATTACTTAATTAAAGACAATTTCGAAAGACTTTTTATTCTAATTATTAAATTAACATAAACGCAATGTTTAGTGCAAGCAGCTGAATGCATTTTGCTGAAGTTCACAAGTGATAGATGACGGTGTTCTATTTTGGAGGCGGAGATTTTTGTCTTCTTTTTAGAGTGAATTACGTGTACCATATTCTAGCTAAACCCAAAAAATACGAATTTGCGAACATTCATCGTGGAAAAATGCATAATGGACTTGCACCGGTCATTAGGGATATTATTATTACGCGAAATATTTTTAAGGTAGTCAATGAATTTTAGCAATACAAAAAGCCCCTAGAACCTATAGAACGGAAAACATTATTTTTTCACCAAAATTCCATCAAAAAAAGAATATTGAAATACAGTAATAATTCATGATGATAGGTCAAAGAAGTTATTGTGGCTGTGAAGTAATAAAAAATATAAAACTTTAAACTATGTAGAAGGAAATTTATTCTCATTGGTGCAAATTCAAACGGGATACTTTATTATACCAGAGGTTCCAGGGGCAAGTCCAGAATAACTCGAGCGTTATTAAAAAATATGAACAACAAGGAGTACGACTGGCCAAGCTTATTTTTGTCTGTGATTAAATTAATTTTAAGCATAAAAAAGTTTATTGTAAAACGTAATTAAATTGACGCACGGGATTGAGATGTTTGCTTTAGGACTTAATAAATGTTTAGGCATTTTCATCCGGCAAAGAAGAGGCTTCAATTATTACCATAATATAATTTCCCTATGAAAAAATCTAAAAAAGAGCATTTTATACCAAAATTTTCAAGTATTGTTACGTACGATTTATTAGTTAGGAAATCTAATTGATTGGTGTATGACTGCAAAGATCATTTTTGCTAAGGTCGTGCTGTCTTACAGTTGCCGAAAAATATAAAACTAGGTTCGGCTATTTTTCACATTTCATTTTTCCTACAGACTCTCTCTTTTATACTTGTGAATCAGTCTGTCTTTGTGGCTTTGCAGTAAAAATCAACTTTAACCCTTCCGCGTTGACGTTATGAAAAATGTAACTCATTATTTTTCCGGCAACTGTACATTTACCCGTTTACATCGTGTAATGCGCTCTTCTAGTGACTGTCTTCAATTTTATTATTGGAACCGAACTCTCCCGAAGTCTGCACGATTAGCGTTCGCTTTCGTATTGAAAGATTCCTATATTACCCAATAGTGTATTTGAAGACAGTCACTGATTGACAGAGCGTAATTTTCAAAACGACGGTTATGCTGTGGCGCTCCATAGACTTTATAAGCTTCATTCATCTTCATTTTATTACCAAATCTCGACAAAATTCAACAATATCTGTACATAATAAATATTGAAACACTCACGATTGTTGCACAAATCTCATTTTTTTTTATTCATTGACCACCACCACCACCCCAAACGAATCCTGATTTAAACAGATATTGTTCATGCCTATTTTATTTGTTTTTCTTTTTTTATGTTTGAACAGGCCTCTACAACCTTATTCATATAAATAAATGTGTCCTCACTTTTATCTACGATACTACTATTAATTTTTAGGCTTGATTTCAATAGACAATCGCATACTTTTATTATTTAATTCGCATTATGATTTTTGATATTTATAATCAAAGGGATTTTTCTCTTATTTTACGTACTTTGCCATAGTATGCTAAAACGCGAGACTGCACATTTACATATTTGTATAAATAAATAACGTCATTATTGTTATAAAAAAGAAGAAAAAAAATGCGAAAATCATTTTGTATACTATACTTTTAAAAGTGGATAATTTCATTCGCAGAAAAAATATAAAACTTATATCATGCCCCACCTAGACATATCATGTAAATGTTTGTTAAATTGAATAAAAGTAATTGTTCTCCAAATCTAAACACTTTTAATCTGTTTTAAAAAAATTGAATTACTTTGAAACAAATATGTGTCTTCGTAACGATCTTCTTTATAAAATTTCTTTTCGATTTAGTTCAGTTCACATACCCCACCTGAAGAGAGTACCTTTTTGATTCATGTACGATGGTAAAGAGGCAAGTGGGAGAAAGCCTATATAGGAGGATGGAAACCACCGTACAGATTGACCATGTTTCAAAGTGAGGGGTTCCTGTTCTGAGATATCGTGTGGCAGTTTCTTATACACTTTATAGTGAATTCATAAAGTGTATCAGGAAAGTGGATTTACCGAAACCAAACAGAAGTGAAAATTTCCCAGACAATTGTATAAAAAATTAACAAAAGGTATGTTTTTCTCAATAAAACTGCAACAATTTGATCCACACATAATAAGCCATCATTAAACATTGCGCAATTTAATAGTAAACTGACCTAAGGTGTCCATGATTGGGTAAGTACTTTCTCTCTCGGAAGAATCCATATATTCGTGAGGAAGGTCGACTACCGGTAGAAATAATCGGCCGCTTTCCTTTCCCTTATTGCGCAAACCGAGGCGAAATTTAAATTTTAAGTACACCACGTAAAATCACTTCCCGAGATTTTCTTTTCCACTACGTTAAATTATGATATCGAACTCGTTTTTGAACCATTTATTTCTGTAGAATAAACTTTCTGTTACTCACAATAATAATATTACACAACCATCCGGAGCACAGTGAGAAAATTTCTTCTTACATAACAAAACTAAGAAAGTGGATTACACAATTATACAACCTCTAAGAGGTCACTTTTTGTTGCAATTCGCAAACACAATTACTTAAGTATCCATAATGGTTTTTCAGACATGTGGTTGGCGGTGGCACTATTCGCGGTGATCTTGGCCCTTTTGGGATATTTGGACACGAGGAAACCCAAAAATTTCCCGCCGGGACCAAGATGGCTTCCGATCATCGGAAGTCTTTTGGACATAGAAAAAGCGCGGAAGAAAGCCGGAGGACTAGTTTTGGCCATGACGGCAATCCACAAGAAATACGGCCCGGTGGTCGGCCTGAAAGTAGGCAGAGACATTTTGGTGATGGTTTACGGCCCTAAAGTCACGAAAGAGTGCCTACTCTCCGACGATTTCGGCGGACGACCCAACGGCGACTTCTTCACGATGCGCACGTGGAACAAACGCCTGGGATTGCTCTTCACCGACAACGATTTCTGGCAGGAGCAGCGCAGATTCGTCCTGAAACACCTGAAAGATTTCGGTTTCGGTCGCAAAAACATGTCGCTGATGATCGAGGACGAAGCCGCGCATTTGATAGAATCGATAAAAGCGGAAATGAGAGGTAAAAACTCGGTCGTGCTGAACATGGACGGCACCTATTTCGGCGTTACCATCGTGAACGCTCTGTGGATGATGTTGGCCGGTGAACGTTACAATCCGAACGAAGGCAAAATGATGGAGTTGCAGGGCATCTTGGGGAAACTGTTTCAAAGCATCGACATGGTCGGAGCTCCTTTCAGCCAATTTCCGATTTTGAAATTTCTGGCGCCCGAAGCTTCCGGCTATAAAGTGTACATCGACACGCATAACGAAATCTGGGCCTTCTTGGAGCAAGCTTTGCAAAGACACAAGGAAACGTTCGATGCCAATAATCTGCGCGACTTCATGGACGTCTATCTGAAGATTTTGCAGTCGCCCGATAAAAAAGACAGTTTTTGCGAAAAACAAGTCATGGCCATTTGTCTTGATATGTTTATGGCTGGGTCTGATACAACAAGCAAAAGCTTGGGATTTGCAATGTTATATTTGGTCCTATTTCCAGAAGTCCAAAAAAAAGTTCAGGATGAAATCGACCAAGTCATTGGTAGAGACAGACGTCCGCGTTTAGAAGATAAAGCCAAGTGAGAGCATAATCAATCCCAATTATAATAATATAAGATCAGTTTTTATACTCTTCTATTGCAGGATGCCATATACTGAATGTTTCATGTTAGAAACGTTCCGAATGTTCGCCGGAAGAGCTTTTTCAGTGCCTCATAGAGCCGTACGAGACACCCAACTTAACGGATACGCAATTCCTAAGGTGAGAATACCGAAAATTACAGTACCTACTATTTTGATTATAATTGGGCGATTTCAGGATGCGATGGTGATTGTGAATCTTAGCGGGTGTCTCATGAATCCCGAAAGTACCATCGAGGATCCGGAAGAGTTCAGACCGGAGCGGTTTCTGAAAAACGGAAAAATCGAAATCGACGACTGTTACATTCCTTTCGGTTTTGGAAAGCGCAGATGTCTGGGAGAAACTCTCGCTAAAGCCAATGTGTTTCTCGTTGTTACCACATTTTTACAACAATTCAATATCAGTCCTGTCTGTGGAATTAAACCGGAGGTGAGATGCCTCGATGGAATCACTCCAGGGTCTGAACCATTCGATGCCGTCATCGCACTCAGAGAATGAAGTTATACATATTATGTTATTGTTTTTGCCCTCTTTTATTATCGAAATAAAGTAGGAATATTACTGTTGTAATCGTGATATGATCATTTGAACATCTACTAGGTAGCTCCCGCTTATTTTCCATAAGAGTACATCATCAGCTAGGTATGTCAATATGGTTTAGTCCAAAACCTGCCACTATAAGATAGTTGAAGGTGTCGCAAAAATATTCAGTAGTTTAAAATACGTATCTGAAGTAGACTACAAGGCACTTAAAATTAACCGGCCCATATTTCATAAACTTTTTATTACAAAATTATAAAGTTTTATAAATAAAGAACATTTCATATAAATTAAGTATTATTTCTGTATTCTATAATATAATACTACTTTAATTTAAATGTTTATAAATGAGTAAAAACAATATAAATATCCTTATGAATAATAAATACATAAACATGAAAAACCATATATCAGTACACTCTGGTATATAAAAAATAAATAAATTCAAATGCCTTTTGTATGCATAATAGTCGCTCGCCTATAAGCTCGGTTTAACAATGCTTAGCCTTTTTATGCATTTTTAAGCTATAGTTAGTGGCTAATATCCTGCCACAAATATTGCACTTCGTCTCCCCACGGTGCAATTCGAGATGGTGGGTTAAACTTAAAGGGTGCCGGTATATCTTTCTGCATTTGGGGCACTTCACAGAACTTATTGGAAAATTGGTCACTTTGTTCTTTTGTTGTTGTTTCATATTTGCTCCTGTAAGCAATATTTTCATATTAAGATCTAATTCGGATGTCATATGAATTTTGTCAAAGAGATTATATTATTATATTAGTAATATAATCTCTTTGTATTTTGTACAACTGATAGCCAGGGTACAACAATTATCCTCGCAAATATTCTTACTTGGCTCTGGCGTACTTGGCTCTGCATCAGGGTCTAATTTTGGTTCTAATCCAACAGGACAGGGATCGCTCTGATTGCCTTCCAAAGTAAAAACTCAATAAATGTGCATAATGTAGGAACAGAGAGCCTCAAGAAATATTTTTCACTGATTGTAATAATGAGTACTTACCATTAACCTTACAATATGAAGAAACGGTCGGTTTATCTATCTCCTGTTCAACATTCTCTTCGTTTTTCAAGTCGTTTTTCAGGTCTTGCTCGCTGGTAGCCATGGCCATGGGAGGGTTTTATCTTTCGGTCACGTTTTTCTATGGTTTTTGGTCATGTTTTTGGTACTCTTTTTGGCGGGAAAGAAAGTTCACTATAGCAAAGCACAGAACCTTTCTCTTCTTTATGTTGGTACTCACTACAATGACATTTAAAACGTCATTGGTTTGATACGGGTGGGGGAAAACGTGGTAAAGAAGTGGAGAGTGGGAGAAAAAGACGGACTGACGGAGCGCCATTTTTATTCTGTGGTGGTGAGCATTGTTGGTGGTGCATTCTGTTTCCTACCCGATTTTATAATTGAAGAAACCGAAAAAACTGTGAAAAGTTAACGAGAAAACAAGCCGAAATGACAACGCAACCTCACAGCCGCAAAAGAGTCTGCTACTATTACGACAGTAAGTACACACTCACCACGTTTTTTCTTCGTTCTTCAGTAGTTTTCGATACTCGATTTGGGGGTTTTTCGGGTCCGAAACTCGCGAAATCTAATCGAAAACCACGAACAAACATAAATACGATTTTCGAAAACTTAACTCGAGAGATTCACGGTCGACTCGAGCGTCTGTAGATTTCCAGCGGCGTGGTTGCTCGACGGATGCGTGACGTAAACGGTGACGCTTTTTTTCTACAGGCCACCGATGACGCGTTTCGAGTCGACCGTGAACTTTTGCTCTTTAAGAAATAATTTTGGTCATCAAGCTGATAATAAATAATAATCATTCACCTCATCAATTTCAGGCGACATCGGCAATTATTACTATGGACAAGGCCACCCCATGAAACCGCACAGGATACGCATGACCCATAATCTCCTTCTGAATTACGGCTTGTACCGAAAAATGGAAATCTACGTAAGATTTTTCAATCCCCCTTGAGGAAGCACTCGAATAATCGATCGAATTTTGATTTCTGTAGCGTCCTCACAAAGCGACGGCCGAGGAGATGACAAAGTTCCATTCGGACGACTACATAAGGTTCCTGCGGTCGATCCGTCCGGACAACATGTCCGAGTACAACAAGCAGATGCAGCGTTTCAACGTGGGCGAAGACTGTCCAGTCTTCGACGGCCTCTACGAGTTCTGCCAGCTGTCGGCGGGCGGATCGGTGGCGGCCGCCGTAAAACTGAACAAGCAGGCGTCCGAGATATGCATCAACTGGGGCGGAGGCCTGCACCACGCCAAGAAATCCGAGGCGTCCGGCTTCTGCTACGTCAACGACATCGTCCTGGGCATCCTCGAGCTGCTCAAGTACCACCAGCGCGTGCTCTACATCGACATCGACGTGCACCACGGCGACGGCGTCGAAGAAGCGTTCTACACTACCGACCGCGTCATGACCGTGTCCTTCCACAAGTACGGCGAGTACTTCCCGGGCACGGGGGACCTCCGGGACATAGGAGCGGGCAAGGGAAAGTACTACGCAGTAAACATCCCTCTGAGGGACGGAATGGACGACGAATCGTACGAGAAGATCTTCGTCCCGATCATAAGCAAAGTGATGGAGACTTTCCAGCCGAGCGCGGTCGTGCTCCAATGCGGCGCAGACTCTTTGACAGGTGACAGGTTGGGTTGCTTCAACTTGACCGTGAGAGGGCACGGTAAATGCGTGGAATTCGTGAAAAAGTACAATTTGCCCTTTATGATGGTCGGGGGTGGGGGGTACACGATCCGCAATGTCTCGCGGGCTTGGACTTACGAGACCTCGGTCGCTTTGGGGGTGGAAATCGCCAACGAGCTGCCCTACAACGACTACTTTGAGTATTTCGGGCCCGACTTCAAGCTGCACATAAGTCCGAGCAACATGGGGAACCAGAACACCCACGAGTACCTGGATAAAATCAAGACGAGGCTTTTTGAGAATTTGAGGATGCTGCCGCACGCTCCTGGCGTCCAGGTGCAGGTGATTCCCGAAGACGCCATCAACGAGGAGTCGGACGGGGAGGATAAGATAGACAAGGACGAGCGGTTGCCTCAGAAGGACCTCGATAAGAGGATCGTGCCCGAGAACGAGTTTTCGGACAGCGAGGACGAGGGCGAGGGCGGACGCAGAGACAATCGCAGTTACAAGGGGCGGAAGAGGCCTCGCCTGGAAAAAGGGGTGGACGGGAATAAAGAGACGAATAACGAAGAAAAGGTCAAGGATGAGCTGAAACCAGAAAAAGATGAGAAAGAGGAAGTGGTCAAGCCTTCGCCGACGGAAGAAACCAAGAAGGATCCAGGGCCGACTCCGTGACATTGCTCTTCCCATTTTTCTAAATATTCCAAGTGACCGTTTAGATCGATTTCAATATTTTACCGAGTAGTAGGTTTTTATTTTTCTATGTTACTAATATTAAAATTGTGGTGTATTTGATGTTCCACTTTGGCATGCACTGGATATTCGTCTAAAGGATATGTTGGTGTTGAGTAATCAATCGCAGAAAATCGTAAAATAATTATCAACTCATTACTTTTATTCATTTTCTGTGAAAGTGAATGTTTCTAGATACCTAATAAGTACTTTATATGAAGAAATGTCACACGATTTCATTGATGTGCATAATATATCATAGATATGATAATACACATAAGCAATTTTGTATTATTAAATTGAGATCTCAAAATGAACTCTTTTATTTCTCATCTCCAATGGTTCTTAACTTAAGTAATGAACGGGTGAAATAAACAATCCAACAACAAGATATTGCACTTATATTGACACAACGGAACAAAACTGTACAAAAATAAGTTCAAACTAGTTAGTTTTAATTCGAGTATGTTAAATTATAATTATTATTTATTGATGGCACAGGAAATTGAAAGCCTGCTCAATTAAATATAAGTGAATTGAAAAGCAGATGATGATTTGATCATTCGGGGATCTGTAAGTTTAAAATTCACAACGTTTATCTAAAATATATGGATGGCCTATAGTTTATATTAATAGTATATTACAACAATTCCTTTAGTTATTAATGTTCAGTCACAATTTTTCGTCTTTTCTACTTATTAGTTATTTATAGGTCATTCTAATTATTTATTATTATGCGATTCGTACACAAAATTTACGCAAAAAAAGCGGTGATAGTAGATCCGGCGCTGTAACAGTAATAATAAATTTAAAATGGTCCCTGTATAAATAGTGTTAGTGAAGACACCCAGAAATCATGTTGTTTTTTGTATTTTCCATTTAGATATTTGATTTTCGTCAGTCTCATTTTCACAATAATAATTTAATAATTCGTGTGGTGCAATGTCTTACCTACAACAATAACAATTCATAATAATAATTAAGATTTCGTGTAAAATCACAATCGGCGAACTTTATTCAACAGCATATAAACATTCAAAATAAAATAGAATATAAATAACAAAATAAAATATATGATGAGTGTTTAACAAAATAATTAAAAAATTATAAAACTGGCTCTTTGCGTTGCTCCCAGTATCGCAACAATTCTGTAAAATTATTGTTCATTTTTTTAGAAGAAATATCACTTTTTTGATTTCAGATTTTGAAAAGAGAGATTAGACAATCGATTATTAACACACTTATTACTTAATTAGAAATTTTAAAGTCATGCAAGACGAGTATTTAGCAATTTTTAGTTTATCACTCATTATCGAGTATACTTTTTTAGGCTGAAATGAAAAACATGTAGGAGCAGATTACATTATCCTGTGATATAATTAGATCCTGGTGATTGTCGTCTCGGCGTTTTCGTATTTCGATTAACATCCAAAGTGTCGATGATGATGGTCATCAGGGGATTCGGAGACCTGCAGCTTGTGGGGGATGACATTGTGCGGCCTCGCTCGTTCAGGGGGAGACAATGCGGGGGCGTAATTGCCGCGTTCGGCACTCCGATAAGCGGATGATATTGATGAGGGGGCTGTCGACTCGATTATCGCACGGGGTGCGCCTGTGATGAGCGGTCGAGCATGTAGCGGTGACGGATGTGGGGGTACAAGAGACCTGCTGCCCGCCCGCCCGTCTCAGGTCACCGGTTGGCCAACTCGTCCTGGATGTTAATCTGCAAGAAAAACCATTTAAACCATTCTACATCACAACACCAAAGTAGAGTTAAAGTGTTTCTGGCTTAAAGCCAGAGGACTTGTCTTGCTCTTGGAGTATTTGCAATTTGCCGACTCTTTTATTTCGTGTATCGCCGGTTTTACCTCGCTTAGTATGGCCCAATTGTCGCTCTCGCTGTGGACGTGCAGTCGGAGTGCTTGAAATTTGCCCAGATTTTCGTCGGGCGTGCCCTGGGCGATACCGATACTGTCGAATTTCCCTGGAAAAATGAACGAATGAGAGAACGACGACAATTTCGGTCTCCGAGTGCGCGCTCTCGTGTACATCGAAAAGCGATTATGTGCCGTAGTTTAGATGGTGCACATGGAGTTGCCACCGGAAATCCAATTTATACCAAATCGGAAAAACCGATGAGATTCTTTTTGTTTCGTACGCGCCGGCCGCATTGGAACGATATGAAATGCCTCGTCTATACGATCTAACGCCTTATTCAATTTGAAACGTCAAAAAGTGGCGATTTTCCGGTTGGTAAGCAAAACACGGCAACTTTCTGCTCGCTCACCGGAAAACGTAGACTTTCAGTTGACATCGTTCCAAAACACTTTGTTTTTCAAAAGTTCTTATACATGGTTTTCATTGAGAGATGGTCTTTTTAAGCAACATACAGAATTTCAATCGCAACATATCGATTTAGCGAGTCCCAACAAAATCTGAGCGATTCCTGCAGATTCTGCAGAATGGAGCAGAGATGAAAAATCCTGCAAATGCATATTTCAGTCCTCACCATAATTTTCCGAAGAATTTAAATCGATGTGTCAAGCCGTTCCCAAGATAATTGCAACGGATAGACTTAAATCTTCAGCGGGTATACCTCCACGAGGAATTCGCCTTACCAACGTTAAGTAACGTTAACAATTTCCTTTGAAAGCTCGCTTTGTTCCGGTATATACACCGATGACGTAAACAAGAGAGAATATTAATTACAAAATGTCCAGGTATGAATTTAAAACTTCCATACAACAATTTGTTCATGTACAAAAAGGTCGAATTTCATGAATACCAGACGGAATTCCATCTACTCTCATTTCGAATAGAACACAGGTAGAATGCGGGTTACAACATATAAGGTCTAAGGAGAGAATTCGCGTGTTCATCCGCTTTTCGAAAATTGATTTGCGGTTAGCACTTATACTGCGAATAGAATACGAGACCACGAGAAAAGCGTTTCATCCGTATAACACATATCGTTTCCCATCCTCTTTTCTGTATATTCCGAAGATTAAGGGCGATGAGGTGAGGGTGGGTTTATATTCAACAGCACGAATACCCCGGTCGGTGGGTGCATGTGTTCAGAGCGAGAGGGCTTACAACTTAAATAGAGTTTTCAACGGGAAATCCATTAATTCTGAACAGCGAGGTGTTATTTTTCCTTTCCCTTTAAATCAACACCCAACAAAGAAAATCAATCACGTAAAGAAACGCAGAAATTATTCCAGAGACAGAGGATCGCATTTGTGATTCTTTGTGCCAAAGAAAAATGCCAAAAGTTTTTATGGATTTATTTACCCTAATCCGCACGGAAATAGCCCCTCATATCGTTATACACAGAGAGCGGACTAATCATAATTCTCATGACGCGAATTATAATTCAAGAGAGCGCCCCATTTCCCGCTATACATAAATGCAGCGTCTCGGGAATAATAAAATCGGACGAGTCGAACCGACGAATGAGAAAAATCCACGACGAATTTATGTGAGGGCGATTTAAATTCGTAATTACCCGACGATCTCGAATGCGCATACATTTGTGGTGAGTTCCGAGAGAGACCGTTATTATAGAGGCCGTCATTTCGAGCCCGGATTGTTTCTAATCGCGTGTGAATTAGATTAACCGTAATCTCGCTAGAGAAAAAGAACGATAATTATTGCACCGCTCTCGTCTCGATCCGATGAACCACACTCAAAAGCGGACAGGATGTCTCTTCTAGCACATAATGAGAACCACCAAAGTCATACATCCAACGTATTACAGCATACTGAAATTCAAAGAGCGAATGAGCCAAAGAAAGTTTCGGTTCCAATCCTCATATTTCGTTCTCAGGAACCGCAAAATTCAAACTGATTTATATCATTGCTTATTGTGGGCGTACAGTCCGTCGAGCTTTTTATTTATCTAAAAAGTTCTCGGTGCCGTTTTAATAACGACTTGGTATCGAACGTGCGCTCTTTGTTGACAAAAATAAAGTTTCCACCATCAATTTCGCCCGATCCACTGGGCCATCTCTGCCAGATACACACCCATATCGTTCTTATTCGTGCATTTCGCCGCCGTTATCTCCGACAAACCGCGAAAAAAGTGCGATAATAGTACGTGACTTACCGACGACGACGTATCCGTCACTCGTCACGTTCATCGAATTGCCGTATTGATTCGGTTCGGCAGGTAGCACCTCCACGGTGGTATTGTAGAATTTATCGGAAGGATGTTCGGCGTTGCCGCTTCGAAAGAAAAACCTACAGAAATTAATAATAAAATCACGTATAAATTTCTCGCGAGGAAAAAAACTCACCGTTTGATCGGAATGGGGGCGGCGAATTTGAACACGAGTTGATCCCCGGGAGACGGCAACAGCCCCCAGAAATACGTCTCGCCCAGATACGCCCGCTCCAACGTGTACTGCTTGTAGTGCTTGATCCCCGAAACGATTTCGGCCTCCGGATTACCGTGCGGGAAAAACAGGGGCACTTTTCCAAACTGTTTGTCCTATCATATCGAATAAAGCGAAAATGTTCGATAAAACAAAAACGGCGCAAAGAGACGTTTTCGCACTCACCTTGAGCTTTTGCACTTTTCCCTTGAGGGAGGAATGCGTTCCGATGTGCTGGAAGAGGGACGGTTTGTAGTGCACCCACATTTTCGCCTTGTCCCGTTTGCAATTCTGAAACAAACACGTTCATGAAAAACGATAATTCATCTCTTATATTTTTAACTGAAACATGTTCTGTTTGTTCGTACATTCGAGTAGATACGACTCCCAACATCAACACATAACTAACTTTACGTACTACTGTTTCACTATTAACATACTGGGAGAAACGGGCAGCAAATTGGCAACCGGGGAGTATTTACTTATTACAGGAAACTGTAGAATGCGACGTCGAGGGAGGATTCAGAGTGTTGCGAACGACTGTCGAAAGCAGTTTGAAATCTAGATAAGTGAGGAAAATAAGGGCGCCTAGCTTTGTGAAAACTTTCCTACAGAGAGAAGGGATGATTAAACGTAGCGAGACACACCAACAATACAGGAATACTGGTTGATATCGTATATACGAAGCTCCCCCGCCATTCTTAACTAAACAATAATTATTTCAGACCGTTCTCCCGTCTCTTTGTTTTATCAGGTGACGGAATTAATGCGGTTATTCGTATATTTAGGAAGAACCCGCTTACGCTGTTCTTGTCCCAGTTGCAGACTTTGGTGAAAATCAGATGATCCAAAAGCCAATCGACCGGCTTATCGTTGTAGAACATCTGGAAGAACTGGATGAGCCAAGGCAATTCGGCACTCTTGAACATTTTACCTGCAAATAAATATTCATAATAAAGCACCTAGCGCGCTATTTATAAAAATATCGACCCGGCTACAACTTCCCGGATAAATTACGCAACGCGATTCCATTGTGTCGTTGTCAAGGGAGAAGAGGAGTTTAAAAAATAATCCCCAGGTCTCCGGCCTTAACGAGGGCGAAAGTTCGTGTCATTGTTTTATACGCCCCATGCTTTTTCCTACACTATACATTTATTTTTTTTATGAATGAATAAAGGCGAAATTGACCCCGGAAAGCGCAATAAAAGACGTCCGCCACCCTCCGCCCTTATTCATTATTCGTGAGGACGGGAACTCACCGATGAAACCGAGCTGGCAAAAGTCCAGCACGAACCACGGCTCCTTCCGGGCGATTTTTTCAATCGCGAATTTCTTCATCTCCGTTACGTAGTTGGGCTTGGCCAGGATATCGTCTTCCAGTTGCAGATAAAAAGTTCCTATTTACCAAAGACAAAAAAATAATCAAATAGGCCCTTCAAATACGAAAAAGCGAATTTGCAGACCTTTTGGCTGCGAATAAGACATGAGGAAGGCAAAGTCCAGATTCTGTTTGGAACGCCACCTGACCCTTTCCGGGGGATCTCCCAGTGTTATGCGGAGCTTATCCAAGTTAGGGTAGTAGGCCGCAGACGGCGATAAGACTTCGATTAGACCGGCATCCACCTGGACGGGAAACCTGCAGAGAGAACCCGGTGAATTTCGTAAAGGCACAAACGCAATATCGGTCTCGGGCGCGCCTCAAGTCGACCGGAAGACTTCTCGAAATTGAATCGAGAATCACCCCGCGCCCCCATTAGGGGGAGATGAAATTCCCTCCCCGGGGAGCACCTGCGTGATGTGTAGGACTCCGCAAAGCGTAACACGAATTCCTATTACTCATGGGGACTTTCGAACGTTAGTACTTTTTGCAGCCCGTGTCGTTTTTCATCATCTAAGTGACTTGTGATAATTTAATGAGACTTTTACAACTTACCTCATTTCGATTTCTTTCGCCACTTGGAGGACGTATTCCAAATCGGTCTGAAAAAGGAAAACCCCCCTGAATTTTACTGAGAATTACATACTTACATAACACATGAATATGGGATGTTACCACAAAATCCTGAAGGGAGTCTTTGACTCGAGAGTAATAAGTTATGACATAACTACATTATTATGGCGGTAACAAAGTTTGTGCATCACGCAAAGATCCTTACAGTAAACCACATAAGACGTAACGTTATGACGTAATGGGTAAAAGGTGTTAACCGAACGGGAATTTCCTCAATATCTCAAATATTTGCCAATCATAATGGCCAATAAGAGTTTGAGAACTTATTAACGTTCACCAAACACGCACGTTATGAAATCGAGTCCGGATGCACAAGACCGACTCCGTGTCTTCATTAGGGTGGATGTGCGTTTCTCAATTCTGCTCCTGATCCTAATAATGATAAAATGTTGGGCAATTTTGATGTTAAAATCGTCGACATTGTGTTCGAGTTTCGCATTACCGTCAATTGGATTGGTCAAGGTTGTCGGTTTTATTAACACACTCTTTAACAATTTGCGGTTTGACCAAGTACGTTACATGCTGCCTGCCATTAAAATTCGCTATGGGGGATTGTCGCCGATGACAATAACAGGAAGTTGGTAAATTTGGTATACCTAGTGAAAAACCGGCAGGAAGTTTGCGCGCGGAAAACGCTTTTCCTCGACTTTGATATCTGTCGTCGAGGACAACGGCGCCTGGGTTCTTTTATTATCGTGTTAAAACCGTAGACTGAAGCAGAAAAAAAGACCTCATTCGGGACACGAATACGCGATATCGGAAAGACCGAGTTAAAATGAACGCTAGCACAAAAGGACCGAAATCGGAAAACTCTCGGATTCGCGAATTCATAGAAACATCCCAGTTTCATCAGAGTGCCGGATTAGTTCGGGGGCTTTATAATCCGGATACTGATTGGAATTTGATTAATCGATGCAAATTAAGGTGACGCACACACGCTCCAATCAATTAAAAGCACTCACGATCGATCCGAAATCAAGTATACACACGTTCTCTCATATTATACGTGGAGAAAGTCGTAAAAACGGCTCTAAATTCCGGTTTTATATAACACCCGGAATTCTCCAGGTGGGCTAGAGAAATTAAGTTCGTATATAAAGTTTCAACGAAATTCATCTTTTTTAATGGCGAATCATCCCCGAAAAAAAGTACAGTCGAGACCGTAATTCCAAAGTTTTTCCCCCGTCTTTTCGACAATAAAAAAAAGGTCGAAGTTGGGGTATTCGACTGCCACTCCCGGGTTTCCTTCGACATTAATCATCGATTGCGTGAACCGGAACGCGGTTTGAGCCCTCCTACTCGAAATTCCCACATCCAATTTAATCCGGGCGAATTTTCCACGCGAGATGTCACCTCACATCCGACAGAGATGAAAGCGCCCTTAATAGGGCGGCGAGAAAACCGTCACTATTCTTCCTCCAGCTCCGGGCCAACGCCAGAATCCGGGAGTTCCGGTGATGGCGATCTCGCGAGCAATTAAGCCCTCCGGATCTTTCCCATTTTTCCCATTTTTTTTTTCAGAGTATACTCACTTCTGCCACAAAAACGACAATAAGAGTGTCATTCGCCTCGGCGGCTGTCATTCCATCCAAGAGATTTTGGAGCGTGTCCAAGAGGTAGCTCTGTTTTTCCCGGCGCACCGTCGGCACCCCCATCACCACCGACACCCCGTTGCGCCCTTTCGACATGAGATAGGCCAGTCGCAGACTGGACGGGTCGTCCAGCAGATGCGGCAGGAAATGGTAGGAGGATGGCAGCCGCAACATGATGGGCGGATTCAGACCGGTGGCGGCGTGCATCCCGCTCATGTTCTTCAGCATCGACCGGATTTCCGGCCGGATCTCGACCTGGGGGAAGACGAACGACGGAGACGACGCGTTGTCCGCGGAGGGCAGGCCGATCTGGTCGATGTGCTGGGTGAGCTGGAGCAGATCGGCCTGACGGGCCCGGTACATCGAATCCAAGTACTGCAACTTCACCTGGAGCTCGGCCAGCCTCTGGACCAACATCTGTTCGGATGCCACATCTGAAATAATAGTAGATTATGTTATTAGGATCAAAAGTGAAGCTTTATGTGCTGAGGTTGCCGAAGCACTCTCTCTTTGATCATTTCAAAATTTGTTTTCGTAGATACAGCAATACCGGGCGCATCTTCCTACTCCTGAAGACTCAATTAGAAGCCGTTTTAAATTTTTCATCGATATCTCGACTAATGTGAAAGTTACTACACTTTAAAATTTTTGATAAAAATTTCTTCAAAATTTTCAAAAATTGGAAAATCACCAAATGTCGCCTGAATCGAAATCTGGACACTATTCCTGATGGATTTTGAGCAAACTAAGCGATTCCCGCCTCACTCGACTCGATATCTCGACTAATAAGGAAGTTACAGCACTTTGAAATTTTTGACAAAAATTTCATTATAATTTTCAAAAATTGGAAAATCACCAAATGTCGTCTGAATCGAAATCTGGACACTATGCCTGATGGATTTTGAGCAAACTAAGCGATTCCCGCCTCACTCGACTCGATTATCTCGACTAATAAGGAAGTTACAGCACTTTGAAATTTTTGACAAAAATTTCTTTATAATTTTCAAAAATTGGAAAATCACCAAATGTCGTCTGAATCGAAATCTGGACACTATTCCTGATGGATTTTGAGCAAACTTAGCGATTCCCGCTTCACTCGACTCGATAGCTCCACTAATAAGAAAGTTACAACACTTGAGGGTTAAAATAGTTGGTCCACGAGTGAGTCAGGCTTTTAGTATAGTTAATAATGGTCCACGTTGTATACAGTGTTGTAAATTGCCGTAAATTGACGTGGGGATTTGGGCTCATTCGGCCATTATCGACAGTACATAAATTCGGATTCGTCCCTTGTAAAATTTATACCGGGCACAGTTTGCAACTTTACTTTCTCTCCCCCGGTAGAGTTTTTCGCCGAATCCGTATAAAAAGTAATCACACAGAGAAGCCAAGGGGGAAATTTGCGGGCGCTTAAAGTATGTATAACCGCCCGCATGCACATAATCAAGTGAAAAATTGGGTGGGTGAAAACAGAGAGGGGGGCGCAATAAAATTTTGTAATTTGACAAAGCGCCCGCTTTTATATGGAGAGATCGATACGAAGCGGTCGGTGATGGTCGTAAAGTGGCATATGCGGGTATTAATATACGAGTACGTATTGCAATAATAATAAAGCCTTTATACCAGTCACGCACAGACTCACCGGATCCGGATATGACCGAAATTATTAGTAAATTTGGTGCAGAAGAGCGCCAATTTTCGAAATTATAGGAAAAGTTTTAATTTCTCAAATGGAAACAGGTAGGTACTTAAGCTCAGTTACCGGTGTGTTAACTGGTCCGTGCATACAAGTGGGCATTCATTTCACGCATAATAATTATTGTTACGTAGACGCGTGCCGTTGACCCTAAAATCGAAACATAACGATAAAACTTTTCATTTATATAAAGTATAAACCAACAAGTTTAGTTTTAAAGAAAGAGAAAAAGGAAACCTTAGCACACAGGAATCGAATCAATACTTTTGCAATCTAACGAGATTACCAACTACTTGTGGTACTACTTATACTATTAAAAGTGCATAAGCTCGCCGGAACATTTTTACTTCTAAATAGGCAGTAATTTTCTTCCCTCGTTCGGTAAAAAAAAACTCGCGTGGTTCTTACTTTAGTGAAACGAGGCGGATAAATCCCAATTCGTTCCTCAATTCGGGTTATCATTAAACCATGAGGTTATCCGTCTGCACGGTTTCTCCGACGCGATTATTTTCCCCGTAATGACTTCAATTCCGGACGGATAATTATGCAAAAATGCCTTTTTATCTCCACTTTCACGTCATTAATTACTTCATATTGCAGAAATTGTTCAGGTACTGTACGTCCTGTAATTATTTTACAATTTCCTGCGAAACCGAAATACTGGGTCGATTCGTTACAGAGGCTCACAACCGCGGAACATCAATTATGCGCAAATTTGTCCGAAATAAATTGAATTAATTGGATTCGCGTCCGTTCTTGGGCCAGGATTAGGTCCGGTTTTTGGCTCGCGTATTTATTTCCCACTTCCTTATACCTTTTGTATTTCGGTATTGTTGTGTTGTTATTGTGACTACTATAAAAGCGGTAAAAAGTAGAGGAAAACTAATAAATCAAGAGTTTTTAACTCCCTTCATATACGTGGAACATTGCAGAAAGCCATCGCTTTCAGAAGTGGGTAACGCTAAAGGAAATTTGATTGAAATTTACTACGACGGTTTCGGTCCGAGATCCGCTTTTCGGTTTATTGTTTCCTTCTCTCTGTACACTGTACACATAGCGTGTATATCGAGAAAATTCTCTTGTCGTTTCGCGTATCAGGCATGGGAAAGCAGCACACTTTCAAAGGACTTTCCTGGAGTTTCTCCCGGCTCAAATCTCGCCGGAATTCTTTTGCGTTTGTCTTGATGATGGCGCCGAAGCAAAAAGCGAAACTCGAGGATTAAATAGCGACGAGTTTTTCCCCCTTCAGTAAGCAGTTGCCATTAGTGATTCTCAATTATGTTAATTGGAGGAGGAAGAAGCGAAAGCTTTTCGAATCGCTGATGAAATAATGATTACGACGAAAAATTCCGGAATTTTTTCTCTTCGACGTAATAAATACAAGATCGATCGAAAACGTTTTCCAGCGAGCCATTCGTATATGAAATCACCTCCGACTTCACTCCGGATGGATAGGACGGGATAATGTAATCCGCAATACATCAAACAAATCTCACAAAACCCGAATACTTAGATGAGAGATGATCGCACGTCTAGAAGCTACCACCCTCATTTCTCATTCACTCGATTCGGTTCCCGGAGCTAACCTCTGAATTGAACCAGATTTTGCTCCACCGGATTTCGGACGATAAATTTGCCGATTAGACCCACAATCGTTTATGCAAAAGTCTGACGCTGATTCGAACAAATTTCAACGTCAACCCGAGCGCACAAGATCCAAAGATCATTTCACCTTTTCAATTTAAGATTCCTCACGATTCAAACATTTTCCACGATATTATTTTCGAAAACTTTCAATCAATTACTGCATTCACATGAATGTCACTAGAAACACCAAATTGGTGGATGTTTTTGCTGTACGGTGGGCGCTAATTATCTTTCCATTAGTTATTTTCATACAGTAAACATATTTATATAATTAATATTGATGTGGCTCATGAAGGGATAAAGTAACGCATGCAAATATGTGTTCAATCCAAAGTATGCACTAGACACATTAAAAAGCGACAAAAGGTCACTGTTAATCGTGTAGTCGTGTTATTATTGTTGGTTACATAACCAAAGTCGTCACGTCCTTTAATGTTTAGCACCGACCATTAAAAAAATAAGGCCATGAATTACTTTTCCAACCATTAAGAAAATTTGCGACAAATTTATTCTTTTACTCAGACATCACACTCCGTATTCACAGACTATGAATAAATCGATACGCAGAATGTTCGCCATTATAACTAAAACGTATGCACATAGAAATTCAAACGGAGTGAATTTATTAATAATTGAAGAAATAAATAACAAATGTTAAGAGAGTTGGTGTACTTGAAACGGAATCGTGCTCGAATTGCTCGATTGCACATTACCTTGTGACAAAATCCAAAAGGGAATAATTATTCTCAAACACTAATAACTTTTCCTCCTCAATTATACTCGGTGAATAATAACGAGCATTATCATAAATTCAAAAGTTACTGTATTTTCCAGCGCATGTAAAAGTGCGGAAGAAGTGCCCCTGTAATAAAATAACAGTCGGTTTACGGTCATCACGTTCAATTTTCTTTATATAGGTCGAGGTATTCTTAATCTTCCTCTTTACGTTTCCTACAATTTCCACCTCTTTCCTTGCGGATGAGAGGCAGTCTTATTACGCCCTCGTAGCAATTTACGCCAAAGCGATCGCCGCTTTCCGCTTTTTCGTTTGCTCAACACAGAAATTAAAATTAAGGGACGCGATATCTCAACCGTAATCGTCTTTTTTAAATAATTCCCCGCGTTCTCATTTCTTTGTGTTTTTCGCGAATTCCAGTCGAATTTGCCTTCTAGAATGAATTTGATCCCCAAAATTTCCGGTCAACTCACTCATTCTTCCTTCTAAACGCCCCTTTCGACTTAGACAGACCATATTATTATGCTGATCATCACTTGTATGCGGATCCACGGTCGGCTGGATATTAGAGGATAGATGATGGACGGGAATGAATTCTAAACGAATGGATGATTCAATCCAACCCCGGAATGATGATGACGGGTCGTTCGTCGGTGTGTACCGACGCCATATAATAAACGTGGCCGCTTTGCCGTAAATGGCGATACGACTTTGTGAGTAATGTCCTCTGCCGGTCACGATTTTGACGCGGATGCCATCGGTGTGTGCCACTCTTGGACTCGGACGCACAAGAGCATCATCGCCACCGGTCTTTGATGTCGCCATGTTCTACAAAATCTCTTCCACAACAACTACCAGTCAGGTCTCTTGAATAAAACTCACCTAGAATATCCCACAGATGTTCAAATCATGAGTGTCATGAAAGAGGCTGAAAAATGTTTCTGGGAGTGTAAAATTGATTCAAGTCCGGGATAAAACGTAATCGAGAAACTTTTTATGTGCCCCGGTTGACAAGCATCTTGCGAATTTCATACGGCGCTCGACCCCATTAAAACGACATCGAATAAATTGCGAATCCATCAATCTCGCCCTTGATGTCTTTTAGGGGGTGGAACACGAGAGCCCCATCAGAGAGGGGCGTTCGTGACAAACCACAAATGAGATCCCCCAACATCTTAATACCTATAAAACGCGTAAAAAGTCTCGATGCCAATATCTTTACCTAATGGATCTGTATAAGATAAAGTATCAGTAGAAAAGAAAATGAAATATAACGGTAAAAAGTGGGGTGGATTACGGTTTTGTCCGACTTACATTTTTATATTATCGTGTCGTGTCGTGGTAAAAGAGAGAGCCGACGGAGGATCGATATAAGTAGGAACGTCTCTCGAAGACAAAAATGGGAAAAATAAATACAAGAAAAGTGCGAAACTGTTTCACGTAACGGTTTTCCTGGACTAGGTCCGTTACCACTTTGTCATCATCAAAGTTCAATTTTCATTAAGATCCTATCCTGAAAAAAGCCGTCACGTTTCATAAAATCGTGTAGACGTTTATTAAAAACTCTACACTCGACATCCTTTCAGGACTCTTCTACGTGCACCATAATAATAAGTAAGAGTAAAAGCCTTCGCGTATATCGACCGCGTCAAATTTGCAAAGTCCGTGCCATATCGCTTCTCTTTAAACACGTTATTAAATTTTCTTCCATCAGAAAATAACGCGGAAAGTCTTCCGAAAAAAGCACGGGCGTGCCAAACGGAGCTGCAATGCATACCAAAGTACCAAGAAGCTGAAACAATAATTCACGAGAGGTTCCTCCTCGGGTTCTGAAAGGTGCCCGCAAAAGTAGGTGGAGTGCGCGTTCTCACGTGCTAAAAATTCAAATCACGTTCGAACCGCAATGTGATCCTGGAAACTTTGTCCGACGAGACATCCGGAGCTATTGATTTATCGAAATGCAAAGACGATCCCGTGTGGATAAACCGCGAGATTATGGAGGTTACCGAGGTTAACTGTGTCTCGGAGACGATCCCTCTCTCTGCATTTCACCTTACACGACCCAGAGGTGCTCGATACGCGAACACGTAAGTAATATCAATAAAATATCACGGTTGTCAACTTGATGACGAGTGAAAATCCAAAGAGACAAAACGAAAGCCAAAAGTGCTGTTGTTCGTATTCTCGAGTTCGTGACGGACATAAAATATAAAGATGCGATAATAGTAACGTTACTTTAGTATCTACCGATAGCTGGACCTTTGAAAATACTCAGATATACATATGGTGTAACGGTAAAATCCTCCAGGGCATAAAAGTGGGGAAAATTATAATATCCTCTGCGAGTATACACACACATCACGTTTGGGATTCCATAATGGCGGTGGACAATAAAGCAGAAGAGCTTCTGTTTCACTTTCAATGGAGCACCGGGGAGATAAACACCCAGATATGCCAACACACTTATACGCTCCGTAACCGTAGCCGTAACCGTAAAGTAACGCCATTCGTTCTATACACAAAGGATCCAAATATGCGTACGGGTTCGCTTTTCATCACGCCCTCTGTGTACCTAAACCTAAACCCTCGCCTAAAACGATAATTCGCAACCGGAATTTCGTGTTCATTAATTTCATCATAGACAATGTTTGTGTTGAACGGCCAGGGACCATTTTGAAAATTCAAATCCTGTTGCACCCGACTAAATCGGTTCGATGAGGAAGGACGGTGATGTGCGAAAAAACTTCATTGTAGTCAGGTTTTATCTGTGTGATTAATCCCTTCATTGTTGCGAATTTTTGGTAAATGCCTAGTGAAATATTAGCCGAATTTTGATAATGTACTTTTAAAGTACAGCGATAATAAAATTTATACTCCTATTGTTCCTCGTTTCAAACATTCGGCGCGTGCAGAGTTATTCAATGGTATAAATATGAAATTCCCAACTTTACTAATAACGATTTCATACTCGTATACGAAACTGTGTGGGCATTTTTCAATCAGCACACCGATATTAAAACCAGAAAAGGCCTAAAATGCGTATCGAGATTAACCAGAAAACTTCGATTTAGAACGTAATACATGCCACCACGTCAATTAGAGACAAACGGCTTTGCTAATTGCTTAAATGATTAAACTATAGAGAGAAACGGTGCGACTGCACCAAAAGTGAGTAAATTTAATAATTTCCGGCCATTCCATTCTGTACATTCCTATTAATCCCAAATACGGACCGGAAATGGTCAGCTCGGGTTACACACGAAACGGTAATTCGTATTTGAGGGACAATATGATGTCACAACCGCACCGTCATCATCATCATCATCCTTCGATTCAAAACGGCACACCGAATGCAAAAAGCGAATTGAACGAAGCGCGGGCACATAAAAGGGACCCGAGCGAGACCGTTTATGGAAGCTGGAAAAGTCCAAACGATAATCGATTCGATTTTTCGCTCAATTACGTACGTTCGCACCGAAGAAGCCACTTCGGGGCGAAAAAAATTCGTACTCTTTGTTGCGGTATTACGATTATTAACGTCGTTTCTCTTTCACCGCAATGAGCAGGCGGCGGCATCTTCTCTGCAGGTAGATACATATAAAAATAACGGGTCCGCCGGGCGATTATCGCCATTATAATGCAATTCATTCGAAATTGTTTATCGGAAAAAATAACGGCGAGAAAATAGACGAAGCTCGATAATTTGAGGTCGTGCGAGGTCAAAGCTCATTTGAATACAGCAGCGAATACGTTTTTGTGAGTCCCAGCAGAAGGGTTGGGGGTATAGGGATTAAAATTACATTTAAATTTAAATAAATGGAGAATGAAAGAAGGGTGCTTTAGATAGTATAATGGTATACAACTCACCGGGGAGTGTTTCAAAAAAGCATCTGGCATATGAAATATACAAGTTACAAGCCGATCTGATCGGAATATATTATTCCGTAAACTGGCTGAAATGTTTTATATTGTTCGAAGAACTTAACCTGCTCCCGGGCGAAATTAATAAGTAACGGAGATTGCATTCTATAGAATCGAGACTGGAGATAGATGGGTTGAGGGTGTATAAATATGAATTTACTGTTGGTGAGTATAAATGCCGTTCACGATTGAAAACTTTTAATCAGATGTATTCGAAAAGGCGCCTCCGGTGCCGCAATTCTCCATTATTAGTGGGATAGCTCGCGCAATTTACAGAAGCTAGGCATTATCGATGCCAGATTCACCACGGTAAACTCGGAATGCGATAATCCGAAAGTGCGGACTTTCTTTGAGTGAATTCCCGCGACAATACTCGAATTAATTCAGGAACATCCGTATAAAGTTTTAAATAGGATTTCGTGGCAGTAAAAGCGCAAAACAAATTACGAGTCTTTTGTTGTAATTGCCAGATAAAAATTATCACACGTTTTAATCTTTCTACGTGTATAAAATTAAACGTCACATCGTAAAATACAAAAGCGCAGGCGAATTATTTACGCCAGCATCCACAGGCATCAGAGCCAGAAAGTCTACCAATTACTAAAACTCTCTCTTTTTTTTCAGGAGACCGATTAAAAATTCTACAAAAATTCAGTCATGTACCAGGAAAAAGGGCAATTTTCGGTCTATTCCGGTGAATTAGTCATCGAACAATTCGCCCTGCAGCAATGGAAACCGCCGATGCCGGGACTCGACCGCATCGCATTTTTAGTTTCACTCATTCGGTCCGTTAGACTGAGAAATTCATTTCGCAATACAACAAAAACGCTAAAGCCAGTTTCGAATAGCTGCATATCGAACCCGGTAGATCCGTACCCGGGGGCGAATCTATAAGACAAAGTACATATCATTAGGCACAGGAAAAATGACGGAGAAAATGAGAATTCGGAAGATAATGAAGACGGAATGCGATTTCGATCGGTTTAAAATGCGCAAAGTGGCTTTCGATGGCGCAAATTCGGTACGGAAATTGGCAGTGCGCTCTTGAAAAACGAAGAAAGGTGCAGAGCTCCATTATACGCGAATCCACGACCGAATTGCTTGATGAAAAGGCGTAACCGCCTCAGAAATTACGGTCAAAACGACGAAATGGCCCTTATTTTAATCCCTCCTCCATTGAACGGAATAAACGTGAGCCCCGCAACACAAGAAGGCCTCATTTGCAGATTTCATGCATGACTTTCCTCATTCCATATGCTCTAATTAATTCAAAACCATATTAAAAACGACTGGAAATATAAAATCCAGTTGGATGGAAATATTTTTCGTTCGATTCCCATTGAACTCTTATCAATATCGGACTCGACTTCAACTTATTGATACCGTTTGAAATATTGAACTCTTACGCAGAGTTTCACGTCAAACACTTCCCACGAATCCGTCAAATATTATCAATATCTCGTTCATCAAGTCCAAATTTGACGCATAATTCAATAACATCAGTAACAGGAGTCGAATTAACTGTAATTAAGTCGCGTTTTAGCTTCTCCTCCCTCGTATTCTGATGATGGCATAAATGCCCTTTAACAGTCGACATGGGAAAATGCACCGTCTTGGGAATGCGAAATTAGCAAGGTTGCAATTACTTTTCAAAGCGCATTAAAGGCGACATCATCCTCATTATTTTCCTTTATGATCTTGTAGACGTAATTCATCATACAACTTACATACTTTATCAGTACTGGCGAGTAAAAATGCAAATAATGGTATCACTTTGAATAAATAAGCCAGTTTAAAACTATGGGAAAATTGTGCAAACAAAGAAAAGAGTGCTTCCTGATGTCTTCACGGTCTTGTGCGCATCTCAGTGGCTATATGCAGGTAGAGACTGATAATAAATTAACTTAGGTACTCGAGTAAAAGTGCTCGGTTTCAGTTTTTTCATTTTGTTGCAATTTTATATTTATATGTTTCTGTAAAACCAGTAATGTGCAATTTCACGGTTAACAATACAAAATTGCACAAGTGGTTAAATAATAAAAATTTACCACTCCTTGCGGTTCGTATGTACGTGGCGAGATAGGACGGTCTTGGCGATAAAACAGGTTATTTTTATTAATTTGGGGAAATACGAGCGATTAATTTTATTTACTGAAACAATTTACCAAATTGATATAGTCCCGGTTAGTGGAAGACCGAAGCATTGCGTGTTAACCGAAATATATCAGGTGTTCAAACGGTTCTTTCATTGTAACATTCAGGCAACAATTAAATTATCTCTGTTTATGACCCAATAGAATAAAAATAACCTCTTTGAACACCCCTTAGTATGTATGATTCACCACAGTGACCACTGTAATATATCATCGCACTTTGGGGAAGTAACGTTTATTTTAGGGTAGTTGGACGAGAGATACATTATTTTCCTGAATAATCGAGAAAACTCCTTGGGGAATTCAAACTATGCTAATTAATGCATAATACATGACGGGTATACTCTAATTATAATTATGGAATTTCGCATAGACTGAACGTGTTCACCATGCTGTTTACAAACCAAATGGCAGGCTTTTAGAATGTTTTCATTCCATTGTAAGTCTCAGGTGCAGATGTAAACTCACTAATGAATGAAATGGTACATAAATCGAGGTATAAATCCCTGCGATATGCGAGGGAAAAAGTACCAGTTCAAATATGAAAGAAATAGGGCAGATTCTCTTCATTGTTGAACGCTTGGTACTTATTTACATGGTATTTCATAAAAACACTTTTTTGCATCATTCCATTATCACAAATCGACGAGAAAACAGAGTGATAGCCGATGGAATAATCTGCTACAAAAGTTAGAATAGGTCAAGGTAGAGGCGGATCGTCTCAAAATGGAACTACTGCATTTTTCAAGACTTCTCCGTAAACTTCTCGACTTTCCTTCCAAAGTTACTTTATTTATGGGTTGTTTATAAGGTAAACGCGAATCTAACTGTACTCGACTTTGACAAACAATAGGTGATACGTAGGTAAAATATTTAATCCTCGAGCAGTTTGACCACGCTATTCTCAACTTCTTTTCGATTTATATTTTAGATTTGAACGGTTTTCATAAGGTACCACCTACTCTGTCTCAGCTCCCGGCGTATTTCCTGCGCTTTAAATTTAGCCGCGACTCATCTAGGGGTTTCAATCTAATTCCGACCGCGGATTCAAGAAGATAAAACGTGTAAATAAGAAACATGTGGACGAGGACCAGTACCGGTCATTCAGATCTTTAGCACACGTGTCAAGTACCTAATTTCGAGTGGAAATTTTACCTGGAACGGAGAAAAGCACGAAAGCGCAGAAGGGGATGAAGACGACGAAGGCGAGCACCAGGAAGCAGTTGCGACGTCTTAGAGGGGACATGGCGAAGTTGTTGGTTGCCATGCCCCTTCGGTCACACCGGGCGCACAGTAGTCCAAAACATGAAAACCTCGACGAAAATCGCCCCCAACCGGAATTTCCGGGGCCGTTCAGAGCATGACACGTCTCTTTCGGGTGGTTTTTCACAGGGACTAGACGAAATCCGGCGACAAAAGACACGTGGCGAGGACCGACCGTTGTCGCCAATCGACCGCCGGCTGAAGACTGAAACGAAAATACACGGTTTTCCTTATGTAAAAGCGTATGCATCGACACGCGGTCTCGAACTCGCTCGAGGAATTACGAACCGCGCCTTTCAAGTCGCGCGCACCTATTGATCTCTTCGCCATTGCCGAGAGAGAAGAGCCGCAGGTACGGTAGAACCGGAGGACCCGCGCCGGGGGCGCCCCGGGTCAACCCCAAACGCATTGGAAAAGGCCTTGTGTGAGAAATGTCTCAAAATTACTCACCAAAATTGCAAAAATCACAAAAATTAAAATATTCTCGACATAACAAAACAATTGGTAATAACTTGTCATAATCATTTCCATGCCAATCAATAAACAAACTAAAATTTTTAAATTTTTAAATGGCGGCGATAAAAAAGTGCAATTGTATTAATTTCTCCCCAATTTGCTGGTAAGATTAACACTCTTGGGCACGTGCCCGTGATTTCAATCAAATCAAACCCCTCACGTTTTATTGACCTAATAAACGGAATGAAGAGGACGAGGCCATCCTCATCATCATCGCCGAATCTAAATGAAGTCAGATAAACACACCTAAACTCGATCGAATAACGATCGATAAAGTAATAATAAAATTAATTATCCAATCGTGTTAACCCAGTGGTCTTAATTAAGTCCACGCCGAGAGAATTAGCTTATTAGATAGCCGAGTACCGGTGGGTAGTGAATATTATTATAAGTGGTGGGCAGACACTTTCTGTTATACCGGATTTGCATGCGACCAACCCAATTTCGGTTTAGCTTCCACGATACGCGAACGCGATTTCGATAATCGGTTTGATTGAGTGATTATAATCGAGTAAAATCCTGAGAAAACCCCATAAAATTGCGATTTTCCTATCGGTGCGGGTACACAAATTAATCCGGGTGCTCGTGTGATATGATAATAATAATGAAACCGTCCCACCCCTCGAGTAAATACAGTCGGAATACGGGGGGTGGTCACGAACGATTCACGTAAAGTGGATAATTAAAGTTAAAAACGAACAGTTCGAACGGCGCCTTCGAGGACAAAACATGTGCTCGTCCAATAATAATAAGCGGTCGCTCTCGCTGCCAGAAGTGCAAGAAGAAGACGATGATGACTCCAGGTCATCGACATCGGCCGATAACCGATCGCACCTACAAGTGAGCCCGCATCATGTTCATTAATTAGACCCCCATCAAGTCATCATAAAGAACCATAAGCCAAAACCGAAAATTACTAAAAGCAATGAATATCTCCAAATTTTATAAATAAACTATGAATACTTTTCAGGTGCAAATCATCGTGACTCCTATCCAAGGATGCGAAGGGGGTGCAGAAATAAGAGTGATGCGGGGTACTCCAAGAGGCACGACTCGGACTCTTCCACCGATACACAGCACGCACGGCAAGTGGTGTACAATTTAATTACAGTTTTCAATGTTAATTTCACCTACAACCTTATATTAACTTAATAACTTCTAGTAAAGTATACATATCTCTTGAGTATTATGTGCATGCAGAGGAAACATTACAATTTTAATCAAACTTCCGCATTACCGTTTACAGGAACGCATTGTTACTTTTCAAAGATCCTGAAACAAAAATACTTGGGGTTGGTTTACCGCCATTATGCAAAAATTGAACGCAATCTATTAATGGACCGTAATAATTCAATATTCGATTATCGATTCAGCATCTCAAACAAAACGGCGCTGTTACCTAAAGAAGTAACGTTAAGCAATTACGTATCTGACCTTTACGCCTATTGTATTCTTAATGGATATTTCAGCCATCATTGAAAAAACGTAAGGTGGTTTATAGAGACATCTATTATATTTATACGCTTAACACGAAGATGTCTTTAACCTACTTTTGCGATTGTAATAATAACCGAAGTTCAATTACTTCGCATTATCCACGAGACAGCTTAGGGAACGGGTCAAAGTTCAGGCTATAGTCGGATGTTGGCGTGGGTCACGGATTTAAATATTCTTCAGGTTACCGGTAAAGCACCGGTATACATTATACCCCGTACCTCAAACTGTCGTCACATGGTAATACATTAAATATGGGTATGGGTTTTCTCTAACATGAAATTGCACCTTTATTCATGTTAATAATAATATCAGGCTGAAAAATCTACGTGTACATCACGAAAGGATGTCTTTCATGCAATTACGGCACGCCCTCTTTTCAGTTTTCATCATCTTTCCAAGTAAATTTACCCTAACGCACCCTAAAATGAAAAATGTTCACAGTAAGATCGAGAAATTGCAGATATTATTACGGTAGCTGATGGATGTTCCAACGTGTTGCTAGTAGAATGTCTGCAATTCACGATGTTGACATTGCAATTTGATCTAAATTACATTCCGACCACAATAGGTAAGGTTGCTATTGCCAAGAATAACCGATGTTTTTACCGGAAACACAAACCTCAGGTCAGAAAGAGGAGAAATAAATACAATCAAGGTATTTAACTGCCAGATTTTCACTACCTTTTAGAATTGTTAAATGTTAAATGATATGAAATTAATGACATTATTATCAAACAATGACTTTTAACTACCTACTAAAATGAACTTTTAGTTCGATTATAAAACCGCACTCAGGTGATAATATTGTGAAGAATCTTATCGTAGTTTTGTTGCAGATGGACAATTTTCATGCAGTCCAATACCTGGAGGATCCCGTTACCACACCAAATGCGCTAGCCCAAAGAACAATAATCTCATTAATGTGAAAAAGTCGAGGAATAATAATCTGAGTACAAACCGAAAATTGGACCCGGTCAACAGTGAGTACCGCGACTCCTATTTGCGGCTTTTTCCCGATTTTGACTGAAAAATCATGAAAAATGCGACACCCTGTATCTATTACGACATCAGCGCAATGTTCGCATTTTTATGCCAGACGTTATCGATTATGTAGTGAATTCTTGGTTGCCTACCGTCCGGGTGCTAAAATCTCTTATCGCGGATTTAATGACGTCAAATATGCTCGAAATCAATTAACAATTAATCTCAATTATTTCGCGCGACTAAAACGCCCACAAATTACCATTAAATTATACTCGACATGGAAAAATTAAAACGCAATTAAGTTATGAAATATGAGAACGCATTAATTATTATTTCTTATTGAAATTGGAGTGGATATATCAAAGCACACAACACTTTGATTTCAAAGTGTAATAATTTTTCGTTTTTATTGTCCAGACATAATTTCAGTTACAAAGAATAAAATATGGAAGAGCTGACTAGCGGTAAAATAAATAAGAAATATGGGGAGAATGGTCAAAAGGAATCCAATAATGTACCTCATCATCTACTTTTGAGATGTCTTTTCCGTTATAAGGGGGTTCTTTTTCCTTTAATATTTTATAAAGCCCAGGAAGCTGCACGGAGAGAACGAAATTCCTTTTCTAATGGATATATCAAGAAATAATAAGACCTATACAGTCAGTGGCGTAACAATTTGAGAAAAACCGATTCCCTTAAATTTTCCGAATGACCCATAACAAGCAGCTTTGAATATTTGTATTTACTTTCAAAAATAGTTTACAAGTCTCGAAATATACATAGTTGCTGCGAGTATTTTTAAACGCGAATAGGCGATCTATTTCTCGCCCGAAAATCGCGTTTCGGAGGTGTCGAGGGAAAAAAACACGCCAACAACAATGAGATTATCAACATTCGCGCACACGCACGTTTTCGGACGGAAATCTGGCGTTTATCGAGATAGGAGGATAGAGAGGAGACGACGCTCTTCGACTCGACGTCAGTATCACACAGTGCGATGATTGGGACGCGTCGTGCTGCTCCCGAAAAATCGCGATGACATGTGGAGTGCCGTTTCTCGTACCGTCGTCACTCTCTGCAGGGGGCGACAACAGAAAAGTGAGTCAAAAAGACACGAAAAACACAGAAAAGTTGTCCTAATCGCAGAAAATAGGGAGCCGCGCGTCTCAAAACGAATCTCGTATAAATAGAACTTTATATTCGGCCTCGAATTATATTAAATTGCCGGTTGATGATAATAAATAAGTACGTGGGCTCGTCGTTTATGTGTACGTATTATTGTGCATCAGCCGGGCCCAGATAGGATAAAAGGCTCAATTAATTTTATCTGGAACATGGAGGAGGCGAAATAATATTTCAATTAAAGTGGCTCTCGATCGGATATACGCACGAATGTTGCTAATAATTAAATGCAAACGGTGCGCCACTGATCGATTTGCACTTGGTGGAAAAATGCACATTCTCAAAAATTCGATAAGGATTGAGGTCATCGCTCGGAGCAAATGGCGAATGATTAAGAAGATTGATTCATCTCGTGTTGACAAGACTTTTAACTTATTATAATGAATTGATTTAGACGAGATTGCCGAAATGATAGCCACATACCGAATAAATTAAACGCGCAGTTGGTTTAAAGGTATGTTATGTGAACATCGTTGGGCACAAGAAAAAAGTTGAAATAAATAAACGTGACTCTGTTAAAAGTGGATAACTTATTAGTACTTACTTAGGTACTGTGCTAAATTAATGAAGGTGTAAATACAAAATTTAATTATTCATTAAGTAAAGTTTACACTGCCCGATCTCAATAGTGTTAACCACATTGGTATATTATTACAATGAATAATTCGGTTTTTTCCGCTTTTGGTCAAGTATTTTCAACATTTGTGTCCTGAAAAACAAATAGCTCGCATCTTTTGAACCGGAAATCTGAATTTTTAACGAAGAGTAATGCAGAAAATTTGACAAATTATTCACTTATTATAAGTACTAAATAGTCGGAGAAAGAACCTCTTACTCAAATTTGCATACGCCGATTAAAATAACAAACGATCTCGAATTTTATTATAAACGACAAGGCTATCAGAATCAGACCTGATGCGAACCATTTCTTGCGGTTTATTATATTGCGATATTTATGCAAATCTATTAAAATATGATAAAAAAATGTAGGCCTACATCAGAAGTCTCATTAGCGATTCATCATAAATGAAAGGGCCATTAATACCACGCGACAGCTCTCCACATATCCATCGCCTTTGGTTCGATTTACCCAACTTTCTAATTTTCAGTCACAATTGAGCCGTCGATTTTTATTTGCATATTCTTCTCGAGACGGACACTTGCAGACTTGTCCACTTGGAAATTCTTTTGAACCTACTTACTCCAAGTTGGTGTAGGTAGCGGTTATTGATACAGGTCAAAATGTGTCGCTCGAATTTCCATTTTGTATATTTATGATGTGTGCGAATGGCGACGAGGCTCAAGTCAAGGAGACTTCTTTGACGAATTCGCATCCACTTTATTCAAGACGAGAGGTGCTAAAAGCCGGTGGAATTTCTGAGCGAAACTTACGTAACACAACCTTCTGAAGATTCCAATTTCCAATAGATTGATTCTTTTTATAATTGAAACATTCAAATTTTGAAAGATTGGTAGAATTATCAACCGGTTTGAGGCGATTATTTATGATCGTTTCGAGTTCCTAGACAAATTTTCCAATCATGATTTTATTAGCGACGTCGACGGTTCGATAAATTTTACGGTCGAAAACTTCATTTCCCCCAAAACCGAAAGCTGTTGAGATTTTTATCGCGTTTTTATCGGCTTAATAGACTGCAAATTGATGGATAATGACGTCGAACGCTCCGGCCCACGATATTTGATTTTGCCATAGTCATTTAGAACGCCATCACCATCAACATTGTTATTACTTTTAGGGTCGTCATAATCGAAAACGAATTTACGCCGTCATATTGTGTCGCCTGAAAATTAATCGAAATAATTTTCTGCAATCGTAAAAACGATTTTTGGGTGTCGAAATGAGCGTATTGTACGCGTATCGGTTTTATAACGGGCTCTGGCATTTGACATTCGCCTTGATCCGAAACTATCGAATATTAATAGAACTCGATTCGCATAATACTTTTTCGTTTATCCGCCCGTTCGAAAAGTGGGAGCAAAACGGGCACATCGCATTCGCAAACATATCGTTAATGCATCATACGGCGCAAACAAACAAACCATGCGATCATGAACATGCCGACATTAATTGCTTTCCATGTGTGTTATGGTTGTAGTTGAACGTATACATAACGCAACTACAACTACTATGCGTATAAATACTTACAGAACATAATGTAAGTTAGACTAAACACTTTAATAAACACATCTCTAGCGTATAAGTTGGCTCCTTATTTGATAACAGTTTTCCATAGGTAGTAGGTACCTAAGTATGCATCCAATTAGAAAACATTTACCTAAGTCATTACACTAGAATAAATCGTTCAACTCTATGGAATTACCTATAGTAAAATTTTATTGTTTTATTCTCACTTTATTAGAAAATTGCACATTTCCCTATACAGGGTTATTAAAAGTATAAAAACGGATTAATTACTTAATTAGTAGCACCGGTTTTTTGCCGTTTTTTGCTTAAACTGCTCTCCTGGGATGATGTTTATTCCTGTTTTCCTCGGATTGTCTCCAGCGTTTAGATTAATGGAAACTGATGGAAAACATGATGATATGATATGGCATCGAGGTGGTAAGCCTCCGATAAAGGGCACAAAATAGTTCCATATTGTGTATACCCGATAAAAATAAATATTCTGACAATCCGGATTAGCAAACGGCGTAATTATCTTGGATCTTAATTATTTTCCGGATCGTCTGAAGTTTACTTTACGACACGCTTTACCGCGAACAAAATATCTCCCTTGTGTGTCGGAACGTTCGTCTTGTGATTATAGCGAGTGGTTTTAACCAAATCCATCCACCAATTTTCGGGGTGTTTAATCAGGGAATTAACGGCACCCTTCGCGTAATCCAAGTGTTGTGCAAATAGAGACAGCTCTGCGTCTTCCCACCTTTAAAAAGATTCTTTTCTTCTAAATGGAGGCGAGAATTTTGTTCCGAAGGGTATTTAAACCCTTTTAGGGACTGAACAAGTCTGGAAACTTCGCGAATCATCAATGGCAATTTGTTGGCATTTTCCCCAATCTCATTATTAGAAAATTTCTTACAAGAGAACCCACTCACCATAAAGCGATTGAATACGCAAAACTTCAAGACTTTTTCATGAAAATGTGAAAACAAAAATTTTACTTGATTTCACAAAACAAGAACCAAATCTTTTTCATGTTTTCGCTTTTCCAAAGCAAATTGCGCATAAACATCCCAAATGACATGTTTTCTATTCATACAACTTTTTAATGCCTAATTCTGGCAAATTATCGTCAGGCTGATGTAGAATAATCGAAATAAAAAATAAGTGGGTGACTTTCTGGCTATCGGATATTTGATTGGTTCTCTTCTTCTCTTTCGTTATAATATAGGGCAGCGTATTGTTGGCCTCCCAATTAGAAGAGCCCCCAACGAGGTACTAATAAGACCGGAATAATTGAATTTTAATTGAGTCTCCAGTGCCGATATCGCTTTTCGAGATCACTTCTGCTTCGCATTAATCGAATGCAAATCACGTTTCACAAATAAAAATGTATTGCGAACTCGATCCATGTTAGCGCACCTGTCAACTTACTCCCAGTTAACGAATTATCAATTAGCCGAATCAATTCAACCGAAACATTTATCATCAGATTTTTATTCAATTACCAAGTTGATGTGTGGAAGTTGGAGAATGTTCTGAATAAATATTCATTCTTGGATTGGAGGTGCCATCCGTAATTAATTTCCGAATAAAGTGATAATGAAAGTCCGTAAAGGTTTAAAGCTCATTATGAAGTGTTGGCGGCTTTTGTCGCTTGATTAAATTCCTGCAGGAATAAAATTCGCCCTGTTATTTCAGGATCATCCCCGATATTAAAGAATGAAGTCTCGCCCACATCTCTCCAAATCATGCCTCTCCCAGCTCAAATTACAGGTAGGTGAGAAATAATTCGCCGATAAATTTCACTTTTCACTCTTGAGGAAACCAAGCTCCCAGATCTACACCCATTTATCTCACTTACGCGTTTATTCAATTTTACCCTAATATCACCCTTGAACTATGATGTACTATCAGCCTTTTCCTTTTCAGGTGATGAGGTTCAACGTGACGTATGAGTGATAAATTTGTTAATTGGGATTTTGCGTGATAAAATTTGTTTCGGGCTCTCCCAGCTGTTCCCCCCAATTCGGCAGATAACAACCAAAATAATAATATAAAAAAATCCAATTTATTTGTGGAATTTCTACATAAAATACGTACACTTTCACGTGGAGTTGATAACTTTATCACGCCGATCGAGTTTTACGGCTCTTTCTCGTGTCCCAAATTAAATTTTCGCAAACCTTCTTTTACCCAACTCACAAAATTCGATTCAACGTTCATCGGGCTACTTTTATTTAAATCCGATGGATGTTTTTTTAAAGCGGATCAAATCTCGACCTACCTCGTCAGCCACCAGGACTTCCTCGAACGTTACGTCATGGAGGAAGTGGAGGTGGAGCAGCTGGAACGGTGGATAATTCGCAAGTCCCAGCGGCTGAAGAAGAAGCCGGAAACGGCGGCCGCCCGAAACGGCCGTAAGACGAGCCTGTCCAGGTGGAAGTTTTGCGTCCACGCTGACAAAAGGCAGATGCTCCAGGATCTCACGCACAGTCTCCAGCTGAAGCCGACCAAGGATCACGTCCTGTGGGAGCTGGCCAACTGCATCTGCTCGGCAGTCAGCGCCGACGGCTTCAGGTGATTCTCATGTAAATTCTCAACCCTTAAATCTCATTTTGGGACCCAGATCAACTCTGTGAATTATTCTTTGCATTACCTGTCTCGAGATTAATCAGGGTGATGCATAGAAGGGTAAAAATAGTTTTTTAATTAAAAGTCCGAGGCTGACGTCTGCTGATTGGCCGGGCTTTTAAGCTCGGTCTTGAGACGGCAAGTCTCGGGAGGAAATTACATTCGCGAATTAGAATTTGCATATGTCGGAGTCGCTTTTACTGGATTCGGAAAAAGTGCGCCTTTGAGACGGCTCGAAATTTCATTATGGAGTGACTCTCGTGCTTCTTGCGCTTTGAGAGTTCAAGATTTCAAGTCTCGAGCATTATCAAGACTTGAAAAAAATCCCGAGACGGGGATAATTGTAGACAAACGCCAAGTTTCACATAAAACGTCGAGAAAAACGGTCCCGAATGGAATTTTCATTTCCTTCGAATTTATGTCCTCCAGAGTCGTTTACATGAACGAGAAAGAGATGAAGATCTCATGAAGGATTCTCTAGGAATTTTCTCCCGGACTCATACGGGATGTATGGATTATTTCGCGTTTCCTTCGGGGCGAAATAAAATGGGTTTTGTTTGAGTTTTCTTTTTGTGTTTCAATATTTGCGTTCACACGTGCAGATTGTACCTTCCGGATCGGGATAATCCGGAGAACCTGGGGCTGCTGCTCGGGATAGAGTGTAAGACTGAGAACGGAGAGCCGAAAGTTCAGCGAATAAAAAGCGGGGTCAGCGTCCCTCAATATGTGGCAAAGACCCTAGAACCCGTACGCCTTTCCAGGGGCGACACGGATCCACGATTTCCGGACGGAATTCCAAGCGAGGTCAGTATTTCACCCCTTTTTTTCCCTAGTTTCTCCTAGTATCTTTGATAAGGCGAAATTCGATCTTTGATTGGTATTAAGTTGGGGTCTTAGTTATACGCGACACGTATCTCACAGCAGAAGATGATTAGTTCATAAACAAAACCGGAAACTGTAGCTTGAACTAATTTTCCTTCCCCGAAACTCTATAAGTCTCGAGTAATTACCAGCGGGACGAGAAACGAGATATTTTATACTCTCCCTTCTCTTTATCCTTACAAGTTATAGGCAATTTACCTTTTCCTTCAATAATAAACGTAATAATAATAAGAGATTCAGATTCAAATTCATCTAGTGTTACATTACAGATTTTCCAGAGTTTTCATGAAAGAAGAGTTTAAAATTCCTGCCAGCTCGCAACTAAAACCCGGTGCTGTAATTCGAGTGCTTTTAGTTGATTAATTAATTAACTGCGGATAAAATTGAATGTATTGATGGTGTATTTGCTCCAGGGCGACATCGCTCACGTCCTCTGCCAGGCTCTAATGCAACCGGATGGCCAATTGGCCGCCGTTTTGGAACTTTGGCGTAGGGACAACAGTTGCGGTCCTTTTTACGAAGAGGACGAGGAAATTTCCTCGAGTTACCTGGTATGGGGTGGGATCGCCCTCCATTACGCCCACCTCTATCTCAACATGAACAAGCAGAAGAAACTGAACGACTTCCTGCTGGCCGTCGTCAAGTGAGTCCTTTTTTTTTGGTCCATCGTGAACGTTCAAATTGAATTTGTCTGTAATAACGATAAAAAGCGACGGGAACTGTATGACGGAGGCTTCCGGCGAGGAATCGGTGCGGAGGTCTGTCGGATCTGTCGCAGATACCTACATGTACGTTCTCTTTTCAACCCCTAAATTTCTTCTTGAGAGACTCAAATCACCGACACAATTGCGACTTAGCCTGTAGCTCACCCTGTTTTTCACGCAAATCATGTCTACGATTTTTCATGGTGCTTATTTTCCAGTCTGTTTCAAAACGATTCCTCAAACGTGAATAATAAATATCGCGCGTTTTTCCCGAAACACCCTTAACACTTTGTAATAGGATACGAGAGGTTCGTTGAAATGGGGGGACTTTCTGGAATTCCGGATTGGCACCCTTAAGGCTCTTTGTCGATTTTCAGGTCGATCTTCCAGGACATGGTGAGCATGGACATGCTCGTGATGAAAATAATGAATTTCGCGCAAAGACTGGTCGATGCGGACCGAGCCTCCCTCTTTCTGGTAGACGGCAAAAGTAAAGAACTTTACGCTACGATTTTCGACGTAGGGATGGAAAAAGGGCCGGACGATTGTTCGGGCGGCCCGGAAAACGACGACAAAGCCACGACATCGAAAGAGATCCGTTTTCCTTTGGGCACGGGAATCGCGGGGCAGGTCGCCATGACCGGGGAGGTCCTCAACATCAAAGACGCCTATTCCGACTCGAGATTCAACCGCACGGTCGATCAACTGACAGGTAGGGTATAAAGTCGTACATGGGGGTGTTTACTGAGCTCGAAACGGAAATTCTCAGGGTACCGAACCAATACGATCCTGTGCATGCCGATCTTCATCAGGGGCTCGATTATCGGCGTCGTGCAGATGGTGAATAAACACTCGGGACTTTTCACGAGAGAAGATGAGGAAGCTTTTGAAATGTTTGCAGTTTATTGCGGATTAGCCCTGCACCACGCCAAACTGTACGATAAGATCCGGAAATCCGAACAGAAATACAAAGTCGCGTTGGAGGTGTTGAGTTACCATAATTGCTGCACCGAGGAGGAATATCACGTGGTGGCCAGGGAGGGCGTCCCCGGGAACGTGCTGGGAATCGACGATTACTATTTCAACCCGTTCGAGGCCGAAGATCTGCAAAAGGCCGTCTATTCGATGTACATGTTTATCGACCTGTTCGGATTGAACCGATTCGAGCAAAACAGTCTGATGCGGTTCTGTCTGACCGTGAAGAAGAATTACCGGAGGGTCCCTTATCACAATTGGACGCACGGCTTTTCGGTGGCGCATTCCATGTACACGATTATCAAACACGCGGATGGAGCTTTCAAGCCGAACGAGGTGAGCTTTTTATTGTCTGTTTTGCGGTCCGGCTTTTAGGTGAGGTCGATTCTTCCGGAAAGTGTTCCTGGCGGTTGCAATTAAACGTGATTCGGGCGAAAGTTTCACAAAAGTATCGGCTTTTACGTGTCCGTCGGCGTTCTTCTCTTCGAGATTTTTCTGAAGCTAATGCTGCTGCTGACTCGGAAAATTAAATGGAGAATAATTTGAGAGGACATAATTGGCACTCGAGAATTTAATTTCCAACTTGTCGTTGTTTTCCAACCCTCTCTCTAATTTTTTCTCGACTTCATCACGGTATTATTCGTTTTGACAAGACCTAGACGTTAACAAGTCTTAAGTAATCAAGATCAGATTTTGTTATATTACTTCCTACCTAATAGAAAGAACCACTTTAGGTGCAAATTAACTTGTGGCCTGTCATGACTAACTAAAACTTTTTGATGATGATAACTTTTATTTCAATTCAATTCCTACTGCGCTTCAAGAGATTGCATTACGTTAAATATTGACGTTCCCGATGGATTTTCCAGTTCATGTCCGGGACCCACTACAAATTCAATAAAGTCCGTATTTGCTCTACGTGATGCCTAAATAAATTCCGACCTTTCCTCGGGATTAGCATTTTTACAAACGCATCTCCGGTACACGGCAGACTTCCAACGTTTGATTGAAAAGGTATACACGAAAATCAAACCGGAATTTCGGTTTCGCGTTCATCTGTGTTATGATTGTGTATTACCGAGCATTGTTTTGAATGCCGCAGAGTCGATTTTAAAATGTCACGTCCAACGCAGAGCGAGTCGGCTTTCCAATGAAGAGGGTATGATTTGATCCCCGGATTCCGAAGCTTTTATAAATCATTTTCAGTATGCCCGGAATACCGTATAGCTCTCTGTGTGTATAGCTAAATTTATCCGAGCGCTACGTGAATATTATGCTTATAGGAAATGCGAGGGGTTTATGTAATACATAAACAGACAACAAAATACGGGGAATTATACTCGTGCTTCCATTTCGTACCTACTGGCTAAAACGATTTTAAATTATTCAGTGCACGCATTTATGCGGAAATTGGTCAAAATCATCAACACAAAGGGCTCGTTGAGGAATTAAGGGTTTTAATTGCCTCGCTGGACCAAATTTCAATTACCTATTAAAGAGTGCATTCGTCACTCGAGTTGATTTTCGCGCGTTGAAAGTTTTAATTAAATTTTAACGTTTGATTAAATTTCGGGTTTTTGTTGATGGTACGGCGGAAGAGGAGTGCTGCCTCAAGCCCAGCGCATAATAGTTGCATAATTTACAATTCCGTTTAGTTTCCGACTTGATATAAAGGGAAGCGCTGAATAAAACATGCTCGAGGTTTTCATCAAGCCGCGATAGGGCTTAATTACGGTTACCTCTATTGTCATAAAGCCTTGGGTGGTTGGAACTTTTCATCGATACTTTTCATTTATCCCTCCACCTATAATTAACATCGAGTTCCGTTACTTTTTGAAGTCTCACGATGATCATTATTTATATTTGCGCAGTTCGGGACTTTTCAATTAAGCTCGCCTTATTCGGGCTCTATAATAGAGACGAGCGTCTTTTATAATGTTATTGTCTCTTGTGCGATTATTACAGTGTTTAGCGCTGTACATCGGGGCACTGTGCCACGACCTGGACCACCGGGGCAAGAACAACAAGTTCATGCTAGACACGGAATCTCCTTTAGCCGCCATCTACTCCACCTCCACGATGGAGCACCACCATTTCAACCAAACGGTCACGATCCTTCAACAGGTAACCTCTTTTCCCATTTTCGTCTATCTAGAAAACTATCGTCTCGAATAATACAAACGACAAAACTCGCTTTTCCAGGAGGGTCATAATATTTTCGGGAAATTGAACGGGACCGACTACAAGCAGGTGTTGAGTTCGCTGAAGCATTGCATTTTGGCGACGGACCTGGCGCTGTTTTTCCCGAACCGGGCGAAATTGAACCAAATCGTGCAGGAGAATTCGTTTTCTTGGTCGAACAAGGACCACCGCCATTTGATCCAGGCGATTTCGATGACCGGGAGCGATCTGAGCGCCAGTGCTAAGCCCTGGGATATTCAGAAGGAGACGGTCAAGGTGATTTTCGAGGAGTTTTATCAGCAGGGCGACGCCGAAAGACAGGCAGGGCGAAAACCGATACCGATGATGGATCGCAATCAGCCGGACCAGCAGCCGGCCTCTCAGGTCGGATTTTTGACGGGGATTTGCGTGCCCTGCTACAGTCTGCTCTATGCTCTGATTCCGCAAACGAAGCCCTTGCTCGATATGTGCCAGGAGAACTTGGAGAGGTGGAGGAAAATCGACGCGGAAATAAAAGCGAGATCGAATAATGGAGACTGAATAATAAGAAAGGGAGCAAAACGAAATATAAGAGGGAGGGTCGATAGAAATGTTTTCCACTTGTCCGGTGGTAATATTATTGTGGCTTATTGTTTCGTGTGTTGTTTGTTTGTGTTATTTCTTTTCAAGTTTTCCATCAATTTCAAATTTTGTCGAAAATTCTATAATTGAAAAATCCCAATCTCGGGTACTTACACCGACACAATAAGGTGGCACTTGTATATTGCTGTATAAGATTTAAATTGGAAGTGTGCTCATTTTTTGTGAACGGCGGTGTACTCAAGTACCTTGATGAAAAAACCTCTTCTAGTTTTAGGGAAATCAATGGATTTATAGTCGTCTGGTCCTGATTCCATCATTGTATCAATAAAATCAACGGTCTATTATCTACTATATTTTTCTTATAATTTTAATAGGTGTGTAAAAAATAATACTTTTATCGTAATTCTACGAATTTTCAAGATACCTACTACTAAAAAGAAGAATTAAATAAATATGCCATTGATATCTGTAGGCAAGAGAGCGTATAAAAATCCCTAATCTGAAAAATTTAACAATGTTCTATTACTTATGTCTCCTGAAAATAAACACTTGTAGCAACAATACAAGTAATAATGTAAGAACCATATAAATCTTCTATTTTATATATGCAACCAGTAAAAGATTTATTGCACAAGTAATTATTATAAATATATCTCTATTCTGTATATGATAAATGATAACAACAAATGAAAATGTGAATATTTGTATTTTTCTAGTCTTCGCCAATTCTGTGCTACCTATTATCTCGAATACATACTTTTAATTAGAATAAATTGTGTAATCTACTTATTTTATTTAATTCGTGTAGACTTGTATTATCGTATAGATGAATAAATAGCCTATAATTTTATTAAATTGAATGATAATCGAGAACTCTCTCTATAGTTTCTACTTAGCGAACCCGCAATACAAATTCTAATTTCTTTTCTTCAACCAGACTTTAACTGCTTTATCCTTGATCTTTGACTTTATCCTGATGACGATAGCTATATAACCGCTGCGAAATCGCAGTTTTTCTATTCAGATCCTTTAGGAAGTGTAGCTACCTAGGAAAACATACCAAAATAGGTAGGTATAATGGCCACTAACTTGGATGGTGTATATCATTTATCATTAGCTATTTTTTAATTCTAATTTTTATTTACGATTACCTAAATCTGATATGCAAATGAAGAAAATTCTCAATTTCTCTGTTTCCATTTTATTTTAGCAGACTGTGAAATCCCGTTGACCGAATATCGCTCTTGCGCATTTTTTTTATCTGATTTCCCTTCCTGTGCGATGTTTGACTTATTCATTTATCGTACTCTCTGGACAAATTATTTCGAGTGACCATCAGAGATTTATGAATATTAATGTTCGTGACCGAGACTCAATGTTAATCCCTAAGCGATTATAAAGTATAACGAGTGCAAGTGGACAGTCAACAGAACTAAAACCGTATCGTTTCACAAAGACAGAGTGATATCGCAAAGATAAAAGTACTGCGATAACAGTTCAAAGAATCAATGATGTAGGCAAAATACAATCAAATTAGATAACTTATTTTCATACAAAAAAAAAGATTCACGAGTGAGTACCGCTGTCTATCATTCCGGCAATTTAAATTGCATAATCGTCGATAATTAATGTGCGAGATTGATGAAAGAGAAATTGTTTTAGTGGACATGATCGACGATACATTTTCCATACAAAATGTAGTACAATTACAGGACGATGCTGCAATGGCGGAAGGAACGGACGAGAATTCTAGGCTTCTTTCGAATCGACAAAGTGCCGGAACGGAATGGATGCGGGGACCGAACGGCTTCTTCCTAATTTGCCTGATTCTGATATGCCTCTCGGGAATCTTCGCCGGAACTTACCTTTTGTTGACGGAAGGTTCGTATTTACGGCATCCGAGTTTCCGTGTAATTGCCATAAGACACCTTAATTAACTTTCGGGAGGGACGGCGTGCGAGTGAGGCCTCACAGGGTTCCGCACTTATTACTTATAATAGTTAGTGTCAGTTTGGAACTGGCGTGCGTAATAATTAATCACGAACTGAAAGGGGTGAATTTGAACGCGTTGTATAAATTTTAGGCAAAGAGGAGATAGTTGACGATGACTGGCATAGGATAGTTCCGGGGTGCGAGTGGAAGGCGCACGTAGGAAACTCGTCTTTCGAGGCACTCAAGAAGAAGCTGAAACTTCCCGTCAGGAAAGTGCTGTTCCTCGAAACGGACACCGAAAATTGCTTTGGCGACTCCAGATGTTTCCAACTTTTGCGACAACTTCAATTAAAACACGTCCGGCAATTGAATCAAAGCGATATCTCGTACAACTTTGTCGTCACAGGGGACGGTGTGGTGTACGAGGGTAGAGGGTGGAATTATCAATCCGAAGTTAGCAAAAACGCGATGGTTGTCGCTTTTACGGGTAAATAATGAGCAGTTTCGAGTTGCATTATAATAAGTTGTACCAAGTTGCAGGTAATTCCTATGGGGCTGTTACTTTGCGCCAAAAAGACTCTGCAAAATTGTTTTTGGAGTCGGGCGTAGTACTCGGGAAAGTCGTTCCGTGTTATAAAGTGTATTCTCGAGAGGCGTCCCTTTATGCCACCGTCAACTTTATATCTGAATTTGTAGCGCACGAATGCAAGTCCTCAGGAAATAGCTAATCTCTTATTTAACTATAGACCTTTTGTTTAGTAACTGTGATAACCATACCGGGTGTTGATTTAAAAAACTTGGAATGTAAAGACAGTTAAAGAAAGTTTTCATCTTATTCCATTTCAAAGATTATGGCATCGTAAATTTTCAAATTAACACCCCGGTAGGAATAAATACGACATGATTAAAATATTATTGCTCGAAGTCGATATCTGGGAATCATATAGGTACATCTAATAGTATTATGAAACATGTATAAACGGAATAGTTTCCCCATCAGGAAACTAGGTCTCTTTAGGTAAAGAAATTGTGCATACCTATTTTGTGGTTTTGTTAAAATTCAAGGGTGAATCTCCTCGCTCCTGTAAGTCGCTTTTATGCAAATCACTTATGAATTAAAAATATTGACATAAAATAATCCAGTTTTTATAAAAGCGTACTTATAACTACGCATTTTTTACTCTGGCGAGTCGCAAAGTTTGACTTTTCAACCGGTTCCTGAGAAAATTGGAATTAAGTATAAAGTGCAATGTTTAAATGAATTCCTGCAAATAACGCGTGTCCCCATAAGTACTTTTCATTCCATGTTTTCAGTTCGATCCTTCAATTTTCCTATACAATTATGAATTACGTCGTTGTATAAGAAAATATTGTAATAAGTACTCGTTATTTATTGTTATTGTTTTATTATAACAATAAACCGAACGGGAAAAGTATGTCAATGATCAAATTGTAACGCGACCATCATCAAGGAAATGAAAATAATAAGCAATCTGATATAACAAAATGGTTTCGCAAAAGTCCAAACACTTTATTAATATTTCCTGCATCTCCCAACCTTGGAACCCCTCCATGTGGAGTACCATAGTGGGTACTTATATGCGTGATGTGTATAATTCGGAGTGATCGCCAGTTGTATCCCACTTTAATAAGTATTATGTATGGTATCTCTCATTGTGCCCTTAAGTTTTGAATTAGTTGTGAATTGTCTGCCGCGACAAGAACATCATCCTGAGATCGAGCCAATTCTAATAAGGTAAGATAATTTTCTCTTGAATTTAAATTTTCGTAGAGTTAGCGAAATGCCCGATAAGCGTAATTATTATATTGCTGTTGTTCAAAAGTGTTTCGGGAACTTTGAAAAAACTTCTATTCAAAGTTTTGCGAATCTCTTTATAGTTCTTCGTGCATGAACTTGGCGAATATCAACTCTTGACCCGGCGAGTACATCGTCTCTAATTCTTTAGATTATTATTATCAAGTTTATTCGTTTACGAAGCTGTAACAATTAACAATAAGCTGAAAAGCTGAAACTTTCGCCCAGACGATATTACATAAATGTGATGGTTTTAAGATGACCTACGCAATGCCAGGCCAACGAGAAAGTACCATGACGCACTCACTCTATTTAATCATTTTTACCGGTACGACAGTATTTAACTCTCTTCGTTTAGTGTTAACTCATTGGAGATAATTTCGTCGGTATTGACAAAACTGTTATGTACTCGTATGTGGTGAAAAAAACTTTCCTTTTTGTGGAAAACTGATTCCAAATTTTCATTACATCTTCTGTATACGTCTTTAAGAACTTAAAATTTAGATGAATGATCTGGAATATTACTGGAGAGAATAAGAATAAATCCACCCCAATTTAACAGTTCACGAAATGGGAATTTTTACTCAAGATTTTTATTAAATTCTTGACAGTCTTCTTTGATGTCTCAAAATTTGTATAGGTAGAAATAAAATTAATTTTCGAATGTAGAGGTATTATATTTCAAGTAATGAAATTCCTGCGAACACATTTTGAGAAAAAATCTTTCCTGTGTCTCAGATATTACAATCGATATCGCAACTCTCACCATCAACCGATAATTCAACCTAAATGAAATTGCCCATCATGTACTTGCATGAATGTTATTGCGTTTTTATTTTTTGGTACACCATATTTGTGATGATTAAGATACGGTGTCGCAACCGCAACAAAAGTTCAATTACTCGTTTTCGGCCGGTACCTACCCATGTAATAAAGAAAGCGATTGCCAATTTGAGCGAAAACATGGTGGTTGTATAATAATAATAAGACCTACCTCCCGTTCTTTTACCTTAAATTATACCGATAGTAGGTAATAATGCAACATGATGCGTGTTGCAGTTACAGGGAAGCGCCCACATGCCACTTTATTGTTACATATCAGCTCGATTTTATGACTGGATAATAATTACAGATTTCGATTGAAATGTCGACACATTTGATAATACAGCCTTCCACTTGGATCGCTAAAAATTCGATAAGCGATAAGAAACAACTGGAAAATGAAGAAAAATTGCTGGCGAAACTCGCTCAAGTGGCTCTCAAAGATTTAAGGGAGGACGAACACACTCGAAAGGAATGCCTGCAACACCTGAAGGAGTGGATCAGACAACATCCAGACATAGAGAATTGTCTCACAGGTACCCTCTCAATCCTCGATACGATTTCCGACAGTATTTACTACAAACTTTTCTTTTTTCGGATAGACGACAAATTCCTGTTGCGGTTCTTAAGAGTGAAAAAATTCAGCATCCCCATGGCAGAGCAAACTCTTCTCAAGTATATGAATTTCAGGAAGCGCTTCAAGCACCTCACGTACGATTTGGACTATCTGGATGAAAAAGTAAACGCAATCATAAGCAACGGGTGAGGAAACTAACTAACGCTTTTGTCTGTAAACTCCAAGTTCGAGCCATGAAAAGGGCATTTGACCTTTCCGTTACCATGCTTTCAGATACATATTCGCGAGCCCTTTCAGAGATGCGAACGGCAGACGAGTCATTGTGTACAATTTGAGTGAGTACCCCCTCTTAATGCTCTATGAACTCTTCAATTAACAATAATAACACTTGTGCGGTAATTGTGAATAAATAATATCTAATCAAAATTGCGTTAGGCAAATTTGATCCGCATAAGTACAACAGTACGGACATGTCCCGTGCGCACGCCATCACTTACGAAACCATCGTGGACGATGAAGAAACGCAAATTATGGGAATCAACCATGTGGCCGACGTGGCCGGTGTTACAGCTTCCTACATCACCTTGTGGTCGATAACGGAATTCGCCACCCTGATCCGATGGGGCGAACAGTCGTTTCCCATGAGACACAAAGAAATTAACTTGATAAATTTGCCCACCGGGATCAAGTACGTCTACGATTTCGCCCAGAACAACATCAGAAGCAAAAAGCTTAAAGAGAGATTCACGGTTCGTACTTACCTTAACTTATAAAATTCGTAATTCGTTTGAAAAGTTTACAAAAAGTTTTCTTATGGAAATTATGCCTCAGATTCACAACTCTTTGACCGATCTCCATAAAATTGTCGACAAAAACTGCTTGCCTCTCGAAATGGGGGGAGTTATGCGCATGCATGATATGGTCCAACTTTGGAAGGAGGAACTCGCGGCCAAAAGGGACAGGTTGTTATCTTACGACGCAATGAACCTCTTGAGTGACAGGGGTATTATCCGGAGAAGAGACACCCCAGTTCAGGATAATACGGGAATTGGTGGCCTATCGGGAAGCTTCCGTAAGCTCGAAGTTGATTAAATGCAAACCTCTTCAGAAATATCATCTAAATTAAGTCTGAAATGTATCTTAGCCCATTCTGTAAATTTACGCTGATAGTATTTTTTTCAAGTATTTAGGTGTATTAGAATCTACCATTGGAGATTCATCTTGAATTATTTTAGGTATTAAATATTTTCGTTTGTTTTCAGTAATGAAAACAGAAAACAAACATTACCACACTATACATCACAAATAGTAATATTATTGTTATATGCCACAGGCAATCAATAAATATTGTAAGTATCATTGTAATTAGAATAAGCGTAATCATTAAGTGTACTTAAATTTAGTAGCTTTCACTTATTGTAGGTAAACAAAAGCACGAGCTTTCTCAACAGATGTATTTACAGTACGTTATGTATGAACCCAATGTCACTTTTAAACTTAAGCAATATGAAGAATCGTTATAAAAATTCTATATCAATAAATAAGTTTCCTCACTTTGATGATGTTTAGCGTTGCATCCTCTTCATTTTCCTCTCCATTTTCTTCTGCTTCTTTTCATCAACTTCTGGATTATTGGGTGTCTGCTGGAAGAAATACGGTGAGAGGATGTTTTTCCACACTATCCATCCGGCACGGACAGGAGCCAAAAACCAGAAATACCAGAAATAGTTGGATATTAGAGACAATATTTGGCATGTGGCAGTCAATATTATTACATCCTTTACGTGCCTAAAATTCAGAAGAATTAATTTTTGTTATCCCGTCATCAGTTTATGGTAGACTTTACTCAGCCACACCACCCTCCATGTTTAAGTCCACTCCACTGTCAATTAGTTGTCCACTTTCAGTATATTTGGCTTGAGACATGTACACCATAAATTTATAACTGGCCATGGAGATGGCAGTTGAGAATATGTACAAAAGCTGGTGGAAAAGTTGTAAGGTTTTAAATTATTGCCTTATGAAATAGGAAATGGGAGCACTCACTATATTAAGTGTAGAGCTGTAGAAAAACAGCATAATTAAAGAAACGGCATTGGCAACTGCTGCCATATTTCTATAGAAATTTAGAGTGCCTACATTCTCTTCTACTATTTGTTTCGCACCCTTAGTGCCCTGTTTACCTTTTTGTGGGGGCTGCAAACAATAACATAACATTAAAACGTTCAAGATACTCTTGTGTTTAAACTTACAGCCATTATTTGATCGTGGTGATGGAAATCAGAAATTTGGAGTCTAATTTAATTTAAACAATACGCAAATCACCCTCACATTTGGAGAACCGGTCCTAAAAAACTACACGTTTGCTCTGACGTTTCAAGTTTAACCTAACCTATTTCGACAACCTGTCACTTGTAACAAATATAAGTTGGCAGCACTGGAAAAAAGCGACATCTCTCCCAAAACGCCTGAACTGAAATAAAAAAGGTGGAGGAAGGAAAGTGTTTTGACAGGGACATTGAATTTGACAGTCTAGTTTTCATACTTGTGTGAAGGTAGCTCCCCGTACCCACCTCCCAGCGGCAGCTCCCGCCAGCTCCCTGGCGCATTCAATCCCCACCCTCAAGACAGATTCACACCATCGAAATATGTCTGTACCTTATGCCGACGGTGCGGACACTGGAGCACCGAACGAAGCGTATGGGGAAGAACATCAGTAAAGTCCTTATCAGTTTTGTTCAATCAACCATCTCATATTCTGAGGGATTAACTGGAAGCTCTGAAGCGTTTGAAAAGAATGCATTTTCATTAATATCCCACGTCGTCCTACTAATTTCTACGTCCTACAGATGAACTTCCCAGATTTAAGGCAGTAGAAACGTCCTTCGGGTCACGACCAGGCGGGCGCTTAGAATGCGGAAAAATCACTAAAATGGGCATGAATATGTTGTCATATTCACGTCTTTTATTCATTTCGAAGGACTTCCCGAATTTGTAGCGACATGCCCTTCACAACACTATCGCAGACGGACACGAAGAGTGCAGGGAAAAATCCACATCGTGCTACAAATTAGGGAACATCCCCAAACAAAAGGTGAAATGGGCATATTCACGGTTTTAATTTATTTTGATGGATTTCCCGAATTTGTAGCGACATGCCCTTCACCACACTATTGCAGACGGACACGAAGAGTGAAGGGAAAAATCCCCATCGTGCTACAAATCAGGGAACATCCCCAAACAAAAGGTGAAATGGGCGTATTCACGGTTTTAATTTATTTTGATGGATTTCCCGAATTTGTAGCGACATGCCCTTCACCACACTATTGCAGACGGACACGAAGAGTGAAGGGAAAAATCCCCATCGTGCTACAAATCAGGGAACATCCCCAAACAAAAGGTGAAATGGGCGTATTCACGGTTTTAATTTATTTTGATGGATTTCCCGAATTTGTAGCGACATGCCCTTCAAAATCTATCGAAAACAGTATGGACATGTGCGAAAATCTTTCAAATTGACCGAGAATCGTGATTTTTAAATTTTTGACATGAAATTTTTAGTAAAAATTTCAACGATTCTCGCAAACTTCAAAGTGGCGAAACTTTCTTATTAGTCGAGATATCGATAAAAAATTCAAATTGGCTTCTTATTGTATCATCTGGAGTAGATACATGCGTCCGGTATTGGTTTATCTGAGAAAAAAAAATGTTCGAATTTTCGAATTTTCAACTTTTTGAAAATTTCAAAGTGCTGTAACTTCTTTATTTGTTGAGATATCGACGACAAATTTAAATTGGGTTCTAATTGAGTCATCTGAAGTGAGAAAATGCGTCTAATATTGCCGTACCGTTGAAAATAGAGTAAAATTTTCAAACGGCCATAACTTCGTTATTAGTGGAGCTATCGAGTCGCACGACCCGGGAATCGCTTAGTTAGCTCAAAATCTATCGGGAAATGTGTCTGGATTTCGATTTGGACGACATTTATGATTTTCGATTTTTTCGAAAATTCATCACTTTGGGTGCAAATTTTGCTCGAAATTTTCAATCGACCATAACTTTCGAACCGATGCTCCGATCGAGATGGGCGGCCGCGCATTCGAAAGATCGTCAAAAAATCTACGAAATGCTTCTAGAGCGCATCGGAAAAAGGTAATTTTTCGTGTGAATTATGGCCTCCGAAAAATCACCAAAACATCAGTCTCGTAAAATTAAAACCGGTCTAACTTTTGAACCGATCGAGATATCGATTCGGGCGACCCGGCAATCGAAAGAGAATCGAAAAATCTATCGAAAACAGTATGGACATGTGCAAAAAGCTTTCGAATTGACCGAGAATCGTGCTTTTTAAATTTTCGACATGAATTTTTCAACGATTTTCGCAAACTTCAAAGTGGCGAAACTTTCTTATTAGTCGAGATATCGATAAAAAATTCAAATTGGCTTCTTATTGTATCATCTGGAGTAGATACATGCGTCCGGTAATGGTTTATCTGAGAAAAAAAAATGTTCGAATTTTCGAATTTTCAACTTTTTGAAAATTTCAAAGTGCTGTAACTTCTTTATTTGTTGAGATATCGACGACAAATTTAAATTGGGTTCTAATTGAGTCATCTGAAGTGAGAAAATGCGTCTAATATTGCCGTACCGTTGAAAATAGAGTAAAATTTTCAAACGGCCATAACTTCGTTATTAGTGGAGCTATCGAGTCGCACGACCCGGGAATCGCTTAGTTAGCTCAAAATCTATCGAGAAAAGTGTCTGGATTTCGATTTGGACGACATTTAGTGATTTTCGATTTTTTCGAAAATTCATCACTTTGGGTACAAATTTTGCTCGAAATTTTCAATCGACCATAACTTTCGAACCGAAGCTCCGATCGGGATGGGCGGCCGCGAATTCGAAAAAGCGTCAAAAAACCTACCAAATGCTCCTAGAGCGCATCGGAAAAAGGTAATTTTTCATGTGAATTATGGCCTCCGAAAAATCACCAAATCATCGGTCTCGTAAAATTAAAACCGGTCTAACTTTTGAACCGATTGAGATATCGATTCGGGCGACCCGGCAATCGAAAGAGAATCGAAAAATCTATCGAAGACAGTATGGACATGTGCAAAAAGCTTTCGAATTGACCGAGAATCGTGCTTTTTAAATTTTCGACATGAAATTTTCACGAAAATTTCAACGATTTTCGCAAACTTCGAAGTGGCGAAACTTTCTTATTAGTCGAGATATCGATAAAAAATTCAAATTGGCTTCTTATTGTATCATCTGGAGTAGATACATGCGTCCGGTATTGGTTTATCTGAGAAAAAAAATTTTTCGAATTTTCGAATTTTCGAATTTTCAACTTTTTGAAAATTTCAAAGTGCTGTAACTTCTTTATTTATTGAGATATCGACGGCAAATTTAAATTGGGTTCTAATCGCAGACGGACACGAAGAGTGCAGGGAAAAATCCCCATCGTGCTACAAATTAGTGTCCGCACCGTCGGCATAAGGTACAGACATATTTCGATGGTGTGAATCTGTCTTGAGGGTGGGGATTGAATTCGTCAGGGAGCTGGCGGGTGCTGCCGCTGGGAGGTGGGTACGGAGAGCTACCTTCACACAAGTGGAAAAAGCGACATCTCTCCCAAAATGACTGAACTGAAATAAAAAAAGTGGGGAAAGGAAAGTGTTTTGACAGTGACATTGGATTTATTTGACAGTCTAGTTTTCATGCATATGTGACACTCTTTACAGTAATTTCATCCTATTCGTGGTTTGTTATTTGCTAAACTATTTTTAATATAGTTTACCTTACGGTCCAAAATACGAAGTTCAGTAAGGTACAAAGTGCAATCACATCAAAAACATTTTATAGAGTGGATCAAAAGGGGTAATCATTATAAATCATGACTTCTTTGCAACAGGTAGGCGTTTCCGTTTTTCTCTTGAATTTATTAAAAATTACTTTCATTTTGTCCATATGATTGTTCTATTTGTTGTTCTAGATATCTAGAGCTTTTCTGCGCCCAGGATTCAGGGTGGTCACCCAATTCCAAAATCGAAATGCCTCCTCTTCTCCAAATGGATACAACTTTGGTAAATAACTCTACAATCTAATAATTATTATCAGTTGTACTCTATTACATATGTATTCATTAATTCAGAGTTGAACGAAACACAGAAAGAGTTTCAAGATCTAGCCAGGAAATTCGCCCGAGATGAAATTATACCAGTGGCTGCCGAATATGACCGAAGTGGCAAATATCCTTGGGACATCATCAAAAAAGCCTGGTCATTGGGACTGATGAATGGCCACGTCCCTGAAGATATCGGTATTATCTTGTTTACTTGTTGTCGACGTCTGTAATTGGAATTTTTCTTTTCGATAGGTGGAATGGGAAACAGTGTTTTCGATGGTTGTCTCATCGCTGAAGAATTAGCTTATGGATGTACAGGGATTATGACGGCATTAGAAGCCAGCGGACTGGGGGTAAGTTATAAGCGAACGGGTATGGTTTTTTAACTTCACACCTACTTAGTACTTGAAACACGACAACTTAGCAGTTGTAAAATTTTCATTACTTAATTATACATATTGTTTTCAAATTGACACTATTTTATCTATGCAATACAACAGTAAATAATAATGAACATATGATTCCAGCAAACCCCAGTCATCATCGCTGGCAATAAGGAACAACAGAAAAAGTACTTGGGGAGGCTCCTTGAGGAACCACTTGTGGCAGTAAGTTTATCAAGAGGTTGTAAATGAAATAATGAATTCGATTCCCTTCAACAGTGTTCATTTTCTATATTTACGGCTCATATATTTCAAGTAAACATCAATAAAGATTAGAAATAACAATAAAATTACCAGGAAATTGCCATAACGAAATTGCTGACGATAATTTTTCCTAGGCTTACGGCGTGACGGAACCGGGCGCAGGCTCCGACGTGGCGGGCATAAAAACCCGCGCCGAAAAGAAAGGAGACGAATGGATCCTCAACGGTCAGAAAATGTGGATCACCAATGGCGGAGTAGCCAACTGGTACTTCGTCTTGGCCCGGACCAACCCGGACCCGAAATGCCCCGCCAGCAAAGCGTTCACGGGCTTCATCGTCGAGAGGGAGTCTCCCGGCTTGACCCCCGGCCGCAAGGAGCTGAACATGGGCCAGAAGGCGTCCGACACGCGCGGGATAACGTTCGAGGACGTCCGAGTGCCGAAGGAGAACGTTTTGCTCGGCGAGGGCGCCGGCTTCAAGATCGCCATGGGCACGTTCGACAGCACCAGGCCGCCGGTGGCCGCGGGGGCTGTCGGGTTGGCGCAGCGCTGTCTCGACGAGGCAGTCAAGTACTCGACGGAGCGGAAGGCGTTCGGGGTGCCGATTTCCTACCACCAGGCGGTCGCGTTCATGTTGGCGGACATGGCGATCGGCGTGGAGACGTCGCGTTTGGCGTGGATGAAGTCCGCGTGGCAGGTCGATAAAGGGGAGCGCAACAGTTACGCCGCCTCGATCGCCAAGTGTCACGCGGCCGATGTAGCGAATAAATGCGCGACCGATGCCGTGCAGATTTTCGGCGGAAACGGGTTCAATAGCGATTATCCGGTCGAGAAGTTGATGAGGGATGCCAAGATTTATCAGATTTACGAAGGGACTGCTCAGATTCAGAGGATTATCATCTCGAGGGACATCCTCGATAGAGCCAAGGGAAAGAATTGATCTATCATCTGTAAGATAGATTCATTATTCTTATAACTTTTTTTTATATGTTTACTAACTCTCAATTTAGAATTTTAGTCAAATTATCATACGTTTATTGAGATTCGGTCTTTACCTACCGTTTTATCAATAGATCGTAACGTTTATTAAAAGATAAATTACTCGGTTTTCATTGTTGCAACAATAAAATTCAAGGATTTTAATATTTAGAATGTTCAGGCTCATTAATTTTCATTCAGATTGCAATTTTTGTACATATCGACCATATAATATAGGTTTTTGTAAGAAACAGTTTCATCCAATTGAATTTCTATGTAAAATGTGAAATAAAATTATATTAAAATCATTTAACTCATAATAAAAAATTAAAAAATCCCAAAAACAATGGATTTTGGTACCGCTTCTCGGATTCAGCGGTTTCAGTATGCAAATTTCTCAACACTTTTGATTGGCTTTTCTTGTGAAATCTACAATTTTATTGGCTGAAGTTTTGTTTTCGTTTCAATTATAGTTACTGGTTCTCAGATAGCTGTTTTCGCGGTTTTGGATTCAAAATTTCCATAAAATTTCAGATATGCCTAGTACCCTTGGAGGATATGCAACCAAACATACAGATTTGAAACCTAATAAATTGCATATAATATCGCCTAGTTTATCCCAAATTTAGCTAAAAACCATTTAAAACTAATCATCGTTAAAATAGCAGTAAATGAAAACTTATATTAAGTAATTAAGTACACTTGAGCTAAGTAATGTCGTTAGTTTTAATAGTTGGTCCCACTTTTTGGAATGTTTTTTCTTTTCGAAATTCTTTTGATTTCTCGAGATGAAAATAAAAATCTGAGCTTTTTTGAAATTGATTGGTGTATGAAACTGTTTCAATTACCTACAGTTTAGATTCCATACTATTCAGATTTATTGGCAGCGAGTACGTAAACCCTCAAATTTAATTATAATAGCAGGAAAACCATCGCATTCCGTCCTCTAGGTCTGACATAATTTTCGCATCGTTTCGAATCGAAAGCTATTCCGTAACGTCTGCATTTCCAACAATGAGCCGTGTTTACGTTCACGTTAGCGTCCGTTTTACTTTCGATTTCTGCAAGAGAGCGTCGACGACAAAAGTCGAGACTTTCGAGCGCCGAAATTCAAACGGAAAAGGCGCGCACGCGCCCCACCGCGCCCATAGTTTAGTCAGTTCCCGAACCGTTTTAATTCGTCCGATAGTCAAGTGCCGAAAATTTCGGCCAAGTTCGAGTCCCGGGGGTGGCGCAGCGCGAATCCACCCTCAAAGCCCTCAAACCGCCAACAAATCCGCGATCGACCGGACGAGACGCAAACCCAACCGAACGAACGCTGACCCACTTTACCTCGCGAAAGTGAATCGCAGGGGGGCCGAAATTATCGCGGCGAATTTCCGGAGGCGCGCCGATTTTCCGAATAAAAAGGGGCGGTTTTCGTCGGGTGCGCGCCCGGTTTTTTCGGTGTTGGGACAGGTCGGCACTCTCGGGGCGCATGAGAGCGGGCGCTGTTTTGAGCGCGGAGTCGTCGTGTCTGTCCGAATGCAAAGTGTAAGCGAAGTGGCCTACAGACCTACATTCCCGTAACGTTCGATTTTCGGACGGCGTCAAGAAGGAGCCGATCGTGCCGACGTCGGCCCGTGCCCCGAGGCCGAAGAGGGTGGAGGCGGCGCAGCCCGGCGGGAGCGGCCATCACCGCGGGACAAGTGCGTAATCGGCGGCGTAAACAATGCACGAAGAGACGGCGAGTATGAGCGTTCCGGGCCCTGTTGCCGCGTCTGCGGGCGAGAGCGAGGACGGGCCCGCCTCGACCACGGCCGCCGTCGCCGTCGTCCCGGCCGAGGTCGACCTGGACGCGCCCCCCGACGCCGACAACGTGGACCTCCAAGTGCCTTTCGCCGACCCCCAGTCCGGTAAGGAGCCCCCTTGCGCCTCCCCGTGTACCCGATTTGCAGGTTAAACCAGTTCCGGACGGCAACGCCGCGCTCGTCCCGCCGCCTCGACGAAAGCGAGACCGTCCCGTTTCCATGTCAGTGGGACGCCGCCCGCCGCGCCTCGTCAGTTGTCCTAGGCTCGTTTCCCGGGCGACCCCCAAACAACCTGACGCGAATTAATGATGGCGGCCCTTTCGACCTGTCATTTCCGGGCGACCTGTCACCGGACCGGTTTTTGCGCCCCCGGCTCTATCTAGGCTACCCCCTAGACCTAGACGGAGCGCTCTATAGGTCAGGTTCAAGTGCAGGTGCAGCGGGCCTTTATTTATCGAACCCGTTTGCGCACGCGCCCTCGAGTATCCTTTTCACTGAGACAGCGCCGCCCGCGACCTACCTGCGGTCCCCGCCATATCCTAGTCCTTTTTTCCAGAAGGGGTCACCTTTTGTGCCCTAATTTCTACCATAGAAACGTCATTTCTATAGTTTTATCGTCGTTTTTGTAGGTGGAGGAAGTTTATTCGATTCCTCTCGGTCTCGGCGCGACTACTACATAACGTACCGTTCGGTGGGTAAACAGATTGTTATGAGGCTGCGTTCGGATTTCGTATACCAGATGGGGTAAAGTGCCTCCCGTTATGGAATCGGCAAATCCGGCGATGGATCAAAGACCAACCAAAAACCAATAAGATTCTCATAAGGGTTGCCTCTCTAAAACGAGGGTTCGATTCCTTGAAATCTCTACTGTAAATTCGAAATTTTATCAACCCTTGTCAATTGATGACAATAATGTGGCTCGAAGAGATACGGTAATCGCGTTGCACTCGATTGCTATGAGCGAATGATAATCTCGTACACATTTTGACCTATTTTCCGTAATCTAATTGTTAATTAGATAACCCTGCATCATTGTGCACCACGTGTAGTAGTGGTTTTATTATTACCGCGATAAATGTGGAGATTATTTTTTATTTTTATTGCGTCGTCGGAGAATTAAATTCGGAACTTTACTACACACACGCCGAAATAAAAATAATACACGCGGAATTTCCCCTGTGACATTGGCCCGATTGCATAAATAAAATCGTATATCGGAGTGTGTGTTTCGATTATAAGGTGAGAAGTCGGAGCCAAAAATGAACGAATTAAGGTTCGGGACGACGTCGCCGTGGATCCGCCTTGAGCCTAATAATAACAATACGTCGAATTACGCCAACAAAGGACGCTGATGGCTGTTTGGTTCGTCAGCAAATAATTTCCTTGAGTTTTGTACACACCGAACGAAAGGAAAACAAGGAAGTCATTTCGCGTATAGTAAACACAATTTCACGATAATGTCGAATCGGAAGTATCGAGGAAGGTTATTTCCTTGTGAATTTTCTCGAAAATCCGGACTCTGCTCTCAGACTACAACCGAAATAGACGGCTTCAAGAATAAAGAGAATCTCGGGATCGAGGCGGATATTTCTGGACTTATGCAAATCTATTTCTGGGCCCCCCATCACTGTGAGCCCTATTGGCCAACTTGCATTCTGGTCGCGACTTTGTCTTCTAATATCGTTATCGTCTTTCGGGACGGACTTCAAGGTTCCAGTCTTGGAGCAATACGTTTTTGATTAGCTGTGATTCGGTCCGAATCTCCCGGGAGGAGACCGATGGAATATCCAGACTCGTGGATGAAGGGAGATTGCGTGGGTGCAGGTCAGGTCGACGCAGACGTCACGAAGGGCGCTCTCGCGAGGCATCCTCCCCCTTTTGTGTAAGTGGGTCAGTAGGTCGCATCGACCGGCGCGGCCCCTGGAAGATTTTCCTTTTCGCGCTACCCGCATCCTATCGATGTATTATTTCTAACGTTTCTTATATTGTGAAATTTGAAACAGGTGAGCTTTTTTTTTGGGGCTGCACCTGCTAATTTCTATTATGCGAATTATTATAAGACATCTGTCGGAAATGACCGACGTTTTCCTGTTGCAATATTTTTTCGTCTATAAAATTTCGTCTGATGTAGACACAGGAGGATATGATTCGTTTACAAGGTTGCAATAATGATATGATAATAACCGACTCGAATTCACGATTTTCGAATCAAATCCGTAGTTCCCGTGCCAAAGGTTGTTTCGATAAACGTAATATTCAAATGAGAAATAGAAAGATTCTCTTCGATCTAGATTTTTCTTAAATTTGTATCGTCTGGGAGGCAAGTCGTATACCAAAAACTGTAATATTCAATTACGCAGGGCGATTTTGAAGGCTTCTCACCTGGCAGTTGTAGTTATTTTTTAATTCACGAGTATGTAGGCCAGGGTGATGAAATCACGTGTCGGGGGCTAGCCTTGGACGTCTGATTTAAAAAAACGTTTCAGTGTGTATGTGGAGATACTCAATTTTTTCGTAGTATTTTGGTCGATACGTATTTTGTGTACTCAAAAGGCGACCTTGCATTATCTGCAACTTCGGCCAAAATACACACATTGCGCGTCTGCAAATATCAGTTACTACACTTTCGTCAAGGTTACTACATACGCTCATTAAATGTGTTTATCCACTCCTAGATAATAATCATACTATTATTATTAGAAATTTTTGGTAATAATGGGTGGCGTTATTGATATAGATCACAGTTCGATGAAATAAAGTGACATTTCCAGCGATTAATGGGATCATTATTGCATTGGCTGTGGCCAATCAGAATAGAGCGATTTTCAGGTGCAATTGGCAACAGCGCAACAATCGCGAAATTGACATTCAAAAATAGCGACCATTTGTTTGAATAAATTGTTACGAGTGTTGTGAAGTGTCGAAAATTACTTGATCGTTTAATTGAAAATATGCATATGAATGATATAAGTGATAGTGAAAATGGAGACGAGCTCATAGGAACGTCTCCGGAGATACCAGATACCTGAAATATCCAGAAAGAGCTATGAATGAAGGTATGACACTTATAACCGTTCCCTTCGCACTGTTCGCAGCTCACAAATCTGCGCCGATCTGACAACACTGCATTCTGTCCGTCACAGCTGTTTTGAATGAAATTTGGAAGTTGAGCGAATTTTCGAGAGCCGTTTTAACTGTTTTGGAGTGGATAAAGCATAGTATTAAGCTCGCGTGTTTTGGCTTTTATTCGCTCGTTTGAATTACGCCACTCGCTAGCGCTCGTGGCGTAAGTTTTTCAAACTCGCGAATAAAAGCTACCAAAACACGCTCACCTAATAATATTCTATTCAAACTACACAATATTATTATTATCAAACAGGGCCATTACATTAGTTCATTCAATAATTGAGATCTTTTAAATTTTTTAGTAGGTGTCTCGAAATTCTTCAAAAAGAGTCAAGATTACAAAAGCTTTGGTTGGTCAACATAGTTGTACTGAGATAATATGCTGTGGACATGCAACCATAAGTCACATGCAAAGGCCCTACAATCTCACTGTGTTCCAGAGAAATCGAGTCGATGGACCTGAATACGAAATTTGGATTGGGCGTTATGCAGAATACTGTATGCCAATGTCTTTCGGCCTCGCTTTTGCGATTACTTAACTTCGCTTAGACCGCTCCCCTTTTGTCTAAATCCAACTGTAAGGCGCAATTGAAAGGTATATTCACCACAAGACCTTTGACATGTAGTTTTTTTCGAATTTCGCTAGTTTCTATTGTCTACCCGACTGCCCAAGTAGGTATTTGCTAAAATCGTACGTGTTGTTATTTATTTATACCTATACGAGTATAATGTTTTATTTTTAAAACGCTCGTCGTATCTATCTAATATGGGATGTGTTTGTAAATAATCATGATAACCTATTTCTTTATCGTAGGACTCTAATTTTAAACCTTACAAAGCGAGTTACAAAGTATCTGGCTTCTGCTTTACAATATCTATAATTATTATTTTAAATACAATACCTAGCCTTCTTTAGAAAATATTATCCTTGGGTGATGATTTACTGGTATCGTAATTATGATCATTTATTGAAGTTTTAATTAGATGGCTCATGCTGGATTCAAAATCTCTCCATCATAATTCCATAATCGGAATTCAGAAGTAATTGTTGCTATTGTAAATGTCTACTTCTAGGTAAATTGATGAGGTTTTTAGCTAATTATGGCAGAGTAATTTGCGCATGTGTAACCTACTGACCCACTTACCCACTGACATTGGTAGTACTTTTGTTTTCAGTATTTCGCAATCAGACTCATAACACTCAGATATGATTAACACCTCACTGGAGAGGATACTATAATTTATCTACTACTCGTTCCACCAAATACGACTGATTTTCGATCTTACTTATTTGATTTGATTATCTATAGCTGATTATGATACAGGATCCAAATTAGAAATCCGCGTTTAATGAGGGTGTGGCAAAATTCTCAAGAATACCTAAATAAAAAGTATTGCTTACGTAATTTTGCAAATATTAATTAGTTTGCTTACTTATCTGTAATTTGTATTAAATGAATTTGGTTGAAAGTGAGTGGATGTATGTCACTGGCATTGGGTTAGTGTGTCAATTGAGAGTGAATCCAGCTTAAGTGAGTATAGTTACCAATGGTGTCAAGGTCGGTAACAATGTGTAAATATTGTTGAAGATTATCAAGTAGGTATCTCATTAACTCATTATTATTACGAATATATGATCAATTTTCATTACACCCGTGCATATAAAAACCACCTTAAAATATTTATTCATGGTAGGCACTTTTGACTTCACACTTATCTTGGATATAAATCACCGTTTCCCTTGAGACTTCCAACTGAGTAGATGGCGTGAATTTGCGTGAGATTATCTTGAGCATGGTGTGGATGATAGACTACAGGGCACAAATGGAGGGATTATTCAATCGGAAGCTACAGGGTGCGAATTTTATTTATGTGGTCATTTGTGTGGTAGCCCTTGGCTAAATGTATCGCTTTTTACATCTGTACTTTCAGTAGAACGGCCTTAAGTATGTAGATGCTTGTAACACTCTTAAACCTTGACATGATACAGATTTTAAAATGTAGTGTCATTGTCACTGGGTCAGTGTGCCAGTAAATAAATATCATTGTAAGATTGAAAAATTGTAGCAACAAACTCGGTATTTTACATTTAATTCAGTATTCAAACTTCGAGAATTTACTTGAAATTGATCTAAAATTGTTGTACTATTTTCAAACATATTAAACTTGAAAATTCCTTCAGGACAATAAAATGAATAAGCCTCGGAATAAGCGATCAAGTTAGTTATTGTAGCGTAGAGAAGTAACGTAATTACTGATCTCAATTTCCCACCCTTAATGAAGTTAGTTACATAACAATTTCGTGTCACTTTCCTCTAGTTGGGAATTTGATATCACGCCCTTTTTCACAATGCCACGACACACTGACCCACTAATTGTCAATCTCGAGTGGGCAACAATATCGTAGATCCCATAATTCGATAAAAATACAATCTGCACTTTGAAACGAGGGGGTCGGTTTTATTCAAGTGGCGTGTTGGTGCAAGAAGAAGATCGATACAGAGAGACCTAAATACTATTTTCGTCTGGCCCTTATTCTTATCTGAAACGTATAAGGGAAAAAGTCATTAATTAGGTCAGATGTGCCGGCAATTATCGAAAATGCGTGCACCCCAATATGCAAATTTTGTAACAAGGTGCGGCCTTTGTCTCCACTTATGGTCGGTTAGATGTTTGTATCAGAAAAGTAGGTTAAGCGTGAATCAAATCACAAATCGCACTCCTTATTAATGAAAAATGGAGAGTGGATGCGGTTCGCTCGATTTGGTGCGTCTCGCGATTCTTCACTCGAAAAGCCATAAAAACCCCACCCTGATATTACGAACGTCCCACTGACCCACTGACACTGACCACTTTTCCTTTCGATTATATTGCGCAACTTTCTGATGTGATATCACCCATTATAGTATTAAACACCTGAAACCGGCTCTCTCTCTCATAATATCTACACCGGGTTGCTATCATTAAAAACTATTAATTATGTCTCGCGATTGCATGGTAATCACAAAGTGATTGCGCTCGAATCTGTGTCAAGATGGGTCTCTTTCCATTTTCTTCTGTACTAAATGCAGAATCTTCCCGGGTGTTTTCCGTTTGAGGGTCTCGAAGTATAAATAACCGACGTTATTCCGGTACTGCAAGCGCTATCATTAGACGGATAATTTCAAAAGCGGCTCGTGTAAAACCGTAGACACTTAATTATTTTGTTGTCGGCTCCGTCTCGAACCCAAAATGCGTTTTCGCTTTACATAATCGTAATAATCCTACGATAAAGTCCGATTCCTATAATACCTGTAAAACTGTTGCCTTTAATTTCCGAGGGTGTCTCTAGTCACTTGGCATATGCGTATTACGTCCGTTTATAATTTGCATTTCGGTATTTTTAATTTTTCTGCGATTAAATATAACTAGGTCTAGTGTAATGTGCCAGTGGGTCGCATTGACCTGTTTTTCGTATTCTATTTTAAAATTTCCTTGACTCGCTGCTATACACTGGCTATTTTTTTTTTCATCGCGTGTGTATTATTATAAACCCCGGATCTTATGTCGAAAAGCTTTTCCCATAATCGACGCCCTATATTTTTCATGATTATTTTTTCGTCGCTCCTCTGAGTAAGTGGGTCTAGTGCACTGGGTATCTAGAACGGGGTGACCTTTTCGTTGCCTTAATTCGATCAGAATTCACTCCGAGGTCCTTGGAAATCCTCTTAGTCACGAATCGTGATGGCGGCGATGTGGGCCATCGAGCTCCTCTCCCCAATTTTTCCTAATCAGGATTTTTATTTAGGGGGTTATAATAATAGAAAGTGGAATTTATTTCACCACCGATGACTACAGTTTTTTTTCTAATTTCGATAGGTAAAATCGACTTGGGCAATAATTCGGATGGTAATTTCGAAAGCTCAATTTCGTTCTCTTTCGATATTCAAATGTGCAGGCTCGTAGAGATGGCGCCAGCTGTGTTACAAGTTTCAGCACCCACTTTCGTTAGGTTTGCTTATACTTCGCCGATTTTATACTTGTCGAGATTGTGCAATAAAACATCACTCTGTATAAAGTTGCACGCCGTTCTCGGATTTTCGATGTGGGCGATATGCAATAGTTTTTTTTTATTGTTCGCCCGATTAGATTGTAGGTGGACATTGCGATTTTCGCCTCGCCCCGATCCGGACAGAAAGCGGATCGTAAATCTCGCACTTTGTGTACTGCGAAGACGGCCGATTGTCACAATATTGTGTTTTCGTGTCGTCCGCTTTTTCGGCCAAATTGTGAGGTCGTAAATTTCGGGCGTGCGCCAGGTAAAGGTGCAATAATTCAACAGGTGATCTCTTTTTTCCGGAAAGTCCGACTTATTGGGAGATAAATCAGGGCGAGCTTTTCAAAAGCTTTTATACGCACGACGGTCGTAATAAAGCCCGAACAATTACCTTATACATAGATTCACTCCGCCGTTAAAAGTCCTTGACACAGTTTCGCAGGAGAGGAATGGAAATATCGTCAGGCTCGAAAAGTGAGAGCACAAACATCACTCAAACACATTGTACGTAGGATAATGCAGTCCTTGCTTTTCGGAATGCGCGATATTGAGGTATTAGGTTCGTATTATACTTTGTCGCTAGAGGAACCATCGATTTTCCTGCTCGCAGCTGCTGGATAAGAGAAGCGATTAAAACGCCTCCCCTGCTTCCCCGATTATAATAACGACTCCTTTATTTTGCGGCTCAATCGGGGTGAATCCACTTCGACATTGCTCTTGTGTACAGTCCATAGGTCCACGTGTTTGGCCTAATTTTCTTGGAAGATTATAGAACGTCAAAATTAGTCTTTGGAAACTTTCTCCCGTGAAGAAGCCGTTTGTCCGAGTCATCTCGAGATTATACAAACATTACATTAACGCTGACCCTTTTTTGCTGCCCATCCTCTTTGATCTTTTTTCTTTCTATGGAATATCGGTACTTGATGGATTTCGTCCTTTCGTTTAGGGCGTGTAATTGGGTTATTCGTCTCCTACCGAGTTTGTTTTCAAACATTCCTCCGTTTATTTGCCTCGTGGATGTTTCCCTAACATTTGGAAAAGAGAAAGCGTTCAATATTTGTAAAAATGTATACAGACGCACCGGTTGCCTTTACCTGTTGATCTTTTTGTGTCGATATTAGGCGTTTCAATTTCGGACTAAAGAGGGCATAATATTGTGACAGGTGAGCGAATCTCGATGACAGCCGACTATTTATGTTCTGTCGTTTTCACTTGGAAGATCTCTGGAACTTGGGAATGTGTCGAATTGGAACAATTCGATCGGACAACAAAAGTAATTCAGGCACAGGTTGTTGGGAAATCTTCGCTGTTCGACATATTTTTTCTGTTCTAAATTGTGTCATGCTTTGCAATCAGTCACGCTTGGAGGCTGTCCTTGCTACCAATTTACCATATATTTTTTTCCAGTCGAGATTTTTCGAACTCATACAGGACATGAAATTTCCCGTCTGACGGTGGCGGATTTTTACCTCTCTGTCGATGATGGCTGTTTGATGCGATGACTACAAAACAGCACCAGGATAATTTCTATTCATTCTATGTATACGGAGAGCACAGCGAAAGAACCTTGGCACATTTTTATCGGAATAATTTATTTTGTCGGAGCAGCGCTTCTGAATTTTATTCCATTTTTTTCCAAATGTTTGAATCGCCGTTCTCTCTGTACTTTTATACGTATATCGGGGGAAAATTGAGGTCGATCGATTGGCGTTATCCTGAATTATCCTCCCTTTCGGAAAATCGATGTTTCGATGGAGCGCCACGAGCGTCGTGACGTTGGCTGTGGCCCAGTTGAGCGCCGCGACGCTGACCTACTGAACTTAAACTAGTTTCTATGTATAAGAGAGGGACGAATACTAATAACGAAGGGTATAATGGCTGGGGTGGTGGTGGATTTTTTTCGTGATTATCTATCGCTATCATTATCACTTGATGGTGGTAATTAGTCGTTTCTTACGCGACCTAATTTTCCAGTTCAATGAGTTTATTATTTGATCGAACTTTTTAATTTCATTCGACTCGATTAATTAATGAGGTAGTGTTCGTGTTTGTTTGATCCATTTTAAAAATACACAGCAACCCTCATTGTTTGCCGTCGAGCTAATTAACAATTAAGAAACGTTTATGTCAAGTTGGACGATAGATACAGCTATTTTTAAATCAAGTATTCTTTATAAAATTCACTCTTTCGAATTTCCCCAATAATGACTGAAGTTGGTCTTTAATATAATTTTGTATGGCGATGTCCTAATCGATTATCTTATAGTCGGATAATTAAGGGGCTATATTATAAGTGGGTAGATTATCTACCTCCATTATTCAGTTTATTTCGCAAACGCTCATATTCGGCTCACAATTTTCATAATTGTAATGAAAGACCGAGACGGGAATATGACTGAATAGTCTCCTTAGGAAATGTGGGACAGGCCGGATAAGAATTATTCATAATGGCATCATGATTATACCAGGTGTCGCACGGATAGGGTACCACCCGATGTAATTTGCTTAATCGCGATACAATCCATAATAAAAATGAGCTGACACTCGCAGGGTTTTTTTTGGGACACCCTATATACGCTAACAGAAAAATCGTGGTAATAATTGGCCGGTGAAAGATCCTCCATAAGTGCAATAATTACAGTGTGAAGTAAGAAATTCGCCCACTTGGTTGAATATGGTGATGATATTATCATCAAGATGGGTTATAAAACGACGGACACGAGGGTGGATGTTTGTAAAGATGGAAAGATTCGCTCCATCACTCAGCCAACATCAACATCAGATCGAAATCGTTTTAGTTGCAGTAACGTTCACCGAAATCTACACAAATTGCATGATCCTTGACACGAATGCTGGGTTAGCGAGACCAGTTAGTGTTGTTTCTTTCATTAAAATATATATCTTGATGAGGATAGACGATGTTCGCTTATAAATTTTATAACAGAGGAAAAAGACTAATGCAACATCACACTGCGTACTTAATTATAGGCGTTTTAATTGCGCGATTATTTTATAATTAAGAATTACCCATCGGCTTTTAAGCCTCTCGAGATCTGTTCAGAGATGTACCAGTTTCGCAATTTTTTAGTACCCCGTCGTGATCATCATCACCACCGTCTTTCGCATCTTCATGCTAATTTAGAAACGATTGTATTTTCATGGAGTTTTGTGATAAGGCTGTGTTTTATCTTGTCTGTATAATGGTCGGTGATAACATTACGTCGTCTGGTGTCTGGTGTGTTCTTCTTTGACCCAAAAACCCAGTGCACTTGAGCTGATTCCATTTAATGGTGGATAGTGGAGAGAATGCGTGCGCTGCTCGATCGCGTGGACTAGAAGCACGAACCTCGTGTATAAATCCCACCTACATCAGTTTTAATCAAGATTTAGGTGAACCGCACCAAAGGCATCCCTCTTTTTTAAAACTGGGGCGATCAATTCCCTCGGCAGTACGCGTGTCCCAATTGCAAGTTTGACCCCAAAAACTTTTCTCCACGATTTTCTGCTGCAGTTTCGAATACTTAGTTTTTTTCATCGGATCTTTGGTTTTGAAGCAGTTTTATGTATTTACGAGCGGGGGATATGAGAATGGTGTCAGGCCGCCATATAATGCGATTACGCAAGCATGTTCCACTGGCACGCATGGTCTTCAACAAACAGTTATGACATCACAAGTCTAACAGGTTGCCATCAATCCGACATAGTATAGTAGTTTGCCACTGCTAGCGAAATGACTGGTACCATTATGATCGTCATCAACACCGTCAACAACCAACCGCAGACAGATTCACTTTTGTTCGAATCGAAAGCGAATATTACTTGAATGAATGCAGATTTACTTTCATTCGGTAACCTGAATTTTTTCCGAGTCGGTATTTTTACAATTTTCGCCAATTTTGACCCAACTAGAGACACGTGCGAAAGTTGGGAAAGTTTGTTTAAGTAGTGCGATTTAAAGCGCACCTTTTGCTATTACAATAATAGTTGTGGATTCGTATTTCGTCACACTATTGGTTAACTATTCTCTTACAATATTTACTTGATGTATTTAAAACAGTCTTTCTTGGGTGTAGTATCTGCAATTGCGTCTTTTTCACTTGCTTTCCACTATTGTAGTAAGTACAAATGTCATTAAAGTTGTTTTGTTGTGGAAACTCGTCTTCAAAGAAGTGAAATAAACGAGCCATCACGGTTTCATTAATATTCTCGTCATCCGGGTTCGATCTGAGTCATTCGGACTTTTGAAGTTTTGCCTTTATAGTCTTGGTTTTATTCGTTGCGGATGGAACATGGCAGAGGGCTGTCAGCATCCAGATGGTGTAAATTTCAGTGTCTTTGTTTTCTGGCGAATAATCCCGTTGTTCGTACCCGAAAGGATTAAATGGGTCAAACCGGTCGTTTTGCAAATCGGGTGACCCACTTCCCGAGCCAACACATGCACTTACATACAAACATCCAAACATAACAAACAGTCACTTAACAGTTTTATCTTTGCGAGTAGTCTGGTTAAACTTAGTTCGGAATTTATTTATCTTGCATTATTTCTTATGGGAGACATTGTATCATCGATGTAATTTTGGTTCTCTTTTGGCAGAATTTGTCAAATCCAGTCTGGGGACAATGGTCCGGGTATTTATGCTTGAGGGAAACGTGCAGGCTACTGCTCTTTTTTCGTGAGCCAAATAACCAAGTAGGGTAATATTCAATATTGCGCTCATAAATCCATAAAATACGGATGGGATGTTGTTAATGCAGAAAACCGTTAGGTTGGGGCCTTTACGATCTATAAATATGAGAAAAGTTTCGAAATTTCACTCCACGCAGGTATGAAGTTCTATCATCTTGAAACCATCTGTAAAGTTGACACTTTCTGGAGCATTTTCGGTGGTATGCATTTTTTATGAGGGGTTGACCGCCTTCAAAAATCGTCTGCTCTCGATAGTACATAAACTAAAATTACAAAAATTACAAAAAAAGTTACTAAAATTTCGGTGTACACAAATCCGCCAGTTGTGTAATTCAGAATATGAGAGCAATTTTCGAGGATCCTTCTGTTACATTCGGTAATGTTCGGAAATCGTCCCTAAATATTGTAAGGCACGTTTGGTTGGTCATTGATGAATTCGCCGGGGCATCTGCGCCGAAACGTCGAAAGAAGGGTTCAAGCGAACGATCCGCGAGAACGGTTAGGGCCGATCGATGTGTCGTCGTCGGTAAAATCGGAAACTGTTTGCGGCAGGCACGGGACGGCGGCGGCGTCTCGGCGTCGTCGGCGGCGGCGTCCCGACGGAAGTCCCCGAAATCCCGCACCACCACTCGGCTCGGCCGTCCCTATGTGGGTCAGTGGGCCATCCCCACCGGAATTCCCTCCACGGCCACGTTCCCCACTCTCTGACCGAACCATCACCACCTCGATCGACGCCGGCGTCGGTGTCGCAAGTGTGTGTACGACTTCACAACACGGAGCACTAACATAGACCTGGTTCGCGGGAAAGTGGGTCACCGGTCCCGAGTCACTTTCACTTATTACATGGGCTCCTAATCATTTTCCATTGTGCCCCGGTGCCGACAACACGCGCGTCTCCGCATTTCGGTATAGGGGGGTCCTCCTCTTGTCGCCGGACTTCGTTCACCAGTCGGCCGTCGGTCAGTCTCATCTGCGACCCGCTCGGCGTCGGACGCGTCTCGAAATAATAACCGCGTGTGCGTACCGTTTCGCCCTCCCCTTGGGATTACCTCGCAATTTGGATTACGCGATTTGTGTCAGAGTGAAGATGGCGGCGGGATAACCGGTACCACCGCCGAAAGCGCGCGCCAGAAATGTTACTGGACATGGAGAACCACTCGACGTTGTTATCCCTGAACATGTCCCCGTTCAACGCGAACTCTGGGGATTCCCCGGCGGGCACGCAGGCCTCGAGCCCCCTGCCGCCCCAGTACAATTCGCCCCCGGTCCCTTACTCGAACTGTCAGCAGACGATGGGGCTGCCTCACCATCAACAAACGATGATGATGGCCCAAAACATGAGTAACCTGGACGCGTCCTATCTGTTTTCTTCGTCAGGTGGTACCAATGCGATTTCGGTGGACATGGGGGCGAGCTACCAGATTTCCGGGCCGGCCACCTCGTTAACGGGGGGTGACCTCCCGGATACCAAGGACGGGATCGAGGAGCTGTGCCCCGTGTGCGGGGACAAGGTGTCCGGTTACCACTACGGGCTGCTCACGTGCGAATCGTGCAAGGGCTTCTTCAAGAGGACCGTGCAGAACAAGAAAGTTTACACGTGCGTGGCGGAAAGGAGTTGTCACATCGATAAGACTCAGAGGAAACGGTGCCCTTTCTGTCGGTTTCAAAAGTGTTTGGAGGTCGGCATGAAACTCGAAGGTAAGAAGATGTGTGTGTGCTTGATGGATGATTTTTGTGGCGCCAAAACGCTTTTGTTGAGGAAGGTCTGTATAATGACCACGTGGGCGCGATTTTACTTCAATCTAGTTTCGCACCCAATCAATTCGCCTTCGTTATTGCTCAATCAATGATTTTCGGTATTAATAAACAACTATCTATAGCGGTGCTTCGTTCACCCAGATTTTCAGTTCCCAGTGTAATTGCTCAACAAAACGTTTTCGGTACAAACTCGTATACAGAAGAGATTAATGCAATAAACAAACTTAAAACCGGCGTCCCGATAACACGGTTTTCGTGTTTTCACTCGATCGATGCCAAAATTTTCGTTCCCAATTCGTTTTATTAAGAAGCCTGCTAATAGATAGTTCAATCCAATTATAGTCTTATTGATGAAGGATGATGATGATTATTGGAGGTGTCTTTCGGAAAATGTTTGTTGTGGTTCGGTTGCAAAACTTTCGATTTCGCACGATCTCTCGCAGTTGGACAGTAGGGCAAGTGTGCACGATTCGATTCGATTCGAAATACCAAACGCTATTATTCAGTTAACGCGTTTCTTTACAATTATAAAAGGAGTTGTGTTCGATTCGAACTGAACTGTTGTGAGTGCGGTTGAGTAAGAAGCACATGTAACCCGACCAACAGGCCCATGCAGTCTTGTATCCACTTATAACGTTAAACATTTGCAAAAGCATATGTTCTTGAAAGAAATACATGAGTTAGCGCATTTTACACAGTAAAGTGGCTAGAAAGAGACTTGCGAAATAACCAGACCCGAAACGATTTTTAATACATTCATTTTTATTTAAATCACGATTATCATCAAGCGATGAGAAGACACCTGTTTTTCGTGAGAAATTGATGGAAAATGATCATAAATCGGTTCTTGATCTTTCCAGTTTTATGATTCGAATTGAGTCCGGGATTTGGTTATTTCTTCAGTCGGATGGAATTTGGCGGATTAAAATTGCGTTCAAAAACCGACTCGGGACAGTCTGATTCAACCTCCTTTCACTTTCTTACGGCGTGCTTTACCGTATACACACAGTACGAGATTGGGTTGCTCTTTACCAATATTGTCGGGTGCACTTTTCTCTATAGATATCAGAATTGGCGTTCGGTTTTAAGGTTTATGGGCGAAAAGGTGGGTTCGCTTTCATCACGCTCGTTATTCGGTAAAAATCCCGGGCCAGTTTGGTGGGATAAATGTGTACGGCGGTATTCAGTCCGTGACAAGACGTGGCATTTTCAGGGATTTTGCAACTCGGCGTGTGGGTGCGCGAGCCTGGAATCCCGAGCTCTTGTGAATACAACAATTTCTAGCAAGAAATGTCAGCGATTTCTTCCTCGTCAGATAGAAAGTCCTTATCAGTTTTGTGCGGTTTTTACATCTCGGTAACCAGTTTGCCAATTTTCCGTCAAAATGTCGGTTCAATCAACACAATTTTGCAATCAAAGAAGCGCAATCACTTTTCCGTTAAAATGGTCCAAATGTCGATATTTCTGTTAGGCCCGAGGTTAGGCCGTATTAAGTATTGGTAATTATTCTTTTTTCGGATTTGTCCGCCTAGTATGATTCTCTTAACACTTGAAAATTGTATTTTATATTTGTATATAGTGTAGATATAGGTATTTCAACTTTCTTGTTCACCTTGAAGCAGCCTATACAACTACCCAGACATATTCACATTTCTAGTTTTTTCTTTTTTTGTTATTTCCGCTCCGTAACACTATCGTCACGTTTTTTCCGTTTTGGAAATTCGCGAAAACCGCAAAATTTTCCATCGCCCTTTCGCTCGGATCTCCGGCCAGAAGTTATCGGGAAGTCGCGTTCGATTTTTCCGTCCGTTTATGTTTGTTGCAGTCCAGATTGTATCACCTCTATAACTTCCTTTGTTTCGCACACGGTGCTACCTTCAGCATTACCATAAAGAGATGTAGAAATTGCGTCTACACCTACTCTATCGTTTATTACACCACCCTCGGCCACGTCAAATTTGTTTTTGTGCTATGAAAATCGTAGGTTATATGCTCCAAAGACAGCTGCAACATTTCCGAACCTAGATTTGTTTGAAAATAACGTTTGTGTTATTTATGTAAAGTCGACGATAATATTGACATTGTTATGTGGTATGTTTTGTGTTTTTTTAGGGTACCTACAAGCAATTGCAAAATTTAGATGTTTACTATTTTGCATATCGTCCACATCTTGTCACGTGACGGTATTGTTTGGTCACCTTTCGGAAATCATAACATGTTAGCAATTTTATAACAATTTCTGAAGATTTTGATTACCTACTTATCGATGATGCGTTGGTGCAATTTTACTCGTAACAAGTAAAATGCGTACGTAGGTACCTATTTATTTCCCGTGTGTATTCTCGGGAATTTAAAATGACAATAATTTATCAGTATACACGAATGTTTTATTGCAGGTTGACTCATTTTCATTTAACATAGATACGACAACGTGCGTTACCCACGAGTAATTAACGGTGGGGTTTTGCAATTTAGGAAATTGCGTCCCGTGCAAAAAATTCACTGGGCAAAATTCGTAAACGAAAAGTTTTCACTTTCGTTCGGGCGACTCGAGGTGGCATCAAGAATTTGCGTAAAGAACGAATTTGGGGACATTAACATAAACGTTATCGTCAATATGAGAACACGTTTTATTAATGCTTTGGCTTTAACAACTGGACATCGTAAAAAACCGGTTTATACACGCGGTTTTTGTCTAGCATTTTCGCAGATTTGTGCCGGCATAACGAGACGACTCTGGAAAAATGTTTCCTTTCGTACACTTTTATTATTCGCCGTGCGTCCATCAAGAGAGGTGACCGACGACGGGACAAACCCCTGAAAATTTAAACGGGGCCTCCCGAATAAAAAGGGAGATGACTTTTTAACGTCTAATTATTATTATACGAGCGCACCTGCCCATGGACCAATGGTTCTTCGGATCGAATAATGGAGTCACGGGTTTCAGTGAGATTTCGTGACTCGTTTGCTGCATTTTTCAAATTTCAAAGAGGGTTCGTCGCTCGTTTTCGGTTTTATAAAGTGTGCACGGATTTATTTTCATAGTTAATTGGAATGTCGGGATAGGCCACGTTGTTAGCGGAGCGGATTGCATGGTTCCAACCTCACTAGTTGCGCTTGGTTGACGATCCGAACAAAAGCTGGATTCACACAGCCATAAAGGTGCACAAAAGTCGATTCACTGTCACTCTTAAACCACGACAAAACGGAATTATGATTCATAATATCGGCGACAATTTTTAACCACTTTGCTTTAACGAGATTTTGCCCAGTGCTCTTGAGTTTTGTAGTGATGTAAATTTGAGTTTTGTTGAGGTAGGGTTATGGTTAATATACTTTTGTTTTATTTATACATCGGTGGTTTGGTAATGTTCGTGCGGCGTAAACCCGGCTTCAAGTTCCGTGAAGTGGGACGAGGTCGCTGAATAACAATATTGTAATATCCTAGGTAAACGTGGCACCACCGCTTACCTGCATTAAAAAAGATCCATTGCTTTATGCGATGAAGAGTTTGGCTCCCTCTCTTGTGCGGTAATTTTTCCGGAAAGAAAATTCTAAACCGTAACTTTCCCATGATCATCACTTGAGCTTAAAATAGGACTGTAAACCCCCAGCGGGTGAAATAATTGCTTCTCGACTTCCATTCATAAATAATCAAGTAACGAACGGCCGGTTAGGAAATTCCGTTTATAATTATAATGTGTCGTCGATAATATAATGCGCCTACGTAATTTGTTGCCGGCGTCGGTTAATTTCGCATTTTTCTCATAGTCGCGAGTGTCTGAACTTTTTTTCGAAAGCTTTCGGTCATCATCATCATCATCATCATCGGCGACGAATTTGTTTGCCGAAAATGTCGTTTGATCTCATTGATAATTAGCAATTCACGGTTGAAAGAGTTGAAATTCATTTCAGCCGTTACACAATCACTTGACAAATGACCTACTTAACAAAGTTTAGAATTACCACACGGCCGCTTTTTACTCTTTTACATGTGGACACACTCACATTCGGAATTAATTTCGCCCGAAATTTTATAGGGACGACTTCATTTTCATCAGGATCATTTCAACCCCCATCTTTTAATGAAAACTCGGAGGGTGGTCCCCATATTAGTGCGGGTTACGTTCCCATTCGGGCATCGGGGTCTCTTCGTTCTTTGTCTAACTGGATGTCTTACGATTTGAGTTTTTCGTTTATAAAACCGGTACTCGTATATACGATTTTCTTCACGACTTGCTTCGCGCTCGTTATCGTGGCCGTACCTACATACACAGATTAGTGTTCCTTCTTCATTTCTTCCGAAACTTTCTAACCAAAAATTTGAGCTTTCTCGAGTGATTACTGTATAGCGCCCGGAACCGACGGCTCATCTGTACATTTTCGTCGTTCTCGTTAATGGTCGGGTTCATATAAGAAATCGATGTCGAAATTTTAAAATCGATTAGTATATTCGGCGGACATACGAGTTTTGCACTCGCTTATTACTGTAACGCGGCGACCCAACAACCTACATGACCAAGATCGTCCGTTACATCACACACACTGTCCATTTCTTTCAGTGGCACACTTTTGCGTGCAGTTTCCCTCTCGCTTTTATTATTCTCGGCATACACACACGAATACATAATAATAATACATATGATAAAAGCGAATTGCAAATGTGTCATTAAGTATTTTCTATGCACGTGGATGTTTTCAAGCTTTTCTTGCTGTACAGACTGAGTGTGTTTTACAGGCGGTACAAAGAAAATTCCGAAGAGATTTGATGACGTTTTCAAGTCAATGCACCTTTCACTCGATTCTTTACTACTCTTTCTAATAATCACGATCTTACCTTGACAGTGGCCTATTTAATGGAAATTAGTGGCGTTATATCATTCGGTTTTGTTGTTACATTAGAACTCTCTCTCTCGTATCGTTACAGTGGATGCGCTACTTTGACTTTGAATCGTTTCTTGCGGTATATCATAGACGGGATGTTAATGTCTTCTTTATTTTCTTAGAATATTTTTCGTTTTAGTGAAAGCTCTATCGTCTAAATGATTTTGTTCGTCTTCAAGAAGATTTTTAAATTTCGACATTGCAACGCGTTCGAGTGAATTCAGGTCGGCGTTCTGTTTATTACCATCGAGAGTAGATTCGAGTGCATCAATCAATCCATTAATATTTCGCAAACGCGCATATCGACGCGGTTCCCATCCGGAGGCTCGATCCGTTCAAAAGTTCATCCAGAATCGCTTTACTCATTTGAAAAAAAACGGTATATAAATCGCAGCACGTGCCTCGCTCGAAACCAGGTCAGGACACAATATGAGCGTATAATATCTCCGAAGAATCGTGGTTTTTGTTCGATGCGGTTGCACTATAAGCAACGATATTGGGTAATCTCGCTTCTCTTTTACATTTACATTTTATTTTACACAGATGTTATTTAGTGTTTCTCTCACGCCATCAAGTGCGTGTGTCCACCTCAATATAACGCATTGTTCGAATTATTTCAAAACGATCGTTGGGCAAGGACTAATTTCGGTTTCGGAAATCGTACGTATGTAATTCGGACCATCATCATCATCTCGGAGAAGAAAAAAGGAGGTGTGGGTTTCTTTGTCGGATTGTCGTGTCCTGTCACTTATGCTCGGTGTTTGGGCGTACAGTTCGCGACGAATGAAAGCGAATCTTTTAATTAAGGCCGGTTGACTATTTAGCACGTGTCTGATACCGGCTGTTAGCCTAGATAAGCGTTGCAGCGTGCACCGCACAAGATGTGTTTTGAATCGTAGTTATGCGCACCCACGCCCTCATTGTTATCGTCGGTTATTTCGAAAAGAATTCAACAATTTCTTGATTTATATCTGATGGGAGGGTGTAGTCGAACCTCGCCTCGCACTTATCAAAACGGAGAAAGTCGCCAGTTGTGATGTCACAATGATTTCGCAGACAAAATCGCAAGAATTGGAAGAGCAAAGTTTGAGTAATCTGGATCAAATCCCCATAAATTCCCTAGAAATCTCCAAGTGTTTGTCCCTTGGCGAAAAGCTACAATCAAGAAGACACGACGCTTGCAACTGATAAGGCTTATCAGTTGTCGGCGTTGTGTTCTTTGGTGATTATAGGTTTTCGCGACTATGATACATATTTGAACGGTTTTCAATGGTAATAAAATACGTGTTAAGTCTCTTGTTAATAAGCCACTCACTTTTTCGATACTTTTAACGAGCCGTATCGCGCAATTGATACCGGCGCTTTTTCTGGGGACACGCTGTATGCAGGAAGTTGTTGGGATGGTCATTTGGCGAGTCGCAACATCGACCGTTGTGTGTCGACTCTGTTTACAAAATTCATTCGCTCTTTTATATTATGTAACTCGTCTGGATGGTAATCACAAAAAGTGTACGTAAAATAATGATAGTAATAACGGGTGGGTATATTTGGTAGGTGGATTATTTGGTAAAATGTGTGCAACATTGAGAAACTCTTCACGTGTTTGGAAATTCACGTTTGCCAAAGGGATTAGAAAGTATACACAGTATAACCGAACCGCCGAAGAATTACAATTCCGAAAGGAAATGAGGTTTACTGATATTATTTGCAAAAATTCCTCCATCGCACGCGCTCGCTCACCAAATAAAATCTAATTATATTCGCGTGTGTGATGTCTACGCGATTTAAAAGTGCATCTGGAAATAGCGAGAGGGGAGTTTGATGTGTCTCGTCTAGCCTTATTCGTTTCCGTTTCGGTTCTCCCGGAGTCGTCCGCGCGGGCAGATGGTGATTTTCCCATCCGTTGGGCACCTGTTACGGTTTCGTTGTTGTTGGTCTGAATACCTGGCCTAGAGAGATACGGTCTAGCGGCGACCGTGCGTGTATGAAACTACGTAAAACACCTTCCAACTCTTCGGCGGATCCATCGTGAAGTCGGCGTCGCCTTCCCGAGAGCCGAAGAACAACGGCAGCTCGGCGGCGGATCAACTTTCTCTGCCCTTGAATCGGTTGCATAACGTGTTATCGGCACAAAGAGAGTCTATTAATAGACCTGCATCGGCCGGATCAGTGTGCCAATAACAGCGAGATGCGTGTACGCGCACTTGGAAGTCGTCCAGGCCGCGGCGGAGGTCCCGTCCTCGCCATCCTCAAGGGCGAAGAATTTTCTCTTTTACGGCTTCGGATCGAAGACAAGTCCGAGAGACGTCGCATTCGCGAATAACATGCATGCGAGTTGATTGTGCTAATTATAGTTTAAGAGCTTTTGCCTTCAAGGCCAATCGCTACACGCATCCATGTTTACTTCGTGTACCTAGTTCGCTTCTATCATGATCGTAAATTGATGCATTCGTGGCATCGGAATCTCTCGTTGATTTTTGGCAACGGAAATATCAATATTTATATCGACGATTTTCGGGAACGCATAAACTATTGCGAGAATTCAATCGGTTTTCGACTTTATGCCATGAATTATTAATCGCGGTCGATTTTCGCCTATTGTAGTCTAAATAGTCGTTAAATGCGTCGTCTCTCTTTTGTGGTTTATACGCGGCGGAATAATATTTATAGTGCAGCACGTGTATTATTTACGAAAGTTTGGCGAAATTCCATCCCACGAAAAGGAGGAAACGCGCTTTTTTTTCTCAATCGGTATCTCGCATAAACATTGATTTATCGGTCAAAGACTCCCATTGATTGTTGCAATTCCTCTGCGATCGACTTATTTATTTATTTATATTCTGCGATAGAATTAAATGCAATATTTCATGTGTATTATACTGGAATATTTATTTTCGTTTATCTTTCGGCGTAATTGCGACAATATCGTTATTACGACGGCCCGTTCTGTGAGTTTGCTCAGGAATAAAAGTGAAATCGAGATTCAGTTTTAGTTTCGCATGTATACTGTTGAAACATGCCCGTTTCGTACGTCTGTTTGAACTTTCGTTTTGGATGGAGCCGGCTCGCTTTATTCCGACCATTGAGCAACACCATTTCTGATCGACTCTGTTCTATTATATCCTATCAATCGGCGAATAACTTATAAAAACTTCGAAATGTATAATACGCCGATTAACTTTGTAGTGAGGAAGTAACTGAAATTTTAGTGTTGTTAGGTTTTTGTCAGGACTTCGTTACTAAATTGATCAAAATAAAGAAAGTAGGTGGCTGCTGTCAAAATACTCAAAATAGTAAAAGTCAGAAAATTCTAAGATTTCTGTCACGGATTTTTACTTAATTCCTTGCCAAAACAAAGTTCTTTCTTATAATTTTGAAATATCCTCCAACTAAACAAGGCACAGCAAGACAATAAATGGAAAAACGCATCACTACATGGACAGGGAAGTAGAAAAATAACAATGAAATTAAATTGCACTTTTGACACAGCTTTTCCGGAAAATCTTGCAAAACAGTTTTGGTGGAGATTTCTCATGTAATTTAAATTTAAATAAAGCAGAGAATATACCTAGAAGTTATTTCATTGACCAAAGGAATAGGGTACTCTCAAATGAGTAAAAATTCAAAGTTATTCAAAAATGACAGAAGAGATAGCTAACCTAACTTTGAAAAGCCCAACTCACAGCAAACTTCTCAGGGTAAAAAGTCACTGTTACAAAGTGAAACTTCAAAATCTAGTTCCTCACTAAAAAGTTACCGATTACCCTAGTTCCAAAATTCCGAAATGGAGCAAACGAGATTGGTGCGAACGGATGGATGTTGAAAGTTGAGTCTTTATACTGAAGAAAAAATGTGTTTCAGCTGTACGAGCGGACCGCATGAGGGGCGGTCGTAACAAATTCGGTCCCATGTACAAAAGGGACCGAGCAAGGAAACTGCAGATGATGCGGCAGCGGCAACTGGCGGCGCAGACTCTAAGAGGAGGCGGCGGCGGCGGTTCCCTGGGCGACGGCCCCATCTACGGCGGTCACCAGGCGGGCGGTTCGCCCTTCGCCAACATCCACATCAAGCAGGAGATCCAGATACCGCAAGTGTCGTCGCTGACGTCATCGCCCGACTCTTCGCCCAGTCCCATAGCGGTCGCCCTCGGCCAGGGGGGCGGCGGCTCGAGCCTCGTCCAGTCCGGGGGCAACAGCCAGCAGGCCTCCCTCCAGATGGTCGGGGTGCCCGGGGGCGGCGGTCCGCCCTCTTCGATGGTCATGGTCCAGGAGAACAAGCTGTGGGGGGCGGCGAACTCGACGACGACGTCGCCCCACTCGCTCAGCCCGAAGCAGTTCCAGTTCGAGGCGGTGGCGCAGGGGGGCAGCGCGCCCCCGTCCAGCAAAGTGTCGCCCCTGATCAGGGACTTTGTGCAGGCGATCGACGATCGCGAGTGGCAGAACTCGCTGTACGGACTCTTGCAGAGCCAGACTTACAATCAGTGCGAGGTGGACCTGTTCGAACTAATGTGCAAAGTTTTAGACCAAAATCTCTTCTCCCAGGTGGACTGGGCGAGGAATTCGATTTTCTTCAAGGATCTCAAGGTTTGTGTGTGCACCATACGAGCTATTATTAGATCGACGATGGCATTGTTCGTTACGAACGCCGATTTGAATATTATTAGACCGTTTTATTAGTAAAGGCTCAAATACGCGGATGCAGTCTGCTGCTGTTACAGATAAAACGCCAAGGACGAACGCGAGTCACTTTAGGAACGGACGTCTGTGAGTGGGACTGTCTCGAGCCAAGCCTCAATTTTCAGGACGAAATTCTCGGCAAACTATTTATATTAATTTTGAATTAGGCATAGAAGTCAAGGGCTTAGGCGGTTTAGGAACTAACTGGGAATTTGGAGTTGTTAGGTTTTGTCATGGTTTTGTTACTAAATTAATCAAAATAAAATGAATAGTTGGCTGTTGTCAAAAATATAAAACTTCAAAAATGACAGAAAAAATATCTAACCCAATTTTTAAAAGCTCAACTCACAGCAAACTTCAGAATGAAAAGTCAGTGTTACAAAGCAAAAAGTCACTAAATCTTCAAAATCTAGATCATCACTACAAAGTTATTACTATTTATAGTTACAAAACGATCGAAATGAAATAAGGCGAATTGGATTGTCTGAATATTCGTCCCTTGACACGTTTACGAGTGGTTGGACCCGAGTTCGTACCTTATTAAAAATTTGGCGTCGTGTTCGTTCGGAACGGGTCAAAAATTTGTTATACATGTATTGTCTGGCGCTTTAATTAGCCGGAAACAATTATCAAATGGGATGTGAATGTTGATGAGACTTTAACGACGCAAATGCAGGCATCACAGCGACCGACTTTACCGACACCTACCTATTATCCCGGTCCTCTTCGTTTCCTCGTCTCCCGAAAGTCCCGAAACGGAATCGAGTCTGCAAGTAAAAAGGTATACGTGCATTACCTCAACGATTAATCGGATAGAGGTGGTGTGTGTGTGCAATTGGCGACCTACATAGCAATTCAAGTCGAACATCGCGCGCGCTCAATTGAGCAATAACATCGGCTTTACCAAATTGAGCCGCATTTAAATAATCGCACCGGAGTCGTAAGGCTCTGCAGTGTATTAAAATGTCGCAACAACGCAATTACCATTCGTATTTCACGTATACATAGGTAAAGGTGTCGTTTTTGGCTCTTGTTCTCGTTTATACAAAGATCGTGTCCGGTGCACCCACCATAATCATCATCATCACCATCGTTGTTGGTTAAAATTTCGTAGGTGGCAGCACTCGGTACTCGGTCGTATTATGGGTGTGCGTTGTCGCATGCAAATTCGTAATGTAATTACGTTGCGTGCGGTAACGTGTCGATAATGCATGCGATTATTGAGCGTACGGTAAGGATTGGGAATGTTTATTAATGCGCGGCGCGGAAGAGGAGAGCGAAGGCTCGGTCGCTTTCCTTCTTCTTCTGGCCGCCCGCCGCTCATCCGACCCAACTAGGCCATTGTTAGTGGGTCAAGTACGTCGCAAGTCGCAAACTATTACGAAACCGACGGATTCTATGGAAAAAATGGAAAGTGTTCCACTATAACACGGCATAAACGTCGAGTAGTATGGTCGGGCCGGGGAAAGTCCCCCGATTCACTTTCTGCATTACCGACATCGCGTCATTATTTAATCCGGCTTTCCGTTTCAATTCGGTTTCGATTACTACTTGAAGATTTTTCGAAAATGAGGCAAAAGATGAATTATTCAGTTTTATTGTCTGCAAGTATAATAACGTCACTTTGTATGAGTTTTTTTAATTAGTGGGAGACGCCATGCGTTAAGTTTTTCTCACACGTTATTCGTATTTAAAAAAATCTAAAGCCACGGGGTGGAAACGCTATCTTTTTATCTTATAGCGATTCGTTTCGGTTCCTAAAGCTTGAATTAGTCTCTCTCGTGACTCGTGAGATAATAAAAAAAAAATCCTTTTGAAGGAAAAGAGGATGTCGCACGATCATTATCAAAAATATTTCAAACCCGATGGATTGCTATTATTATTTCGAGATAACTAATGATTTCGATAAATCTGGGTCGAGTTTATAAATAAATTGTAAATCCGAGTGGCTAATGTTGCGTGTTATTTTATTATTAAAACCGCAAAAGTAAATCACGGAAGCCATTTGTTGACGAAACCTTGTTATATCCGTACGTACGGATTTATGTGTTGGAAGTTATCGGAAAACGCATTAAAATTATCCGTGACTTGATCGAGGAGATCGAGGCAAAAAGCAATCATGCCGGAAGACTCTCGAGACACCTCTCGATTGTAAAATGTGATTAATTCAACGTCCTTGATGCCTTCCGCCACCTCCCTCGACTCGTTCCCATCAATTTTAACATGTGGAGCCAATATGGCGGCGGTGCAAGTCCGGCAAACGTCATTATTGTAACGCCAACACAAGGGGGCGCTGAAAGCACTCGATGAATTTGTAGGTGCGGTTTTCTTTTTTTCTTGCAATGTTACTTCTTTGATGGTGTTGAGTATTATTGAAAGATTGACCTAATTTCGATGATGTTTTGCAGATCGCTTCAGATCTTTTATTATTATTGTATAACTGAATCTAGGTTGAAAGCAATAAATTGTGACTCATCGCGATAACACACCATCATTGATTGTAATACAAAGCGAAAAAAAAACACATACAGACATACAACATGCACACAGACCGGACATATTGAACTTGGCCTAAATTCGCTTAGCCGTTTTCACTTTCAACTATTTGCTCATTTTACATAATCTTACTACACAATTGCGTGTTTCCTTTTCTCTTGTACATTAATTTCGTATCACCATCTCTCTTTCCGTCATCACGCAATTATATTCTACTTACGTAGAGTAGAACGAGTTTTAAAATATTCCTATTCTATACTCGCCGTACTACTTTTGACACAGATATTTTATTTATTTACTAAATACGGTGCCAGAGATCGAATTCACCTACTGGCATTTTGAGGATTTACCCCCGGATTTACCTGAAATTATGATTATTGCGACACTTTCCTCTATAACCATACCGATTCAATAACAAAACTGTGTTTTTACAGTTTTTCAGATCTCGCTTGATGAGATTTACCGTTCTAAATGAAGGCCTTCCAGATGAGTAATAATTCTCTTTAATCACTTTCTCGGCGGGTTAAATTAGCTAGAAAAAATGACGAAGGTCCTTTATAATAGCAGCACGCAGAATCGAACTGAATAGGATCGTTTGATTATAACGCACAGGAGCCTTGCCGTTCTTCATTAACATGTCTTTGGTGGAATGATTGGAGGAAAACCATGTTGTACGATTTACTAATGCAGTTTCTCTTTGGGTTTTGGCTCTTTTGAAGGTGGACGACCAGATGAAACTGTTGCAGCACTCGTGGTCGGACATGTTGGTGCTGGACCACATACACCAGCGGATGCACAACAATCTTCCCGACGAGATGACACTGCACAACGGCCAGAAGTTCGACCTTTTGAGCCTGGGATTGCTGGGCGTGCCCAGTTTAGCCGATCACTTCAACGACATCACAGCCAAGCTCCAAGAATTGAAATACGACGTCAGCGATTACATTTGTGTGAAATTCTTACTTCTGCTTAACCCAGGTAAGCCCCTAAAACGTGCCCCAAAAATCGGGAAATTTGGTGAAATTCCGAGTGATTCGCGCCAAGCTCGGATAATACAGGAATCTGTAACCTTCCACGAATTTAATTCGACTCATGTTTTGTTGATTATTTTCGGTTATGTTCTAGATGTGCGAGGCATCACAAACCGGAAACACGTACAGGAAGGTTACGAGCAAGTCCAGCAAGCTCTACTCGAGTACACGGTGTCGTGTTACCCTCAAGTTCAGGTAATTGATAGATGTCGGTAATGGAGATCCCTGTAATTGTCATAGAATGATGGGCGAATATTGAGAGTGTTGTTTTTGTTTGTCGCAGGATAAATTTAACAAGATGATGCAGCTTCTGCCGGAGATTCACAGTTTGGCGGCTCGAGGCGAGGAGCATCTGTACCACAAACACTGCAGCGGCAGCGCCCCCACGCAAACGCTCCTGATGGAGATGCTGCACGCCAAAAGGAAATAACGGCCGTCCGCCCCCCCGCATTGGTTACCATATCTGTGTGCAATACCAGCTTATTACACTAACTACTATTACAATTCTGTACATAGGTTATTATTATTGCTACTACTACTACTACTACTACCACATAAAAATTATAAGAATAATAGTAATGGAAATCTCGTAGTTTGTTGAGACATTGATGCCTTCAAAGAAGTACAAAGAGCCAGGGCGGCCAGGCCGCACCGCCACACACCACACATATTTTTGTAAAAACAAGAAAGATAAGAAAAATGAGGAATTTAATGATGACTTGAAAACCATTATTAAGTAGATTTCGCGGCCACAGCACCCTGCTCCTCCCGTTGTTTGTTTATGTTTTATAATGATTTACGTTATTGATATGAATTTTTTTTATCTTTAATGATGATGATAACGACGAGATACGTCACACCGATGAGTTCCAATGAGAACGAAACATTTTTATTTTGATTGAATTGATGATGATGCGTTTGTGACTTCTCGGGGGTGGATTTTTATATTATTATTATTTTTTTTTGTGCGTTTACACATTCCAGAAATGCTCTGGAGGGATTCAAGGGCATCAAAGCGGTTTCTTTCTTTTGTTTTTTTCTTTTATTAGGGTATTTTATTGATAAATATATGATATATGATATATGTACATGTAAGAGGTATTAAGTGAGAGCTAGCGCCGCGATTGTGTATATTTTTGCAGACCGAATATAATGATGACGCACTGTGCGCTTACTTCTTGATGACGATTGAAGGAATTTAATGAAATAGAAAAAGAAGAGAAAACGATTTTTAATCTTAGTACGTGTGGGGGGCGCCCCACGTTTTAGCTTAACCGTGGTGATGGACTAACAGCTGTAATTTTATGTAATTATTATCATAATAATAGACATTATACATATACTTTATTGCCTAGTTATTAAGTTTAATTATATTTATATATATTTTTGATTTATGTTATATAAAAATGAATGTTAATATTATTGTGTGAGCAAGGTACTGTGGTCTCTAACCTGTGTTGTTGTTATCATTAAAAAATTGGTAAATACTACTGATGATTGTTTGTGTTGTGCAAGGCTACCTCTGATTATGATTATGATGATGATTACAAGAATAAATTTTTAAAAGATTTTTTACTAGAGTCGAGTCGTCTACTCCCATTCGCGAGGGGGGCCGCTGTGCGTGTCCCACCGCGCTGGTCAAACGGAGAGATCTATTCATATATTATATTTTATCGTTTTCTATTATTTTTCTGTTAGAGTATCTTGCCCTCTGTGACATGCGAAATGAAAAAAAAGGCCCCGAGCTTATATTAATAATAACGATTAATTAATGATGATGAGATATATATTTATATAATAAAATACGTACACTATTTAAGCAGTGTGATTGGAGGTTGTATATATAATTTATGTGGATCAAAGTGACTTGTTTGTAGAAATAAATCACCGTGAAATAACCCAAAGGTTCCTTATTATCCCACGGAGAGAAATGCGCATTTTTTAAAAGAGGGCAATGTTGGGTCATTTCCGAACAAAAAGAACCGAAAATAACTCGGAGATGGTACGCACCATTCAAGTGTTATTATGGGTCTCTGCATGGGCATAGGGCAGTTCAGTTGCCTGAAACGCGTCCAAGTCGTTGGGTGCGCGTCTTATGACCATGTTCTTAACTCTGCTGGCTTTGATCCTCGTTCCCATCATCTTATGGCTCGTCTTGGACACCATAAAACCGCCCAACTACCCACCGGGTAATCGGTAACAAAACACTTGGAATAATTCGTATTAATTTTTGATTATTAGGTCCGAAATGGTTACCGATAGTCGGGAATTTCCTGCAATTCCAAAAATTGTTTTCGAAATTCGGCTACCACCATCTGGTTTACCAAGAATTGTCCCGGAAGTACGGAAACATAGTCGGCACGAAAATGGGGCGCGTTATGGTGGTCAGCGTCTTTGGGGCGGACGCCGTCAACGAGGTCCTGTCCAGAGACGAATTCGACGGCCGTCCCGACGGCTACTTTTTCAGATTGCGCACTTTCGGCAAACGATTAGGTAACAATTTATTATTTTACCAGAGGTTCAAGATGTTTACCAGGGGCCTATAGGTCAGTTTTTCGTTGAGTAAGGTGCCATTATAGGCACCGCCGTGAAATAAAACAACCCCATCACCGTCATACCAGTTGGATAAACCGGTCCTTCCTGTTTAATTTCGGGTATCTCCAAAACCGTATAAAAAATCTCAGACTTATACACGCGGTCATCATCGTTCCCTGACCTCTCCTCATTTTTCTACGTAACCACCAGAATTATCATGAAATTCCAGGCGTCATATTTAGCGAGGGGGAGTTTTGGAAGAAACAGCGCAAGTTTTCGCTTCAACATTTGCGAAATTTCGGTTACGGTCGTAAGGAAATGGAGGAGAGAATCCAAGAGGAAACGAGAAGTTTGATCGTTACATTCAAGAGACAGAGTTCGGAACCGATCGGTATGGACGCGGTTTTTGACGTTTCGGTCCTGAACGTCCTTTGGACCATGATGGCGGGTGAAAGATTCGAATTAGACGACGCTCGCCTCCTTAAACTCCTACAAATCATCCATGACGCTTTCAAACTGATCGATTCTTCGGGGGGGATGCTAAATCAACTCCCGTTTTTGCGATTCATCGCGCCGCAAATGTGCGGATACACGCAAATCTACGGTATCTTATCAAGGATGTGGGAATTTCTAGAGGTATATCGGTTCACGCATTGAAATTAACATGATAATTCAAAAATTATGTTTATTAGGAGACTATTTTGGAACACAAAAAGACCGTTTGTCATTCTCATGCCCGCGATCTTATCGATGCGTTCTTGCAAAAGATGAACGTCAAAAGCGACGCAACATTCACAGGTTTCTACCGCTAATTTTCCACTAGCAGAAATAACTTTTTAAAGCGTTTTTCACGTACAGATGATCAGTTGATGTCTTTGTGTCTGGATTTATTGATGGCAGGATCGGAAACTACTAACAACACTCTAGGATTTTCCGTCATTTACATGTTGCGATATCCGCAAGTCCAGAAGAAGGTGCAGAAAGAAATCGACGAAGTGGTCGGCCGAAATCGTTGGCCGTCTCTGCAAGACCGAATTCAGTTCGTTAAAACCCTAAAAACCTTTACGAAAATCCAATTTTCTATAAAATTACAGCCTGAAGTACACCGAAGCGGTTTTAATGGAAATCCAGCGCCTTGCCAATATCGCGCCTTTAGGGATAGCGCATCGCACGACCAAAAGTGCAGAATTACGCGGTTACCAAATTCCAGAAGGCACCATAATTTTGACGAGCATCCACAGCGTCCACATGGATCGCGGATATTGGAAAGATCCCGAAAATTTTCGACCCGAAAGATTTTTAAACCAAGACGGCTCCTCAGTAGTTTTCGACGAGAAACAGTTCATCCCTTTCGGATTCGGTGACATTTCAAATTCCAACTTCAAGTGTTCCATTACTTTAATACTGCAATTAATTTTCAGGAAAAAGACGTTGTATGGGTGAAGCTTTGGCCAAAGCGAACATGTTCCTTTTTTTCACCGCGATCCTTTACAATTTCCACCTGGAAATACCGAAAGGGGAAGATCCGCCGGAAATGCAAGGGTGGAACGGGCTCACTCTGACCCCGAAACCGTACAAAGTAAAATTAATTCCTAGAGACTAATCCAGAGACGAATCACAAAAGGAAATATCACATTTCTACATATGAAAGACATCTCTTGTTCCATTTTAATCGTTCAAATAGTATGTTATGAAAATTATACAGGGTGTTACAAAGAGGAATAGAGATTATAACAATATCAATAAAAACTTGACTTCGGTCGGGCCCTCATTAATCGTGATCCTAATTATCCACATTTTTGCACGAGTATCGGTATAATGGCACGAGGTACACCTAAGTGATAAGCGCAAGGCAACTGGTGAGACGATAAAACGTGCGTATTATAGCCCAGTGGAGCATTTCCTGTTGTAAATTTCGACCGCACCGCATAATAGGTTTCAAAGGCAGCATTGTCCGCCGTTCAGTCGGTGCGGTTATTTCTCGCACACGCGGACGTTTCTTTTTTTCCCCCATAATGTTCGTATTTATTTCACTAGTGATCGTGGTAATTATCGCTTATTTGGTGAACCAGATGAAGAGACCACCGAATTATCCACCAGGTAAATGAGACGCTTACAAAAATCGATCAGTCTCCGAAAAGAGTGCGTCTATATTTAAATCCCGGCTAAAAGTTGAGAGCACGTGCTCTCTTACATTCTCACCAGAGGATTATGTAATGACAATAACCCTGAAATTGTCACACATCCTAGCATCCATAAGTAGACGTCGCCAATTAATTCGTATTCCAACAAAATTTATTTATTGACTGATTGATGATATTTTAATGGAACGCATGCTCTATTGTCCAGAAAATAACTTCCATAAATGATTTAAAAAAGGAAAAAACTGTTTAGGTCCTCTCTGGCTTCCGATCGTGGGTAACCTGCCGCGCTTGAAGAGGCTGTCGAAATCGCTGGGAGGGCAGTACCTGGCCCTGGCGCAGATGGCCAAAGACTACAACACGAATTTACTAGGCCTGAAACTGGGCAACGACCACGTGATCGTCGTCTTCTCCTACCACCTGGTGAGGAGCGTGCTGACGCGCGAAGAGTACGAGGGCCGTCCGGACAACTTCTTCATGAAGTTGCGCTGTCTGGGCCGACTGAGCGGCATAACTTGCACGGACGGCGACCAATGGAACGCGAGGCGCACTTTCGTCGTCCGCCACCTGCGCAAATTGGGCTTCGGCAAGACGCCGATGGACGCGATGGTCCGCGAAGAGATCGACCGACTGGTTCCCTCCTTGGAACGAATCGGATCCGGCGACCAGATCGGAAAAATCCTCGCGCCTTCCATCATCAACATAATCTGGGGATTGGTGACCGGGTCGAGGATTTCCACTTCAGATGCGGAGCTGAAGAAGTTGCTGGATCTGCTGCACGTGAGGTCGAAGGCCTTCGACATGTCCGGGGGCGTCTTGAACAACCACCCCTGGTTGAGACACGTCGCCCCCGAAATGACCGGTTACAATCTGATTCTGAACGTCAACTCGGAACTGAAGGCGCTCCTCATGGACACCATCGATGACCATCACAAGACTTGGACGGAGGGCAGGGACGACGATCTAATCTACTCTTTCATATCGGAAATGAAACGAGGCGATAACGGACATTCTGCCGTCTTCAGCAGTAAGCGCTCATTTTATTCGAATATTACACCTAAACTAGTCGTAACTTTGTAGTGAGTAACTAGATTTTGAAATTTTAGTAAGTTTTGCTCTGTAACACTGACTTTTTACCCTGAAGCAAAGATTCTGAAGTTTGCTGCGAGTTGGCCTTTTAAAAGTTGGGTTAGCTATTTTTTCTGGCATTTTTAAATAACTTTGAATTTTCATCTATTCGAACGTATTCAGTCCTCTGTTCAATGAAATAACTTCATCTCTTTATTTTTCTGTTTGCTTCAAGTTCAAATTCCGCTAAAACATTTGTCCTAAACTGTTTCTCAAGATTATCCGGAAAAATTGAGGGAAAAACTATGCCACGATAAGTGCCTGTAATCAGTGTACTCTAATTTTTTCATTATTTTCTTCTTCCCTGTAATGATTTTGAACTTGAAGCAAACAGAAAAATATAGAGATGAAGTTATTTCATCGAACAAAGGACTGTATACGTTCGAATAGTTGAAAATTCAAAGTTATTCAAAAATGACCGAAAAAATTGCTAACCCAACTTTTAAAAGCCCAACTCACAGCAAACTTCTCAGGGTAAAAAGTCACTGTTACAAAGCAGAAGTCACTATAAATCTTCAAAATCTAGTTCCTCACCACAAAGTTACGACTACTATAGTCAAAAGATTATGCGGTTTTGAGTTATTTTCTTTAGATGACCATTTGGTGATGACCTGTTTGGATTTGTTCATCGGCGGAGCCCAAACCACGAGCAACACCCTGGATTTCGCGGTACTATTAATGATTTTAAACCCGGACATCCAAAGCAAAGTCCAAACGAAAATCGACGAAGCGTTCGATAAAACCGACGTCATCCACTATTCCGACAGACGCAAAGTGCCGTACATCGAGGCGGTTTTACTAGAAGTCGAACGATTTCGGCCGACGGTCCCAATCGCCGGTCCTAGGAGAGTCTTACGAGATACCACCCTAGACGGCCATTTCATTCCAAAAGTAAACCGCGAAGAAAATTCGTCAATTTCCGATTAATCTCGATATCCGTTTTGCAGGATTCCACGATTCTGATTAGCGTGGATTCGGTCCACAACGACAGGCACTACTGGGAGGACCCGGAAGTCTTCAGGCCCGAGCGATTTTTGGACGAGGGCGAGTCGTTCGCGCCTTCCGACAGGGTGCTCACGTTCGGTTTGGGGCGCCGGAGATGCATAGGGGAAATTCTAGCCAAAAATTGCCTGTTTTTAATCTTCACCGAAATCATGAGGAGGTATAACGTGTCTTTAACGCACGGAAGTCCTACACCTACTAACGTACCGCAGTCCGGCATCACCTTATCTCCGGAAAGTTATAGGGCTCGATTTGTGAAGCGATAACTAGAGTATTTTATAGCTGCTCAATAATATTCCACTTATTTCCGGGCGGTCATAAGTTCATTACAGACGGAGTGCATTGATGAAGTCATTATGAAATAACTGGACCGCACTGAGTGACATAATGGCCATTATCGCACTGGGTGATAATAATAGCATATCGTAATAAACTCATCAGTGATTCTATCCCAATAGTTAGTAAAAATCTATTATTTATTAGGAACAAATTTGAATAAATGAAAATTCAGTATTAATAGAAAATTACAAGTTTATTTTCATAAGAAGTATAAGATATAGCACTCACTGCCTTTATGTTTCAATATTTTCCATTCTAAATGTCTAGTACTTCCTTCTCATACTGGATCATTAGAATTTCAGACAGTGAGTCATAGTGAGTGCCAAATATCTGTGAGTGCTACGAGAACAAATAACATCATAATTATGTATGATTCGGGAAATGATTTTTTATTTGCCTATGTAGTCAAATTTTCAACTTGATGAAAAAAACGCCCTCAGAATTTTTTAATGATTAGGCTTTTAGAAATTATTACCTATTTCTTCTTTGAATCTCCTTTATTGTTATTTGTGACAGTTGCCAGGATGACTGAATGCTGTCCGCCGCTGCTCACCTTCAGAACCGAACGATCCGACAAAGTTTTACTGACGATTTCAGTTGGTACCAAACAATCGTCTTCGGAACCGGTGCCCAGTTGGCCCGACGTGCCGAAGCCCCAAGCATAAAGTTTCCCTGGAAAAAACCGATCCAATCATTGACAAATGTCAAATTAGGCCGCCATTGATTTACCTTTATCGGTGACAGCGAACGAGGTGGAGCTGCCACATGCGACATTCACGACTTTATCATGTTGTAAAGTTGGTATCAACGTCACACTTCTCAGATGGTCATCGACGGTGCCCAGACCGAGCCTCCCGTATTCTTTACGTCCGATGGCGTAAGTCAGACCGTTACGATCGACACCTATGGTGTGATGTTCTCCACATTCTATCGACTTCCACTTGTATTTTGACAGTTCTTCGGATATCACCGGATAATAATAGGGAAGCTCTTTCCTCAAGCCCAGCTGATAATAATTGTTCAATCCGGTTACATAAATGTCATCCTTACCGGCGGCTTTCATCATGGTACAGTACAGTCCCGCCCAAATATTATCAAAGTGTAATTTGAGCGAAAGTTTTGTTATAATCGGTGATGGTTGAAGCAGTTTAACTGCAATGACAAGAGATTTTCGTTATGAAAGGAACAAAACCGAGGACTGATAAAAATCAAGAGGTGATCGTTTAAAAAATCTTGAGTACAAATAATTTTGAAAAGCATAAGGCTAAAAGCTGTTGAGCTCAAACAAACATAGAAACTGTGTGTACCTATTTGCGCTTTACCGACGCCAGCTCGAGCAGATCTGCCGCTTCTCCTTTCAGATGTCCGACCCAACTGCCCTTGTTCGCCACACCCGCAAGTGTAAACCTCTCCGTGATAAGTGAGAAATACTATATGATCAGAGCCCGATGCAATCTTCACAATGTGAACATTTTTAATGATCTCATATGGCAACTTTTCGTTTCCTTTGGAGGTGAGACCCATGTTACCGTGCGAGTCCTGGAACACAATTATTCATTTGATTTTAGTAATATAAGCATTTTCCACGACTGATCTTGTACCCTGAAAGTCCCCCACGCGAATACTCTTCCGTCCTCCAGTAAGGCAGCCGTGTGCGAGTCCCCTGCGGAAATTTGGGTGACTTTCGCAGGTAATACGACTTCTCCGGGCGAGAATTCTGCATCTTCCACGCCTTCGGTTTTTCTGCCCAAGGCGCCTTCGTCGTTACAGCCGAACGTCAAAACCTGAACGCAAACTTCTGTTTAGATTACAACTCAGAACTGGTCTGAATGGATACTCGCTCTTCCGTCCTTTGTTAGGCACACTGTGTGCATTCCTCCGGCACAAACGTCGGTGATTTCATGCTTCAGGTTAACCAAAGCCGGCCTGGTCTTCTCGGTGACCTTTGGGCCTAATCCCAACGACCCAAAATCTCCAGATCCCGTCACCAGAACCACACCAGCTGAAATGCTTTCCGAAAAATCTGCATCTTCTAAAGTAACTGAAATGGGCGGGAAATTGAATTATTATTTACAGTTCAGTCCACACTATTTAATGGGTTACTTACATTTCATTCGTTTAGACTTCTTGTTTTCCGGTTTCTCTGCACTAGGTAAACGCCTTTTTCGTTCCATTTTCACTGAGATCTCACTCAAAAGACCAAAGGGATGAGGGATCAAACAGTTAGGTTATGATAATTATTGTTACAAAACCTCGTGCGGTTATCGACTTGCACTATTTTTTTAATACAGAATAACACAAATTAAATAACAATCATGGGAAATATGCGAACGACGCAGTAACAACACATGAACAAATTTACGATTACGAGCACGAAAAGCTAAGCTTCCGCTTCCACCCTCCACTCATGTCTTCCACTCGCCGCCAAGAGAGAAAGACTTGTCTGAACTTAGCTGCTCATGCTTGTCTTATGATGAGCTACCAAAAACTGTCTACCCCCAACTTGTGTGAAGGTAGCTCCCCGTACCCACCTCCCAGCGGCAGCTCCCGCCAGCTCCCTGACGCATTCAATCCCCGCCCTCAAGACAGATTCACACCATCGAAATATGTCTGTACCTTATGCCGACGGTGCGGACACTGGAGCACCGAACGAAGCGTATGGTGAAGAACATCAGTAAAGTCCTTATCAGTTTTGTTCAATCAACCATCTCTTATTCCGAGGGATTAACTGGAAGCTCTGAAGCGTTTGAAAAGAATGCATTTTCATTAATATCCCACGTCGTCCTACTAATTTCTACGTCCTACAGATGAACTTCCCAGATTTAAGGCAGTAGAAACGTCCTTCGGGTCACGACCAGGCGGGCGCTTAGAATGCGGAAAAATCACTAAAATGGGCATGAATATGTTGTCATATTCACGTCTTTAATTTATTTCGAAGGACTTCCCGAATTTGTAGCGACATGCCCTTCACCACACTATCGCAGACGAACTCGAAGAGTGCAGGGAAAAATCCCCATCGTGCTACAAATAATGGAACATCCCCAAACAAGGGGTGAAATGGGCATATTCACGGTTTTAATTTATTTTGAAGGACTTCCCGAATTCGTAGCGACATGCCCTTCAAAATCTATCGAAAACAGTATGGACATGTGCAAAAAGCTTTCGAATTGACCAAGAATCGTGCTTTTGAAATTTTTGACATGAAATTTTCACGAAAATTTCGACGATTTTCGCAAACTTCAAAGTGGCGAAACTTTCTTATTAGTCGAGATATCGATAAAAAATTCAAATTGGCTTCTTATTGTGTCATCTGGAGTAGATACATGCGTCCGGTATTGGTTTATCTGAGAAAAAAAATGTTCGAATTTTCGAATTTTCAACTTTTTGAAAATTTCAAAGTGCCGTAACTTCTTTATTTGTTGAGATATCGACGGCAAATTTAAATTGGGTTCTAATTGAGTCATCTGAAGTGAGAAAATGCGTCTAATATTGCCGTACCGTTGAAAATAGAGTGAAATTTTCAAACGGCCATAACTTCGTTATTAGTGGAGCTATCGAGTCGCACGACCCGGGAATCGCTTAGTTAGCTCAAAATCTATCGGGAAATGTGTCTGGATTTCGATTTGGACGACATTTAGTGATTTTCGATTTTTTCGAAAATTCATCACTTTGGGTACAAATTTTGCTCGAAATTTTCAATCGACCAAGACTTTCCAACCGAAGCTCCGATCGGGATGGGCGGCCGCGCATTCGAAAGAGCGTCAAAAAATCTACGAAATGCTCCTAGAGCGCATCGGAAAAAGGTAATTTTTCATGTAAATTATGGCCTCCGAAAAATCACCAAATCATCGGTCTCGTAAAATTAAAACCGGTCTAACTTTTGAACCGATCGAGATATCGATTCGGGCGACCCGGCAATCGAAAGAGAATCGAAAAATCTATCGAAAACAGTATGGACATGTGCGAAAAGCTTTCGAATTGACCGAGAATCGTGCTTTATAAATTTTTGACATGAAATTGTTACGAAAATTTCAACGATTTTCGCAAACTTCAAACTTTCTTATTAGTCGAGATATCGATAAAAAATTCAAATTGGCTTCTTATTGTGTCATCTGGAGTAGATACATGCGTCCGGTATTGGTTCATCTGAGAAAAAAAAATGTTCGAATTTTCGAATTTTCAACTTTTTGAAAATTTCAAAGTGCTGTAACTTCTTTATTTATTGAGATATCGACGGCAAATTTAAATTGGGTTCTAATCGCAGACGGACACGAAGAGTGCAGGGAAAAATCCCCATCGTGCTACAAATTAGTGTCCGCACCGTCGGCATAAGGTACAGACATATTTCGATGGTGTGAATCTGTCTTGAGGGTGGGGATTGAATTCGTCAGGGAGCTGGCGGGAGCTGCCGCTGGGAGGTGGGTACGGGGAGCTACCTTCACACAAGTCTACCCCCACCATTGAACGCGTTTAGGTTGGTAGCTTTGAAATGTCACACATGTGTCAACTGTCAGGCCGTGCCTTAACCTCAAAATTACACGATCTGTCAGTGTCAGTGAACGAGATTTATGTAAATATTTAAATTATGAATTACCATTTTATCCCCGATTTTATGACTACCCTAAATTTACTTCGAAGCTAAATTATGAATATTCGGAAGAGTAAAACCTTACTACCATTAATAAGACAGTTCTGTTCCTCTGCGAGTGCAATTAAACCAAAAATATGTATAGTGGGTTCTGGTCCTGCAGGATTTTATGCTGCTCAATATCTTCAAAGACGTTTGAATCCTGTTGAGATAGATATCTATGAAAAGTATCCAGTACCTTTTGGTCTAGTAAGGTAAAGTTGGAAAACTTCTGTCTCCGTCCGTTTTTTTTTAAACATGCCATTTCTATTTTAGATATGGAGTAGCTCCTGATCATCCCAATGTTAAAAATTGTATCAACACATTCACGAAAACTGCAGAGAGTCCCAATGTCAACTATTATGGAAATATAACACTAGGGAAAGACGTAACCCTGAATCAGTTGCGTCAAGCTTATCATGTGGTACTTTTGGTAAAATTCTCACTTGAATATCTGAGCTTTTATTATTCATCAAATAATTTAATATTTTAGACATATGGAGCGAGTGAAAACCGTCATTTAAACATTCCCGGCGAGGAGTTGGAAGGAGTCTTTTCGGCTCGAAAATTTGTTGGCTGGTACAATGGAGTCCCCGAAGATGCGGATTTGAAAGTGGATTTTAGTAATGCTTCCGAGATTGTCGTTTTAGGACAAGGCAATGTGGCTATCGATATAGCCAGAATCTTGCTAACCCCGTTTTCAGAACTGAAAGTATGTAAATATACCAAACACTGGGTGCCCCAGGTGTGGGGGAAACTTTCAATAATCCAAATTGCATTTTAGCTCACAGATATCCCAGAATATGCCTTAGAAACTTTATCAAAAGCGCGCATTTCTAACGTTCACGTGGTAGGACGAAGAGGTCCGATACAAGCGGCCTTCACCACAAAAGAATTGAGAGAAATGTTGAAACTACCAGACTGTTACACTGACTGGCAGTTGGACGATTTCAAAGGAGTCGAAAGTGCACTACCTCAAGTACCAAGATCCAAGAAACGGTTGGTGGAATTGATGTTATCATCCGTGAAAACAAACAGTGGGAAAAACGAAAAGACGAAGAGCGTAATGAAAAATTTCAAGCCTAGATTTTGTCTGTCGCCTAAGATGATTTCGTTAGATCAAAGCTCAAATAATAGATTCAAGATCGATTGCGCTGTTAATAAATTAGAGGGTGATGACATTTTGAAGAAGAAACCTGTACCTACTGGAGAAAATGTCCGAATTGGAGCAGATTTAGTTTTCGTGAGTGTAGGTTACAAATCGGCTCAAGTCGATCGAGATATTCCGTTTGATCATGAACACGGAATAGTCGAGAACGATCAAGGGAAAATTGGTGGTGGATTGTATGCATGCGGATGGCTTTCTACGGGTCCTGTTGGTGTTCTCGTGTCGACCATGAATGATGCTTTTGCGACAGCCGACTCGATAATTAAACATATGGAAAGTGAAAATTTGATCGACGATGAAAGAGACGGATTTCGTGAAATAGGAAATATTTTAAGTTTTAAAAATGTGCAAATAGTTACTTGGAAAGATTGGCTCAAAATTGACCAATACGAAAAAGAGGAAGGACTCAAACGTAATAAACCTAGGGAGAAAATTACCAGTGTTGAAAAAATGCTTGCAATTGCATCATGATAATACATAAATTGAGTCTAGGGGAATTTCATTATGATTTTTAGCTATTATAGACAATTTTTAATAATACATTTTATATTTACTAATATCGTAAGTTTCTGAAATAAATATTTTGCTCCATATTTAAAACTTGAGTTTGTTCCTAGATTAAATTGGAGTGTCTATTTCTTTACATTTTTCGTACTCTGTCTTTTTGGAAACCGATTAGTAAATAACTAATCTCTCAAGAAGTTTATTGAATTCATCTTACAATTTCTGCGTTTCCAATTGAATAGGGCGGATTAGCGTTGGTTCTAAAGTAGTAAACCCCGGTCACATTCCTGGGCGTATCATCCCCCATCTCTACCGTTTCCCCATTACAACAATTTTCGTCATAGTTTTCGTTGGTGCAGTTATCGCAAAATCTAGTCAAGAAAGGTCCGTTAGGTTTATTGAGACTTTCGGTGTACAATTCCCAGGCCCTCATGTGACTACAAAATGGCAAAACATTGTCGGCGACTTTTTTGCACCCCGGCTGCGGCACTTTGCCCCCGTTCGGGTAAAAATCGGCGGATCCGATCGGATGTCTTATCCCGGTGTACGAGCCCTCCGCCGACGTGTGTATGACGTCGACGAATCCCGCGTCGGATCTGTTGAGCATCCGGTGATCGACGATCTTGATGACGTCGAATCCGGGCGAGGCCGGATCCAGGGCGCTTATCCGCCCTATCGGGCCCTTTTTGCTCGTCCGAGCGGCGAATCCGCACACGTGCGCCCCCAGACTGTGCCCTATCAGGTGCAAGTCTTCGGGCCTCACGCCCTCGTCCGTTATGAGACGGTCCAGGAACCGACCGACTGTTTGACCGACTTTGTACGTCGCTTTGGCCGCTTTCGTGTAGACTGACGTTGAGCTTACGGCCGACCAATCTACCACGAAGACGTTTACGTCAGATTTTGCCAAAAACGCGTTTTTCAACTGGAGGGAATTGTTGTCCCAGCCGCTCGCTCGAAAGCCGTGAATTAAAAATTTCGTCTTTTTCTTCGGATCGAACGTTTCGGGCATGGAATCGTTCGCCGTTATGTTTACACCATCGTCCATATTACCCCTAAAATCCAGCAAATTACAATAAAGCATTTACTTATTATAAATTGTCGATATCTACAAACCTGCTAAAGAAAGTGTAGAAAACGATATCGGCCTCTCTTTGCTCAATATCAGCATCTTTATTATCTTCGGTTTTATTTTCTGGATCTGTCGAAGACGAACATCTAAATATTCTACTTAATAGTCCAGCTTGACATTCAGGCCCACATAGGGTAATTACCATTATTGAAATAATCAGACGTAACGGTGAAAATTTCCGATCAGTAAACTTTAATAGAAACATGTTAATTAAGAATCGACTGTAAAAAGTAGCCCGATAGACCATGACTTATTGAAATAAGGCGTGCGTATCAAACACTTTGCTTCAGAGAGATATTTGATTTTTATTATAGTAATCGAAAATTTTATTCCCATTGATAATGTAGTGTGAGCGTGATTTTATAGCTTATTTTATTTTCACATTGCATAAGGAGGTGCAGCATCAAAAACAACTATAAATAAATGTCTTTAGAAATAATCAAATAATTAATACCGATTAATCTCGATTCATTCAATAGTTTATTTAATATAATATAACATTATTCAATAGGGGGCGTATTTGAAACTGCTGAAATGCAAAAATTCGGGAGATGTAATCGGACCCACGATGCATTAAACGGGCAGACGCCCCTTTTCGATGTTCTCTATTCGATATTTAGTGTAACCGGTACAGTTAAAATATTATATGTAAAGTAAACATGAATATTGTGCTCTTTTTTTCAATTTTAATACTATTCATATTTCCATCAGTGTCTTCTAATAATAACATTCAGTAACTTCAAGAGTTGTATTAATTATTGTACTCTCATGATTAATTCCGGTAACTTTTTTAGATCTAGAATTATTTCCTCTGATGGTCACTTAACGTTTAAAACTGGAAATGAGAAAAATATAAGTTTCCTAACCCTGGGAAAGGGAAAAGTTCAAGTCAATGGCGTGGATCTCACCAAAGCTGCCCAAATTGTATGTAAAATATTCAAGTCATGAAAATTGTCAGATTACTCAGATTTGATTATCCATAAAAGCCACCAATAAAAATGCGGTAATAATAAATTGAATTTCACTAAAAAATTCCAGACCGATGAGGCTTTGCACGCCATAGGAAAATACAAGATAAATTTCGACTCGGCTTTTGAGAAAATCACAAATTTTGAAGACTTCATCAACCAGAACAATGAACTATTCAACAAATTGAACGTTCTACAAAATTCTACATTCAACTCATCATCCTGTGTGAATGAGAATGTGAGCATAATAATAATCAAACCACAATAGTAGCAGGGTACATAAATAGATCATTATTCTACTTTATAAGGATTTCCAAGTGAGAATTTCATCGGTAAGACGAAGAATTGCTTTGGTGCAAAGACGAATCCGTTACCTTTCACGAACTCTGGCCAGAGATGAGTGCAACAGCAGCCCTTGCGAAAACGGAGGCACATGCCAAGACCTCTACAACAGCTTCAATTGCCAATGTCCTCCCGCTTGGGAAGGCCCAAATTGCCAAATAGACGTCAACGAATGTTCGAAATTCAAAAACACCGATCTGGGCTGCCAGAACGACGCCAAATGCATCAACACCCCAGGATCGTATACGTGAGTATCACCCCCAGATTCCCAATTTCTGTAATTTATCAATTTATTCTATTTCGAAAAAAAGTTGCCAATGTCTGCACGGATGGTACGGTCTTCACTGCACGAAAACCACAATAGACTGCAGGTCCAACACGGAACTTTGCGGCCATGGCACTTGCCTAACGACCCACCCTTCCCAAGGGGTCGGTTTTACCTGTTTATGCGACCAGGGGTGGACCAATGAGGCGAAAAACTCGACATGTACGAAAGATGTCGATGAGTGTTCCACAGGAAAACCGCCATGTTCCGTTAATCCTCCAGTTAAGTGCGTGAACCTTCCTGGGACCTTTACGTGTGGACCGTGCCCTTCCGGGTACACTGGGAACGGATTTTACTGCATCGATGTCAACGAATGCGAAATTTTCAATGGAGGTTGCAGCCTGAACCCCCAAGTGCAATGTATCAACACTTTAGTAAGTGTTAAAAGTCACAAAGAGTACTTACCCAGGGTGCACATGGTCGTCCAATGGACGTCCATTGGACGTCCAGGACCGCTCATAGCATGGTCCATTTATGGTCCATTTACCGGCTGCTGGACGTCCAATGGACGTCCATTGGACGTCCAGGTGCAGCAAAAATGGACCATTTCTGGACCATAAAACGGACCGTAACTGGACGATAAATGGACCATATCTGGACCATGAATGGACCATAACGGCTCATAAATGGACCATTTCTGGACCATGAATGGACCATAACGGCTCATAAATGGACCATTTCTGGACGTTAAATGGACCATTTCTGGACGATAAATGGACCATATCTGGACCATGCACGAACGGCCGACAATCCCGCCATAATGCTTGATAATAAAACGATGATTGAATTTAATTCGCTATAAAATCCAAATTCGGAGAAATGCAAAATAATCTGTGAACTATTAGTTTTTGTGAAAAATTGAATTTATTTCCATCAATTTTTATAATTTACGAAGGTAATTGGTACATGCACTTTAATATAGATATCAATCAAATTCATATAATTTTTATACAGAATGTTCATTATTCAATTTAATTCGTAATCATACATGGGGGGTTCAGGGAGCGCAACTATGAATCATTATTTATACAGAGTACGGAAATACATGTTCTACGATGAAGTGAAACGTCTACTTATAGTTAGTGATTTTAACCGAGCGTTAGCGACTTATAACTCTATCTCTGGACCATTTCTGGACCATTTCTGGACCGTATCTGGACGATAGATTAAGTTGCTCGCAATGAATGAGAGTTTGCGATTTCGTAAAAACTTCAAAATAATCAATATTATAAATTTTTACAATATTTTTTTCCGTTTTTTGGTTTTACCTATAATATATGAAATTAAAATCAATTTATTGCTTCTACCAGGCGATTAACAATAATTAGAGGACAAAACGAAAATGACACTTTAATATAATTATAGAAATCGTTTAACAACAGATTTCGATAAAAATTTCACATTGGTGTAGTATTTTTATTAGTTTTTGTATGGGTTATGTAATGGTTAACTGAAAAATTAATCAAAATAATAAAATAAACCGTCGGTCGCCATCACATTAAGTATATTCATCTAATCTTATCAACTCGCCGAATCAATTAATTTATAAAAATGGAATAATTACCAATTTCGATAAATACGAGTATTTTATTTTCAAAGTATCATCCGAAATAGTCCGTTTTCGGCCCGAAAATCGATCGTCTGAAATCGCTCGTTTCTGGACGTCCAATGGACGTCCGTTTTCGGCTTGAAAATCGATCATCCGAAATGGTCCAGAGCTGGACGTCCAATGGACGTCCGTTTTCGGCCCGAAAATCGATCATCTGAAATCGCTCGTTTCTGGACGTCCAATGGACGTCCGTTTTCGGCTTGAAAATCGATCATCCGAAACGGTCCAGGCCTGGACGTCCAATGGACGTCCGTTTTCGTCCATTTACCATCCTGGATGAAAACAGCCGAATCTGGACGTCCAATGGACGTCCATTGGACGACGTGTGCACGCTGGGTAATCTATGAAATTGTGAAGGGTTCCAGAATATGTGGGAATTGTCCTGCGGGTTTCGAGGGAAACGGTCAACTTTGCGTTTTCAAAGGAGCCTGCCACATCAATAACGGCGGTTGTCACCCTTTGGCAACATGTCGAGAGAATCCCTCAATGGGCCAATCCCCAGTCCAGTGCTCGTGTCCATCCGACTTGAACGGTGATGGTATAGGCCCTAACGGCTGCACTAGACTCCCGAACGCTTGCCTATCGAATCCCTGTAAAAATTCCGGGACTTGCGTGAAATCCCCAGGATCTTATTATTGCCTCTGCAAGCCGGGATTCATCGGTACGATTCACGATTTTCGCCAAAGTTACCTATTATTAAATTAACGAATTTCAGGAGGAAATTGCGAGAATGCCCTAGATCCGTGCATGCCGAATCCGTGCAAAAATGGAGGATCGTGCGTTTCCGAAATCACTTCTTTTAGTTGCAAATGCACTTCCGCTTTTACCGGTGAAAGGTGCCAAAATCAACGGGAAAGTTGCGGAGCGGAACTGGAAGCTACCGAAGGTGTCATAAGTTATCCGTCTTCTGGGACGGTTTATTCAGATAACACTAATTGTTTCTGGACGATTCGAACGAATATCACGCGGGTTATCAGGCTGTCGTTCACGAAATTCAATTTGGAACCGTCTAAAGATTGCAGCAAAGATTGGTTACAAGTACCGTTCATTTCGATGTGCCATTCGTGTTTTATCGGATTCTATATTCTAGATACACGATGGCGAAAATTCTATAGCGCCAGTATTGGGGAAATATTGCGGTAATGTGAAACCAAAAGATCTAAAATCGACGCAGAATGTTATCTATTTATGGTTCAGATCTGACAAAGAAGGCAATCATGATGGTTTCGAATTAAATTGGGATTCACCTCGCCCATGTAATCTATACAATATAATTTAAAATCCATATTGATGGTAACATTCATTTTAGTCTGTGGATCATTGAAATTTCTAAAAGAACTTTCTGTTCCTTACATGATAAATTCTCCAGGATCCCCTGGGAGTTATCCTTCTAATCGGTATTTTTTTAGTTCCTTTTTCAATAATAAATATAACACAATAAATGATTGTTACAGTGATTGTTATTGGAGGATATATACGACTAGAAAACAGAGATTTCTCTGTCATTTCTTTTCATTGAACATTGGCAATAATACCGATTGCAGTCATGATTACCTAGAAGTGAGTATTTTCATTGAAACCAAAATAATACATGACTTAATACCCGCTTTATTTCAGTTTGTGGATTTAGAATTCAACGTTTTGGCAAAGTTTTGCGAGTCCACAATCCCATTACCCTTGTACTCTCAAGATAACGGATTAATGATACATTTCCATTCAGATTCGTCGGGAAATTACCCCGGATTTCAACTTTCTTGCGTTACAATCCAAGCGAAACAATCTTGTGACGGCATTTATACGGACAGTTCGGACGTGATAAAATCCCCGGCAGAATTCGACGAGAACGCTTTGAATTGCCGATATCGGATCGGCACATTACCCATGACCACCATACGTGTGACTTTTACAAATTTGGATCTGCCCTCACCGTGCGCACACAATTTCGTAAAATTGTATGCGGGTCGTGATAGTTCAGCGCCTGTGATTAATACTTTTTGCGGAAACAACCTGCCTTACCCTTTCCGAACTTCCAGCAACGAAATATTTGTAGAGTACAAATTGACAAATTATAAAGGAAACACGAGTTACGGTTTTGCTTTCAAATATGAGAGCGGTACATTATCTTTGGAAAACGTTGCCTATTTTAATTTTTATTGATTTCTTTCGATTTCAGTCTGTGGGAAGGTTTTCACCGATACCGATGGTGTTATAGAAACACCGGGACCTCAAGTTTTGTGCATTTACGAAATAATTCAATCATTTAATTCGAGGATCGCTCTTAATATTACGAGATTGCGAATTAATAATGTTCCTGGAACGAATAACGACATAGAGAGTGATTGTAGAAATGCTGCAACGGTGGAAATAAGGGATGGAGTTGACGAAAATTCTACTTTAATTGGAAAATATTGTAACGACGTCTCTGATATCATTTTGTCCACCACGAATCAAATTTGGATCAAATTCCATAGTAAATTTAGGTTTCCTGGACGTTTTAGGATTATTTATAATTCCACCAATATCGGATGTGGAGGAGTATTCAGAAAAGAATTAAAGGCGGGGATCTTTAGTTCACCAGAAAGAACTGAAATCGATCCAGGAATTAAATATTGCAAATGGATTTTAACTGCGCCAAAGGGATACTCCTTGGATTTAAGATTTACAACTTATTTCGATAAAGTGGAAAATGAATGCACTTCTTCTGGTCGTAAAATATCTATTTATGCAAACGATACAGAAAATGGTAACTTAATTGCACAGTTTTGTGGCAGACATAAACCCCCGATGGCAACTATTGTTCCGTCTAATGTAGTTACTGTTATTTACGATTTTGGAGATGATGAATCAAAAAATCAAGGAACTTTTTTGGCACGTTATACATTCCTATCACAAAACTACCGTAAGTGAGATTATAAAATTACACCTTGAAAGTTTCAGTCAATCACAGACAATATTTCAGTTTGTGGATTTCATTCACAAGCTAATAGTGGAGTAATTGAAATTAATAACCCGAATTTCTCAAATTTCTTTGGTCTATACTCTTGTCAGTGGACATTACAAGTTCAATCTGGATATCGAATAATTTTACACGTGGAATATGATATTAAAAATCGATCAAGTGATGCCGAGTGCTCTGGAGGCCATGTGCTTATTAGGTAAATTACAGTTGGTCTCTTTTATACGTTCTCAAGCACTTTTCTGCATTTCCAGAGATGGGTTCGATTATCGCTCACCAACGTATGAAGGTTACTGCGTTGAGGAAATACCCACAGAAATAATTTCGCAATCAAACCAACTCTTCATAATGTACCTTCGAAAACGACTCAGTTCGGTAAAAGCTAATTTCAAAATGACATGGAATAGTGCCAACTTGGGTTGCGGGGGTACAGTGACCGGTGATATCGTATCCCCAGAATATCCGAGCTCTTATCCGAGCACGGAATGTGTTTGGAAAATCGTAGTAAAATCGGGCTACAGAATCAGACCAAAGTTTAGGGATTTAGACCTTGTTTTCGAGGACTCGGGGAAATGCTCCACCGACTACGTCGAATTTTTCGACGGTCCGTCTTTGGGATCGCAGTCTTTGGGACGATATTGCGAATCTAATCCGAATCGAACAATATTATCGACCACGAATCAAATGCTGGTGAAATTCAGAGGACAATCGCAAACACTGACGAAAAGAGGCTTTTATTTGAGATATGAAGTGGGTACGTATTTCTGGACTGTCTTCAGACCTGTAAAACACTCGAGGGCCTTATCTTGTTTTCAAATTACAGATTGCGACAATGTCACTCTCACAGGTTTTAGGGGTGTAATCGAAAGCCTCAAATCTTACGGATCTTCATACTTGAGCAAAAAACTGTGTACATGGAACTTGGTGGTACCCCGAGGAAATAAAATCAACATCACCATCACACACATAAATTTTAAATCATCTGGTTTTCTGCGTAGGACTTCGAATTGTAGTCTGGCGTATTTACAAATCATGTACCAAAAAGATGGTGAATTCATTCAACAATCGAAATTTTGTGAAATTGATTCTCTACGTGATAATTTGATTCACGTGAATTCAAACGAAGCTCAAGTGAGATATTTGCCTTATTACGTTGTCGGCAATTTCAGATTGGAGTGGCAAATCGATGGATGCGGAGGTTTATTGAGGAAACCTTCAGGGGAAATCTCTTCACCCAACTTCCCGAATTCGTATCCGCCAAAAATTAAATGCGAATGGCTGATTCAAGTGCAATCCGGCAAAAGTGCCGAACTGAATTTCGCCGTGGTCGACATTGAAGATAAATGCGACGTCCCTTATAGCCATCTCAGAGTTTACAGTGGACCGGATTCTACTTATCCATTGATTGCGAATTTCTGCCGTTCCCATATGAATCCCACGATAATCTCGAGTTCGATCAATTCGGTTTATGTCATTTTCGACGCGGATGAAACCAACCACCGCAAAGGATTCAAAATGACCTACAAAACTAGAGATTCTGGTAAGTATTTTGCTCATTCTTTCGGGGTTTGTGTCTACCAAATTCTTGTTCATTCAGATTGCGGTGGTAAATTTACGAAACCTTCTGGAGCAATATCGACTCCTCACTATCCGAACATTTCGGAATTCAAAGGAACCTGCGAGTGGTCAATACAAGTCGATCAAGGACACCGGATCCTTTTGGACTTACAAAAAGTCGATTTAGGCCATTGCGGGGGGAATTCATCAAATAAGTTATACATTTACGATGGTCCCGATTCGAACTCCCTCAAATTAGGGGAATTTCGTTGTAATGAGAGCCGACCTATATTGCAATCTAGTTCGAACAATCTAATCGTACAATTGCAATCGCCCCATGGTTTAAATTCCGTTGGTTTTTATGGAGTCTATGAGAAATTTTGCGGGGGTCGACTGGAAACGTGGGAGAGTGGTTCGATTTTTTATAACGGGGATGGACGTCGAAATCTCCTAAACGATTGGTGCGAATGGACTATAGTCTCAATAGATAGCGAAAAACACGTCCATTTAACCATCACTCATTTGGATAAACTCGAAAATGGGTGCAACAATCGTAGTATCAGGATCTTAAATGGGGAATCTTCAAATTCGCCGATTTTGGGCACTTTTTGTTCGAGAATACCGCCGAAAATAACCAGCGAAGGGTCGGCTTTACACATAATGGTCCCAACGGCTTACCACTTTTTCGCAACTTATTCAGTGTTCGATTCAAGTGAGCATAAATGAGTCTCTTTTTGATTTTAATTTCTTTGAATCTCCCCAATAGCTTGTGGTGGTACCTTGACGGCCCATGAAGGAGATTTCGCTTCCCCTGGTTATCCAAAACAGTACCCTATGAATGTCGAATGTGAATGGATTTTGGAAATTCCTGAAGGCAACCACCTTACTCTCGTGTTTTCCGATTTCAAACTACTACCCTCTGAAAAATGCAACAGCGATTTCCTTGAAATTAGAAGCGGAAATTCGTCTGGAAAACTACTCGGGGTGTACTGCGATGACCAAATTCCAGTCAATTTGACTCATACTGGAAGTCTGTGGCTATTTTTGAAAACTTCAAGTTTTATCAACGATCCGGATACTCAAATAACGGCTAAAGGATTCTACGCTTCTTATTCTCTGAGTAAGTGCTCTTATACTCAATTTTTATTATGAAAAACGGTTTAATTTTACATCTTAAAGATTATGCGAACGAGCTGGAAGGTAAATCTGGTACGATCGTTTCGCCAGCTTATGGAGCCCAATCGGCCACTTATACGTGGCTTATTACTTTTCCCTCCGGAAAAACCGTCCACCTAATATTCAAAGAATTTTCCGTCATTTCCAGAGACGTAAAACAGTGCAATGAAGCCTCAGTAACAGTAAAAATTCTCGGTTTTTCAGGTAATTGGCGCATTTTCCTATAGGCTCGTTTTTCAGATATACGATGGTCCGGATGATACCGCAAGAATGTTGAAAATTTTGTGCGGTTTTACTTTGCCGGAACCGCTGACGTCTACTTCGAACACGATTTTCATAAAAGCCATTCACCATCAAAATTACGAAGCCAATTTCCGACTGGATTGGCAAGAAACTATGGGCGTCGACCCTCACCGATACGTTCGTAGAAATGTGAAAGTCAACCAAAATTGTGGCAATAATGAGACGATCGATTTACACCAAATCGGAAATATCAATATAACTTCGCCCGGATTTCCGAACGGTTACGGCAACGATTTGAAATGCGAATGGTTCATCACCACGATCCCCTTGAATCATATCGTCTTCCAGTTCAAGAAAATTAGATTAGATACTGTATACAGTAGTTACGGATGTTATTATGATTATGTGGAAGTTTTCGATAAGGAAATCGAAGGAGACGAATTGAGATCTGTGGAAAAGTTGTGCCGCGATAACGATACAATCTCTTTCGAAACTTCCAATTCCGTTAAAGTCGTATTCGATGCCGATTCGAACGGCAACGGATCCGGATTTCTGGCAAACGTCCAAGAAAGTTCGTATACTCTGTTTTAAGCCGAAATTGTCAATTCAAAAGTAACTTTTCAGGTTGTGGTGGCCTGTTGACCGATTCCTTTGGCTACATCCATTCAAATTCATTGAAAATCCGAGACCAATATCTTAATGTAGTATTGGTAGCAATATTGAAAAACCACTTTTACATGAAGTGTTAATTTTTTCAGTGTCAATGGAACGTTACTGTGGGTGCCGGAAAAACGATCAAAGTTGATTTTCTGGAATTCAATCACACAGGAAACCATCTAAACTGCTCCAATTACGTTATAGTACGTATCGAGTTTAGCCAAGACGATATAAACACTACAAAATCAATTTTTAGTTGAGAAATGGTCTCTTTCCGGATTCTCCTCTTCTGGGAGAAGGAAAATACTGTAGTGGAGACTTTAAGAAACCTCCACTTTTAAATACAACAGGGAATAATCTTTACGTTGAATATTCGGGATACATTCCTGATACAGGATTCAAGTTGTCATATTTGGAGGTCGGATATGACTGCGGTGGTGATTACACTCTCTATGGTAGTTCGTATGATTTCACGATAAATTCACCGAATTATCCTTCGATCCCGCCACCTCACGTGGAATGCGATTGGGTGTTCAAAGGGCCGATCGGTTCGTCCCTCAGAATCGATTTCATCGACAGATTCGACCTCAGCTATGACGAAGAGTATCTGATCCTTTACCATTAAGAATCTTCGTTAAACTTGCTAATTTGCAGATGTGTGGAGGAATTTGTCGAAATTAGAGACGGTGCGTCCGCACAGTCACCGCTTTTGGAAAAAACTTGCTTGAGTCCTCCGGATACTCTGATAAGCACAGAACGGTTTTTATTCGTCAGATATTTCACACAGAGCGTAGTACCCGGGAATGGATTTAAGGCCAAAGTTTCGGTAGCCAAATGCGGAGGGTTTCTCAACAATGCAGCAAGTGTTAGTTTTCCCAACGAAAATGTACAGTATGAAGTTTTTCCTTATAATTGCACGTGGCATTTGGAAGTGCCGGAGAAATACAAACTAGAGTTGGAATTTACCGAATTGGATCTTTGGAAAACTAATTTAGACAAATGCGATGGACACGATTTCATATCAATCCATCCAGGATTTTTAAGTAATAATAGATCGTTTGAACAATATTTTTGTTGGAATTCATCGATCAACTTTTGCAGAGAGCCCTATTGGACCTTTTTGCGGACACAGTAATTTATCAACCATCACAGACCTCTACAGTCATAAAGCGTCCATAACTTTCAGCAAGATCAATTTCAGTTATTCGAGCAAATTTAAATTCAGTTTCACCGAAAAATTGATCGAATGCGGTGGCGATTTGACCGGATCGTCCGGTTTCATCCAAACTCCCAATTATCCCAACAGTCATGACGGTGTCGACTGTACTTGGCATATTACGGTGCCGAAAGGACGAAGAGTGGTTTTTCAGTTTCTGGACAATACAAACGATGATTCGCGAAACGGTCAAGAATCCATTTATTTCTACCAAAGACCAGCGCAAAGTTATATACAAACTGCGTTTGATAAAAATAAAACTGAAATTATCAAGTCGAGTGATAATACCATGAGTGTGTATTATTATGCAGATAATGTAAAAGCTCGTGGGTTTAAAGCACAATTTACTTCAAATGAACCTTCCAGTAAGCAGGATAAATCTTTTACACTCTGATAATGTGTCAACTTCCTCATTCTAGTTTGTGAAATGGATGAGAATTCTAGAGTAATCGCTCAACCGCAAAATGGAATCTGGGAAGGGTTTTTATGTATTTATACGTTACCACCACCCCCAAAGAAATCAACTTTATATTTCACGTTAAAAGTTAAGCGCAATGCAGATCATAAGTACGGCTGTCGAAGTTACTCTAGCCATATTCAAGTAACTTTATCGTCGCTCATTGAAGAATCGAAATTTTTTTGCGAAAACAGACCTGACGGCTCACTTATTAAATTTAGAACACCAATTCCGGTCGAAATTGAGGTAATACCCCTCATTAAACCATTTAATAGGTACTATTTTGAATCACTTTGTATAGGCGAAACAAACGACGGATGAAGATATCAAGTACACGATAAATTATTCGATATTTGAGTGTGGCGGAGTGGTAGAAAATGAGTTAGGAACGATATCCATGCCCGGAAAATCTAATAAAGACGTCCAATGCGCTTGGTTATTGAAAGTACCAGAAGATGAAAAGATCCAACTGAATTTCACCGCGAACAAGATCGGAAAGGACTGTTCCAAAGAATTCGTGGCGATTTACAACGGCGATTCCCCATTCAAGCCCAAGATTGGAACCTTTTGTAAAGACGAATTTTCGAAATCCATCATATCTCAAACAAACGCCTTGTGGATTGAGTATCAAGCCGAAAAGGATTCGGACTCTACAGGGTTCAGTTTGGATTATAACATTGCATCTTCGGCTTGCGGTGGCGTACATCATTACCGCGAAGGTGTTATCGAAACTCCTGGTTATCCCAAGAGTTACCCAAACAGTGCTGAATGTTTATGGGAAATCCGCAGCGATGTTGGGTACGCAATCGGCTTGAAATTCGAGTCGAGATTCCATCTGGAAGACAGCGAAAACTGCGCTAATGACTATCTAGAAATTTGGGATTGGACCGGCGATAAATGGAAATCTTTCGGTCGGAATTGCGGTCGCGAAATTCGGAAAATCTTCAATTCCACGAGCGATAAAATGAGGATATTGTTCAGGAGTAATAGTCTGGTTTCAGGTAGCGGTTTTAGGGCCGAATGGATTTGGCAATGCGGTGGCACTTATGAGGGTAGTTCCACTCGAAAATTCATCACGAGTCCGAATTATCCCGACGACTATTCGAGCGATTTAGATTGTGAATATAAATTGATATCGCCATCATCGAACAAGGAGATTTTCGTAAAGTTTCATGATTTCCTACTGGAGAATCTCTCGCAGGATCTCAAAGGATGCGTTTACGACAATTTGACCATTACAACAGGGACAAATGTCGTCACTTACTGTGGCGAAAATGTGCCGAAATCTGCTGAATGGTCAGGCGAAATTAGTATCAGTTTCAAAACTGATTCTTCGATGGAAAGGAAAGGTTTTAGATTCTCCTTTGCTGTAAACGGTAGGAAACTGTTTTCACACTAGGGCGAAAATTGATGGATTTTTTTGTATAGACTGTGATGCGAATTTGACAAGTCCTGGGATAATTCAATCACCATCAGATTCGTCATTATCGAAAGAAGATTTACAAGATAATGACATTGGTACCTCCAAAATCGCCTGTGAATGGAAGGTTTTTGCGCCTCCCGATCAAGTCGTGGTCGTGGAATTCCGGGACTATTTAGAATTGCCCAATTCAGAAGGTAGCGACTGCTATCGACACAATATCGAAATTTACGAAGGCGAGACTGTCGCATGGGACAAAATCATTGTTAATTTATGTGGGAATTTATCATCGCGATTACCGTTAACTTTCTACACGAAAAAAAGCTCGGGCGTGGTCAAGTTTTCGTCCAGTCGACCGACTGATAGTAGAGGGTTTAGGGCTTTTATTTATTTTGAACAAGGTGCCGAAATTACAGCGATTTTCTTCAATAATTTTAACAATTTTATATTCGTTTAAAGGACCGGCTGCCGGATGCGGCGGAGATCTCAACGTTACAGAAGCCACGGATATTTCTTCTCCTGCTAATATGATTTCCGGATGTGTTTGGTCTTTAAGAACCCTAGAAGGTCGCACCCTCCAAATCGAAATTTTAGAATTAAAAGGGGATTCTACCAAATTAACTGTAGAACAAGGTTTGGGGAAGTTCACCGATACTGTACAAATTGTCAATTCTTCTAGACTATCTCTCGGTTCCATGATTAATATCGGGAGATTTGGGAAAATCAAGTTGAGCTCATCGGAAGAAAAGCAAGTGTTTAAAGCTAAAATCACGCCGAAAAAAAGTAGGTTTTATTCGAATTTCCTGAAGATTTTTCCGAATACTTGTCTTTTGCAGGTCCTTGCGGTCCGCCAGTTTTGAAAGCAACTTACGAAAAACAATTCCTTACGTCGCCAAATTATCCTAATCCATACCCAGCAGAAATAATATGCGAATGGTTGATCGTAACTGAATCGTACATCGAATTTAGTATTTCTTTCGATGATTTTGAACTGCAAGATGCGCCGTTAAACTCCATAAGTTCATGCGTCGATAATCTGGAAATTATTCACGATAATTACGTACGAAAATCACATAAATTAAATGAGTATTTTGAATTCCAGTTTTTTTCTATAGAATTACAGACAACTTGTAGACGGTAAAAGGGCGACTTTGGAAATTTTCGACTTGGGAACATCCGAGACTACCCTGAGCTATGCCAATATGGAAGGAATGTACAGATTTTGTGGCCGGTCAGAAAAACCATTCGATTTCCACAGCTCATTCCCGATACATCTCAAATTTACAAGTGGGTGGTCCTTGGAAAATAAGCGAGGAAAGGGGTTCAAAATGGAATATTCCATACAAAACTGCGCAAGAAATTACACCGGACCTCAAGGAAGAATTAAGACGGCCAATAGTACTGACGAATGTCGCAAAATCATTACAGTTGATGAAGGTTCAACAATTTCCTTGTATTTCATGGAATTTGTTTCATATACGAATGAATGTGATGACGCTTATATGGAGATTTACGAGGGCGACGATAAAAGTGGCAAAAGGTTATTGAAAGCATGTGGAAGCTCTCTTCCTTTGCCGGTGTTTTCAAAAACTAATAAATTATTAATTTATACGAAAATTCGGAAATACATGATAAGATATGATTTAACATACATCTCATCTAATATAGGACAAGGATGTGGTGGTACATTTTCCAATAATAGAGGCAAATTTAGTAGTCCACTGTACCCTCTAAGATTTACAAATAACACAATTTGCGAGTGGACTGTCAAGGTTCCTTTGAAAATGAAGATGAGGCTCCAATTCTCAAGTAAGTACTTAATAATGAGTAAGTAATTTTTTGTATTTTTCTACGTTTATTGACGTTTTTCGGTTCATATTCCAGATTTTGAAATTGAAGGAGATTGCGAAAAAAATTATCTGAATGTAATTACCTACTACAATCATCAACCTAATGAACACAAATTCTGTGAAAAGGTAATTTTGATTTTTTTTTCGTGGCAAGTTTCAAGTTCTTTTTTATTGTAGGACAAACCGGCTCTTCTCAATTCCGATCAAGACATTGTAGTCCGATATAAATCTTCTCCGAGTAATAACGGAACAGGCTGGATCGCAGAATTCCAAACATATTTAGGATATTGAATATTCCACCTAGTAGATTACTTGTAATTTTCCTAATAATGTATTACGCGAATCACCATAGATACCTACCTGCATTGTTAAGTCGATAATAAAGTTCTCTGAAAGCACACAGAAGACAGACGTTACAATTCGAAAAAACATGCCGATAATAATCAAAGACATTCTGTGGAAACAGACTGAACAAGTTTTAACGATCAAGGTGCCTTCCAGAGGAACTCCATCTACAAAAATCGACCTTTTCTATTCGAAAGGGTACATAAAAGCATCGTACGATCAATTCTTCTTCGAGGCGCTTTTATTCGACGAAATAGACGTATCGAAAAGCAATTGCACCGTAACTCCTGATCACATCGTGTTCGAATTGACTAAAATCGACCGAAAACCGTGGGACAGTCTTGAAAGAACCGTGACGAAACCGGAAAGGATGAAACTGAAACTTCGGTATATCGAAGAGGAGCAAAAGCGACTCCTGGAAGAAAGCACGAAGAAGATTGAGAAAAACGCGGAACTGAAACGGGTGGCAGTTCGAGAACAGATCGTCCTAGACTCCAGGCAGCGCGAAGCTCTCGAAGAAGTGAAGAAAAACGAAAAGGACAAGGCTCTAGAAGAACTGAAACTCGTTTCAAAAGGGCGCAATAAACGCCAAATCAAGTCAAAGCAATTCCATATTGAAAATAGTAATGTGGAGTCGAAAGAAATTGCAGAAATTCCGGCTTTAAGATCCAACGATACAGTTTACGTGGATTTCACCAGCAGGGAATTCCCGACTCCCAGTCGCGAGTCTCGTCTAGAAGAAGAGAACGATTGGTTGCGAAAACAGAGCGAATGCAGACGATCGGTCGGTTTCGCAGGGGAAGATTTGCGTCCGGAAGAACGCAATCCGCAGTTTCTCAAATCGAAAGGCGACGAATTCATGAAAATGCGCAACTATTTGGGCGCCATCAGCGCCTACACTTTCGGCATCAAACTGAACAACACTTTCTCAGATTTGTATGCGGCCAGAGCGGAAGCGCATTTCCTCCAAGGCAATTTCGGCAAGTCCGCTCAGGATTGCACCAAAGCGCTGGAACTGTTGAAACCGGAAGTGCCCCAAAATCTCGCAGAACGCGCTAAATGCATAGGACGCAGAGGAGTCTGCCTTAACAAGTTAGGGCTCGCTTTACAAGCAGTAGGCGAACTCAAAGCCAGTCTTAAGCTAGCACCAAACGAAGAATTCGAAGAGGAACTTCAAAAAATCCAAGCCGCATTAGAAAATCAAGACGAATCGAGCGAGTAATTTCAACATTTATTATTATTAAATCTGTATCTACAATTCCAGGGTTTAAAATTTTCCAAGGTAGCCAATATGGCCACAAAATCTCCGCCATTGCTTACACTTATTTAATTAGTATTCGCGATTATGCCTAAGCAAGATGGCCGCCCAAATGCGGCGATTTTTGTTGATATTGCCTAGCAACCACTATCACTATAGACATTTGGGCGGCCATTTTGCTTAGCCATAATCGCGAATTATTCTATCATTACACGGATCAGTTCTTTGACGATAATAATCAAGGCTCGATTTTGGTCTTCTTGAGACCCAACGAGCTCAACAACGCTTTAGGGGAGGGATCCCGTCCTCTAAACTTCCTGAATATTTCGCTCGGATGACAGCTACCCCCCAAAGCCAAAAACGTGTCCCGAAACCTCTTAGCGACATCCACAATCTTCTCGTCTTCACCCTGCACCTCGTGAAAAGCGCTATAAACGTCCGCCGCAATCATCCTGGCCCAGACGTGAGAATAATAAGCGCCCCCCCACTCTTCGGTGAAGATCTGCCCGAAAGAGCAAGGATGCGCGTCGGTTTTGTCCAACGGGAAGCTCCGGAATTCCGGCCACAGCCTCTTCACCACGTCCAGCCAGTAGTCCTTGCAATGGTGCAGCTCCAAATCGAGCGCCGATAAGTACAGTTCCCTGCACAGCTCGATACCGGCCAGATGGCGGTGCACTCGCGCCAGATTCTCGAACATCTGAGTGGGCAAAGTGTCCCCGCTATCCGCGTGACTCGAAATCGCCTTCACGGTGCTCTCGTTGTACAGCCAATGGGACAGGACGTGCCCGCTCACTTCCACCGCGTCCCATTCGATGTTCGAGGACCCCGAAACCTCCGAATAGTTCGTCCGGGTCATCAAGTGCTGCAGGGCCAACCCGAACTTGTGGAAAAGCGACTTGACCTCTCGGAAATTCAGTAAAGAGGGCTTGTCGCTAGTGGGGGGCTCGAAATTGAAGACTAAAGCGGCCAGGGGTTTCGTATCGGTGATTCGGCTTTGGTTCTGAATCGCCACCATCCACCCGTTGTTCTGTTGCATCCTGATTTTCTCCTGGGATCTCGCGTAAGGGTCGACGTAGAACCCCGCGATTGGGGCGCTACTGTGAGACTCGAAAACGTCGTAGAATTTCACGTCTTTATGCCAAGTCGGTATGTTAGAGCGCTGTTTTATCACGATTTTAAACAGCTTCTCGCAGAGCTGGAATAACCCTTCTAGGACTTTAGGCAGAGGGAAGTATTCTCGAAATTGCTCCTCGTTGTATTCGTAGAGGCTCCGTTGCTGCTTTCGTCTCCAATACGGGACGTCCCAGAGTTCGATTCGGGACCCTTTGAATCCTCTATCCAAGGCGAATTCGTACAGTTCTTCCAGTTCCCGTTCTTGCGCCGGTTTCGCCCTTTCCAGGAGCATCCTCAACATGTTGTTGACGTTTTCGACACTTCCGGCCATTTTGGTCTCCATCGACATGGCGGCGAAACTCTCGAAACCCAAGATTTTCGCAACGTCGCGTCTCGCATATCGGATTTCTTCCAAATTCAGACCGGTGCTCAATTCTCGATCTCCATAACCGGAGCCTCGACTCACTAGAGCCTGCCAGATGTTCCACCGGATTTCTCGATCCGGGCAATTCTCCATCGTCGGTAGGTAAATGTGGGGCTGTAGGGTTATCTTCCACGGTCCCTTCAAGTGATTGGAAGAGTTGGGCGCGGTTGCCTTTAGGAGTTCTGGGGGAAAATCTCGAACCGTTCCCGCGTCTTGGATTAAATGCGAAAATTGTTTAGTCGACATATCCAACTTTTGTTTGAATTGCGCCCTTTCCGACGTCAACTTGTTTAAGTACTCTTCGAGTTGTGCCTTCTTGGTGTTGTCCAATTCCAAGCCGTTCAGTTTGCCTTCGAGTACAAACTTTCTTAAAACTCTACGTTCTTCATCGGTTTTATCCGTTTCTTTTCCTAATTCAATTTTGGAATTCCTGTAAATTGGCAGACTGTTGAATTTGGTGGCTCGCGCCCTTTTGGCTCTGTCATGTATGGCGAGGTAACTCTTGGTCGGCATTAATGTGCTGTTTCCCAAGTACAATGTTTTTGATAGGCCCCATGTCATATCGAGCGGAGCTCCCAGTTCTTCTAAGGGTTGAAATACGTCTTTGTAGATATTGGTTGTTTCGTGATTCTCTAAGTGAGTTTCGATCTCTTTTACGCCTGCTTCGAACTCTAGGGTTTGTTTTGCAACTGCGGCCATACAGTTCTCTATCGTAATGTTACTGAATTCAGGCAGTCCGTCATTCTGTAATAAGGGGTTTTTCTCCGGTAAGTCTTCACCGATTTCTGGCACTCTGCAACAATTATTGTACTTTATTCCCAGTGGTCATACATTTTTATAGCGGTTTATGATTGAAATTGCACTGAATGGCAATACTTACAGAACTATGTAACCGTTATGTCTTAGCGATGTAAATATTGACGTTCTTGTGAACAAGATTCTTCTTCCACAAAAAGATAAAGCCATTTCTGATTTAAATGCTATTTTTCATGATAAAAATGCGGATTTGAAATTTTAACCTCAAATTCGGTGACAGATCCTTATCTGTCACTGTTGTCATTTGATCATTGAACACTTAAAACATAGAAGGTCTACAAACTATGAGATCCAACAACCGGGAACCGAGAAATATCATCCACAGTTGTTCATTCTTCGATTTAAGAGCGATTTTTCTGCTCGTGGCATATTATACGAGCCCCTGGTGCAGCCCTGATCATCATTGCTCATCTTGTACCGAAAAAGAATCATCGATGTTTCGATGACATTCGATGGTTAATGCACATCTGGTTAGTTGGGAATTTGACGCACGGAAGTGACATCAGGGTTCTCGATCGGTGAGTCGATCAGTGGTTTCGCAAATAAAACAGCCTAAAAAGCCGATTCTGCTTGTTGTTTTGCGTCGATTTACATGATAATTCGTGGCCGGTGATAACTCGATCAAGATCAGTAGTGAATTTCACGTAAGAATCCCCGAAATCGTGACATTTCATCGCGATATCTAAAATCATGGCGGCCCCGTCAACCGGTGTGGGTAAGTGATCCATTATCCCAACTTGATAATAATTACAAACCGCCCCAAAGACGAATAGTCGAACCGATTAATCTGTGGAATATTCTAATGAATTAACTGCGACGTGTTTCAGTGGTGCCTCGAAACTTTCGTCTCCTCGAAGAATTGGAGGCCGGCCAGAAGGGCGTCTCGGACGGCACCATAAGCTGGGGCCTCGAGAACGACGACGACATGACTCTGACCCACTGGATGGGGATGATCATTGGGCCCCCTCGGACCCCGTACGAGAACCGAATGTACTCGGTGAAAATCGAATGCGGACAGAGGTACCCCGATGACGCCCCCACGGCCAAGTTTATTTCTAGAATTAACATGAACTGCATCAACAGTAGCACAGGCGTGGTAAGATCCCTCTCGAGTGGGCCCCTCGTGAAAAAGACTTATTTTATGGTTGATTTCAGGTCGATAACAGACAAGTGCCCGTTTTGGCGAGATGGCAAAGGGACTACACCATAAAGACAGTTTTACAAGAATTGCGTAGGATCATGACGCTTAAGGAGAACATGAAACTCACCCAGCCTCCGGAGGGCAGTTGTTTCTAGCCCCTGCGCCCTCCGAACAACACATCCCCTCTGCCCTCCATAGCGGGTTGCCCCCTGGGCGTCGACGCCTGCTCGAGTCAGTCGTGCTCGATGCTGTGAGCGCCCGTTTTCATAGTTACCCAACGATTACTCATTGAAAAGACGAACGGAGGGAGAGAGGCAAACGGTCCTTTGGGTGTTCTGTTATAGGGGGTCTTCATTATGTGTACAGCTTAACTGGATCACACTGCTAAGTTATATAAATAATAATATTTTAGGTCTCAAAAACGTTTTTTAGTACCGCCATAAGTTTCTACAACAACAGAGCATTTATACCTAGAAAGAGCTGTACCTACTGCTGATGTAATAATTTGTTCATGAAATAATAAACCCTTTACATTCGGATGTGTTGCCCCATTATTAATTATTATTTGTGCAGGTTCACTTTATTATTATTAATTAATGTTAATAATCTACTTGTAATTTTGTGATTATTATCTATAATCGAATAAATTTGTAACTCTTAAAACGGCATTTATTTTAATCAGATCGTGTTCCACAATTCATTCACATTTTTAAATAAACTAAGAATTTAATTAGTTTGAATATTTGTTTTATTGATAAAAAGGTCCTTATTGTAGAGACGGTAGTAACACAAGTTTCGTAATAAGGGAATGTTACATTAGTTACATTACACTTGAGCTTATAATTATTATAATGCTAACAGTAAATGTAAATGCTATTCTTATAAGTACAAAAAAGTTGTTTGAGGTAACATTAGCAAACTGTCCGCTCGTTTTTGGATGGCAATAACAGTTTTCTAAAGCTACGATGTTATAAACTTGGCTGTCGCCATCTTAAAGTGCGGGACTTGTATCCATATTTGCAATAAAGGTCGTTATTTTGAAATTGTTACAATAAATTTTCCTTGGGGTATTGCGGACACTTGGATATATAAAATATAAACCTACTTATGTATATTATAAACCCGTTTGCATCTGAAAATTAATAATTACACTGGGCAGTGATTCAAGAGATTTCTTTGATTTTGTTTTCTTTTATCGTTATTTTTATTAATTACAAGTACAAATGTAAAAATCGCCTTGATGCCCTCATATCACAGCAACAATTTTTTTTTTCAATTTCAAGATCCCCACAAACAATCTTCAAAAAGGCTTCTCATATCAATTCCTGAAAACTCTCATAATATAAAAATATCTCACCAATTTTGAACCCTGTTGAAAATGACCCATATGAAACAATTAAGACCAATTAGAATTTTACTCCAGTTGAATTGGTTTTAATAGAACATATCGGTTTTGATTGGAATTGAGTTTTTGCCCGATAACTATTTTATTGGGTTTTGTTGGCATTTCACGATGATATTGGTTTTAATGGTTATTCACTGGTTTCAATTGGTAAGTCAATGAATAAGAATTTCCCAGTTAAAAATGTTGATGGATCACATTGGAAATGCCCAATATGCAACGTGATGAAGTATTTTTAATTGGTTTTAATGGGATATTCCCAATACAATTAAAAACATCATTTTGATCGTGAATTTACGATAATAAACCACCAAGACTTGAATCGGGATATCACAACAATATTTGATTATTTCCTCAGATATTGGTTTTAGTAGTTGTTTATATTGGTTCTAATTGGGAAGCCGATGAATAAGAATTTCCCAATTGGAAATATCAATGAAAACTTATTGGGAATATCCAGTATGAAATAAAGTGTTTTCCAATAGTTTTAAAAGGATATTTCCCAATGAAATTAGAAAACAACATTTTTAGCGTGGATTTTCAATGATATAATAATTCACAATAATTCAAATGGAAAACGAAAATTGGTTTCAATTTTTCTAATTTGATTTTCAGTTTGTATGGAAAAAAATTGTTACCAATATGGACCTTGATTTGTAAACACAAGTACGTACTTAAGTACCTATATGAATTCGTTTTGAATTACGCGGCGCGAATCCGATTTTTCTATTGGTGCGTGAACCAGAAAATGCACCAATCCACACTCAGTTGGGGAATTTTCAGTCTCGTCGTATTCAACGAACTTTCTTCATCTCTCCCTTCAGTCATATTTGTGTGTAGTAGGAGTGAAAAGGACAGGGTAAACAAACGTGTTCTTCGCGTACGCATGCGCAGTTGACGACGCCATGCCAACGTGCCGGCAGTGCCGACTGCTGGCAGAGCACAGCGGCGTCGTGCATCGATTAGGCCATTGATTGGATTCGGCCGGGCATCTTCGCTGTTTGAGGTGTTGTGTTGTGGTGTTGTGATTGTTGTGTTATTGTGTGTTCGCGTTGGCGACGGCTGTTCTTTGATAAACTATTATTATAATAACAGTGAAGTGATTAATTCATCAAGTATGTAGTAATTTTTGCGCAGATCTGCAAAGTAAATGCAACCACGGCGTTTTCGATGGTAGCGTCTCCGTTGTCGTGGGAGAGGAGGACATTCAATCGAAGAACGATTCCATCATTTGAGTTAACCAGAAGAAACAATTGAAAAGGTGATAATTATCAAGGGATGAAAAGAGTCACCAAGGCAGGGATAAACTCGATTTTCTTTCATTGTTTTATACTGTGATTATTTCCAGATAAGATTGTAATTGAATTCATTGTATCTATTGGTTAAAGGTATTTCCCAATGGAAACCAATTTTTGTTAATGATTGGGATATCCCTATGAAAAAAACCTGGTTTAAACCAATAAAATGCGATATAAAAACAGTTTCGTTTTATTGTTTAGTACTGTGATTTCCAGATATGATTGTCATTGGATTTCATGGGTTTTGGCTGGGAGTTACAGGGATACCCCAATGAAAACCATATTGATATCCATTGGTATTGCCCAATAGTATTTTGATTGGTATTTAATGGAGTATCCCAATGGACAAAAACCGAGCTAAAACCGATGAAATCCAATCAAAAAATTTTTATTGGTTTTAATGGGTCATTTTCAACAGGGAAGGGATCTTTTTGTCGACAAACTGATTCGGAATGCATAAAATACACGTCGTACGATTTACTTAATACAGGGTCATTGAAAAGTATATTGTTTTCGGCATGAGTATAAATGATTTTGGTACACATTTTTCGATCCGGTTTTACCTGAATGTAATAATCTTCAATGCCCTGTATATTTTTTTTTAATGAAGTAGAGAGGTCTAGCATAGTTTACATATTTTTTTATCCGTAATTTTTCAAGTCAAGTCGCGTAATAAGTAATCCTTTAATTTCCTCTTTTATTAAATAGCACCAGTTATAAAAATTAATTGATTTCGGTTGTAATTTCATTTCCAATTAGACCGGAGTCGCCATCGGTCTACTGGACTTGTATCAAACGCTTCTCGGGTGCGTCGTGATGGTGGTGGTGGCCGTCGGGGGCGGCGGCTTCATCACCCCCCTCGTGGGGGCGCCCCCGTTCAAACGAAGAGTGCGCATCAAAGTATTCCGAAAATCCTCCGAAAACAGACAGTAGATGTAGAACGTGATCGAGTAGTTGGTCACCTCCAAGAGATTGGCGATCGCCCTGAAAACCTACAAACCACAACAAAACGTCCCTTAATTTTTAGTAGACCACCGAGAAATAGCGCCCTCTATTTTACCTGGTACGGATATTTCGTGAGATTGGATTGCGACAGAGTCACGTTGAGTATCACCATCGGCGTGATGCAAACCAGGAACAAAATACTGGTGGAACCCAACAAAAGGACCAATCTGCGTTCTTCGGCGAACTTACGGGGGTCTTCCTCACCAGAAGCCGTCCGACTGAGAGTCATCCTGCGCCTTTTTTCGCAGGAGCGCCGGTAGACGATCAAAATCCGCAAATTCAACGCGGCTAATAAAACTATGGGCACCACTTTAAAGATAAACTCCAACAGGACCTTGTAGACGTTAAACAGGGGATGGTCGACCAAAACTGACAGTTCTTGCCTTTGGTAGATGACGAGGTTGTCGGGCAGGAGGCGACACATGGTGACTTTGCTGCGAAACGCCGCCGGGAAGTACAGGATGAAGGTTATGAAGGGGATGAGGGCGACGGCTCTTCGGGGTGACCCCAGAATGGGGCGCGCGTGCCCCGGGTGGCACACGCTCACGTAGCGCTCTAAAGTGAGGGCGAGGAGCATCAAGACTCCGACCCCCAGGCAGCCGTTCCCCAAAAACAGTTCCAGGTGGGCGAAATAGAAGGCGGATAGGGGCTGCTCCCAGTGGCCCTGCTCGCGATGGACTAGCACCCTCCAGGCGAAAGGAAGGGCGAAGAGGATGGCCAAAAGGGCCGCCGCGGAATACCCTGCAACAAAAGACACATCCATCGTTGAAAAATTCCATTTTCGTTATAAAGAGGCTGTCTGAATTGTGTTTCGGGTCTGCGGAAATTCGCCATCTAGTATAAATCAAGCGTGGGAAGGAGCATCTGATGGTTTATTGCAGTATCTGCCGAAATCGATTGAGAATTATACCATTACGCGTTCATCGAGTCGTGTTTATGGGGTTGGTTATGAATACGATCAAATATTCATAGAAACATTGAATTTAAATCGACAAAACTACCCCGAAAACGACTCAATCAACCATTGTTTGATTCTTTCTTCCCCCAAAGGCCAAATAAACGAAAAACTTATCATGAGTTTTAATTATCTGTAAATTGTTATTTATGGTCGAACCCTTTTAACCCGCCGACAATTATATAGGGTGGTTCTCTCAACGTGTACAAGAATTCGATAATTTAAATACATAAATATATGGCCCGGACGAGGGTAGGTTTGGTTACCTGTCCTCTATAATACCATTAATCAAATTCGCATTGTACTAATTAATTAGGCGGAACAGAAGTGTAATCCCCAAATTGGTAGCCAATGGAATCGCTTCTTCGTTACGGTCGACGAAAATCGTTTTCTTAATTAAGGAACTTATTCGAAAGAGGGTGCTAAACAGTTCGATTCCGAAACGAGTTTTTCCGCCAGAATAAATTCATTTCCCCATCAGACGGCTCGGTCGAGAAAATCGTCGCTTCATTTATAGGTAGAGAATTTCCATTTTATGAAATTAGGCAAATTCTGCAAGTATTAAAACTTTTATTGAAAATAAAAAGTATAAACCACTAATTATAAATTCTCCTGGCCGGAAGGATCGGCTCTTTCTCTTCTAAGTTATTTCCTTTCGTTATGTAGATTTTGAGTTTCGGTGGAAGCTCGATTCTCAAAGGAACTCGAGTTAGCAAATTTTTACCCAAATGAAGAAACTTCAAGTTCTTCATTCTCTCGAAAATATCCGCAGTTACAATTTTGAGTAAGTTGCTATCTAGATAGAGCACTTCCATTGCAGGTACCGCACTGAACGTAATAGTATAAAGTGCTTTAATTTTATTCTCGCTCAACATTAAAGTCTTCAGAGTCCGGGATCTCGTCAAAGGCTTACGTTTATGGATCGAGATCTCGTTATTGGCGACTAAGAGTTTATCGATTTTTTTCGCGATTTTCCCCAAATTAACCGGAAGCCGCTTCATGGAATTCCCGGACAAATCCAGCAGTTCCAGATTGGGCATAAACTTGAAGATGCCAGTTTTCCGTAAACTTTTCAGATTCATGTGGTCGGCGTACAGGGTGTCCGCCTGTTTTATGGGCCACTCCTTGTGGAAAATCACCGCACTACCCATGTCAGTGATGTCGACGCATTTCACACTTTCTGGCGGAAATAGGGGGTGGGATGGGTTCAAATAGGCCGTGTTCCTCGGGTTACAGGGGGCGCCCTCGGTGAAACCACCCTCGACATTCCTCAAGAAGACACTGTTAGGAAAATCATCGTCATGAAACACCATCAGTTAGAAATTTATGAATGTTGGCATTATTATCAAGTATGAAACACCATCTGTTGTGTTTTATTACGATACAAATTGCGTGAAACCGCCAGAAATTTGCGTCTTAATATTTTATAGAAATACTTGAACGAGATCAAAGGTGAAAATTTGAAATTCTCTCGACTGTGAAAGCTTTTCATTGCTACCCCACTCGAGTGTAGGCGGCTAAATAATGCTCAACGGAAATTAATTAATTCGTACTTACTTTATCAAGACAAATTGATAAATTGGTCCGAATTTCAACATCATTTTTATCAATTTATTTGGCGAAAGTAGGTATAACGAGTTTGATGGTTGTGGGTGTACTGAAATGATCATACCGAAGAGATCATAATTTATAGGAAAACCTTTTCTGGATAATACATCATCACGTCATAAACATGGATATGATAGAAAATGTACATAAATAAATACGGAGAGCGCGTATGGAAAGATTAATGCAAAATTTGCCGAAAATAGTGCAAACATGTGTGTTTGGACTAAGCGACGCATCAGACTCTATTAGTTGAGCTATTATGTAATAATAACTTGAGTAATTATCAGGCGAGAAGCGAGAACGAAATTGGATAACGTGAATTCTTTGCCCAATATACAAAACGATGGTCTCCCCGTTTTCTAAATATTCGATAAGAGGGCGATATACAATACTCTTATTGTGATCGAAAAAGCCAAGGACATTTTTCATCTCTTTTACCTGGAAAAGTTATTAATATTTGAGTAGAATCCCTTCCGTGTTGTCATTTCTTGAAAAGACGTAATTTCCTGCGATTTTGACGAAGGTTGACAAACTTCCATATCACTTTGGAATAGTTTTGGGTAATTTATGAATTCTAGAGCCTTTTGGGTCGATTATTTAGTGCTTAAAACGTGATCAAATGCGCACTCACAACCGCTTCATCAAATTCTATGTAAACCCAACACTTGAAACTCGCTTATTCAGGCAAATATTTACCCTTAATTTCCACCCTAAACTAAGTTAGTGGACAGAAAAATCACCTGAATCAATTTAGTATAATGGGAATAAAATACATGAAATGAAGGCATTGGGAAAGATTGATAATCACCTGTTTTCACGGAGAAACGAACGATAGAGCTTTGCTGAACGTATTACAGTACATTGGCCTACATTTTTTCCGGTGAATTTATGTCGTCTAAGCGCAAGTTGACACAAAATAAAGGAAGGAATAATATAAAATGTCGCCTCCGGAATTATTTATCGAGGACAACCCCAGAGCCCTGGGGATGTTTTTGCGTCTTGGAAAGGAGAACGGAATCCGACATCCTTATCTGATCGAACACGCTTCATTATTTAATAAAGATGACCGACCATATCGTTTTCGCTGTTTATATCCTTGACATATCCGCTATATTTATTTCCTATTGTTCGATTCGCCCAGTACTTAGAGCCTGAATGATGTTTTACGTTCGTTTTCATCATTTTTAGGGTAAAAATTACAAACGAATAATGCTGATCCATGAAGGGCGTTTTATAGTCTCATATTCAAGCTAGAAGGGGGTAGTAAAAGAATCGGAGAAAAAATCATACCCGAAAACCGACACCCAAACTTTTCGTTGGGGGTTTAGTTGGTCGTTCGGGGATCTTATTGAGCGATTTGAAAAAGGAAATCTGTTTTCATTTCCTATCTTGTAACTTTTTTCCATTTCTCCCTTGTTAAAGGAAATTAATTAAGACCGAGGGGAATCGTATCCTTCTTCCTTTCGATCCTTTCGGTCTCTGGACGGAAACGCGATATAAAATGAAGACACCCCCTGTGAAAAATTAATTAGGTATGTGTTTGAATCTCGTAAATTTCTCTAAACCCACAAAGGGTGTTTTTTTTCGCTGATTTACGCCTTTATACTGACGCGAGTAGCCCTCGGGGAACGAATTTAAACTTGAGTCTGGTGTGTAGAAAAATAAATGGACAAAAATGGAAGTTTTGTGGCCGGTTCTGACCTACCCCAGCTCTATCGATTCCCTATACAGCCTGATTCAAAAGTAAGAAGACAAAGCTCGAGGGTTGGTTCCCTGGGTAAAGATAAGAGGAAAATTTCATTATGAGGACGGTGGATAATGACTTATATCTTCAGAACTGTGGATTCTTTACAGGAGTTTTTTTACTGGTATTCACTCGAGTAGTCTACACTCCTGTGTAGTTTTGAATCAGCCGTATACAATCAAAACTCCTCCACCCTTTGGAATTATCAACCTTTTGGGGTAGTTTTAGTAGTGGAGGATACGAGATTCCCAACCCGGTTATGTATAGTAAAAATGCAATAAAAGTCACTGTACGGAAGGAGATATGAAAATTTACGGCCCACTAACGTAGATAATTTTTAAAAACATTTTCTGGAATAAAAAGTGAACCTATTATGAGCGAATAAAAGAACGGGAAAAGATGAGGTGCTGTCGAGGGATAATCCGTTGGAAATTTGGGAAAATTGTGCGTTTTCGTCCTCGTCGGTTCAACAGGCGGTCGAAAAACTCAGGTGCGCCAAATCCGAGACGAAAATCTCGCCCTCCTTCCGTTTAAAATCCGAGCCGAAACGATTCATCACGTAATGACTGCATAATGTGAAGGGTGGGGCCGCCCCTCGTCAACGTTATTATGAAAAATTATAGTTGAAAAGGTGGGAAATGGGGTTTTGTTTGTTGATGATAAAGGCGCGGACGGAAAATTTCCAGGGCGTTCATCGGATGCCTTTTTAGAGTGTCGACTCTCGCAGACACACCGAGTCCCCGAGCGAGTGCACATTTAAATTCCACGTAAAACCGCCGTGACGATTTCGCACCCCCGGGGTGGAATTTTATTCAATTACGGTCGTTGGAGCGGCGGCGCGCATTGTGTGTACTACCTGTGGTAGCCGAAACCTCGTCTAGAATTGAAGGGAAACGGGTTGATATTTCGGCATTTTGCGGTTTCATATATGTTCGGCAATAATATCCGACTACTAGCTGTGCACCAGACGTTTGTAAAAGCGTATAAGGATGATGGTTATATGGTGGATCGCAGACGAACACACTTAAGGGTGAAACTACTCTCATACAGTGCTCACGTTGTTGTAACAACAAGAGACTTTCAGTCTGGCAAAAATCGCAAATTTCGTTAATTATACACCAAATGTTGAGTGAATGTTATCAACTAGGATTGAAATTATTATTCCTTAGAAACTCTGTTACCTACTTGAAATACAAGGGCGGAAAATTTCGAGGCGTTTTGTATTCTAGTCAGAAATAGTCCAAATTTGGTCCCAATTAATGAAATTGGGCTTAAACCCGAAATTCCGATAAGTTACTGAAAGGCGGAGACGTAATAAATACAGAAAACGGGGGTCGATAAAACAGGTCCCTACTTGAAATATTCTAAAGCGGCTTCAACCCGGGCATTTAAATATTATGTATTCCGCTCACAAAAATTCTGATAAAATCAAAACGGATTCGTATTTTCCACCAAATGAAAATCGGGTTTAATTTATAATTCCGTCCCGTGAAATATGTTAATTAGGTTCTACCTCTGGCCTCATCAGTAGATTTGTAGATTTTCGTACTTTGACTATTATGGGGTTCGACGTTTATTCCGGTTACTTCGTCTTCTTTCAACCGTATAGAGCGGCGTATTCAAATTGGAAACTATAAGCAATAGCCAACCCTCTTTGTTTAAATTACATAACAAAGCATCTCTTATAAAATTACCGTCATACACAAAACACATTGTTGGATACCTAACACAGTGTTGTAAAGTCCTATTATCACCCGCAAGGGGATTAAAATTGCGACCCTTTATTACGCAATACATGATAAAACTTGAATCCAACCTGCTTTCGACCCTTTAATTGCAATTAACTAAAACGCCCATAATAGTGATGAGAAATTAGGGCGCAGATATTACGTACGTTTCAGGAAGTGCAAACGATCGGATTAAAAGGTGAAATTGATTCGATAAAACCCGAATTTATAACAATCGATCATTCTGGCCGGCGGTGCGCGATATTCTGTTACGAAACTCTGGGAAAAATTGGAATCCTTCATCGTCAGGTTTTCCCCGAACCGTCCCCATGATGCCGCTGGAGCAAAATATTCGATTTGATTACCTATTTATTGTCTAGGATTCTAGCAGAAAATACAGAGGGAGGACGAAATCGACTCTTTTAAACTACAGAATTCGAATGAAATTCTAACAAAAAGAACTGGGTTTTCATAAATGCTTGGGTACCACGTGACTTAGCGGAAGTTTGCAACCCGCGCTACACCATGGGCGTCAGAACAGGGATGGGTCTGGGGAAAACAAAAATATTTTCCACAGCTTAAATTTACCCAAACAAAAGTAAAATAAGCATTTTCTCCAAGTGTCCACACCACTTTCGCATCGAGGAAATTCCACAGAAACCGCAAGAGCACGTGAGTTCGCAGAATGATGGACATAAACAGTAAACAACACGAACTTCACTGGCAAGTTTGACGCACAGACTTGGTGGAAAAACCTAAAAACACGTAATTCCCCAAAATCCCCGCAAATATGTATGTGGAGTTGCCTACCTCATGGTCACGTGGTACTTGAGCATTTATGAAAACCCCACAGTTTGGAGTCAAACTCACCCCTCATGTAGATGTAGGCCGTCCCTCTCATGTTCCGTCTGGTCAGGACGATCAGATTGAAGATGTTGCCCACGATGCCCAGGAGGCAGATCGAGGGCAGCGCTACGCCGTAGGAATAACGGCGCAAAATTTCGATGCGCGGATCTTCCGATAGAGGGACGCTGCCCTGCATGGGCGACGGCATCGAGAGATTGCTCCACGTGCAGGGTGAGCAATCCGTGGAGCTTCCGTTCAAGCACAAAGTCCCAGGACTCGGGGACTCGCTCGAGTACAACAGGGACATCCTGTCCTTTTGTCGACCCTATGACTCGACCGGCCTCATGTCGGAATTTCCACCTGAAACAGAGACATATTGGAAAATTTTGGAGCTTTCCGGTTCTTGAGCTTATTATCGGACTGTACAGTTGCTAGGCAATATCAACAAAATCGGGGCATTTGGGCGGCCATCTTGTTTATAGTCCATAATCGTGAATAGAATATTTCACGAATTGGCCGCAACTTTTTCTGCGCTTTTTACTCGTATGTACGAGATTTATGTGCATCTTGGAGATAAGAGCAGACGTTATCGTCCGAGCGTTTCATTCGGCTGGAGTTTGCGACCTAAACCGAAAATAAAGTTATGAGAATTTCCATAAAAATTCCACACTTTGTCGGATCTTAAGCTCTTGAGAGTAGTTGAATCATCGCATAATGTGATGGAAACTCGGCTCTGTTATTGCTTTTATTTGCTTGTTGTCGCGCTTTTTCGTGCTCAAGTACACCTCGTCCTCCCGTTATAATGATAGCCAAATTTTATATAGGAGATACTCCACCATAAACGTAAGGGATTATCTTAAACGCGACATTCCGTTTTCCACCCTATGAGCTGTAAGAGCGATAAACTTTTTTCACAAAAAAAAACGGAAATGTTCGATTTGAAATGTTTCATGCCAAAGAGAGTGTAAATAGTGTAGCGAAAAGCAATTTCCCTCCTTCGGGTTTTTGTCAGGTTACTTTCAGAAGTTTTGATTGAGTGCGCGAAAGTATGTGAATGTGACACGAAATTAACTCTCAATTTTCCATTTCGAGTTAGTAACAATATTGGACCTACCGAAAAAATATTTGTTCTATCCGGAAAAGAAAGCGGTTTCCCGTTACACAAGGAGATGGCTCACTTCTGCGAGTGAGATAAAGTCGGAATAAGGGTGGAATTAAAATCATCGCTCACCACCTCATCGCGGCCAGAAATTGCATTAGTGTAATGAAAGAAGCGCGAAAAATAAACAACAAGAGAGGAAACATATTTCCGGGTACACTCCATTTAACGACAATCCGTAGAGCTCCCCGGCAATTAACTTTCCGACGAGTCTTATGTAATTCTCTTGAGCGGTTTTGAGGGTGAGCCCCACTCGTACTAACCGACTCGTTTTTCGTTTTAGTCCAGTTATCCCCCTAGCTGAAAAGGAAGGACGAAGGTCGGAATATATTACAAGCTACTTGCAGGAAATGTGTTAATAATTGTGATATTATTCGTGGGTGTTTTGTAGGGATTATTTATGACCAGAAATCATCATCCCCATCATAGTCAGGTGATGGTAACCTGAATTTGATTCGGTTCGGTGGTTTTAATGAGGAATCCAGTGGCGCCGGTCCTGCTTGTTTACCTTCAACCGAATAACAGAACGAAATCGGTTTTTTCCAGAACCGCAAGGAAAAATCGCCGAAATTAGAGCGTCCCACTGAAAGAATTTCACCACCGAATCGTCTATTAATAGACACGGGGGTGAAATGGCCGATGTGAAGAGGGCGAACGTCGTAAATTGTGTTTCCGATAATTTCGATACGGAGTGGGAAAACTTCCGTCTTGTTTAGATTGACTGGGTAAACGACCGAATCCATCGGAAAAGATGGAAACATCATTGAATTTTAAACCGATCGAGGTTGTTTTTTCCTGGGCTTACATCATATATTCATGCGTTATAGACAGTCTAACTTGGTTTTTCTGCCATCGCGGAAAAAAGAAAGCATGAGGATTTCGGCAGAGGGAAAACCAAGCCAAGTCTCAATTATCTCAAGACTCGGAAAACTTTACAACCGACTCAGAAAGGCATCCGCATTTTTTTACAACTTTCCACTTGTGATTGCTAAATTTGAACCGATGAAAAAACGGCTGTTTGAATATCTAGAGAAGAAGATGCACGGTTTTCTACTAGGTACCGAAAAATGTCACTTTATCGCACTAAAACTAGGCTTATTCTTTTGTAGTTATTCCTTCGGCTTCTTAAAGTCTGGTTTTTTATGTTCGTGGCGAATTTAACGGTTCAAGATTGATCTGAGAGGATCACCGATTTCCGTGGAAAATACTAGAGGACTGGGGTAGAAAGTCGTTGACTCTTGGATCGTCTTCACGGTCCCGTTGAGGATTTAATCGGATGAAAGTGCAGCGGAAGCTCCGTACAGGCTGATTTAAAAGTGCGCACACAATTGAATCGGTCGGAGGTTGCATATCCGAAAAAATCACAAGTTTGATTTGCTTTCCCGAGATGAAGGTAAATTGCTTTCGGATTATCCCTTTTCCATCCACATCACGTGTGAAAATTCCTCCCCCGTTATTATAATATACTTCTGGGCGTTATATTGTCCGCCTGCATGCGGTAAACGGAAAACTAAACATTCTACACAGATAAAGGAGAAATGACGACGTAATAAGCTTTTGCGTGAATTTCCATTATGAGATTTTTTTCTCCAAGACCAAAGATAAAGTCACATTTTACCGCGTATTATAACGCGGACTTAAAAGACATAAAGTCGAGCTTTCCAGTTAAACTCCCCCTTTCGCGTGTGTAATTCTAAATGGCAAATTCATGCACCCTCTAAGATCTGGGGGAAATCGAGGCGACACGTTTTGCCGTTGAGAAAATTATTTCCTGTTACTTTTTTTAGAGAGCTATTCCCCGAAATTCATGTGAATAAATATCCTCATCATCCCCATTGGAGATGAAGATGGTACGGATTCGAAAGTATTTGACCTTTATAACTCACATCACTTTCGTTTAGGGCGCACTTTTAGTCGCTTACAACAGCTGCTCAATCGATAATGGAGAAAAATGTGATTTTTTATCGCGCTTTTTGTTCACCCCGTTTTGATAAATCTGCGTTTCGGGCGAGAAGGGGAAAAGCCGAAAAGATTGACATTTCCGATGGGTATAATCATTTTTTTGGCGGATTAATATTTATTTATGAGGTAAAAAAGTGTAGGCCGTAGTAGATTTATACATATTTGCTGAAAAAGCTCATCATTTTCGGTGCGGTGATAATGACCTCGTAGGTGTATTCTTGATGGGGTGAATTATTCGAAATTTTGTTGAGAGGGTCTCGAAAAGCGTCCCAATTTTATTACGGGAAAGGGTGTATGATTGTGTATCCGATAATTTTAGCCGAAACTGTAGTGTTTCACTTTTTTGTCACTCTCTTATCAGTCGTTTCTAGACGAAACTGCAGCAAAAAAGCAGCGGCAGTCGGCGCGTGCAAGTGCACTTTAGAAAGATAACGACTAGGTGAACAGTAAAAGCTCAAATTGCCGGGATTTTAGTGCCGAAAAGTCTTAATGAAATCATGAAAACTGTACAATAAGTACGAATGGCCTAATAGGTGAGCATCATAATTTCCTAAATCATTAATTAACCAAAAAACTGATTATTCTTCCACCGATCTCGCGAGTTCTTTTGCCAATATTTAACGATCTTATTTTTTCAGGTCCACGTCTTGGCTGAAAGTTCAACGAGTGCGTTTTAGACTTCACAAGAAGTCCGCGAGTGCAGTCCGAATATTTCCAGAAGTTGAATTTTTTCGAGTGCGTGAGTTTAGTGGTGCTTTTCGAGTGAAAAGTGGACTTTTCATGGTAGTGCCCATCCAAGGATGACGATACAACGAGGTTCGGAATTTACAAGGGTAAGTCCTCATAAAATTACTCGAGGAAATGAAAATCAACATCGGTTTTTTCTTTATTTACAGTAAGTCCGATTAAGAAGCAGATGGCAACGCTGGAGTCCTTAGCCGTAAGGGCCAACGAAAGGTAGACGCTTCCTTTTTTTCTCCCCATATTTTTAAGGGAAACGCGGAGACAATTCATCATAAACAAACCTACTTCAATTATACGAAATTTAATCCATCTCGTGGTTTCGTATGTGTGTCTTGATGAAATTATTAAAAAGGCATTCAGTTACGACATCCCTAAACGAGAAAAAGGTATTTAGGTCAGATTCGACCCTCGGAAATATTTAAATTTAGTCATCATAGCCCCTCTTTTATCCATACGGTTATTAGAAACTTAATCTGACTGGAAAATTTAATTTAATTTCGATTTTAGGGTTGAGCGAATACTCACCAACCCCATACAGACCTTCAGTTTATTTCACCTAATAATAACGTTTTACGATTCATTATGCTTGGAAATTTTCGGAGATTAAATGAAAAAACCTGTGGGTATTTATCTTTTCATAATTGGGAGTTCGGTATGTCTAAAGGTGAGTCCGGGCCACAGTCGCTCCCGGATTTTTATGTGATTGCGGTAATAAATAACTTGATTGATATTAGCAAAGTATAAAAATCAGCAATTAGGGTGGGAATTTCGGCGCCAGGCGTGTGTGTGCTAAACATCAAGACGAATCGCACAGGACAAAAACCGTCACATCCCATTTACCGTCGTTTGATTGACGTTTTCGGGGCGAAATTTTTTCCGGTCTTTTCCTTTTGTCCTCTGACAAAAAAGAGAGATCAACTCGCAAGGACGATCCCAACTCAAATCTCTCTCTTTCACTCAAGATGTCGAATTTGCGAACTTGTTCGGGCTTTTTGTCGCAAACAAATCGTCTCGAAAACTAAACTTTGGGCCTTTCAACGGAAACTAGGCGAGTTTCTAATGATTTTGCGGCTCTTTTCTCTTAAAAACATCACCAGCGTTCGGGGTAACCGTTTAGAAACAAAGTCGGGAATACACTCTATCATCAAAGTTGTTTTAGTGAAATGCCCATTGAATCGAATACAAATTCCCACGGATTTATGGCGTAAATCTTTCTGATTAATTGCGGTAGCTTAATCCTAGAGAGCTTTATATTATACATATTTAGTTGCCATCCTGCATTACATAAAAGCATATCTCTCCAGGAGATTATTATAATGCAGAACTTTTATTGCTGAATAATGAGCAAAAAGCACTTCGACATTTCATGCGGGTAAAATATGTCCATGCATCTTCTATTTACAAACTTAAAAACTTTCATGTGCTCGTATAGTCTGAATAGGTAACGAAGGAAACGTTTCATCACTCACCAAATAAGTTGAAGTTGTTGAAGAACTAAAGTTTGAAATAAAATGTGAGTGGGTACTGTAATATTTAAAATAAATCTGCAAATGGTGTAACACATGTCGAGGTCCCTAGGGATGCACCATCATGATAAGGGGATAATCTAGTGGGGCTATTGATAGGTCAGATTTTTACAAAATGTATCTCGAGAATCCCTTGGGAAATGAGGGAATAACATTTTCTCTATACCATCTTCCTCCAGCCTCACTTTTAATATTACAACATACATTCAACAGAAAAGAATCAAAGGAGTACTCAATTTAAATTATACTTTGAAGCCTAATGAAACATTTTGTTTGCCTTTCAATATGTATGAAAGTAAATATCTTTTACACAGGTTAATATTTCAGGCCTGCGTAAATCATCCAGTTTATCTGTCGCTAATTTTGACACCTCCCTTGCATTTTAGCCGTTCGAATTAGGGGGTGTCTAGTGTATTATGAATTTCTAGGGGTAGGTGAGGCACCTGCGACTTGCACAACTCGAGCTAATAAGTTGGGGAATAATCGAGACGTGCTCGTTCACTTTCATCGCGACTTGCACACAATGCCTGCGCCTCATATAAGCCGAGATAGCGCTTTTTTGCAGTCTGTGCCCATTCATCAGGGGCGTGGAGCGTCTTTTAACTTTTCAAATACGCGGTGAAATACGGACGCAGTCAATTGAAACTATTTTTATTCGGAAAATTGTGCTTTCGTTTGAAAAACGCTCGTTAAAATATGACTTCAGAATCTGTTTTTGATCATTTTGAGATACGAATATAAATCTCAACTTTTATCAATTTACCAGTCAAAGTGAGAATATTCCGTCACTGACTTGATAAATTTCCCACTTTCGACTCTTTTCTGCAATATAATTGCGTTCCCTTTCTCTTTTATAGGAAAATAATTAATCGTTTCAGTTGATGGGGGGAAAATCTTAGTAGACACTGAAGTATCAAAAGTGGAGTAATAGGAATTTTTCCCTTATTCGTATAGCAACATGAAAGATTCCTACGTCAGCGAAAACACCCTCATTGATGCCAAACACTTCTGCTTACCCGAAGAAAAACCAATCAATCAATCAATCGGCTCTTCGCTAAACAAAAACACGTGATACATTACGTAAATTGATACATTTGCACTGATCCATTTTTCATTTCCACCTTTCTAGACGCAAACTTTTTTCTATTTTTACATCGCCCATTTCGAAAAACTAGAACACGTGTAATTTTAAAGGGTCCAATTAATTTACCGGCAAAGAACTGTCACAAACCGAAAATATTGAAAAAAATTCGGATTGATTGATAATTAGGAAAGTGAATTACGAATGATCCTTTGTGCGCGAATTTATCAATGAAAATGTCCTTTGCGAACTCGTGAAAATAATTATTGGATTTTTTGCGAATCGAGCGAACGAAATGAAAGGGGAAAATGACGGCAAAAGTTGAGAAACACTGCGACCCGTTTTACCAGACATTTATTATGTATGATGTCGAATTATCGTGCCGGAACGGAAGATATATTTTCGCCGGGATCACTTTCAGTGATGACGGGAACAAAAAGGGTCCCAACCCTCGCCCCCCACATGTACAAGTTACCGGAGTCAGCAATTTAATTCCGTGATTATACGAACGAAAACCTTTAATAAATCCCCCCATTTCACGAAAATTTTTACACCCTAATAGGTGCACGCTGTGAGCAGCATGAAAAACCACTCAGATTCAACGAAAAATGTTGCGTATACCTGCTGCGAAATGTCTTCAACATAAATAAACAAATAACTATTTAAGTTTCGATCTTACTTAATCCTATACTAAATAATATACCGACATTATTAAGTATCCACAAGAAAAATTCTCACCTGAAAAATACGAACACACCTTTTTTCACCAACTGATGGCCATTGAATGTCCTCCAGAAAACATTCTATAAGATTTCCCCCTTCAGGTGGTTGTGTACGCAACACTACCCTCGTATTTATGTAAATACGGTAGTGTCACGCGATATCAAACTGCCATCACTAAGCCTGCTTTAGGCGAATACCTTTGAAATTACTCTTGAAATTGAACAAACCGAGTCTTTGGAGATTTTATTAAGAGAGGCCCTTTCTACACGGTGGTTTTTGAGGATAACAATGTCAGAAAATTGGGGGAGCAATGATTAATCTTTCGGTTCACTATGGTGCGTTTCCTTCTAGCACTTACGAACATATTTATTACCCCATGCGGGTCAGTACACGTGCTGCCGTTTAATCAGATTATAATTGAATGCAGAACACACTCCCAACACATTTCGATTAATGAAAAACACACAAAGAAAAATAATTTCCGCCGTCGAGCGCTAAATGTTGCACGTATTAATCAAGCGGAATTGTCGCGTCGTCAAAAATCTCGAAAACAACATAATTCTTTTTCGGGCTCTCGACTTTCCCTCTTTTTTCACTTTATGACTATTCGGATCGGTGTCGACTACTGATGGAAACTACACAGTATCCAGTGAGATGGGAGCAAAGACATTTTCAGTCGTAATAAAAAAACTAACGGAGTAATGGTGTGTGCGGAGATAATCTGGGACGTATTAATTTCATCCTTTTTTCCCCCGGGGATGGAGAAGAAATTTCCATTCCTTTACTTTCTGCCTGCTTATATCGTGAAGGGTAGTTATGTGATGCGATTATGTGAGGGAAATTTATTGGAATTCCTGGACTAATGAAAAGGACAGTCCGAAACAGCCACTGAAATCTCCCCGTCCAAGAGGACCCTAATGGGGAATTTCGCGAGCAATTAATCAACGGAATAGCATTTAAAAAATCACTAAAAAATCTTGAGTTATTTCGATTCAAATCGTTGACTAACTGATGGACAGAGCTGATGAAATTCTAAAGACGTTATTAGTTCGGTTTTTGGTGTAAGGGGGAGAACTGTGCAGGATTCTTATCAGGGGTGTATGGCTCGTCACTCAATCATAATGACACGTCACGAAATTATAATAAAATCGTAATTCGTGAGGAGGAAACGATGTCAGGAACACATTAACATAATTAATATCGTGCCCGAAATTTATATTATTTTTTACGATTCGCTCCATCCCCCGTCTTTCTCCCGGTTTCGCTACAGACTTTCGCAAAATATCCACGGGACGTATTGGCAAGATAAATTATACCACGAATCTGTGATTAATGATGGGAAGCGTATTCGCGAAATCAATTTGCGGCTTTGAGCGACAAGTTATTACAGAGAAGAGTTTTTCTATGTCGCAATCAGGCTAATCCATTAATTACCACCTACTCATCTATTTCGACCACTTTACTACCCATTTCCTGTCAAACAATTTACTAATTTTTTTGACTACTTTTAATAAGATTGAATTTGAACTTATTAATTGGTTCTCGACTCTAATTTCTTTGATTCGTCTCTGACTTTATCCTTTAAATTCGGTGCTGGTGTAAATTTACAAGGGGACAGGGCCAATATCGAATAATATCCGGTCGGAAATCCACCCCAAAGAAGTGGGTTCACTCAGAGGGTCGTTTAATTGTAAAGGAGCAGCCTTGGGTTGTAAATATTGAGATGTGTACAGGGTTATTGAGAAGTTTTATGAAAAATGCCTTCAGGAAGGTCGATCCCATAGATTTCAATTAATTTTACAACTTTTAGGCCGTTTAGGGTGCCACTTAATGTTGGGCCACAGCCAGTTCGGGTGAGATAATAACATGATTGCGGATTTGTTGTGTTAATTCATCTTTTATTATTATTACCTCTTGCAAAAGGGGAATTTATAGGGTGGAATAGCGTCAATATGCCTACAACTCTCTAATTAGAGTGACGGTAGTCTTTCAGCTTTCAGGCATTGTGAATGTACTTTATTGTGCTTTTTAGGGACGCGAGCTAAATTCTATTTTATTGTTATTTTAGAGTGTAGGGGGATTGACGTGATTGGCAGAGGGTTGCGACTACTGAAGTCTCCGTATTTTACAAATTCTCTTATTCTTGTTCGATTTCGACAGGTTCGCTTATTTAAATCGCGCAATGTGTAAATCAAGTTTATGAAAAATGCACTTACTTTTGTGAAAATGAAAATTTGCGTTTCGTATGTTGAAATCGGCAGACTTTCTCCGGTCATATTTAGAAAAGACGGAAGGAAATCGGAACGAACTCGTTACAGCTACACGAGTGCCAGGAGGAAATTCAATTGCGTTATTGCCCATCGCAATTTTATTGGTAGATCATTAGAGCTCTCTGGATACATTTCCGGAAAGAGGCGGGTATTTCCTGAACGACAGCCAGATAATAGCAGGAGCGAATATAAACAAATCTAGAAATAATTTCCGATTCTATCGAAGAAATCTTAATCTTATCACAGGGAGTTTAGTTGGAAACCGCGACATAAAGGATTTGATGGACTCGAATCCGGGAATGGAGGACGGCACCGAATACTAAACCCTATTTAGCGGCTAACCTAATTTGTGTAATGAAACGGACGGGGGAGATCGTCGACCCCGAAATTTTAAATTGCACAAGTATGAGGATTCAGTGTAATCGTGAAACAAAATAATCTGATGAGGGTTAATCAATCTTGCTCTCTGTTCGCGATGGGGATAAAAGTGCATTTACCCCTCGACATCATTACTTGGCCCCGCGATCGTAATAACAGCTCGAAACGCATTCCCCATTCCAATTTATGTGTAAGTACGAACTGAATATAAATCCACCGAACAATAAAAACTTAATGACCGAACTAAGCACAAGCATCGAGTTTAATATGTATTTCATCCGAGAGTGCACTTCATTATGGTCGATCTCAATAATATAATAAATAATTATACAGACATCAAATTGCCACCCTACATTTTTATCTGCACGTGTATTATCGAGCCGAGTGTTAAGGGATGAAAGTTCATTAATGGAGGGACGAGTATTTTTACGTTCTAATTAAAATTCATGTACTGAAATGTTGTTTCATAGAAAGCACTCGAGAAAAAATGGCGCTCATAAAAGGGAGGTTTCACTATCAAGTATGATGTATGCGATATCACAATTGTCTAGTATAAATCCGAGCTTTACTACCCGAAGTATTGTCCCTTTTTATTTATGACGTATTGCAACCCTTGCGCACGGAATTTCGGTACATAAAATCGCCTCAAACTAGATTTAGACGTTTTGGTATGGGTTTTGCTTTGTTTGCACATACCACCACCTTTGTGCCCCTAAAACGTACCCAAAGGTAATATTTTCCGGCAAAAATGAAATACCCCTAATTTACCGTCAGGGCTGCATTTAATTACACGAAATGTCCGTTCCAAATCCCTCACGTAGGATGATTTAATGTGCTTTACCCGGTTTTAATTTGACACACCATGAATGCTGTTGAAGGGCGACCGCGCGCCATGCTTAAGCTGTACAATTTCGCATTTGCGTTATGACGTGAGTCTAGTTAAACAACTGGCCGAGAAAATCCAATCAGAATGTTATTAAATAGATGAATCGAGATTGGAGGCAGAAAATTGATCTAATTAAACGAGGCAATTAAAATCGACGCATTTCGGATCGCGTTCTCCTCCTCGAACGTGGATAAATTAAATTCAGGGTGATTACATAAATCGCGTCTTATTGCTAATTGTTCTTGAGGAAAAAAAAACAATTTGTCGTCAAGATCCGGGCAATAATGCGGTCGGCAATTTGGGCGTGCGATCGATTGATGTCGACATCCAGTTTATAACCATCACCGTCATGATCATGATCAACCGGAATCTGAAGAGAAGAGACGTTTATCGATTGACGTTTCTATCGCATACACGAAATCTACGTCACGTTTTCATCCAATCATAGAAATCGTTATTAATTATGTTCATTTCCTTAAAGCTTTGAGCTTCATCCCATCCGATATTGACACTGCCGCTTTCGATATTTGTGTGTACATTCAACATAATTAAACCCCAAACTAATATTTATGCGTCATTTTGACGATTAAAAACGACACCTCGCTGAACGACATAACAGATGATTCCACGATTTTTTAATTTTCCTCATCGACGATCGTATCGAATGTTTTAACAATTTTTACGGTTTGACTCTGAATTGTGTATTTACACCGATTTATTGTGGTTATCTAGTCTAATCCACACACAATCGGATCGTAACCAGCATCTGTCTCTCGTTAGGTATACCTACACTGAATAAAATAAAAAATGTAAAATTAGGCCAATGGTAAAAATACCAAGCCTACGAAACTATAAACTCCAATCACAATAAATAATGATACACCTATTCAGGTAGAGCTTTCGACAATTTTTTAGAAAAAAGTTTGTAAACGGTGTGGTATAGTAATATTATTACGTTATTAGTTTAAATAATAAATGTAAATGTGATTAAACCGATGCGAGGCGACTACTCGGTAAAACTTCAAAGAATTGAATCGAATTTTCTTACACGAGATCTAATTAAACCGACGATGATAATGGAGTGGAATTCAAAAAGAGATTCTTCCGGCGAATTGCCGGCGAAAACGTTAATTCAAGTGGAGCATTTAGGTATTCCGGACAATCTTCGAAGCGATAAATAATAATTTTGAACGTTTTTCCAGTCGTTTGTCTCCGCAGTCTGGAGGAATGTACTTTCCAAGTTTTTCGCTATTGTATAAAGTTCCGTTGCTTTTCATTATTCAACATCGATAACAGAATTCGAAACTTTCGTATTACAGCGGTGGGCTATAATAAAGCTGCAGCTTTTACTGTGGTAATTCACCGCTCTTTTTCTTCCAATCAGTCGGACTGAAAGTGAGCGAAAATGTCGCAAAAACACTAAACCACCTCAGTCACCTACTGAAAATACAGAAATACTTTTTTTCATCGTACTTCTAACTTTAATGCGTTAACCTCGATAATTGGCCTTTAGGGAGTCTACTCCAAAATCCCTAGAGGAGTTTTACGTGGAAATTCTTGAAATATCAACACGCGAATAAGTTTTATTCAGAATTACTTAATATTAGATTAATGAGAAAAGTAGCTCACCTGTTGTTCTTTTGCCTGTAATACCCTTTCCAATCTCATGAGGTGATTTTACTTCATTTGTAAGATGAGGTGACGGAAAGCACGCGGAATTTGAAAATTCTCCCTTATAAACGCGTCTTTATGATGGTCGGTGGATAAAATTTCAAAGTGAAATATGAGTTTCCGACGTATTTTCTGATATAGAGGTGGAAGGATGCGCAAAACCAGACCAAACCGGCCGGCGTTTTCAGCGCCACTGGCTTTTCCATCGCACCGAACCTGAAATGCCCCAAAACTCATGAAACTCGCGCGCACAAGTGAAAAACCTCCCTCGTATTTTCAGGACGAAATCTCGTAAATCCCAAAGTCGTCTCGGTGATCGAGTACGAGAAGACGTAATCACAAATTTTTAAAATCCATCCCGAATGAAATTCTAAAATGCTCCTAAAACAAATCTAGTAAAAGAGGTACTTTTTCATTTCATAATTTACGAAACGAAGTGGATGGTTTTTGTTATTCGAACTAACTCCGGAGTGTTCGCAAATTCGTCTGGAGAAGTCGAGGATGAAATATCAGTGCTCTTTAATGGAAACAATAACCAGAGTCGAGTCGACATTCTCCATTTGTGATTTTACTTATACTGGATTTGAAATCGCGCCCCTTTTTGCATTATATCGAATTCTCCACAAAAAACTTATTCTTGGTATACAGTGTAAGTTGTAATAAGGGGTTTCTAATCATCCGCCATGAATTCTACTGAAAGTTTGTATTTGTCCATACAAACATCTAACCATTAGGGCTCTCACTGGAAGCTGTATTACACCGGAGTCGCCCTTACTTCATAGCCGTGATTAATGACATAGCACCGTAATCGAAATAGTAGCTAATTAGAGCGAAATTACTCGAGCGATGCCAAGCATCAAAGTAATTCGGATTAGATTTGAGATTATAGGGAAGACGTTAGCAAAAACGGGATTTGAGTTGCTTTTGGCAACAAAGGAGGGTGATTTCCGTTCATAACTTTGATATACGACTATAGTGGAGGTGTCCTCAATACCGGGGTCACGACATAAGGTCCCAAAAGGAAATCGCCACGAATAAATCAATTCACGATGAAAAACGTAAAATATTTCCCCTCAGTTTGAGAATTTGAAAGCGCTACACACACAAAATACGTATAGGGAAATAAAACCTCACCATTTATTGGAACTTATGAATGTTGTGACGTCACGTATGTACATACGTCCGCTCCCTTTTTCCTCGCGCCTGTTCATATAATATGTTCCTACATGTATACCGATTTTCCGATTTATATGTTATTGACAAATCGTTTCTTTTGAGGAGGAATTCAGTCATTTTCCGCGATGGCGATTGTTGCCCCCGAAAAGATTGACTGTTTGTGACCTTTCCCTTTCTTCGTCTTCTTCTGGGCCACTTTGAACTGCTTTTTGTGAAATTGAAAGCGTGTTTACCCAGAAACCTTCCGCCGACACATCACGGATTCATTTATACCATTTTACGAGCCCTCTATCTGGGGTAAACACTTTTCAGAATTGCTATACCATCATGATACATCCACCATTTTCAGTTTCTCACCACCTCCGAGTTTCAATGTGAAAATGTGCCGAAAACTGATCAATAATCTCCAAATTCGGACAACACCCTTTATGAATGAACGGAATATCATGATAAGTTGCATCCATCAGTCACACTCAAACTGGGCGTTTTCGACGGCCCTTATGTCCCGCTAAGCCGCATTCTAACGCAATTTTATAGCGGAATCCCGATTGCTCGTTTTCTGCTTTTCTGCTTCAATTTCTAGTTGTCGTATCCTGTGTGCTTTCGGGAGCATCGTCCTCTCCCGTTTACAGAGAGAGAATAAAATGTTCCCTGGAAAGTGATTAATAAGTGACTGCCATTATAGGTGTATAAGGTAACATATGGGGTGGGTACAGAGTGGTGTCGGAAACGGGCGCACACCTAACGAGCCACATCATGCAGATAACGAACCGGGGGTTGAGATCAATTTACATCAAACTCGTCGGAAACGAGGCTAGGGGAAATGATAAAGCACAGATATATGCCTGACCCCAATTTCCACTAGTGTCGGTCTGCACACATTCATGTCCAACAGACAAAAAGCGGACACGGAATTCCCCCATTAAGGGCACACTATTTTAGAATACTCATCGTAATAAAAGTCTCAATCATATAAGATGGATATAAGTTTATTGAAAATTGTCGATAATTAGTTGAGGATCTTGTCGAACTCTTGGAAGACCGTCACGAGGGCATCGGTGGTCTCCAATGCGGTCGGGATGATTTGGTTGGCCGGAAGGAGGAAACCGTAACGTCCGGTGTCCCGGAGTTCGTAGGTGTAGGTGATGGGTGTGCCGAAGGTGCCTTTGACCCAGTCCATGCTGCCGCCGCTCGCCACGTCTGCAAACCGGGAAAAGGACGAAAATTGAAACTGCAACGTCACCCCGCGAAACCGCATGCAAATTCATTCATCTCTCGAGCGCGTCTTCATTATACGCGGTCCCGCTTTCAGAAAACGGTGGTCATTTGTTACACGAGACTTTTATCGGACAACGTTTTCGGAACGGATTTGTCTCGACGGAATCGCCGATAAATCATCTTGATTAATTCACCGGCCCCTTTTACTTCCTCCCACTTTACAGTCTTCTGCAAACGTTGTATTCGCGATTATGGCTATGAGCAATATGGCCGCCCAAATACAGCGATTTTTGTTGATTTCGCCTAGCAACCAGAATTAGCTATCAACAAATCAGTTGTTAGGCAAAATCAAACAAAATCGCTGCATTTAGGCGGCCATCTTGCTTATTCATAATCAGGAATTGTAATGATAGCGAAATCCTCATTTCGTTCCAAAGTTTTTGAAGATATCAAAGTCACTTACAAATCGCCTCGACTACGTTTCCGTATGTGTAACGGGTCCCGTAACGTTGGGCTAGAGTCCCAATAGCTTTAGCCGCCACGTTATTCTGCAAAAATACCCGAAAAGTCAGATTAATGCTCAAACCACGGTATAAGGAAGACACGAACCAACTCGCTGTAGTTGTCCAAATGTTCGTCCGTGTACCCGTAAGGGAAGAGCATGATTTGGGAATAAGAATGGAAGGCCAAATAGGCTTTCAGGTCGGCCCCGATCGATCCGATGAAGTTGGCCAACGTTCTGGTGCTGGTTTCTGAAAACGCCCCCGATCCTCGGTAGGTTTCGGAACAGGGCGAGTTGCTGGTACCGCCATCGTTGTAATGGTAGTCCCAGTTGCGGTTCGGGTCGGCCCCGTAGCATCCGCCCGAGTAGGGCTGCCTGGTTTTGCGCCACATTCGGTCCTTATGAAAAATGTCCACTTGTAGCAAATCATTTGATTCTACTGTAATAATAGCGAACCTCGTTGTGGGTGTACACGAATCCGTCCGGATTGGCGACCGGTACGATGTACCAGTCGTGGCTTTTGGCGATGGCACTAAGGGCGGCATCCTTGGTGGTCAGCAGCTCGTTTATGAAGTAAGTGACGAAAGCGGAGGTGATCCTTGAATTAAGCATTTCGTATAAAATATGGAACTACTTATGTTATATCAGTGATTAGGTACCATTCTCTCGCGTGGATATTGCCTTCGATGAAAACCGAATTCTCGGTGTTGTTGGAAGCGAAAGAGATTTTAACGCCGAGAATTTCCCTTCCTTCGTACGTGTCACCCGCTCGAATTACCGACACGATTCCAGGATAGCGATTTGGCAAATCGTTTAACCAATCGTAGATCTAAATCAAAACAGAAATCTTGAAATACCTATGCTATTTTTTTTGTGATAATCTCTTATACCTCGTTGAGTGTGTGGTAATCGGTCCATCCGATATCTCTGGCTTGGTGATGCTCTCGAATTCCTCGTTCGTTGTCGATAAGATTTTGAATATTCGAAATGAACACCTCGGTTTTAGCGTCGAGTCCGAATAAGGTGTCGTTAAAATGGTTTGCCATGTAAGGGGGTACCATGATATCTACATGTTTGCCGATGCCCTTAACGGGCGTCCAAAACCGGTACTCGCCAGGGTTGTCTTCTAGTAGGCGAAGGTTCCGTAAAGATTGGTCGTTTTGTGGGGTCACTCTGTATACTTTATAATCATCGTATCGGACTTTTTCACCCGAGCATAAAATCGAAACGACTAGAACTAACGAACACAACTGCAAAAGCCCCATCTTTTCAGAAACTGGGGTGTTTTTAGATTGAATCGAACTGGGATAATGATCGTTGGAATTTACGATCGAGTACCTTATATTTATATTAACTATTTCGACATATTAATCATGACTTTTATCTTGATAATTTAATTGATACGACCGCAAAAGGAATTGTTCTAGGATGATATTCTTTTAACACTTGAGACGTTTACGGAATCTTGATAGGATGATAAAGTAATAACAACTTGTGAGATGAATTGTTATCTGGACGACCTAAGTACCTGAGAAAACATTTCTAAAATTCTTTTATCCATGCAGAAGGATAAATCATTTCTATAAAACTAAACGATTCTAATAATAATTGAAATGAATAAAGATTATATTTAAAAAAATAAGTAAAAGAGGGTGTTGCAACTAGGTTCAGATACCTTATACATGCTTTTTTGCCTTTTTCCCCAATTCTCGATATTTTACAATAAAACCGTTACTTCCACTTCAATAAAGACCAAAAGAGACCATATAAATGGGATGATGGTTTCGCCACTTATTTTTAATAGGCCACCCAGTAGTTTACTAAGCCAAGTAAAGATTTCTGTAATACCACGGAAAGTAAATTTATGTAGGGTCATCCTAGACTAACTAATTAGATTTATAACAAACAACTATTTACTAATACTATTTACATAGATTACGACTATTTATGAATAGATTCCTGAAAACTATTCATATAATATCGATAGTGGAATGAAAGAACCAAACTATCGATGATCCTGTCGATAGTTTGCCATCCTCTATCCTCTACTTCTATTTTCTATTGTAATGTTTATGGTCAGGCCACGCCGCCGGGGCGCCGAAGTGTCAAATGGCGACTGAAAGTTTGACAGTTGATATGAAGTTTTTCTGCTTGTGTGAAGGTAGCTCCCCGTACCCACCTCCCAGCGGCAGCTCCCGCCAGTCCCTGACGCATTCAATCCCCGCCCTCAAGACAGATTTACACCATCGAAATATGTCTGTACCTTATGCCGACGGTGCGGACACTGGAGCACCGAACGAAGCGTATGGGAAAGTCCTTATCAGTTTTGTTCAATCAACCATCTCATATTCCGAGGGATTAACTGGAAGCTCTGAAGCGTTTGAAAAGAATGCATTTTCATTAATATCCCACGTCGTCCTACTAATTTCTACGTCCTACAGATGAACTTCCCAGATTTAAGGCAGTAGAAACGTCCTTCGGGTCACGACCAGGCGGGCGCTTAGAATGCGGAAAAATCACTAAAATGGGCATGAATATGTTGTCATATTCACGTCTTTAATTTATTTCGAAGGACTTCCCGAATCTGTAGCAACATGCCCTTCACCACACTATCGCAGACGGACACGAAGAGTGCAGGGAAAAATCCACATCGTGCTACAAATTAGGGAACATCCCCAAACAAGGGGTGAAATGGGCATATTCACGGTTTTAATTTATTTTGAAGGACTTCCCGAATTCGTAGCGACATGCCCTTCAAAATCTATCGAAAACAGTATGGACATGTGCAAAAAGCTTTCGAATTGACCGAGAATCGTGCTTTTGAAATTTTTGACATAAAATTTTCACGAAAATTTCTACGATTTTCGCAAACTTCAAAGTGGCGAAACTTTCTTATTAGTCGAGATATCGATAAAAAATTCAAATTGGCTTCTTATTGTGTCATCTGGAGTAGATACATGCGTCCGGTATTGGTTCATCTGAGAAAAAAAAAATGCTCGAATTTTCGAATTTTCAACTTTTTGAAAATTTCAAAGTGCTGTAACTTTTTTATTTGTTGAGATATCGACGGCAAATTTAAATTGGGTTCTAATTGAGTCATCTGAAGTGAGAAAATGCGTCTAATATTGGCGTACCGTTGAAAATAGAGTAAAATTTTCAAACGGCCATAACTTCGTTATTAGTGGAGCTATCGAGTCGCACGACCCGGGAATCGCTTAGTTAGCTCAAAATCTATCGGGAAAAGTGTCTGGATTTCGATTTGGACGACATTTAGTGATTTTTGATTTTTTCGAAAATCCATCACTTTGGGTACAAATTTTGCTCGAAATTTTCAATCGACCATAACTTTTGAACCGAAGCTCTGAGCGAGATGGGCGGCCGCGCATTCGAAAGAGCGTCAAAAAATCTACGAAATGCTTCTAGAGCGCATCGGAAAAAGGTAATTTTTCATGTGAATTATGGCCTCCGAAAAATCACCAAATCATCGGTCTCGTAAAATTGAAACCGGTCTAACTTTTAAACCGATCGAGATATCGATTTGGGCGACGCGGCAATCGAAAGAGAATCGAAAAATCTATCGAAAACAGTATAGACATGTGCGAAAAGCTTTCGAATTGACCGAGAATCGTGCTTTTTACATTTTTGACATGAAATTTTTACGAAAATTTCAACGATTTTCGCAAACTTCAAAGTGGCGAAACTTTCTTATTAGTAGAGATATCGATAAAAAATTCAAATTGGCTTCTTATTGTGTCATCTGGAGTAGATACATGCGTCCGGTATTGGTTCATCTGAGAAAAAAAAAATGCTCGAATTTTCGAATTTTCAACTTTTTGAAAATTTCAAAGTGCTGTAACTTTTTTATTTGTTGAGATATCGACGGCAAATTTAAATTGGGTTCTAATTGAGTCATCTGAAGTGAGAAAATGCGTCTAATATTGGCGTACCGTTGAAAATAGAGTAAAATTTTCAAACGGCCATAACTTCGTTATTAGTGGAGCTATCGAGTCGCACGACCCGGGAATCGCTTAGTTAGCTCAAAATCTATCGGGAAAAGTGTCTGGATCTCGATTTGGACGACATTTAGTGATTTTTGATTTTTTCGAAAATCCATCACTTTGGGTACAAATTTTGCTCGAAATTTTCAATCAACCATAACTTTTGAACCGAAGCTCTGAGCGAGATGGGCGGCCGCGCATTCGAAAGAGCGTCAAAAAATCTACGAAATGCTTCTAGAGCGCATCGGAAAAAGGTAATTTTTCATGTGAATTATGGCCTCCGAAAAATCACCAAATCATCGGTCTCGTAAAATTGAAACCGGTCTAACTTTTAAACCGATCGAGATATCGATTTGGGCGACGCGGCAATCGAAAGAGAATCGAAAAATCTATCGAAAACAGTATAGACATGTGCGAAAAGCTTTCGAATTGACCGAGAATCGTGCTTTTTACATTTTTGACATGAAATTTTTACGAAAATTTCAACGATTTTCGCAAACTTCAAAGTGGCGAAACTTTCTTATTAGTCGAGATATCGATAAAAAATTCAAATTGGCTTCTTATTGTGTCATCTGAAGTAGATACATGCGTCCGGTATTGGTTCATCTGAGAAAAAAAAAATGTTCGAATTTTCGAATTTTCAACTTTTTGAAAATTTCAAAGTGCTGTGCTTCTTTATTTGTTGAGATATCGACGGCAAATTTAAATTGGGTTCGAATCGCAGACGAACACGAAGAGTGCAGGAAAAAATCCCCATCCTGCTACAAATAAGGGAACATCCCCAAACAAAGGGTGAAATGAGCATTTTCACGGTTTTAATTTATTTTGAAGGACTTCCCGAATTTGTAGCGACTTGCCCTTCACCACACTATCGCAGAAGGACACGAAGAGTGCAGGAAAAAATCCCCATCGTGCTACAAATTAGTGTCCGCACCGTCGGCATAAAGTACAGACATATTTCGATGGTGTGAATCTGTCTTGAGGGTGGGGATTGAATTCGTCAGGGATCTGGAGGGAGGTGCCGCTGGGAGGTGGGTACGGGGAGCTACCTTCACACAAGTAGTTTTTCTTTCATCCTCGTTTTCAGGACTACTGAAAACTACTGAAAATTATCCTTATTATCCGCTAAATGAATACATAATTCTACTGGATTTAAGTTACAAATAAAAATTCGAAAGATACAGGTGCACCAGAAAAATGGACTGTTTCGTCGCATATTACACCGAAAAGTTTAAAAAAATTGAAGGAAACGTCTTCGAAGTGTTCGCAAAGTTCTACGACAGCGATTTGTAAATCCCTTCAATTTAGCCATAACATTAATAAATGAAATAACGTTAATTTCAGAACACCGATTCAGTCATGGCTGGAGACCCAATTTAAGAAGAAGGTGGTCAAAAATAACGAAACATCGACGGAACACAGACGAGAGGGCAATGCCTATTACGCGAAAAAGGACCTGGTGAAGAGCCTGGAGTTTTACACCAAAAGTTTGTGCTTCGCCACACCTTACGGCAAAGAGTATGGTCTGGCCCTCGCGAACCGCTCGGCAGTCTCATTCGAAATGAAAGAGTACCAAAATTGTCTCAGGGACATCGATCTGTGCTTCAAGACGAACTACCCCACCGATCTGAAACCGAAAATCTACATAAGAAAGGCCGAATGTTATTTGGAGCTGGACCAGAAAGAGGCTTTACGAAAATGCGTTTCGGAAGTTGCAATGTTTCTCGATTCTGAAAACATTCAATGCAAGGGTAATACAATTTCCACGTAATTGCCGCCTTTAATCGTTTACATCTTTCAAACAGATAAATTTATAATCAAGTTGGGTCAAATTGGAAAAATGAAGAGTTCCCAACCGAAATGCGATTCGAACATTGACAGTTTCAATGAAACTCCGGAATTAACGCAGGGAGAGAACAAATCTTTTTCGTATGCTTCTTCGAAAGTGACCATGTGTTACAGTAAATCTCAGGGTAGACACGTAAAAGCGCGAACTGATATCCAACGAGGGGACGTGTTGTTTGTCGAGAAGGCTTTCCTTTTTGCACCGGTTTTCAAAGAAAATAAGGAATTGTATTTATTCAAATGTTACAATTGTCTGAAAGACATCATGAGCAGCGTACCTTGTAAATTGTGTACCATGTGCATTTACTGCAATGAAAAATGTAGAGATTCATCTTGGAAGGATTGTCATAAATGGGAATGCAATGGAATGCAGGCCAATATCTGGTACGACTTGGGGATAGCGTTTCCGGCTTTTAAAGCAGTGGTCAAAGGGACCTTGTCGGGGTTCCAAACTTTGGAAGGATCCCACGACGAAGATTTGGAACAGTTTGGGGACAAAAAGGACAACTATCGATATTTCAACCGGCTCCTCTCCAATATTTACAAGAATAAAAACGTCGCACCATACATTGTCGTAAGAAAAGCTTCCATTACCTTATGGGTGAGATTAAAGAACCGTTGTCTTTCAGATGGCTGCTATCGTAATATCGTACCTTCAAAAATACACGGATTTCTTCCCTTGGTTCTTGAAGCAACCGAACTGTCCCAAAAAGAAATCCGACAGTCTCGTAAAACACGTGGGCGGTCTCATAACGAAGCACATAGCGCAATTGGCGTGCAATTCGAGCACGATCGAACATTGGACTTCTTCGTCTTCGGATCTTCTCTTCCCCGACGTACTCATCACGATCGCATGCGGTATTTTTCCGTCTGTCAGCATAATGAACCATTCGTGTAGGCCAAACGTGACGAATTAGTGAGTCGTTGCATTGAAATAATCGGAAAACGCCAATTTTACGATTTTCAGTTTCATCTGTGATACTATAGTTGTTAAGGCGTTGGAGGATATCCCTCAAGACGACGAAATTTTCAATTGCTACGGGATAGATTACAGGGGAATGTTGCGGGAGCAAAGGCAATACGCCTGCAAGAAGTTGTACCACTTTGAGTGTAAATGCGTCATTTGCTCATATCCGGCCAGCGAAGTCGTAAGGATTGTCCGTGTATCGATCTAGTAGGACACAAAATGTAATGATTTTACAGGAAATGCTCAACAGTTTTCTCTGTCCGAAATGCAAAGGCCAAGTTCCGGAGATCAGCAGCATGGTTTTGAGTTTCTGCATCCATTGCGGTGAAAAATATCATCTGAAACCGTTCAGGAAGATCAACAATGAAGCACAAAAGTATCTGGAAAGTGTGTAACAATTTGATTCATTATCGCACTTTACTCAAAGTATCAGTTTCAGGTGAAACCGGTAATCAGCTTGAATTGTTGATAAAAAGTCTGAAAATCAGGGAGAAAATTTTGTACAAACATCACAGAGACTTCGAGGAAGTCTATTACAGGTTGTACAGTTTTTACGTGGAACATGGAGATGCAGAAAACATGTTTAAATATTTCCACTTGTGGCTGGAAAACGAAAAGGCTCGACGTGGCACTAATTCAAGAGGAATCGGAACGAAGCTTTATGAAGCGGCTTTAGCGATTTTACATTGTTTACAAAACGGACAACCCAAAAATTGCAGTAATCTCAAGTGAGTATTCGCTCAAATTGAATATAATCATAAATGATTTGCGTATATACGGTAATAATTTGTAGGGATTTCTTGCAAAATGTCGAATGCATGATCAAGGAAGCTAAAGTCATTCTAAATCTTTACTACCCTTCGTATATTACAAACAGACTGAGTCGGAAGATACAATTTATATCAACGAAATAATTATTAATTTTAAGTCTAATACAGTTTTCATTTTTCACTAACAAAATTTAGTCCGTTTTTGTCTTTACACCAACCAGTAGTTTCTTACAACAGAAAATGGTTAATCTGAAAGTGATCCTGATTACCTTATAAATCGTATAAAACAGTAATAAAAGAAATCCGATAACATCCAGAAGCAAATACTGGTAAAGAGGTAAATCTAAGCCGGGAGGGCGCAAATGGTCGGCCCCTCTATGCCTGATTACGTATTCAGCCCACCAAATCGCTTTTTCCAGTCCGGTCGATTGTTCATCGTTTAATAAGTTGGCGATCGTTTTGAGATTTCTCTTAAACGAGGGATCTGTGGCCACTCTGATAACCGCATTACTAAAATCGTCTTTCGTCATGACGGAATGACTCAATGATAGTCCTAAACCTTTCGATTCGAGAATATGGACGTTGCTGCGTTGATCTCCGTAAAACGGGATTCCGACCATGGGGACGTTGAAATAAATTGCCTCTTCGATCGATTGCAGGCCTCCTTGGGTTATGAACGCTTTGATATTTGGGTGACCTGTTTTAGAAAATTATGTAAAATCAATGATTAAAGTTAATCGATTCTCACCGAGCACTCCTAATTGTGGCACCCACTTGAAAATTTTAACATTTTCTGGCAAATTGTCGACGTATTCGTCCTCGAATTTCCATATAATCTCGTAGGGGATCTCCGCTAAAGCCCGGAGAATAACTTTCCTAACATTCTCTTTGAGACTTGCACTTTTCACGTTACTTCCCAAACTGAAGTAAACGAAACCACTTTTAGCGCCATCGAGGTGCTCCTGGATATTTTTCGGTAAAAACGACAGCTCATCATGTTTATTAAAATGAAGACCACCGCCAATTTGAATCGTGGTGGGTGTCAAAGGTCTGATATTATGAAAAATGGGATTCGTGTTCAAAAACAGCATGCTCATATTTTGCTGGATCTCTTTCAGTTTCGGGGCATCGTCTCCGAAATATTTCTTGACCGTCAAATCCTCTCTGGGATATAATCTGTAATCACCGTAGAGAAGCATGAACCACAGAAATAACGTGCTGATTAATCGTTGCGAAAATGTCAGGTTTTCGGTAAAGGGCAGCGAATATTCCGGGTATAAAGCCGGATTAATCGGATTCCCAACAGCCGCGTGTATCCTAGGTGGGGCGTCTAAAGAGATCAGCCCTATGAAGGGCGCTCGAAATCTCCACGCAAGGGCCAAGTGAGTGGGGAAAATCACTTCGATCATTAGCAAATCGAACTGTTCGCTCGCATTGTGAATCAAATTTTGGACTTTTTCGTGGGCGAATTGCGCATCCGCGACCGCGTTCAACGCCCTCATGTAAACGCCGACCCTTTCGACGATGCCCTTCTCGTCGGAACTTAGGGCTTCGTCGGTTTTGAAGGATTTCTTGATGTCGTAGGACATGCTCAAGTCGATTTCGGTTAAATTGGTCAAATTCGGGTCTCGCATTGGATCGGTCGTTAGGACGGTCACTTGGTGGCCTCTTGCGGATAGCTCTTTCCATATCGGTCGGAACGCCACCTGGTGACTGAAGGAAGGGGTGAAAACCGCCCCCAAAATACGCGCACTTTTTACATAATCCAATGATAGAATTATGTAGCAGATGGATAAGTAAGAACACAATTTGTTTAAACTCGACATGGTTCACTGAATTCAAGTAACCATTTGAAATAATACATTATCATCGATAACGTCTTATCAACAACAATTGTGAGAAATATTTGAAGTGCTTATAAACCGAGATTCAGACAATTTTCTTTGATTCTATAATTTACCAAAAATAAATTGAACAGAATTGAATCACACTGTATAAATCGGAACTCATTATTGATGCAGCCACCCTATAATCGACTGGTGAAATTGAAAATAAAATCATCAAGTTTACGTCAGTCTGTCATTTAGGATCTAAATTTGAAGTGTGTACCAAAATTAGCAGTGATTTTTGGTTATCGTTTGGAAATCAATTCAATGTGGTTAAAATGCAGTAATAAATTAAGTGTGTACAAAGTAAGCTAAAATACTACCATTTCAAGTCATAGAAAATTTTAAATTACAATTTCCCATGCTAGATATGTACTTTTGGTTTCTGGCATTAGTATTCCTCAGCAGTGCAATAATAATAGAAATCGGAATGAGTGCTAGAATTCTGGCGATAGCCCCATCTCCGTATTACAGCCACCAAATCACCTACAGACCATTATGGAGAGAATTGTTGAATCGTGGCCACAAAGTCGTGCTGATTACGGCAAATCCGATGTGCGATTGCACCTCTGAAAATTTCACCCAAATCGATCTGAGCGAAACGTACGAAATCGTAAACAGCGAAGAAAACCAAACGAGATTGCAGAATTTGAAAAATAAACCCATGAAATTTCTCCGTTATTTCTCCCGATTAATCTGGGAAGTGTCCGTCGCAACTTTGGAGCACAAAGAAGTCCAGAAAATAATCCACGACAAGAAGCAACGCTTTGAATTGGTCATCGTCGAGGCCCATTTTTCGGCAATGTTGGCGTTCGGTCCCAGATTTGGTTGCCCAACGATCGTGATAACTTCCACGGACGGGAATTTGTATTGGCACGGCTTGATGGGAAATCCGACGCATCCGGTCGCTTATCCGGACTTGACGTTACCATTTCGGCACGATCTGACGTTCATGGCGCGCGTCAAAAGCGTTCTCTATTGGCTGAATCTGAAATTTTTGAAAGTGACCAATTTCAACCCCCGAGACCAGAAAATCATCAATAAATATTTCGAGAATTCCACGAACATCAAGGGGCTGCAATCGAACGTCGACATGTTGTTCGTGAACGCCAATCCGATTTTCAGCGGAAATCGCCCTTTGACCCCCAACACGGTCAATTACAACGGGGGCGTCCACATCCAGGAGCCCAAACCGTTGCCGAAAGATCTGCAGAGTTTCCTGGATAGCGCGACGTGCCAAGGGGCCATCTATTTCAGCTTGGGATCCAACGTGAAGAGCAAATTCGTTCGGGACGAACTCAGGACGGTCTTTTTGGAGACTTTCCGGGAGCTGCCCTATAAAGTTTTGTGGAAATTCGAAATCGGCGAACTGCCCGGACGTCCTCGTAACGTTAAACTCATCAAATGGGCCCCGCAGCAGGACGTTTTACGTACGGAAAGATTCGCGATCATGCCTGAAGCAATATGGCGGCCCAGAAGCGGCGATTTTTGTTGATATTGCCTAGCAGCCAGTATAGCAACCAATTAGTTGTTGTTGTTGATATTGCCTAGGCACCAGTATAGCAACAAATTAGTCGCTAGGCAATATCAACAAAAATCGCCGCATTTAGGCGGCCATTTTGCTTAGCCATAATCACGAATACAAATTACCGATTTTTCAGGGCATCCGAGTGTCAAACTGTTTATAACTCAAGGCGGACTGCAGTCAATAGAGGAAGGTCTTTGCAATCACGTCCCCATGATCGGGATCCCGTTCATGGACGATCAGGCGGGAAACGTGGCCCAATTGGTCAAAAAAGGAACGGCGATTAAATTGGACCACCGCAACCTCACCAAGGAGAAGTTCAAAGGTGCCATAGAGGAAATCATGAGAGACCACAACCAGTACAAAGAGAACGTCAAAAAATGGGATGACTTGTCCAAAGATTACCCTTATTCTGGTGTCGAGACCGCAGGGTGGTGGGCCGAATACGTCATAAGACATAAAGGGGCGAAACACTTGAGGAACACGTCCGCGAACTTGCCTTGTTATCAGTTTTTCCTCTTGGACGTGATCGGATTCCTGATTTTGGTCCTCGCTTTGATCGCGTTGGGTTTCTATTTGCTGTGGACCACGTTAATGTCGTCCGAATGTGAAGACGAAGTGGCCGAGTCCAAACCGCACCGTTCATGAGTAACTTTAATGTTTCATCGAAAATTAAACGTTATTATATCAATAGAAAGGCTATAATATGATGTAAATCAAAAAATATACAAAAGGAAAACAATTACAACCTAATATAAACAGAGAAAATAAATATCGACAGTAAATATCAGAATCAGTCACATAAGAATCATTCGAATGACATGAGATTACTAGGGAGTGGAGTTTGTTCGCCGTTTGCGGCCTGCCTCAAAAATTTACACCATTTATCGGCCACACTTCTCGAACCCACACGAAATTTGTACACGTTACCCCTGAGTTGATCAAAGACTTGGAAGCAATCCTGTTGAACGGCCGTGTCTTCCGTCAAAACTTGACAACCAACCAGTGAAGTGAGTTTACAGGGCTCCCTTTTGAAATCGGATCTTTGATGCCTAAAAAAAAAGAAAACTGTAATACCGACTCCAATCGATAATTAACAAAATGAAATACGAACCCTTTAAACGACTTTGGTGAAAAGTATACGAGTGATGTGGTCCAAATCTGGAGCCAGTAACGTTGCCAGGAGGTCACTGTGGGTTTGCGACCTTCTTTCAGCACAGTCTTCCTGCGAACACAACCCTGCATGGAGACTTGATCGTCCGCTCCCAGAGAATCCTCTGACAACCTAATAAAGAGAGAGCGCCGTTAGCAGTGAAAGTCGATTACAGGAAACTGTTTTACCTTGTGAGTAGGGTGCAATTGTCGGCGGTGCTTTGTGATGCTTGCAGTGGCATGTCGATGGTTGGTGATGTCAGATCCGACGAAGTGAGATGCAAATTTCGAGTGGAATCTTCCAGTTCCGAGTCGTCCAATAGGTGGAAGGATTTCGGTAACTCTTTGGGGTCGAAACTACCGATTTGGTGGGATTTATTGAAAATACTAGAAATAAATCACATAATTATCATTAAAAAAAGCCCAGGTCATTTTAAAATTATACATTCACATGGTATGTACATATGGTACATTGGCTACACTACTCTTTTTGCACTTCTAGAAGCATAATAATTATCAAAGATGCACTCATTGTGTAGACAAATCTCATAAATAGCTTTACTAAATTCGAGATACTAAATAAATCCTAAATACGGGCGACGCTTGCAACATTCTAAATACTTGGGTAAGTATAGTTGAAGTGACGCACGTTACAAGAATGCGATGCGAAATCGTAAAGCAATACAAATAAAGACACATGTCTACATACAGAATGATGAGTACTTTTTATATTACGGCAAATAAAAGATAAACCAGAAAAATCATCATTAGATTTAGGTCAAGTTCTTAAATTTCTCAGAGTGTTTTAAAACTGTCACACTTTGTTAGAAAATCAACACGTTTATTGAATTCATGTATTTTAAACAAAACTTGAACTCGATTCTCCAATGTCACATTATTGCTCAATAGCAGTAATTCAATTAATACGGACATTCTAATAATGCAGGAAAATACTACCGTAGAAAAACATCTAGTTCGCGGGGAAATATTTGGAAATAACTCTAAAATTTCAATGATTGACACCCTAATGGGATTTTTTTCAAACGCATGCTGTTCCTCATTACATATTCCATCATTTCGTATCGATCAGCCATGCGTTAATAGTAGCGTGACTGTCATTCACATGTGCAAGCACTTACCCCCAGGGTACTACCACAGAGGGATACCCCGATTTGTGGAAATTACGTGGCAGACTCGTACTGCGAAATCTGCATCGATTTCGTTAAAACATCATAAGGGTATTATTAAGAAGGAAATTCACACGAGAAAATTATCAAGAGACACATGAAATGGTGAAGTCTTGGGAAACTCACTTTGTTCCGAGACTGCGGCATTTTCTGTGTCCCGGGATGAACTTGTTGGCCGAGGTGACCGCGTGCAGACGCAACGAGCCGCTGGACGCCTTGGCGGGCGACAGATTCAACGACGCGATCGCAGCCGCGTCCACCATTATCGACTCTTTCGAACTGCAACTCGACGAACTCGGAGCGGGTGAAGGAGGTTCCAATTTCAGAGACAGCCTGCTCGAAAATCCATCATTAAACTCCAATTCGTAGCTTAATCGATTATCGTATTACTTGTATTGGTCATCCTCGACGAATTTCTGCAACTCTTCGATGTATCTGATCGAGTTGAGGTAATCACGAATGTGGGGAACGGGCGGCAAATGCGAATAATCGGAATGCTGGTAATTGGAAATGACGCGCAGAATGTTGTTCATCTTGAGCATCCTCTGTTGGGATTCCAGGCCGCCCGAGTGCGGATGCGCCATGTCGATGTACACGAGGTCGGTAAGGTAGAGACCTAGATACGGTATACAGGGCAGTCGTAGACTTTCGATGTGCGATCTCAAGTTTGACCAGTTGTCCGCGTCCGAAAACACCTCCGCCAACTTGTCGAACGACTGCTTGTCCTTTTTCGATAGACAGGCCCAAGTTTTCGATAACCTTGATCAGAAATTATATTGCTAATGTTTTTTTTTTTCAATATTCTAATAATAAATTACCTGTAGATTGAGGCACTTTGTAAGGCGGAAACGATCGCGAAAAGCGAGTGCAGATTATTCAGATCGTACAGCTTTTTCGCCACTTTGATAAAGTACGAGAGTACCTCCGCCCTTTGTTTGGGCACGTGTCTCGAGAGGATTTCCTGCACGGTCCAGAAACTGACGTGGTTGAATCGTCTGGTGAAGGCGACGACGTTCGGAGCAACGGTCAGTTTGTTCTTTTTATTCCAGGCGCAACTCGTCAGTTCGTCCGGTTGGATCACCACGAACACCGGATAGTCCAAGAGGGTCAACTGATTCGCGAAGTCTTCGGGCGATATCCTCAGAATGTCGAAAACGGCACAACTGTAGTTCTTCGAGCGATTAAGCGACGATCCGTTATTCGGCAAGCTTTGAGTCTTCACGTGCGTGGGGATCGAGGGAAAAGATCTGCGCGGAAAAATTGTTAGATTCAAATTCGCGAATATGGCTAAGCAAAATGGCCGCCCAGCGATTATTGTTGATTTTGCCTAGCAACCAATTTGTTGTTGTTGATGGATGTTGCTAGGTAATTGATACCGGTCGCTAGGCAATATCAACAAAAATGGCCGCATTCAGGCGTCCATATTGTAAAGAAAAATGCTCACCCGTAATTGAAATAACTTAAAGGTGAGTCGTTTGCTGCCGACCGAACGGGTGCGGAAATCTTTCGGGTCCTCACGTCGTGCCGGGAAAATTTGTCATGGAAATTGATGGAAGATATGGACACCGTGTCCCCCTCGCCCTCCGACGATCTGTATCCGTCATCTTTACGTACTTCCGGTATCTTGATCGTTGATATGTTGTCACCGGAAACATCCCTCGGTATCTCCGAATATCGCATCATTTTCACGTCATGGTTTTTACTGTAAAATAAAACAACAAGTTTCGTAGAAATCCATAATGATGATTACTAGAGCGTACAGTTAAAGTGAATACGCAACGTAGTAGCGAAGAAACCCATCCGCGATTTCATCAATTCTATTGCGTTGAATTACAAACGAAATAAAAGTCGTTTCGATTAATTAATTTACGATTTTACGGTTTCCTCACGAAGAGAAAACACGACGAAGTCTATGTCTTATATTTCTAACGAAAAATTAAGGTTGGTTCGGTTTTTATTGAAGATGTGCCTCCCGGTCTAAAAGCGACCTACAAACACACAAAAGACTACAAGAAGGAAACTGAAATCTTGTCCCTTTATAATAATTTTCTCAGTTCTGACTCAAGTGGGAAAATACTGAGTTATCATGCCTATCTTTTTTTTTACCACATTGTTGATGAATATGATGAAGGTGTGAAGTGTTCATTCATATTTTTGGAGGCCACTTCGGCTAGCGAACCGCTTAACCGAAACGAAATTAGCGTTTGAACATCACACAGACAAAGTAAAGTAACTAATTAGTAATTAATTAGATTAGGTGGTGAATAAATGGGAAAATTACTCACCGCCGCCGGACAAAGTCACCAACACGGCCCATAGTTCTCAGTCCGATCTCGTGAGCAGACTGAAATGAACTCTAGAGTGGAGAGAAGTGCCCCGCTCTGCATTTACATTTGTTTTGTCTGCCAATAATAATCCGAAAAAAAAAATGTTACTGCCGAGGTTACTGCATTATTTGTCGTGTTGTGATTGCGAAAAGTGGACAGAATGGATTCGGTCCTGCGGAAGGAAGCACGGCCGACACCTTTGCGAAAATTGCGAAAATTGTCGGGAAATAATGAGAGACGCCGAGAAATCATGGGGTCGCCTTGAACCCCATCCGACCCGAGTGTGGACGATTATAGAAATAGAATTTGCGCTATTGTCGCACGAAAAATATGATAAAAGAGGTCCGCGATTAGGCGATGGCCCCGACGATAAATAACGGTCAATAATAAGACGGAATTGAAGCGGGGACGTTTCAATGTGCGGACCTCCAAAGCGGAAAGAACTGAAAAGCGTTTGAACGCTCGGTACATTATTTTCCCACACACGATCTAAACATGCGTACATTCATTAACGAGAACGGCCTTGATAATAAACAATAATTCGTGTTGCAACAAACTACATCATTTCGTGAACCTTCTGGAAGTATTTATAAAAATAGCCTTTATTGTGAGTTTCCTACTGGCCAACAGAAATCATTTCACTGATGCCTACCGCGAGTACAATTAAATTATAATTACGTGTTTCTATTCTATTGGAATTACGCAACTCATGTGGTGGAGAAAAAACAACTCGTGGATGGATCTTTGCCAAATGGCAAATCAAACTATTTCAAACCTCTTTCGTACAGTCACGAGATTTTTATAATAAGTACATACTAATTTTAGAAACAATCTAGAAAACAATCATTTTATTGTTTGTATAAAAATCGGGGATTTTTAGTTTGAACTTGTCCTTGATACGAAAATATCCCAAGAAATGAGCCAGGAGCCGATAGCGCCGTCGGTGATGTTTACAATTTCAATTTTCTGAATCAACACTCGTCTTATTACTTGAATCGATCATAACTCGGTTTGAGGTCACTTCTATTGCTATGTCATCAGCACAAAATCGATAAGAAACAGGAAATCGAATCGACTTGGATTTGGTGAATAATGACCAAACCAGTAGAATACAACGCACTTGAAATTGTCTGAGAGGAAACGGGAAATGGAAACTGGACGCTTCGCTTATGATAATGATCGAGATTTTTTAATCGCCCAGCGGAAGAACAACATGATTATACTTCAGTTGAGTTTATCCCCGAGTTTATTCCAACATCTCTGCAGATTGTTTGCTTGTCGGTCAATAACTGTGTTAATCAGGTCTTCGTCTGCACCTGGCATTGTACAGAGTGATCCCTCACTTTTGGGATGAATTTTCTTCGCTGAAGACTCAGAGATCTCGTTTTTTCAAGTGCAGTATCAACATTGGTATCAATCAAATAGCATTTGAATAAAACGATATCTCAATAAGGGTTTTAGCTTAGCCATGGAACACTCTGTACTCTGATTATTGAGATGATCAAGTAACTGCACTTTCTTCACCACATATGCTGACCACGGCCAGATGCTCTTGTACCTACACTACAATTTTAGATTTTTCTAGTATGATTTTTGAATCAGATCTTGTAATATTTATGATAAATTGGTGGTTGTTGAGGTGAAGACACCCTTGGTACATCTCTGCATGCCTATAGTCCTGCAGAATCAATGGTAACACCTAATCATCGTGTATTTGTTATGTTATGACCCAGCTGCAACCCCTCCCAACAGGTCATCGACTTCCCCCATGCTTTCCCCTGTTTAACTAACCGACGTTCCTAATCAATGCGTCGTGCAAAGGGTTCGATAACTAATTGCTTATCTACCGGAAATCCTATTTATTTTCAGATGCGGTGCGTAAACATTTAAACCGCCTACGGTACAAAAGAAAAAAATATGTACCACACTTTCACTTGGTGGATGATGGAAAAACACCAATGATAGGGACGGGCAGTTTTGATATTTACACGTCTAGGTAGAACCGAGGGTAGTAGAACTTTAAAATGCTGTCCCTGCATGGTAAAAATTAAAAAAGAGGGAAGTTTCATCTTCAGTTACCTCTTGTTGATTACTGTAGTCCAGCGTAGATGTGCCCACTTTCTTGATAAAGTTGTCATGAAACTTAACGTTTGAACGCATTACTGATTGTAAAATAATCATTAAAATCGACTTTTATATTCAAAACATTACGTATCGGCCGTCACAACGATTTAACTGCAACAAGAACAAAATAAAGCTCTCTTGCTCTTTACACACAACTGACAATTTATTGACATTTGACTTATGTGAAGTTAGCTCTGTGCTGTCGGTAGGCACTTATCGACCCCCACCATCAAGCGCGAAGTCATAGAAGTAACAAACACTTCCTAGAAGAGAGCAAACTATTGATGAAACTATCGATAAAACTATCGATAATTGAATGTTGATGGATTGAAGTTTTTCAACGGAATTTTCGGATTAATCAGAAAATTTTATCGTATTTAGATGCAAATTCTTGATTTAACTGGTAATAATTCGAATCAAATTTCATAAATAATTTTTTATTATTCACAATGTGCATGATATAACAGATCAACTCTAAAAAAACCTCTAATTAATTAACAAATTATTAATTCAAGTGCATCTAGCTATTATCATTTTATTAAATTCTATTATGATAAGTATCTTTTTGGATTGATATTGTGTAATAAGATTAACGATGTTAATAAATAGGGTTTTAAAATTACATAATAAAATTCATTTCAAATCATCATTAACAATCTCCATTCTATCTACATGTATGATTAATAATATACAAACAAACTCTAACATTTACCTTATACACAATCATTAAGTATCATGGATAATTGGCCTAATTCTAAAATAACTATAGTCCATTATTTGCTTCTTTTAATCACCGTGGTTAAATGGTTAGCCAGTAAAGACCTTCATTGTACAACGTGATTCAAAATATTTCTAGCCAAAAGTTGTTCAGTTTTGAACAGTACTCACGTCGTGTATAGCCACAGTGAAAAAATTTATGGAATCGGCCCGATTATTCAATAATAGGATCGGTTATTTATTTAGATGACCATATAAGTATGTATCGTAAAGATTTTTCCAACAGAGTGCCGTTTTTGAAATTATGCGTAGTCTTATTAATACAGCGTGGCCCTTAACTTTGGTGTAAAATGTTTTTCCCTCGATCTTTATTATCATTCTAGAAAATACGTCATTAAAATTATTCCAAAGAAGACGCAGCGCTGTATAATTTAAGTCACAATTTTTAAATACAGTAATTTCATATACTTTTAATTTTATAATGAAAGCAGGATTCAAGCAATTGTTGGAAGTACAAAATCTATTATATTATTTTTTATAAAACCCGATATCAATTAAAATAAGTACTTATTTATAAATAATTTATTAGGTGCGCGCATTGATGAATATTGTAAATTATAAGAAAATACTAAATACGTAAATATTGTTCATAAAATTTGGTTAAACTTTTTGCAAAAATATACATTTAATCTATATTTTTATTATACTTTTATAGGTGTTTTTTCTTCAGTCTTGAAGAAAACAGTAGCGAAAATGAAGATATACGCTATAGTATGATGTACCTATACTGAAACTGTATAGACGCAGGGTACACGTTGTGACCAAAATAAAAGAACCAATCTTAATTTGCCAGAAAATCATTTATTTTGATTACATGTGTACACAAAGAGCCAATCTATATAAGCATCGAAAATAGGATTTACATGAATAAATAAAACTCTAGATGCTATCAAAATTGAACAAATTTTAAGTCTCGTTCATGATTATTTTCTACCTTGAGTTTAGAAAGATAGAAGCAGAGTGCCGTGCGTGCGATATGTACAAATATACCTACATATTCGCTTATTGTAATAATAATGTATTATTTATTATTGAACGCGCAGAATATCCGGAAGATGGGAGCAAATTGGGGATGCAAATAAGTCATCGCGATTTTTTTAGAGCGAGGGGAAGACGAGCGAGAGAGGTCCATTTGCGGATTTCGAGACTTAAAACTGTTGAATATTGTTAAGTGGTCGATTTATTTCTTTTCATCCCCATCCGACTTGACGGGAGGTGTTTGAGCCGGCGTTGGATCGTCTTGAAAAAGAGGGTTCTTAACTTCCATTTCTCCAGTCTGTAAGAAAATGAGAGAGGAAAAAATGATAAATGACGACTTTTCCCCATCCCCAGATCCAATATAATCATGATGGTGTATTTTAACGAGAGAGGCAGCGAAAAAATACCAAAACATTTCGGAGATTTCGAGTCGGACTAAGATAACGAGGGTGAATAGGGTAAAAAGGACTCACCGGTGCTAATCCGGGGCATTCGTATACGGTGTAATCTCCCTCTTCGTTCTCTTCGTCGCTGTCGGCCTCGGAAACCGATCCGTGTCTATCACCTGCGGCCGCCCTGCTGCGGAAATTCGAAAGGATCAAGTGAAAATCACCGAAAAATTTTCATTTCGAAAATCGGACATTATTATCCTTATTACCTCTCCATCGCGATGATTTGCTGCTTCTGGTGCTGGTAGTGGTACATCTGGGCCGATTGGGCCAGCCGCCTGTCTCCCCCTGACGGGGACGTGTCCTTGTTAGGCCCCGTGACTCCGTAAGCCGGATATTCCACGTCCGAGGCGCTCTTGACGTGCTTCTGCAAGCTGAAATTAATCGACGTTAACTGCGAGCCCACTTCCGGTCCGTCAAACAATTTCTCCATCGGCCTATTATACACGAAAAAACGGAACGGGAACAAGTGGCCGGAAAATTGATCATTGTGGGCTGGACTTGAGTTTTCAACTTTGTGAAAATTGCATCCAAGCGATTTGTAAAATACTGGTGGATGCGCTCTTCCGTTTGGATATTTCCCGACTTCTTCCCCATTAATAAATTTTTAAAGTTTCAGGGATCGATGTAAGCCCGGGGATAAATTCCATCTAGGCGAGCGATCGACCTTAACCGCGAAACGCTTCGGAATGTCTGATGAATGAGAGCGTCGAAAGAGGAATTCTATTCATCAAATAAATAAAGGGGTCAAATCATGCATTTTATCCTTAATTTCATCCCACGTTAATTTTTTCCAACTTGACAGTGCCACAATCACGAGAAAAATCCTAGCAAATATTCTGGGCTGGGAACGTCATCATCATCAAAGAACGAATATTTTATTCATAGGTCTGGGCACTCGGTGAGGACAAAGCGAAAAGCTCATTAGTAGAGTTTTTCCTGTGCGTTACTAAGCGTGAAAATCGATCGGGCAATCACAACAAAAGTACCCAAATCGATTTCGATCGCAAACACGAGTGCGAAAATTCGCGCAAAGTTATAATCGAGTTATACGATGAAAGAAAAGGGGAAAGTTTTCGGCTTTTTGACGCGGGTCGTATGATGCGAAACAATTTCAAAGTCGTATCCTTACACGTTCTGCGTCATGTGGTAGAGCCCGCTTTTCATGCGTGCCAAGAACTCGATCACATTTTGATACATGGAAGTGCGGAAAACCGCGCGTTACGTTTCCCATGAGTTCCCGCGGCAAACTGAACTGCCGAACTGGCGGAAATACGCCACTCGCACCCTCCGCATTCCACACACTCTCCCTCTTATTTATACACTAAGGGTAGATAGGTGTACCTACCAAGAGAGTTCAAATCTGAAAGGGAAATACCGTTTCGATAATTACAATGGTACAATTTTTTTATTCTCAAACCACTTGTATATTTTCAATCAAAATATCTTGGAGTAGTTTGTCTCTTCAGCATTACAGATAAAAGACTATAATGGTGGTGCTCTTTTTCATTACCGGCTTGCAATGGTAAGCCGCTGCAGGGACTTTTAGCAAAATTTCCCCTAATGGTATGTACGGGGTAATGGGATAGTAACGTATAGAGAGTTCCTCGACGTACTCATCCACGTTTCATGTCTCTCTGGTGTGTCGCTTTAAATAATGTAAAAGCATCGAGGGGGTGGAATCAGACTCGTATGTATGCAAATTCTAATATGATCGGAGCGGCCATTTCGGCTGGTTTTCATTACGGCGGATAATGTTGTATAACCTTCGATTGTCGGGAGAGGTCTAATTCGGCCCTATCGTATTGCATTTTCGCACGATGATTAATTCGGTTGTATTATACCACGAATATTGCTAAAGTTATTTCTTGTTCCGCGTGCTCCTGGATAAGCGTATTATCGTTATCCAACGAAACTTTTATCCAACCACCTAAAAGCTAATCAATCGAACTTGATAGATGGGTATTTTTGATCCAATAAAAAATGTAGGTACACGTTCATTAATCACGAATCTCGATATTGTCTTCCTAATAAACTAATAATGAAATGAAATGCCCGTTTAGAATGGATGGATCGTAAGGAAAAGTTCTTGGAAGACTTTAGGAATTGGGTACCTTAATTGGTATGCTTGTAACATTTTATCCCCTTCTTTAAAAAGCCGCAACTATTAGAAACGTGACATCTTGCGATTCCATCGAACTTGAATAAATTTCGATAATGGGGTATTATCGACGGTCTTTGACATTCAGTATGTCGACTTTGGTCTTGATTTAAAAACTTATCGAAACTCGTTATCATCGCATTTGCACACACACAACTCGAATCGCACTTGCTTTATCAAAGTATAGAGGAAAAGTGGTGGGGTTCACTTAGATAGATACGGTTACGTATTTTAGTGTACAGTAAATGTTGGTGTGTATTACGAGAACATCGTAAAATTTCGCAATGTCGCACTCGGATTTTAACCCAAATGGTAAGACTTTGAATTAGCTATAACTAGGCTGCAAATTATCACCAAGTAGTTGGAATAAATTCAAACGATATTAACTTATTAAGTACGTTAACGATGTTGAAATGAAATAGAATAGAACCCACTTGAGATAGTGATAAAATCAAGTTAAAATTTTCCACAGAACATCAACATTTGCGTTACAATCCGTTGCGAGGAGAATGGGTTTTGGTCTCGCCCCATCGAGCGTTACGCCCATGGAGCGGCCAAACCGAAACCCCGGCAAACGAAAACATCCCCCGATTCGACCCGACCAACCCTCTATGTCCCGGAGTGAAACGTCCGTCCGGATCCGTCACCCCGGACTACAAATCGACCTACGTCTTCACCAACGACTTCCCCTCGTTACTGGAAGAAGGGCCGGAACCGCCCGAAAGTGACGACCCCTTATTCCAAACCAAAACCGCCAAAGGGACGTGCAGAGTGATCTGCTACCACCCTCACTCTAACGTCTATTTCACCTCGATGACGTCGGAAGAAGTGATCGCGACCATCGACGAGTGGATCAAGCAGACGGTGGAATTGGGCAAGAAGTACACCCATGTTCAAATTTTCGAAAATCGAGGAACCATGATGGGTTGCTCCAACCCTCATCCGCACTGTCAAATTTGGGCCTCGTCTTTTATGCCGAACGAGCCTAAACTTAAAGACGTCCACCAGAAGGAGTATTTCGAAAAATACCAAAGACCGCTATTGCAGGATTATTTGGCGAAAGAACTGGAAAAACGCGACAGAATCGTGTACGAAAATTCGGAATGGGTCGTGGTGATCCCTTATTGGGCCGTGTGGCCTTTCGAGACGATGGTGCTGCCGAAGAGGCAAATCCAGAGACTGGACGACGTGGACGAGGAGCAGAAAATCGCTTTGGCGAAAATGCTCCAAGTTTTGGTCGCGAAATACGATAACCTGTTTAAATGTAATTTCCCGTATTCTATGGGGTGGCACGGGGCGCCCACCGGTGAGCGATTCGGCCAATCTTTGCCCTATTGGACCTTTCACGGCTGCTATTATCCGCCCTTGTTGAGGTCGGCAACGGTTAAAAAGTTTATGGTCGGATACGAGCTTTTGGCGCAAGCTCAAAGGGATTTGACCCCGGAAACGGCCGCCAAGATGTTGAGGGAGCAACCCGAAGAGAGATTCTCCGTCAGTACGAACTGATAATATACTCGTTATCATTTTTGTCCTAAAAACAGTAGTGGAATATATTAAAATAATTCTACACACAGGTGTTTCGCTTATTTCTTAGGAGGGGGTCTTTGGCTTACCTGTACCAACCGATTGCGGCCGCTATGAGTCCCACGGTGGCGGCAGCACTGATTCCGGCAACTATTGCGATAATGTAGACACCTGCAGAATCGGATTTCGGAAAATGGGGTCGGACTGCTACCACTTCCAATGGACCTGCGTGTTTTCCGTCGTCATCACTTATGACGGTTTCGAAATTCTCGGGGAACCGATTTTCGCTCCTCTGGTTGACGTGAATGTGATTCTTCTCCAACTTGTTCGATTGGGGCTCGATCTTGGGTTTTTCTACAGAAAAATTGTTTATTATCATAACATCATAAAATATCGAACGAAACAGTAACGAAAGCAAATGGTTTATGCTGTGTGTGACAGTCAGTTGGAGTTATCGATCTCGTTCCAACATCCCGCTTATTGATGACGCAAATCCTGATAAATTTAGCAATAAAGACAGAATAAACGCGATATATACCTAGCTCTGCGTGATTTTCATCCTCGGTTTGGAAAAATCTGACATCGGAAGGTGGGTAAGCGAACTGGGTCGGATCTTCCACGAATTTGGCATTCTCCATCAACGCCCCATTTCCCGACGATTCTTCGGCAGTCTTTTCAAAATCGTGGCTCATTTCACCGAAATGATCCTTATGGATCTTGGCCTCCCTCACTCCGATTTCGTCATCGTCGCCCTCCTCTTCGTTTTCTTCGCCGAAGGTGAAATCGTCTTCGTGCGGATAAGGTCTGACATCGTCCAAAATCGGATTGGCGCCGTGGATCGGGTACCTCACTAAATTATTGAATTTTCTCGCATTTTCCAAATCTCGGTAAGTGTCTTCAATGAGTCTACGTGCGGTCGGGTTGTAATAGAACGGGAGCTCATCGTGTGGTTTAAAACGGTTTCGGTCGATCAGGTCTTGCAAATTTTGTATTCGTTCGTAATATTTTTTCGAAGTGTCTTCGTAGTCCTCGATGGGGCCGTTCTGATGAGGAGGCCATCGCTGGTACGGCTCTGGGTAGAAGGAGCCCTCATCGGGGCCTTCCAAGTTGCGTCGTTGTTCTTCAGAAGACAAATCGAATTTTTCACCTGGAAAATTCTCATTTACTATAGGTACTCGGTTTTGAAAAACATAAGTGATGTCGATTTCTTTTCAACATAAATTAAAACGTTTGCCCACAAATAAATCGCTATCAGCCACCTACATCCGGTCGAACTTATTCCGAACTCGATAGGGAACTCGATGCATGTCTATAAATTACCACAGGATAACGTGCCTTTTAAACGCGAGGAGGCATCTGGCCGAATGTTCAACATATTCGACCACTTATTCAAAAGAAAATTTAGACTTAGCCTGATGGTCCTTTTCCCAGATTATTACAATACATGTGTTTAATTGGATTTGTGAACGGGTTTAACTTTGATAATAGATCGTGCACAAAAAACGTGTCCTGGCATAAAACTTTTATACGAAATAAGCGACTGGAATAAATTAACCTTTTCATACAAAGAATTGTCGTCGACTCCAAAAGCCAGGAAAAAGCACCCGGGTCGAATTAGCAACTGCTGTGAAATTGTCGTCCTTTACAAAAGAAAAAATCATTTTTATTGTTGATTATGCCTTTATCGTTCTCAAAGTGAGGACAGTTTATGGATTTTCCTTCTATCATAAAAGGGCGACAGAGCCGTCCAAATTGAATCAGTTTTCAACATCACAGCATCGTAGAGAAACTTTATTTGAGGATGATCGAGGCATAATTTATCCGCAGATATATGAGATTTATGTTGAATTCCTTTGAGAGTTCGGGCATATCGTATCTGTATGGATAAAAATCAATATTTGAAGTGGAATTCGTTTTTTGTTGCTCTAAGAAAATGGAAATGAGCTGGAAATTCGTAACTTGTTTTTAATTATTTTTTATTGTCATTGGATTACCTACTGATTTGGTGCAATAGCGAGATTAGCGTAGTAATAATGTTACGAGATATTCGAGGACTTCTTGTGGATGTCGTAAACCGTCAAACAACCCTAATAAAGTCATTAACAACCCAACCTCAGCACAAGTATGATTAGAATGTCAGCAATATCGGAATTCCGATCTCAATCGCCCGGGATTTAACATATGTTTATTCTCACACATAATCCCTAAAAGCGCGAATATTTCAGAAAATACCCCGTGAAAATTTTATCGGAGAGAATGATGTAAACACTTTGCGAAGTTATAGAGATCCAATAACATTTATAGATATAAAAATTTCGCGGTTTTTTCTGCCGTCCGATGGATGTTTGGCTTTTCCGGCGGTTTTCCCGGTGCGAAAATGCGGAAAACTCACCTGGATAAATCTCCAGATCGCCGGAAGCACAAACACTACATGATATGATGATGACAACGCATAGGAAAGCGAATTTCATATTGTAGTTTTCCGGTGCGTTCAGTCCATATGGTTTCACAGTCCTGCCATTTTCCCGAATAATCAATAAGTTTCCCGACATGCCATCGGGCGATGCCGCCAAACTACGTCACGACTCCGGCTGGAAAACGCAGATTTTCCAGGCGCTCACTCCTTCATTGACTGAACCGAAACGAAACTGTTACAAAAACCCCACAACAGTCCATTCGTATTCTCGCAACTAAAGCACATGCGCCCTCGTACATCACTTTTCAGTTCATGGATAAAAGGATAAAACGAATGCGAAATGAAATAAACCGACAATAAAATCTATTTAAAAATAAGTAAATAGGTATCAACAAGATTAATAGACTGATGTACAACATTGACAAATGCATTCAATTATCCATATCGTCGGTGGATTCACCCTCGATCGTGAACCTGGCCGTTTCATCTCTTTTGCGCCTTGCAGATTTCGTCTTACGCCGGTTGACCACACCGTCCTCTTCCTCCATCATTCTCATTATGATCATCTGATCGGAAGTGTCTAAAGGTGCCACGGAAATGTCCCGAACGGCCCTGAATTTTCCGCAATTATTCAAGTGCTCATTTTCTAATCGGAAAAAGTTCCAAACGAAACGCCTGAAAACGAACAAACTTATTGTAATCTGGCGCATAAATTATATTGCTAATCGTCACCTGAAAACTTCCAAAGGTGCCAAAACTGTGACCATTAAATCGGCATGAACGTATCCCATTTCTATCAAAGACATGGAAAATGCCCAACCGAATCTTAAAATGAAGTCCTCTACGATAGCGAAGTAATAGAACCACTAAAAAATATTCATTTTAGATTTCTAGTGGACGAAGGGAGTGTAAATTAATTACCGTTGCGGAATAAACGATTTCTTCCCTAAGAAATTTATTATCGCCAGCTTTAGGATCGAAAAGTCCCCAATCCAGTTTGATATCCCATGTGAACGCGTAACAAGAACTGACCAAAGAGGCCACGATCCACAAATAGAAAAACGGACTTTCCGTTATCGAATCCCCTGAAATGGCGAATAATAAACGAACTTGAACTTTGCTTTAGACAGTTCCAGGGTTACAAGATTGTAAGTACATTAGAGTCACCCGCATCTGTTGCTTAATTTAAATTCGTAATTAAAACGTACCTGTATAGCCCGCGTTCAAAGCCGTGAAAATGACGACAAAGAACGAAGTTGCATATTTGACGGCATTCACCAAATGAGGGAAAGCCTCTTTGGTGTCCCTGTACCGTCTCAAGCATTGAGCGAACCTGAACCAGGCCGGAAGACAGGCCATTATGTACCGAATAACCATGTGCTTTTCTACGCAAAAATTCGGATCTGGAAATTTTTATTATACCCATCATGCAGTCAGTGAAAAATCAAAATTTTAGATTTGCTCTTTTTCAGCATAGTTTTTTTTTTGTATGGTATATACAAACCTTGCCCTAGAGACCAATTGGGGTTTGTGGCGTAGAAACAGACGAAGTAGTGCAAATCGGTGAAGAGATTGACGATGCTGTTGAGTTGATCGGCGATCCAAAAATCGGCAAAGCCGACATAAAAAAACGGAGCCGTCACGACTTTCGCGAGCACCCTCAAGGCCCAAAATCGGGCTTCGTGTCTCAGAGTCTTGGTCGGATTGAACAGAAATCCCAACATCAACAGGACCAACACCAACGGATTGATGTAGGCGGGAATGCTCAATTCGGGACTGTACAGGAAGCACAACACCGAAATGGACCAAATGACGCCGAAAATGGCGGCCATTTCGATTATGTGCTGTTCCGACAGGTGATTGCGCGGATCCATTTCGAAAATTAGCACGTGGTTGACGCCCGAAGACCGCCACCCGTAAATGTTGACGCCCCACAGGAACATGAATTCGACGACCAAGAAAGGGCCGCGGTACAGGCGACACACGACCCTCCAATCGTCACGACTGTGATGGAAGATGGCTAAAAACACGAATTAATTTTATCCAAGACGGTTCATTCAGGTATAAAGCGTACCGGAAATCACAACTGCAATTAATAGGACCACAAGGGCGCCCGAGAATAGGCCCACTTTGAAAGTGGTCCACGGAATTTGTTGCTCTCCTAGTGGCGGAACTCGAAGTCTTTTCATGGCGCGTTGACGGTCACCACCTTCGAGTTCTTGCGTGACTGAACCTTCCGTTTCTCTGATTAATCGATCGATATCTTTATTTGTGTAGAAATGGGAACTTTCGACGTGTTCGACTCTCCACTTAGCGCCAACTTCTACATTTAAAAGCTACAATATGTTAATTTTTTATTTTTTGTGTCATGAAATATCTGTACGGGTTTCTAATACTTTATCGTGCTTTTTTAGAATCTTTCGGAATCCGGTGAAATTGAGGTTTTGATAGTTTTGCAAAAGGATTAGACTTAAATAAAATTCACTGAATGCCAGTTTCAATTCTTGCATTTTTTTGGCGGGAACATTGCGTTTCCGTAAGATGTTATTTTTAATAGAGTTCTTTTTTCCGGGGTGTTCCACATCACGCGCCTCGCTCAAGTCGCTCTTGAGACTGGCGTATTTTCGAGTGGCCTCTGCTAATTTTTCTAAAAATATTCGTTAAAAATCATAAAATAATTTAATCGCTGTTCGTCATCAATAATAAAATAACGGGTCTGTTTCGCAATCCATTTTCTTTAAGTAGTGCATACCTGAATAGAATGTGTTGATTTTGGTAAGTTCTTTATCACAGAATGAAAAAAATTGTTCATCGAATTTGGCAAAATAACGCTGTAAAATTTCCGGGTCCACCAACTCCGCAGAAGGCGCCTGCTCTACGGCCGCATAGAGCATCGCCTTCATCTCCTGTAAAAATTACGAAAATAAGTCGAATTACAGGAGGACCGGATGTGTGTTCGATCGACGATTTTACCCCAAAATATTCTCGACATTTTTCCGACTCACCTCGTAATTGATATATTGCTTTCTCCATTCTGGAGTGATGTGAGCGGAGAGATGTTCGGTAAACTTCATAACTAAATAATTGTTAACCCATTTAAGCGAAGGTTTCAGCGGAATTTTTTACGCGACATTATTTCGACCTATGACATGAAAGACGCAACGCGACGTCCCGACGGCGACGCTCGCGTCGCGAAGTTCCTCCTAAATCGACCCAATCGGTAAAGTGGAGTCCTACTCTACCCTTTCGAAAGTGCCCCAAGGCGATTTTCTGCGATTTTGTAGAAAATTTTCAACTGGTTACATTGGGAGCTTATCCTTATCTAATATGCAACATTAGAATAAGATAGTCATAGTAAATTGGACCAAATTGACTTTTTCAGCTTGTGAATACGCTCCATGCAGCCTTCTCGATTCTCGTTGTCATAGCAACTATGATAATAGAATAGGGACTTTACCGAACTACCGCGAAGTTAGCGACGAGTCCACGTCTACCAACTTTATTCCGGCGAACGTACTGACAGCTGTGAGTGACAGTGACCAGCATACGTCAAATAACTGACAGGTAAGACTAAAAACTACCCCAGTTACCCCACAGTGGAGTGTTGCATGCACCCTCCGTCCCATTTCATTCCTGCACCATTGTCTGTAATCCGTATGTGTGGTAATGTAATTTTTACGTCTACTTCTAAATAAAAACATACTCTCTGTGACTTATTAGACGAGTCAATGGAAAGGAGAACCACAAAAGATATCCGCAGTTCAGAGAATTGGAAATTGGAGGCCCAAGGGGTGATCGACGACATCAAGGAGCACGTCCTAGAAGTGGACGTTTTGGACGAAACCAGTGACCATTTCGTCTATTTAAACCTGACCACAATCGAAGGGCAGAAATATTGTTTGGAATTGTCGAAAAATGGATTCCGGATAGTCGGGAGGGATCACAATGACAAAAGTGAGATTGACGCAGACGTGGAGTACTTTGAAACGCCCTACAGTCTTCTCAACGGCCTCAGTCTCGGTTTTCGGCGGTCCTTCGCTGGCGGACTGATGAGAAAGTTGGAAAAATTGCAATAATTCGGCACCCACAAATAATCATTATACCCACATAGGTATGCAACAATTAATAAATGAATAATATCGCATTTTACAATTTACCACAGCAATCTACACACTATACTGGGTAGATAACATGTATTAACTATTTGTTTTCTTGTTTTTTCTATGTAAATAATGAATCAGTTCATTAGATGATGAAAATGTCTTCAAAAAGTGAACTGAAGCAACTTTCGGAGGAGAGTTTGACCAGACAGCCCGACGAGGTGTTCGATATAATTTGCAAATTGGGCGCCGGCTCCTACGGAAGCGTCTACAAAGCCCTGCACAAGGAGTCGGGCCAAGTATTGGCGATAAAGCAAGTACCGGTGGACACGGATCTGCAAGAGATAATCAAAGAGATCTCGATAATGCAACAGTGCGACAGTCCGTACGTCGTCAAATATTACGGCAGCTATTTCAAGAACACCGACCTCTGGATCGTGATGGAGTATTGCGGGGCCGGCTCCGTCTCGGACATAATGCGCTTACGGAAGAAGACGCTGTCCGAAGACGAGATCGCGGTCGTCCTCTCGGACATTTTGAAAGGGCTGGAGTACCTGCACCACAGACGCAAGATCCACCGCGACATAAAAGCGGGGAACATTCTGATAAACTCCGAGGGCCATGCGAAATTGGCCGACTTTGGGGTGGCCGGCCAACTGAGCGACACGATGGTCAAGAGGAACACGGTGATCGGGACGCCGTTCTGGATGGCGCCCGAAGTCATCCAGGAGATCGGCTACGACTGCGTGGCAGACATCTGGAGTTTGGGCATCACCGCCCTGGAAATGGCCGAAGGGCGGCCGCCCTACAGCCACATCCACCCGATGCGCGCCGTCTTCATGATACCGACCAAACCGCCCCCGTCGTTCAGTCAGCCCGACAAGTGGACCGGGGAATTTATCGATTTCGTCAGCGTGTGCCTCGTTAAAAACCCGATAGAGCGCGCTTCGGCGACGGCCCTTCTCCGGCACATTTTCATCCGGAACGCCAAAGTGCCGTCGATTCTGAACCGGATGATCCAGGAGGCGCACGAAATCCGGCTGAACTCTAAAGGAGCGGTCATCGCTATGATGACCGGCGCCATTTTGGATAACAATTACACGGAAGAATCCTCCAGCGCTCCATTAAAGAATGATGTCATTCATTATACGGACACTGGCACTTTGGTTGCAGCGACTAAATCTTCGCCTAGCGACACGATGGTCATCAATTGCAGTGACGTGGATGAGGAGACGATGAAGAGACACGACACGGCGTCCGCTCAGGGCGGTCTCGATTATCGGCCGCTTTTCCTGCAACATTTCGAACATCAGAAGAAATCCATCAATGCGAAACAGGACGATGACGACGATAAACAACGCGAAGTTGGCGCAGAACGGACGACGTCTTCGCCGGCGATGATGACAGTTCAACCGTCGGACGAAGACCGTCAACGTTTCATCGACAGCCACTTCGATTTGGACATGGCCCAAACGTCACCGACGCTCGTTCCTCAACAACTGATGATGAGGCCGCCATCTATTCAAACGCAATTCCACCGGCCGTATTTTGAATTTTTAAAGTTCCTAAATTATGACCAACTGCAAGATAGAATGTCAAAGTTAGATGGAGATATGGAGAAAGAAATCGATGAACTGAGACACAGGTATCACATTAAACGGGCTCCCATTCTATGTGCCATGGATAGGAAAAGGCAGCGACAACAGAATTTTTAACACCAGATTTGAACTATAATAAAATTATTTGATCGATTATAAATTTGTATTTTGTCGTATTTTTGATATTGGACAAATTCAAATATATCCCCCAGTAATTCATAAACACGAAACAAATCGACAATAACTTAATCATCTAACGATAAATTTGTTCAACAATTTAGGATTGTTCTCATCTTTGACTTGGTATTTTTCAATAAAAGGATTAAGTCGAATGGCAACTGTCTCTGGGTTATTTAGGTGAAGATGGTGAGATCCTTCGATTTCATGGTATTGACAATCCTTGGAAGATGTCTTTACAACATCAAACACTTCCTCAAACGATTTCTTTTCCCCAAAATAACCACTTTTTGTCGCTTTACACATGATTAAAGGGCACGTGATTCTTTTTGCAGCAGCAACCAACTCTTTTTCATCCCAATTTAAAATGAATCTGGACTTCAATCGAGGATCGCGAGTGAAATAGTATTTTCCCGGATTCTTTTTGGACGGTGCGCTGTTTCTACATAAAATATGTCCAACATGGTCCACAGAAATGGATCCATTATTCGCTTCACTTAGCAATAATGCCATTTCTTCCAACGAGTAACTGGGTGGCTCTTCATCGTTACTTTGATGAGCTAGTCTATCATATTTTAGGTGTTCGTCTAAGCCAATTGCCATTCGTGGTGCGTTGTCCTTTTTAAAAAGTGGTTGCATTCCATCTATGCACAGTAATAAATCGACACTTTCCGGGAAAATCATCGTATAAATATAGGAACTAATTGCACCTAATGAGTGACCCATCAAAGAAACTTGTTGCCAGTCAAAGTAACTGATTATTTGTCTCAGTATTATTGGATAATTCATGTTATGATAGAACATTCCTGGTGGCAATCTCGATGAGAGTCCATGTCCTGGTAAGTCGAGGGCTAAAACTCCAACTTTTCTAGTTAAAAGAGGAATTAACCTATCAAAGGATCCACAGTTATCTTGCCACCCATGTAAAGCTATAATTGGCCGTGAATTAAAGGGTTCCCACCATTTACCAGCAATGTGGCCCCATGGCATGGGTATTTGAATTTCTTGAAAGTTTCTTTGGATGGTGGAACAAAATCGTTTTTGCATAAGTTGGCGAATTACAACTTTATAATGTAAACTTGGATATGCATACATTTCTGCTTATTATCTCTTCTCGAAGTTCTTAATAATCATTTATGTAGACTACAACCAGTGTTACATGTAAATAAACACTGCTACAACCAAAATTTATAAATTACAAAACAAATTCTGGAGAAAACCACAATGTTGAATCTTCGCTCGATATAGACTTACCGCATTTAATTTTACTCTAAAATTGGAGTCGTTTTATACAAAAGATTAAGCACATTATCAGTCATAAGAAACCACATTATGTACCCAAAGATCATATTTTGCTGGAGGGGTAAAAAATTAAACTTCAAGCTTCAAGGTGATGAGGGTGATGTGTGTTAGTTGACGTAAGTGAAGGGACTAGTAGTGACGTCACAAACTTGGCAAAATTAAATTCCCCCAAAATTTATTCAAAGATAAAATATTTATTCCAATTTAAATTTATTTTTGTCCTCACTACATCTCCTACAAAGCGGTAGTATCTTACCCAGAAGCTGATTTCAATTTAATTCGGTGCGGTTAGACATTTTTAGCTTGTGGGCGCTTTCGATGGTTTTTGCTTCTTGGGTTGGTACTGCATAAATTACTGCTTGTCAATCTCCTCGCGGACACTCGGAAAGTCACTTTCCGACAAAAACAAGTTTTCTCCGTGCATAAAGCGAGGTTTCACCTCGGCATAAAGGCACAAAGTGATCGTTTTTAACTGAAAATGTACTTCGTCTATTATGTGGAACCGTTCCAAGCATAGCATAAATGCGGTAAGTGTCCTCAGCAAAAATTTAAGCTCAACGAGGCGTCGATAACCCAGTTATTTGTTGTGACTGAATGTTTGGAGTTCAGTAAGGTCCAGAGACCAGAGCACTTTTCGCAATTTAAATGCTATCATCGAAAGAAAACCCCGTGTTCCTCCTCGTAGTGGAGTAGCCACGCATTTTCGTCAGTCCCCAAACCCCTCGGACTGATATCGAAATAATCGTCCTTGGAGTTATGAACAGCTGCATTTTTACATTCCAGGTTACCCTATAATCATCATGTCTCAATACCCAAAAATCCTCACAGCGACGAACTTGGGGGAATTCACCATAAACACAAAGAAAATAGGTAAATTCTTCCCATTATAAAATGTCTGGAATGAGAATAATGCGAAACATCTTTTCACGTGATTGCAGGTCGTATTTCGAGCCGGAATCAGATATTCCTCGAGTTGGACAAGGCGCATCAGACTGAGTACGAAGCCATCCGTTCCAGCGAGTTGGCGATCACTTTTAAAAGGTACAGCCCAAATTTCAAGAACAGGTAGCTTTTTAAGGACCCAATCTACTGAGGATCGCCAAAGAAGACATATTCAACAACTGCCTGAAGAAAACCATTCATTGATAGTCATTTTTGATCAATATTTTCATGAAAAAAAGTCATTCAATCCAATTTGGTGCATGCTTTTATTCATTAATTAGAGTTTTCAAGCATCAGTCAATTTCAAATGTTGTAAATTTTGGACCTCACTCTGGAAGACTAAGAAGATGCTGCTGTTTGGTCGTTTATCCCTTTAATTTTAGTCTTAATTATGAAGGTAATTTTATCTCTATTACCTGTTTTTAAATTGATTATTTATTAATTATTTGTGACTTTTTATTGTACAATATTGACGAATTCTCACTCTTAGCTTTATCAAGTCGACGCCAAATTACGTGCGAAAATCTCCAGTTTTTGTCGCTGAAATAGAGAGGAAGTTGTTGTGTTTACATGAATACAACTTGAAAGTGGCCAAGGTAAGCAATTCGCCGCAATTCTAATAAAATTCTCAACTGAACCTTTTCAAATTGCAGTGCCAGGGTAATAAGTACCCTTTAAGACCACTTTACAAACTGCTGATCTTATATGTAGAATTGGAATGCGAACTTTTATACCGCACTACGGAACCGGTGCCTGTTCAGAAAGAAGACGAAGTGGAAAAGCGCGTCTTGAAAGTTCTCCACGTCATTTTAAACGATGCAATTCAGAAGAACGACGTCCCAATAAACACCACCAGAGATATTTGTTTAAAAATCATCCTAAAGGTGCTGGTAGGTGTTAGGAGAGATATTGTTGAGAAGAATAACGTAATCGACAACGCTATAGTGTAAGTTTCAGAAATTGAAAATCTACATTTCGTTCTATTGATGTTTTTATTGCAGAAAAATCGTAGATCAAATCGGTTGCTTGGACGAAGTGAACGAATTCATAGAAAACAACAGCGTCATCTACTTGGATGAATTTTTCCAAGAACCTGAGGCCATGGAGTTGCGTCGCAAGCTCACCACCAGTGACTATGACAGCGGAAGTTTTGATTCTGATGACACAGAAGACTTCACCGATAGTTCCGACGAGTGGGACAATGAGACACCGAAATACGTCAAACACTTGCCACTCATACCGATAAAAGAAGAAAAAACAGATCTCTGCGTTAGCCCCCCAAGTGATAGTGGTGGGGACGATGGAAATCCGAATAGTAATCTACCCGTCGGTGATGATGGTTGTGGGGTACAATTATTAGAAGAGGGTTCACAGAATGGACAAGCCGGCGCCATATCTCGGAGAAGTGTCGGTGAAACAGGACACGAACAAACCGGTGCCATCGTCACCATAGAAATCCTCGATGATGATGACGATTATGATTATAATCAACAGAATAACAACTCTATAACTTCTTCAGAGTTGCCGGCAGTGGTCGATATCAAAGTGGAAAATGATGATAGTGCTTCACCGAACTCTGTTTCTGGAGGGGATGGAGATGGCGGTGGTTTTGGTATTGACAACGAATTGAAAATTCCAAATTCTGATGATTTGAGTAACAACTTTCCGAACACCAACGATTCCTGTGGTAATCGTGATCAAACGGAAGAAAATGAAGTTGTTCATTCTAAAGAAATTATACATGAAGTGGATTGTGATCAAATTGAGGAAACTGAGGAATCCAATTTACTTGTGCTTGAAGACTCGTTAAAGGTTATTTTTGAGGATGTCTCTGAAGATGAAGCACAAGAAGATCATCCAGATGAAGAACTCGTTAATAGTGAAGATAACTTACAAGTTCAAGACATGGAATTGGAAGAGAGTCCAAAAACATCGCAAGTGTTTGAGAGGTGTCCTAATAACCAAGAGGAAGATCAGTCTCTTGAAGAAATTGTCAAAGATCTTGAACAGTTGACTGATGATGTACAAGCACAAGAAATTACTCAACCGGCAATCGTCGAAAATGTTATTGAGCCAGTAGAGGATAGTAATGGGGCTTTGGAAGAAACTGTAGACATTTATAATGAACTTGAAAAGGATAGCGTTGGAATAACTGTAAACAACAGTGTCAATGATGAAGAAACTGTAATGAATACTAATCCAGAAGTGTCTCTAGAAGACGAAAATGTAGTAATCAAGTCATCAGTTGGAAATGTAGAGGAACCTGTAATAAGTGAAAAAGGTGAGAGCGAGGGAACCGAGATGTCTTCGGTCCAACCTTCAATTGATGAAACATCTGAGCAAATAGAGGAAAAGCCATTAAACTGCGAGCCGGTTGTTGATCCGAAATCACCAGAGCAAGAATTGGAACCTATACAAGTAAACTGCTCCCAAGAAAAAACGGAAGATATTGTTCAAGAAGCAGATGTTTCTTTAGTCGAAACAACTGCTCCCTCTACCCCAATCAGTGTACTTCAAGAAATAAGAGATTCGCCCCCCACTACTGACGCTTTTTATTACGGGAGCGGTGCATCGTCCGCGGCGGGGTCAGCGGTAAACGAGGGAGCTTTGGGATTTCTGGCAGATGTCGCTTCAAACCGGGAAATTTTGGACGTGAAGAATGACACATCTGTGTACTCACAACTGTGCCCAATCGATGAACACACATTGAACTGTCTCTATAAAAAAGCAGATGAAAGTGATCTGAATGCGTCAGAAGACGATAGTAAACTTCTGGTGATTGATGAGACTCCACGAATTCGCAAATCTAAAGTCAGAATGGGCATTGTCAAGCGTAATCAGCGACAGACGAGAGTATCGAGACGACTTCTCACCAATGATTTCCCGAATAGAAGATTGACTAGGAACAGAGCGAACAACAGGGTAAAACCGGAGCCTATTACTCCTATTAGTGTTGAAGAAGAAATCAAAGAAGCGATAACGCCCTCCAAAGTTGCAGAGAATAAATTCACACCTAACGATTTTATAACGCTACAGAGCTCTACTACATCGACACCCACTAATAACGTTTATGCTCAAAAAAGAGTAAGCGAAGCGAATCCGATCAGCGAGGATAGTAATGACAGTTGTGAGAACAGTTTAGTTATCGATGAGGGCTGTGGAAAATCCTCGGATAAATCTTTCGTATCTTCAGTCTATGATGAAGATACGATCGATGACGATTTACAATTCTTCAGTAACGACGTAGTTCCGAAAATTACTTGTATTAGTATACCGGAACCGGAAACTGAGCATGACAATACTAGTGCTTTTCAAAATTTTCACATACTCAGACAGATGGAAGAATTCGTAGGAGATCAAGATGAAGATGTCGTTCTGAACTTATCTAGGACTACCGCAGATGAGCCAGCAAATGTTCCTGTTGAAGTGACCACTAGTAAACAAACCGATCACAGCATTGAACGTTTGTTGAACACTTCAACTACAACGAGTGAAAACTTTGTCGACAAAATTCGAAGTAATTTCGAGAACAACATCAAGGAGAAATTGATGAAGTCAATAAATAGTACCGAGGAAGTGAATCCCATTGATCTAACAGTTAAGAAAAATGTAGTTATCCCTCCATTGTCAGTTGAGGAGGATTCCATTATAGATGACAGAGTTGCAGATGAATGTACAACGAATTTGAAGGTTGATCAAGTTGACGAAAGTCAGGAACCACCTTTTAAATCCAAAGGCGCCCTGAAATCTTTCGACAAAGCTAATGATAAAGTCGACAATAATGCAAAAGGTACTATAAACATACCACGAGTACGTTCAACAAGTGTCAATCTCGGAGAGGGAAAAATTGGACATAATTTGGACATAGTTTACTTGGATCTGGATCCATTCCTTCGAAAATTAGTCAAAGTGAAACCTCCAGATTGTGAATCTTCAACTATAGGTGGAAATTGTGATGCCGAAAATGAAGAAGAAGTAGATCCACCTCTTGATAGTTCCAAAGAAAGTGCCCAGTCAATAGAAGAACAAGTAATTTCGGAGCAAGTGGTTGCTGTATCGATTACTGCAGATGCAAACAGTGATCCTGAAATATCTTCACCTATTGAAGAAGTAATCAGTTCTGAGCAAATGGAAAACGATTCGGTAGAGGAACCGATAAATTCAGAGCAATCCACAGAAGAGGCAGTCGAAGTTAATTCTGCGACTGAATTGTTCCTGGATGAAACGGAACACGTCGAAAGTGTGCAAACGGAAGTCCCCGTTCCAGAGCCGACTCCAGTTGAAGTTGTTGGACTCACAGAGATGTCAGCGACTGACGGTTTTGTAGAGCCCGAGAAACTAGTGACTGACGTTCAGTCAAATGACAACTTCGATCAACCTAAGCACTTGAGTGAAGCTGAAGATGTCGAAATCGTAACGGAATCGGTTGGTGCCAAGATAAACTTGGACTTGCCGCCTGTTCTCATTCAGCAGGAGCCAATTCCAGTCGTACCGAAGACCCCGGGAACTTCCGATTCCGACCAACCGCCTCAGTTGGAACGTCAAATCGAGCCAGTGAAAGTTCCCACGAGTCTCGATTTGTCCCAATCTGAAAACGTCAGTGATGCAGACATTTCCACTTATCCCTTCAATTCCATGCCTCCAATAATCGTTACATCGCCGGTCAAGGAGAAGCCGTCGACGAAACCTATTGAAAGAAGCACGAGATCGCGTACTGCGTCCGAAAAACATTCAGAGACGCGTTTGGAGAAAGTTATTGAACGCGTAAAGAAATCTGTGAGCGATAGTACGAGTTCATCAGAAAACGCTACAATTTCGGAAGAGAATGTTACAGTGGTGGATAAAAATGATGGTCGTGTCAGTAGATTTAAATCGTATTCTTCAGATGAAAGCAGATCGAGATCTGAAAGGTCGAGGAGAAAAGATCATCGTAGATCTTCTCGTAGATCTTGGAGTAGAACTCGATCTTCCGACACGCATGGTAGAAAAATTGATAGCGGAAGTGACAGGGAGAAGTCGAAATCGCTTGAGAAGAATATCAGGGTTAATCATCACCATGTCAGCAGAGATAGCAAATCTAAAACCGTCGATTCGCAAGAAAATAAGAATCATTCTACGTCTTCAGATAAAGCAAAAAGTAGCAGTTTTGAACGTGAAAAGTCTCCTAGTAGCAAATCGAGCAGTAAGGTGGAGAAATCGAATGATTCCTTGAGGTCGAAACAAAAAAATTCTACTAAATCTCGGCACGAAGTTGAAAAAGAAATCGAACAGATCAATGAATCCCCAATAATCGATAAAACAAAAAGACATGATAGGAAAAGTCGTTCCGAATCTGAATCTAAAGATAGAAAAGCCAAAGATACGGAAATTTCATTCAAGGACGAAAAGAAAAGTGAATCGACCAGACATAAAGACTTCAAACCTGATAGAGACAGAGATCGTAAGAAAGAGGAGAAAAAACCCACAGAGGATTTGAAATCGGAGAAAACTCCAAAGTCAAGGAAAAGAAGTAGATCAAGAGAGAGAGAAAAGTACAATGATGACAGGAATAGTCATCGTCGTAATAGAAGTTACTCGATGGAATCCACAGGTCATAAAAGTGATAGCGATAGAGGAAGAAAATCACGAAGGAAAAGTGAAAGGCCGAGTAGAAGTCAAAGTGATGCAAAAATCAAACTGGAAAATGTAAATCAAGACAAATCTAAACATATAATCGATAAAAATGAGAAACCAGATGAAAAAGGTGTACCTGTCGTTGCTGAAGAACCTAAAGCCGTCATAGACGGACGAAATGAAGTGAAGGAAGATGAGAAACCTGTTATGAGTGATCCAGTCTCGAGAAAAAGAACACACGGAAATGAGCATCACAGTTCTAGTAAGAGGCGAAAACAGAACAACACTGGACAGGTTCCCCTCATTCCAGATGATAGCAAAACTCGAGCGCCTCCATTAATATCTGAGGCACCTGATATGTCTGCACCGAATTCAGAGCCAACTCCACTAGGTACTGAGGATCCCATCGTCACGTCACCTGAGGAATCGGTTAGCATGGAAGTGGAAGGAGCGGAACCGCACGCAACGGATTTCAACTCGGACCAGGGTTACGAAAGTGTGACCTCTCAAAGCATCAACACCCCTGCCAGCGTCGGTTCTCAACACAAAACGCCAACGCGAGATGACGAAATCGCCATGAACAACGAGCAAGAAATCTGCACCCTTCAAAGTGATTTCCCGGTCGGAGAATCGGCGAAAAGCCACGACACGACAATGGCGAGAACGACGGCAACGTCACTCGTGACTTGTAGTGCGAATTTGGTGGAATCGCCGACGAAAATGTTCTGCAGCGTCATGGCGGAATCGGTGAGCGTGGTGAACACGTCTTGTTCGACCGTCATCCAGCAGGACAAGAGGTGTCTGTCGTTCGCGTTCAGTTCGCGAGCAGACGACGATCGGGTCGATCCGTCGGTAATGCAGGAAACTTCACCCCGGAAATTCTCCGGCGACCATCTGATCTCGCACGCCGATTTGGGCGAGCTCGACATGGCCACGTCCAAAACGGACTATTGCGAGGGCGATCAGATCGTGGCGGGGCCGCTCTTCAGCGGCAATCAAGAAGTCGAAGATGACGATTTATTGAGCAGAGAGCTGAAAGGGTGCGTGCCGGAGACGGACGGCGGGACTGCGTCCAACATCAACAACATGGGCACGTTCAGTCAATTCGACGAGCTGCCCTTCAAGGACACGACCATCATCGACGGCAATTCGGATTTCGATCAGGACGATTACGAAGAGATTTCCAAGATCATGGAACAGGGGCCTGGTGCGACCGATCTGGATTCGGAGGAGCTCCTCAAGAGTTTGGATGAAATAACGCGGGAAGAAATGGGCAAATCCCATTTGAACAATTGTCACGGTGAATCGGTCCAACGTGAAGACTCGATCAAGAGTATCACGCCCGAGGATGATCTTACCGATGAGAATTACTCCAAATATGCAACGGCCAAGATTCTGTCCCTGAACGAGAGGAATATTTTCAAATCTGACAATAGTACTCCTCTTGAGAGCAGTTACACAGACACGACAGCAGTACCGACATCTTTATCGTCATCAACGATACCTGATGGTGATTTGATTCAGAAAGTGAGCAATCAAAAAGTGGTGGTTGAACCTGTCGAACAATGCCAAATTACTTCGATAGAAGATAGGAAAACCGTTGATAGGGCCGATTTGATTTGTAATAAGGATGAAACAGACCCTACGGTTATTGCAAGAAACGACTTTATACCGATCGCTACTAATCAAAAGGTGACTTCTCCAGTTCCTCATTCGAGTAAAAGTGTAGAATTAGACATGGAAGTTCTTTTCAAACAGAACAATAATAAGAACAGTCAACGGAAATCAACCAAAAGTCCACAAAGTGTCGAAATTAATGACGATAATCTGGTCGGGACTAATAATAACGAGGCAAACGACGCAGCAGCAGATTTGCCCAAGAGAAGCAGTTTATCATCGGATGGGCAAAAGGAATCTCCCATTGCTAATAATCATAACAGCGCCGATAAGAAGAGGAAAAGCATCGAAAGCGATAAATTGTTTGACGAACTCAAAAGGAAACCGCCTGTGAATCCCGACTTTATCGACAATAATACTCCCAAAACACGCGTCGCTTATGTGACGCAGCCTCAGGTGAAAAGGGTGCACGTGAATGACAGGACCTCTTTTATGGTCGGGTCCGTTCAGCAAAAAGCTCCGATTGAGGTTAAAAAACCGGATTATTCCAATCGCAACCTTGGTTATCACGGTAGACACGGCTCGGGTGGTAAGGACCCAAAATGGCGGCCGGTTAATGGGGTTTCGGGGGGCAGGGAACATCACCGTCACCATCAGCGCCCTCAGTCTAGTTCTTTTTCGCATAACAGCGGCTATGTTCACCCCGCTGACAGGAAGTTGAGTCACGCCGAAGTGACCAATCTGGCGTCGACCACCAGACAGTCCGTTCCCAATCCGAAATTGTCGGATGATCACGCTTGGCGTGAAAAGTTGGAAGGAGTTATAGATACTCCCGGCGATCTCTTTTAGCACTAGGTAAGACTAGGTTTGACTCGACGAATTGTTACACTTTTCCTCTGCAATATTGCTCACTTTCAGAAAGAAAAAGTCTGAGAATTTTCCGAGATGAAGCGAACAGCATATTTATGTAAATAATCAATTTCTCATTGTATATTTTATCGTGCCTATTACGTAATTTTCGATTTTACTTTTTATTTATAATTAATTATAATGGATGAGTTCTGCGAGTAGCTCTGAACATAGCCGCGATCAAAGTGGAATTAGAGAGACTTGCTGAACGATAATTTACAGATTCTTTACAATAATTACTTTATTATTATAGATATTTAGGTTCTCTATTGTGTTTTAGTACGATTGACGCCATTTCTTTGAGGCAATCTTTATTTCCCTTTATATTAAGTGTATATATACTGGACTGATCAGTATAGTCCTTCTAAAATTATTTATTGACTAAATAAAATATCAACTGATTCATTTAGTAAATTTATGTTGTCTATATTTATAATATTTATTGTTAGAAAATATAAAGGTTTGAAAATAGTCCTATTTGTCTAATTTCGGACACCGAAAAGATTGGTATTCAGTCCCGTACCTTAGGTATCAAGTAGATAATGATGTGGTTTATCGATGAGTCCATGATGGGCTCATGCAAGTCGATAATCCATCCATTATCTAATCTCGAATCTAAGAGATTATTATCATGGATTAGGGGAATACCAAAACCGTAGAACATCCAGGTTCGTAACTACTAAAAACCATAGACAAGTAACATTAAATCCATAGATATTTCAAAATCTATCCCAACCTGAACGTCACTTGTCAGTTACAGAATTGTGTTTAATTGGTTGCATAAATTTGAGGGGTATTATTGTTTTTTGTTGCGCCTTAGCATGAATAAAGTCATGATTAATCCGGATATTTTTGGAATCTTCATTAGGTATTGCTCGCAAACTGTTCAAATGGCCGATATATGCAGAAAAGTTCAGTGGAATTAAAAAATAAGGACTACTTTTAATTAAAAAATATTCCTGAAGGGGTGGCACACGACATGTCCGAATCCCACGCAATATTCCCGATAATCCCGGGGGTGGTTAAGTCCGTACGTCCCGGTTCGGGGGTGGCGGTGGATCTGTGACGGGGCGAAAGATACCGGGGTACTTGTTGAGCGCATGTGCCCGGGTTTTAGAAGTGGACGCCTGGCGTCTAGACGCCTCGAGACCTCACCGACGCCAGGACGTTCGCCGCACACCGACGTCCCGTTTCCTCCTCTTCATCTGAAAAAACCTAAATAAAAAAACCAAAATGAAACATCCAAAGAATCACCAACGATAATACAGTGAACAATAATCGAACGGGGTGCATAGAAGAGAACGTACTTTTACCAAGTGCTTATAAAACCGCGACAGAGTATAATAATAATCGAACCGATAAACCAGATATGAGATTATCCCCATCCGATTGAGACGACGCGATAAAATGCCTTAAGATAATCACCATATTTTACGGTCCAGATATTGCATCAGAGGGAGGCCGTACACTCGGTAAGTGGAAAATTCAATTTTTCGGCGAGATATGGGGTTAAAAAGTGGGGGTGGTGAAATGCGCCGTTGACATTTCCGTTTATATTTAGGGACGAACTTTCCGAACTGCTAATTAACCCTCATAATAGTCCCTTTGTCGGGGATGATGTCATTTACCTATACACGGTGATGTTCGTGTTTCCGCGCACCTATACAATAATTGTCTAGATGCATGATGTTGAAAGTGTGACTCACTTTTCATCCCTTAATTATATCACGGAGGCAAAGGGAAAAATCAGATCTACAGTATCAAGTGGAAGACAGTTTTTCATTCCTTTATCTCGGAAATTTGTCGAAGAGTCAAATTGAAATAGACGGATAGTGCACTCAGTGCGCATTAATTTTCCCACTGGAAAACTGCATTAGAAAACGTGGAAAAGGAAAACCAAAGTTAGACGGATTATCTGGTGGATTAAAACTCGAAAGCTTATTTAGTTTCGTTCGGTGCACAGATTAACGAGAGTTGGGATTTCATGTTGGAAATTGAATTTTTCCTGAGAGTGCCCATTTATATCGGTCCGTGCGAGAGTTTTATTAAATAAGGAACCATCCAAGAGTCCAGAAAAACTCCCCTCTATGCTGTACGTTTCGGGTGGAGTTTTCGGTAAAAAACAACTTCATTATGACGAATGGTCGATCAAAAACTTCTCGAAAGCTCCCTCACTCTCGATATCACGAAGACGAAGCTCAGAGAGAAATCGCTACACCTCCGCTTTAATAATCCGAAATTAATGGATTGAATATGCTGAGACTACCCGATTATGGAATAATCTTTCAAATCCTGTTTAATTCCCTTGTACCGTGTTAAATTACAAGCAGGAGCGTAACTTTTGATTAAAATTGGCGGATGCGCCTTTAGCATCTAATAAAACCAACACTTTTTAATCTAGGATAAACTAATGAATATTTCTAAGATAGAAATGCCCCCTTTTGTACCGCACCTCATCGATTTATGAAAATTCTGTGTATTTAGAAAAGCATTGAGAGTAAAAAACGAGTAATTGAATGGACCTTCCACACATCGTGTTAAATTATAGATATGGGGTTACTGATGATGATGGTGATTTTCACTATTGAAATGATCTGGATTAATGCATTCATTGACTTATACTTACTAACAATAATCCGAAGAAAATTGAGGTCGAAAAACTTGAAAATCCTCCCTTACGCCTTCCTCCCTCGCTATTATGATATCAAGTACAAGTGAGCGTTATCGATTTCGGAGAGCTTCGTCCATGATGAAATTAACAATTAAACGAAAGAACCGAACGACCTAATTCGTTTTCGTATTATACGCGTATACATAAGTAAAGTCGTGTTATAAGTGACCGTAAAATAAAATCGCGCCGCCGTTAAATTTGCCGTACTCTCCCTCCGTCATAAAAGCGCACCCACACTCGATATTTTAATCACTCATCCACCGCACCACCATCAACAAAATCGTCGAGCTCAATTTGTGGAGAAATTCCTAATTTTCGCAATCACGTCCCTCGTTTATTATTATTAGCAGTATATTTCATTCAACCCCTTTCGTCGAAAAACGATATGGACTTTGTACTTTTCACACTCGCTTGCAGATTGAATGACCGTTTGGTTTTATTTACAAAGCTCATCGTATTATGTTTCTTTAAGAGGAAAGTTTACGTTTGTGTTAATGAAAAGTTCTAAATTTACCTGTGGGAGTGGAGCGTGCACTTTTGTGTATGAATTCGAGTAGAAAAATACATGAAAATTCCTCATTTCAGGAACCTACCTTAAGTGTTTAGCAGTATGAAATTATGAATTCCATTGTTCGGGTTTGATGTATTTGTTCAAAACTGCAGGTTACGTGCACTCTTACTTATTTGTACGACCCATTGTAAACTGCGGTTAAATTTAGACCGTTACAACAACACCCACCCAAAAATTAAACTCTTCTGTGTACAATACCCAGCCTCGATAAAATCCAAGGAATAATAACCGACAATATAAAACGAAACCCCGTAAAGAAAATATTTATATTCCATACGGCGAATAATGGAAACGGCAATAATAGTGACGACAATAATCGGGGGGTTGACTTGAAAATGGCGGCAATGACCCCTTGGTCGCATAATATAAGAAGCGACTATCTTCGTATAAGTATATAAAAGCCGCGTTTATAACCATGGCAACCTGTTGAAGGGGCGCTTCCCTTCACATATGATACCCCCATCCCCATGATGAATTTTCCCGGCTTTTGTCGGCGGTAAACCCTACGAGAATATCAACGAAGAAACATATCCACTTTAAGGGAGGAAAACGCGATTCTTCACTTTAAGGGATAGCGGCGACGTCGAATATTTCCAACCCCTAACACTGATGATGTCGATACATTATAATTCCGATAATTCACGAAATATAAAGAGTGTTCGAGATATCAGCTAGACGAAATCGATATTTCCCCCAGAGGGTAGACACAGGGTGTCACACTCTCGCGTAATGAAAAGGCACGTCAAAATATAATGATTCGGGTATATTCTCCCACGAGAAAAACGGGTGGAAATTGTACAAGCGGCGGGTGAAATGTGATGGCGAAAAACCGGGAAAATGCTCGTAATTCTTCATGTCGGGTTCCATTTGCGCCGCATATTCCACTGCAATCTGAAATCTGAATCGTCAAAGTAAAACCCACCCCCCCAAGACCGAGGACGACGTAAAAACAAAACCACATTAAGGGTGCACGAGGGTCATTAAGAACGACCCTCGATGCATACGTAAATACGGGAGAAAACAAGCGATAATAATCGCGACCTGTAATGACGGCAACCCCCACATTTACCTAAGACTTTTCCGCCCTTCGTGGATATTTCCATGGCACTCTCTCGCAATAAGGGAAGATTTTCCGGGGATGAGGGCGGAAGTGGTTCGTTCATTTCCTCCTCTCGAAAAGAGCAAAAGGCAAACAGAACGCGTCTATTACCCTAAAGCGGTGGAGTTTCGGGGGTGGCGCTCGAAAGTGCGGGGGTTAACAACCCCCGCCACTTAATACAGCAGAGTGTGTGTGGGTATCGAACATCGATATCACCTGTCTTATGAACGAGCCCCGCTAATGGGGCAACTCTTAAAAGGGTGGGAATTTTACAAAACCATCTTAAGACTTTTTCTCTCTCCGTAGATGGCGCTCAAAAAAATTTGATAATAGTCGCTGTACTACCGATTAACGACATTTTGAGGTTATGATAAGTGTCTGCTGTCATCCGTGTCGGTAAATTTTCCGTGTTCTCAATAAAATTATGCGATTACACCTCAAAAAAAGAGGAAAAACCCGCAGATCACACAGCACGGATCTACACCGTAACTGTAATTACGCGTGGCGCCATCTACTGGATCATAGAAAAATACCTTCTTAATCATTGAATTGAAAATTCTTCATTAGTCAGTACTATGGTCAGTACTTTTCAAAGCGCTTAACACAGAAAGCTCGCAATTTTCTGTGACATTAACGTAATATCTCTGAAATTCCGGGAATATTTCAAATGAGAGGGGAAAATAAGTGGCGACTTGATAAAAATGCATTCCTGCAGGTATTTCCGGTCGGCGTGCATTCAACCGGAAACCGTTTACGCGCGCTCTTTTTCATTTCTTCTGATAAAAGAGGTGCGCGACTGGATTAATTAAAACCGCGTTTTCCGCCGGGAAAATTAGTGCAATTTCGGACGGAAAAAGGAAAATTGCACTCCGTTATGGAAAGCGCGCTTTTATCGAGAGCTTGCGGCGTTTATATCGAATCGATTCGGTTCCCCTAAATCCGATCGCGGAAACGTTCGTCGGTTTTATGGGTGCCAATAGGAAAAGGTGCCAAGTATACACGAGTAAAGTCTAATCGACCTAATCTCGACATGGTGCTTACGTGACAGCGCCCTGTTTTATCGACAATGCGACAGCTTGATTGCTGAATTCGGGGGCGAAAATTATGGAAAATTGTCTGATGCAAAAATCACTTTCAAACTTTCACGACTTGCATAATCCGGACGCTCATTATCATCAGTTCAAGTAGCCGTGAGCTTTCGCGATAAATTTCCCTCGATTACTTTATAATAACTGTTAACTGATGAAAATCTTTTTCGTTTTATTCGCTCTCATTATCTCGATTCGTAAGTGGCAAAACTATTGATTTTAATGGAACGAAGAAGGGACGACCTACTACTCGCAATCGATTTTTCACCCAAGACGTACGGCTTATATCTGGAAAATCCGATGATGGAAATTTACGTGATGGTGAGGGTTGCATATAGGGAAAATTGTGACGAATTTGCGAAATTATCAAAAGCACACGCAACCCGAATCTGCCAATCACCAACAATAACAACCCTCAATCATCGTCAAAGTCGCCAAATTGATGTTATAATCGATCGATATCTTAGAAAAATAATTACCTGTGGAATTAATTACGTAATAAGTTACTCCTAGTCGAGTTACCTAATAAATGAGATATTAATTTAACGCTTTCGGCGGTTCGCGAAATTAGGTTGAACATTATCGATCACGTTCATCCGGCGATTCTCCCTTATTAATTACGGTGCTAATTCATTATCGGCCGCTCAACCCTAGACCTTTTGTTTATTCACGCGTTCGTCCATCAAAAACAACCCGCGAATTCATTATAAATCCCTCGGGAAGAAAATAATGAAAAACCCTCATCTGGATGTAATCGAAATACCCAATTTAAGAAAACTGCCGCTTCGTAATTTCCGCCCCTCGGGAGTGAATCGGACGGAGAGAACGGAGCTTTTTCTCACGATTTTCCTTTTCAGGTGGTCCGTTAGACGATGGTGGCCAACATGACGGACATTTCGCCGGTGACGCTCAGTTCCGATTGGTCGCGTCTGGCGCGCCTCATCCTGCTGGCGTCCCTTTCGGCCGTCGGCAGCGTCGGGAATGTGTTCATGATAAGCGCCGTCATGATAGAAGACTACTTGAGGAAAAGAGGTGAGTGCTTTCCGCCCGGGGAGACCGGAAATAGAGCCCACAGAGACACGAATGCATATACTTTCTAGTCTTCCAAAATGATTAATGCCACCCTAGAGGGCTCATAAATCCATCGCGGAAGTTTTTTCCTAAAGGGTCCCGATTTGTGATGTCGCTAGTGTACCTATACAGACATTACTCAATCTTTGCGATTTATTCGCTTATTGATGGCGTTCTATCATTGTTATGAAATGGTAATAGTTGAACCGAGTTAACTTTCCTCGGTAAAACAGTTTCCTGAAAAAGCAACAGAAAACTAACGAAAAACGTGATAAATCAATTCTCGGTGGATATGTTTACGAGAATAGGAAATAATTCGGTCCGATTCCCGTGCCCGGCGAACCGGAAAAGAAATTAAATCGAGTGTTGGAGGACTGGGGTGTAGTTAAAGAAAATTGGTTCCGACCCGGGGTAGAGCATAAATCGCCTCCACCTGCCCTCTTCTCTTCACTGCATGGTCGGACGAAGTGAGTCTTTAATTAAAATCTCGGCCCTCTCATCTGCGAATCGACAAGAGCCAGAGGGGAGGAAAATGGCTCACAAAGTTCGCCTTTATTTTGTATAAAACCGACGAATAAATCTGCAACAATTACAAAGTCGCCCCTATTATTATTCAAAATAATTTAAAAGGGAACAATGATGGTAATGATCAAGATAAAAATGCTATTAAATTTCAATACACCACCCTCTTTTAATCTCGCCGGAACTTTTTCTAAAGAAAAATCTGTTGCATGTTTTAGAGTCAGGGGGTGGTTTCGAAATATTTACGAATTCCGCTGGTGGAAATTATTAATTCCTGCAAAATCGAGAGGTAGGTAGAAGAGAGGGTGGAATCTTAATCGCGTTTATTATCATTAATTGTTTTTCTCGAGGGTTGATTGGCTCGATTTTTACGAGACACGCTGACGAAAGCTTTGTGCCCAACTGAAAACGGTCGAGTAAACAGAGCTTTCATCAGTTTGTTTTGTGCATCGAAGACTTAATTAATCTCCCTCCCGACCACAATAAAATCCGCTCTGTCGTATAAAATTAACCCAACGGAAATAGATCGAAATTGATTACTTATGCGACAGTGTGGGGATGCAGACTGAGGCTGTATCAACTTTTTCGATACAGAAACCTCCCGTAGTTCCATCAGTAAACTTCACCTGGTAAATTCCTTATAAGCCTCTTTGATGTTTCGAAACCTACAGGAAACCGACAACGCCAAATTTTATTAATAATTCGTAGGAAAACTTATCCATATTAATTTTCATCAGTCTACAGTTTTCCCCCTAATATGTTTCAGGCAACACGTTCGTGGTCAGCGTGGCCTTGGCCGACCTCCTGGTGACCGGATTGGTAATCCCAGCCTCTGCAGTCGTCATCCTGGCCGGTCTCCAGGACAACCTACCAGTCTGCCGTTTCCAGTGGTTCCTGGCGGCCCTCTGCTTCCTCGTGACGGTCCTGTCATTAGCAGCAGTCGCCTTGGAGAACTACCTGCGATTGTGCTGCTCCCCGGCAACCAACGACGCCCTCACCCGCACCAAAATCACCGTAATCCTCCTGGTCTTCTGGACTTTGAGCTCGATAACGTCCGGGCTTCAATTCGCCCCCGACTTATCCTTCGACTACTGCACCAGGAGGACACCCGGTCTAATCCCCTATCAAGTGACAGTCGGAGTCGTCTTAGTGTTCCTCCCGCTGTTATTGACGTTCTTCTGCTACATTCGGGTCGGTTACCACGTGAAAACGTCAAGATCCAGGCCGAGTTTCAAACCTCCCGCCACTTTCAACTGGGACATCTCGCTCATGCGCACCAACCTGTGCAGCTTCGTCATTTTCGTCCTCTTCTGGCTACCGTTCGGCGTCGTCCTGGCGATGGCGGGCGGTCGCCATGTCAACGACCGCGTCTTCTACAACCTCGCCTGGTTGGCCATCAGCAAGTCGTGCATCAACAGCATCGTGTATTGCGCCGCCGACCGCCATTTTAGAACCGCGTACGTCAACCTCTTCCACTATTGCTGCTGCAAGACGACTGTCACGTTTTCGCGCAGACAGCGACCGGAAGGGTTGAGACCCTCGGGGGACGTGAGGGTGCACATCATTCCCGGTTATAATATGTACTGCAGCCCCCAGAGGTCGCGGGAGGCGCACCAAGGCAAGAGATGTTCGTCACGGCCCAACGGCAGGGACGTGTACGAGTTATGATGAGACGGAGACGATTACGGCGTCTGGATTTGAGCGCGATTACGTCATTTCCGCCTCCCCGCCCTCCTCCGGTCGCCATTACGAGAAACTGTCACTTTTCGCCAGGTGGCGACTAGATGTACGGGCGCCATTCCCGCCCCGCACCCAATTCAAACATTCCGATTTTGTATCTTGGATCTTGTCTTTTAACAATAATCGTATCACTGTCGCTTTTAATACTAATAATAATGATTAATAAATAATAATAATAATAATAATATGTGAAAGAAGTAAAAAGCGCAAAATCAGAGCCTTCTCTAGAGCTTTAATTATCGTTATTACATGATCTTGCCCAGTAAAAGACTGATGATTCGTTCGCATTGTTCGCAAATAGTATGAAAAGATATCGGGAATATGTGGACACAAAATGTAGCCTCCCCTCACGCCGCCATTACGAGATTTCACCTACCCTCAACTATAAATATGGTTGGGCGATTTATGCACAACGAAAGTATTCCGTTATAATAGAGACGCACATTTCGTGTTTTAATTCCTTGGCCGCAAAATATAATAAGAGATAATAATGTTATAATGAATTTAAGGGCAGCTTTATCCGCACACCGTCCAATTTGCACACCAAATTGTTGTTGATGTTGATGTTGTTATGAATTTATTCAATTTATATTCATGAGCTTGCTATTATATTTATGATTTGATATATTCGCGAGTTGAAAACGGGATGGGATTTTTGGATTTTCGGGTCCGCACTGTATAAATCATCCCCCAACTACTACTCAATACTTATAAAAAGTAAGCAAGTATGATAATAATAACTGATAAAAATAGGTGTAAGTTAAAGATCCAAGATACTTGAATAAGTATTTTGATTTATTTAAAAAAAAATGGTAAATTATGATTCGCACTTTGTCTCAAAATTCACGAGAAAGAATCCGCTTTTTGAAACAAAATAACTAGAGGTGAAAAGTTCAAAATCATTGCGGACCTAATACCTGAGTGCCTATCGCAAAAAGTAAATTTTTTGGTATGTCGTATACTTTAAATTGTAGACAATATGGAAAATTATGGAAAAAATGTGGTTTTTTTTTGAGAAATAGCCAATATTTTATTATCAAAATGTATCATGATTACCTTATGAAGGGATGAACCGCACCAAAATAAAATTTAATTATGAATATTCGTGTGTAAAGTGTATTTACCTACTAAAATATTTTATTAATGTATAATGTATAAATGTACACCTTCACTTAAAAATGAATGTCCATGAGGAATTTTTGAGAAAATTGTTCTTCCTAATAAAAGATTTATATTAAAAATTTCAATTTTCTCAAAGACATGTTGTATCATCAAAACGGTATTGATATTTTTGTGAATTTAATGTATGATGGAATTTTTGTCGGTTCGAAAATTTCATGAATGTGACATTATAATGTAAATGTTGCCTTCTTCCCAGCTGTGATCTCTCTTAAACGAAGAATAGACATTAAACTGTAATATAAATGTGATACGGGACCATTGCGGTGTTTTGGTAAATGTATAATTAAGCAGAGACGCGAATTTAACAATAATCAACTCAAACAATAACAATAATAACAAAATCTTTACCTATTATTGATGCTTATTTATGATTTATTCCAAAAATCGAGTCTAAAACAGAAACTTTTTCTTTTTAATTTGAGGGACGACATCCTTCTCGCAGGTCTGAGTCTGCTGCGAACATTTTATGGGAGCGGTAGTGACGGGATCTTCTTCGTCGAAGGTCTTCCTCAGCATGTCCTCGATGAAATCCGAGCAGGCCTTCGAGAGGAAATCCTTGGTCATGTATGTGGACTTCAGTATGTTCGTACTTTTGTCGGTCATTGCGCGCCGTTTCTTCGCCCACTTTCTTTTGGAATTCTTTTTCGAAATCACTTTGAAATTTTGACTTTTTCCATTGTCGGGCATAATCGCGTCACTTGATTGTCACAATTTGATAAGGGGGCGGAAAATGAGAGGTGGCCATCTCGAACTTTTCAATTTGTTCAAAATTCAAATAATCCTTGATTTCATTTCATTAGATTGACTCGAAATCGTCCATAGATTTGTTCCTTCACTTCAATTGATCAGAAATTGTCGAGAATGGCTGCTTCGCAAAATTGACAGGTTGTGTGCAAGAATAAATGAATGAAAAGCAAAGCAGGGCAGTTTAGTCGAAATCTTATGATGTTATTAATACTAAATTGATAAAATAATGAATGTAGTAAAAGTAATAAATGTCCAAAAATTAGAGTAATTAATGTAGTTTTAAGGCGAATGTACTAATACTACTCTGTATGTCGATGTGTTCAATGTGCATTTTTATTTTTGTAAAATTATACTAAGTACTTGAGTAATTGTTTTTAGAAACTGCGCTTTTCAGTTAATTCGAGGGCTACATCTCCGTTATTAAAACCCCAGCTTAACGACGGTTTAACTAAATATGACATTTCAGACGAATAAGCAATAGTTAAACTGTCTCAGAGTGGCCCTGGGCGGGTTTTCACCTAAAACGCCCCTGAAATTTATTCATATGACGGATTTTTTTCTATTTAGTACCCCTCTGACCCAGAGGATAAGCGGTATTCTAAATGGCAGTATGTATTCTTATATACTATAATTAATATACATTATAAATGTTGTGATATAAAAAAAAATAAATAAATAAAATGAATAAGCACCTGACATTTTTTCACCAGTCACCCTGGCAGATTTTTCAAATGGAAGGCGTAGGTGTCAATTTTCCTAGATATTTCAGGATATTTCAAGATATTTCTAAATGTGAGACGATTTCCAGGACCGGACCTATCCGACTGCCGTCTTTTGCATAATCGCCACAGAGTTCTGCGAGAGATTCTCCTTTTGCGGCCTTCGAAGTAGGTATACACACTTTAAACACACGAAAAACGACCCTCAAATGGGCCCCAGTTTATTTAATCGCGAAATACCTTCATTATGATTGCGTGCCGCTGTCTTAAGTGCCCCCTCAAAAGTACAATAAATCACTCGACTCAATTAAGTGGCGATTAATTGGCGATTTTTCTGAAATTCGATCGTCTATTTTTAGCGATTCTGTCGATCTACCTGAGGAACGAGCTACTCTTCACCGAAAATTCCGCCACGGTGATTTACCACGTTTTCATAATGGTCTGCTACGTCGTCCCTTTGATAGGAGCGATATGCGCTGATAGCATCTTAGGCAGATACAGGTAAATATCGTGATTTTAGTCGATAAAAGTTGCGAAAACATTCGTAAAATAACAAATCCGCTGTATTAAGTGCAGCCCGTCCAGGATTTCGTGGCAATACGCCGCTAAAACTTGCATGATCTCTATCAAATTTCTCGAAATGATCAATTTTTTAGGACGATCGTATATTTCTCGCTGATTTACCTCGTGGGCAACATCCTGATGAGTTTCGGGGCCGTCCCGCCTATCGAGTCCTCCTCCATGTGCGTATCCCTTATCGAGTTGCCTTGATTCGTATCTCTGTCTCTGTTTATCTAATAATTATTAAAAGAGACAGAGAGATGGCCATGGCTGACTCGACAGAAAATCCGTTAATTCGTGAATTTCCGATGAACGGTTGTTTTTTTTTCAGGGCCCTTTCGGCGATAGGGCTGATTTTGGTGTCGATGGGCACAGGGGGGATAAAGCCGTGCGTGGCTGCTTTTGGGGGCGATCAGTTCCGTTTGCCCGCCCAAAAGGATTTGCTGCAGCATTTCTTCTCGCTGTTTTATTTCACAATCAATCTGGGCGGATTCGTGGGGATGGTCATGACGCCGATTTTGAGAAAATGGGTGTCCTGTTTTGGGGACGACACCTGCTACGCGTTAGGATTTGGATTTCCGGCCGCCCTTATGTTCATCTCTTTATGTGAAAGGGCGCGAATTGTACAGGGTGTAACAGAGAGAGAGGATTTGGCAATTTTCTGGGAGGAAGGATACTTCACTTCTATTTTTGCAGAAATTATAAGAGTTTAAATTGATTTTTACATATAAAAAAGAGACACATTATTCTTTAATTTTGATCCATATTAGTCAATTCAAAAATCCGAGGAGCTAAATATGAACCTTTTGTCTGCATTCTTTCAAACCCGATGTACCTTCTACATCGAGAGAAAGACGCATATCTTACCCCACCTTCCCTGAGAAATTTGGCACTTTTTTCGTAACACCCTGTATAATTGTATTTTTATCGAAAATATTATTTTCAAATATTTCAGTTCTTTTCGTGATGGGAAAAACATGGTACCGATTGAAGTCGCCAAAATCCAACGTCATCCTTGAATTTACCAAATGCACTTGGGTAATATCTACCATACAGGGTTATTCAGAAGTATACGGATCCTGTTGCTACATCGATTCAAATAAAAATCCATCTAAACTTTCAACAATTAAATAAGTAATCCATAATTCAAAGTGGAATGATATTATCTAAGAAATAATATTTTCAAAGTCGAAAACAGATTCATACTCTTGATTATCCCCATATACAAAATAAGTTTGCCATTTCGGAAATTAATCAAAATTCAGTACGCTCTGAGTCACAGGTCCCGCAACCCCAAAGGCGCCCACTGGCTGGACGCCTCCAAGGGCAAATACGACCCCAAATTGATCCACGACATGAAAATCGTCTTCGCGGTCTTGCTCCTCTACATTCCTTTACCGATTTTCTGGTCCCTCTTCGACCAGCAGGGCTCCCGCTGGACCTTCCAGGCGTCCCACATGAACGGCAACGTCCTCGGCCTCCAGATCGTCCCCGACCAGATGCAGGTGGTCAACCCGGCCATGGTCCTCCTCCTCATCCCCATATTCGACAAGCTCCTCAACCCGTTTTTCGCCGATTCGCGCCTGCTCGAAAATCCCTTGCATCGGATGACCATTGGGGGGATTTTCGCCGGTTTGGCCTTTTTTTCGGCCGGGGTCCTCGAGCTGTTCTTGGAGAGGAACAATCCGAAGATGCCGGAGACGCGGCACGCCTCGATCAACGTCATTAACACTTTGCCCTGTAAAATCCGGGTTGGAAGTACCGTTGAAAAAGGGCAGAATTTGAGTTCCGGGGAACTTTATCGATTTGAGAATCTCCCTTGTGATAACCACACCCGGTATGATTTCGTGATTGAGCCTGAAATAATGTGCGGGACCATCTACTTTGGACCGCATAAACACAAGTTGGAAGCGGTCGCAGTGGAAGGACGGGTAATCATGGTTTTTAAGGCTTTTGAATTTGGGGATACAGGGATCTGTTTTACCCACTTTAACAAATTTAGCCATTTGATTTTTCTAAAACTGTTTTGTTACTTTTTGGAATTACTTAGATCGATACGGTCCTGATAGGGATCGATTCGGAAAACCGGATCCAGACTTACGTGACGGATCCGGTCGATTTCGAAAAATCCCTAAACGGAAAACCTCGACTAAGGGCCGCTTACGTGAAAAGCTCGATCCATCTTCACAACATCACCATATCGCTGAAGAACCACGGCGATCTCGAGGATGTCTATTTCGTGCACGATTCGCATTATTCATACGTGGCGGATTCGGCCTACATGGAACTACCCCAAGGAGTGTGAGCTTTTTCACCCCCAAAAATTGCCCGATTTTCATACACCCGGATTATTATTGCAGGTATGATTGCGTGGTTTCTAGTAAAGAAAAACCTAAAATGATCGAAGAAAGCTTCCATTTGGGCCTGGGTGGCGTCTACTCTTTGATAATAAGGGAGAGGAACATGAAAATCGAGTTCTTCAAATTGTACGCAATGTCTTCCCCGAACACTGTGAATATTTTGTGGTTGTTGCCGCAATACTTTTTAATTTCAGTGGCGGAAATTATGTTCGGAGTGGCAGGATTGGAGTTTTCTTTCACTCAAGTAATGATTTGCTCGAGCTTTAAAACTTTCTGAAACGAGCTTTTATTTAGGCTCCGAAGAGTATGAAGACTGTCACTATAGCCGGATGGTATTTATCGGTCGCTTTCGGTAATCTCCTGGTGATTTTAATAACGCAAGTCAACGTTTTCAAAAGCCAAGTTGGTATCAATTTTTTAGTATGCTTTTGTTAAGTATTGACTATGGTATTGACTTATAAAAAAAGCAACATTTGTAATTTATCGATCAGGCGATCTTTCGATTATGAAAATCTATTGTCTTTAAGGCTCGTTGAGACAAGTGTTTCCTTTCCTATTATTTCCTTTCTGGGAACACCTAAATTTTCGATCTTTTGAAATTTGCAGTCTCAAGAATTTTTCTTGTTCGCGGTGATTGTGGTGGCAGACATGGTAATTTTCATAGAGATGGCATCGAATTACGAATTCGTCCAGCTGGAAGCAGACAGTTCCGCTGCTTTTCTTTCGGAAGAAGAAGAGCTCCCTTTACTGACGCAAGATGAAATTGATAATTTGCGTCAGAAATGAATAAATAACACGTCTCTTTGTGATTATTTTATTATTGTTATAGAGATCAGGCGAATAAATCCTTTAGTCATTAGATAACGAAGATATCTGTCATAAAAATAGCCTAAATGTAAAATTTGCATCATAAGGTGTCTTTTCGAGTGAAAATGGACTACACCAAAGTGCCCACGAACGAAGTCGACGAAATTATCAATTTTGAGTTGCAGCATGTTCGCAAAAATCGTTTAATTTCCGGTAAGAAGGTGAGAGAGAAACCAAAAACGAACTATGAAATACGAAATGACGCTTTTTCTGATGTAAACTGCTTGAGACTTTCATTGAGACTTGATAAAGTGCATGATTATAGATTTTTCGTAAAATCATTGTAATTGTAATCATTCAACTTTGATTAGTGCGGATATCGAAAAGATAAGATTATACACCTTTGTCGATATGGATGTACAAGACGAGGACTTCTGGTTAGTCCTCTGGGGGCATTCGAAAATAACGGAAGTCCTCTAGAACCATCTCGAAAATTCAGTAACAAAGTGAAAGTGTATAGTAATTTTCTGCCAAAATGACTGCATCAGCAGGTTTGAATACCAACAATTTCCCCAAAATTAATTTCAATCCGAGTTTATAGAGGGTCGAGCTTTCGATTTTACATAAGTATAGTTGACATTTTCCGTTTTAGTATCTTACTCAAGAAAATTAAAACAGAAACCTTCGAATTAATAAGGTTAATAATATTTTGCAAGTACTTAAATTCGCCATGAAGTGAAAGTTCTGCCCACACTGATCTGAATTTCCTATAACGCCAATAATAATAAATTCTTCGCGACATCAGTCACGAGATTTTTAATTGTAGGTAATTGTCTTCAAATATTGATTCGTTCTTATTGTCAATAAAAGAAAATAATTGTCGCAAGTGAATTATTTTCCAACCTTGTCCCACTTTTCGATTTCAATTAAGTGAGATGTGGGCAACAAATTGATCACATATTTTAATAATAGTTTGATTTTTATCGTGAAAATGCGATAACGCGCCACTTTAAATTACTCACGTAGAAAAATCTGTATTTTGGACTTTGGTAAAATCTCGGTGCATATTTTTATTATGTCGCGTAGGAAATTGCCATATTACACAGGTTTATCAAAGGTATTTCTAATCCCTTTTGTATCAGAAATTGGAATAATAAGTAATCAACAGTTTCAGTTAATCTGGGGATAAGTCATTATCGCATTGTTGATGCCTTTATTACAGAACAAAACGCTAGATTTTCCTAGATTATCTCTAGATAAATCAGCGAATATATCAAAAACAATTTATTTATATTAAATCGATTAAGACATGCCAATCCTGTTACGGCTGATCAAATTTGGCGAGTTGTAAGTGGGGCATTGACCTGTCATCGATGGTTAAAAGAACTTGTCTCTACAACTAGATATGAAAAATTGAATAAAAATCGCTCGATATATCTACAGCACGTCCAAGATTCGGTGTCTACAAAACGGTATATGCGCAATTCGAAACGCCAAAGCCAAAAGGTCCATTGATAATTGATGTGAGATTTATAGTATTCAATTTTCCTGAAATAAATTCATGATGTCTTAGAAATTACCGTTTTAATCTATGATATCCACTTGAGACATTATTGACGTCAGATTTGTACTCGCCACGAAATCCTATACGTACTCTACTTATCCCGTGGGATAAAGTTCTTTTAATACTTTTATTAATAATAATTATTAACACGAATTTGTCACACTGTAGCACGTAACGAGTGTTTGACAAAGTCTAATTAAACCGTTTTTGTAATCTATTTGGGAGATTGAAGGTTAATCACATACGAATTTAATCTCCTCACTGTATAATATTTATGTACCTGATGTCTAAGTACTAATATTAAATTCATTACGTATGGTAGATCAATGGTCTACCCTTTGGCTGTCAATTTCATATCGAACCGGTTCGTACCGATTATTAATTATCATATTGAACACGTTTTTAATCAATTTAACTGTAAATTAATAATTTTCTGTACGTATTCAGTAAAGTTTAATAGAATATATTTTCGTGTATAAGGTACTTTAAGAGACATTGTACGATAACGTTAAATATTATTGTGCGAAGATTAAATAATTCGTAAGAAATTTCATCATGCACTCAAAACATTTTTTTTAAGTTTTTTCAATTCCAGATAGTAAAAAAGATGACGAAATCTCCTCGACCCCCGAAGAGACGAAAGACGGGGCCACAGCCGAGAGCCAGTTGGAGGTGAGTCTGCGAATTCCTCGAGAGTTGCCGTGACAATTATCCGTCATTACGGGCAATCATCGTCATCTTTCTCCAGTTTTTCTGGAACGGCGATAATCGCTTTGCCGTTTTCTCCGCATATCCGAACGATGATAAAATGAGACTCGTGACTTTTATTCGTACTCTGTATACGATTGTTGTGATTATTGTCATCGCCTAAATTGTAAATTTATCTCCTCTCTCGTTATTGTTGTCCGTGCACCTCCACTTCTGCCAGCGTCACGTTGCAGGAGTAAAACGAAATGTTTATTTAGTTGCTGTTAGACGGTCAATGTGTCCACGTCTTGCCTATGTTGTCCACCTTATGTTGACCATCTACCTACTACCTCTATAGAAATAAGGAGCGAAAGTTCCTGCTGACACACTGATTTACTTTTTGTTGTTTTCGTATGTTAATTCGAATTTTCTAAACTATGGATCAAAATAACTGATCACGTTGATCATCTTTGTTGAATTTTCAAAATATCTGTGATTTTGTACGTAAATCGAAAACCCGAGTGGCCGATGGTTCAAAAATGGGAGCCGAATATCAAGAAAAGGTAAAAGCAAAGTTACTATTTTATTATCGAATTTATTCGTTGTAATAAGGTTAGTGGGCATTAACAGGTGACTAATTGCGCGTTCGTTTTTCTTGTCTGTTTCATTACCCACCTGTATACTTAATTTTTATACACGCTAAAGGAAGTATTGAAAAATTATTTAGTGATGTCACATACATAAGTTGAGATTTTTTGCAATAAATGAAACAAACAAAAGTCAGGAAATAATCTGTGTATTTCCCATGATGATGATCCCGGCTGGGATTACGAGAATGTAAGGTCATATTAAATCATTGTGTTCTACTATAGGTATGAATGGCTTTAGGCGACTTTAATTAAAAACTTCATTCAAGTATTGTAGAACCTGACGATTTTTATGTTTTCTCGTGCTTATACTTAAATTAATTTTAATTCTGCGTGATACAAAAAATAATTACTGTATGGATCAGAAATAAAGTGTTGCGTTGATCAGTTTCAATTGACGGAATTAATTCGCAAAAGGCGAAAGTGTCCAAAGACGCTTGATAATTGGATTTATCGGCAGCATCAAAGAAAACAGTGACTCATAAATTTTCGTCATTTTTCGTACCTCAAGTTCTTCCAAAACAATTCTTAGTTCGAATGCAAATGTGAATTTAAATTTCCAAAAAAATCTACTGTATAGCGTGAATGAGTCGATAAAAATTATTACTCAAGATAACCTTGCAGTTGTAGTGGTTTGATAATACATAATTCGTGAGAAACTTGTGAACAATTTCTACCTGAACGAATGCATCACTCTTTTATGGAAATCACACTGTTCACATATTAAAATACCACGTTTTATTTCCAATACTGTCCTCGATCCTTTAAATATTATACAAGATAGGGGAAATTACGGGCTTAAAGGGAAATTTGGCGGATGCGCCGGGATACTTATTATTTAGTTTTATGATTTGTGAGGAAATAACTATCATTATCACCAATTTTGTTATCTTCATATCAAAACCAATACTATTTCAGTGCATTGTACTTTGTGTAAAATGATAAACCCTGACATATTTTTCAAATCGACTTGTAAATTTTCCAAAACATTATTTATAAACATACCTAAACTGTACACGTGTATAATTACTCTAGTATTCTACTTACGAAAACTAGATTACCTAAATAATTACAAATAATTTTGTTCGCAGCATATTCCGTACCCGAAATCCGTCTTCTTCATCGTCAGCAATGAGTTTTGTGAAAGATTCAGTTACTATGGAATGCGAAGTAAATTACCTAATTAATAATTCTATAGACTTATCATGTGCATTAAAATCGAATTTTCCAGCCATCCTCAGTTTGTACCTCACAAATATTCTACTTTACGGAGAAGCGGACGCGAAAATCATCTACCACACGTTCACGATGTTCGTGTACTTCTTCCCGCTGTTCGGGGCGATAATTTCGGACAGCTGGTTGGGCAAGTTCAAGACGATCCTCTACGTCTCCATCATCTACGCGATAGGAAACATAGTTTTGGCGTTGGCGGCGACCGGGCCGCTCCATCTACCACAGATCGAATTCTCCCTGCTCGGCTTATTGCTGATCGCTGTGGGAACGGGCGGAATAAAACCGTGCGTTTCCGCTTTCGGCGGCGACCAGTTCATCCTGCCCCAACAGCAGGAGCAACTGGTCTCCTTCTTTTCCCTATTCTACTTCTCGATCAATTCGGGGAGTTTGATATCGACGTTCCTGACGCCCATTTTGAGGGAGGACGTGAAATGTTTCGGGGAGGACAGCTGTTACAGTCTCGCTTTTGCGGTTCCCGGGGCGCTCATGGTCGTTTCGATCGGTAATAATCAATAATGCACCTCATTTTCGAAATCGTTGGATTTTATTACGGTTTTTTTCAGTCATTTTCGCCGTCGGCAGGCCCCTGTATAAAGTAAACAAGCCGGAGGGTAACATCGTGGTGAAAGTGATGAACTGCATCGGCGTAAGTCCCGGAAATTAACCGGATTATTTGAAACCTGTACACTTGCGGGATGAATTTGAGGGATACCGCGAGTATTTACGCCGAATTTAGGCAACTAAACATACATCAGATTTTACTGTTTGTATGTTTGGTTGCCTACATTCGGCGCACATACTGGAGGTTTCCGTTAAATCTATCCTACAAAAGTATACTAATTATTTCCGGATTTATTTCTAGCACGCCATTAAAAAGAAGGTGAAGAGCGACAAATCGGTCGATCATTGGCTGGACCACTCCGAGGAAAAGTACGGAAAATCCCTGGTGGACGACGTGAAATCGACCCTTAAAGTGTTGGTCCTCTTCATCCCCCTGCCCATTTTCTGGGCGCTGTACGACCAGCAGGGCAGCGGGTGGACCTTCCAGGCCGTCCGGATGAACGGCGACATCGGCGTCTACACGATCCTCCCCGACCAGATGCAGGTGGTCAATCCCCTGCTCATCCTGATCTTCATCCCCACCTTCACCTACTGGGTGTACCCGCTGTGCGCCAAATGCAACTTCCTCAAGTCGCCCCTGCAACGCATGGTCTTCGGCGGCATCCTGACCGCCCTCTCCTTCGTCATTTCGGCGGGGGTGTCGATGGCGCTGGAGGCGACCTACCCCGATCTGCCCCAGGCCGGAGGCGCGCAGTTGCGCTTCTACAATCCGACGAATTGCGACGTCACCGTCAGCAATACGCAAAATCTTTTCGACTCGTTCGATTTGCCCAAAATGAATTACGAGTTGATCGATGTTAAGACGGAAGGGAGCAAGAGTTACGATTTATTCGTCACGAATTGCGACTCCTCTCCGATAGCTAAACCATTTTCTGTCCAAATCGACGAAGAAAGTTCCTACGCTCTTTATGTAAATTTAGAAGATTCACTAATGACGCTTCATAGTGAAGAAGATAATATAGATAAAAGTAACAGCGGTCTCCCAGTAATCAGGTACTCGATAATTTTGGATAATTTCGCCACACAGAACTAAAGATGATTCTAATGTTTAGGACTTTTGTGGGCGACCCTTCAGGCGATAATAAGGATATTATCTACATGGACGGTGACAAGAAGGTTTTAGAATTGTCCAGCACGAACGACACTCAATTCGAAATCAGTTCGGGAACTTACAAACTGAGCGGGTTCGACGAAGAACTCGAATTCGAACAGGGTGGGGTCTATACGATTTTAGTCAACTTTGCAGACAAAGTAAGCGTTTATGACTAACGACTAGGGTTGAAACGATGATAATGTTTTATTTTCCAGACGGTTAAATCGCACACGGTGACGAGTCCGAACAGCATCCACATTTTATGGTTGCTGCCGCAGTATTTCGTGATAACGGCGGGAGAAATCATGTTCTCTATCACCGGTTACGAGTTTTCCTATTCGCAGGCGCCCGAGTCGATGAAATCCGTCCTGCAAGCGGCTTTCCTCCTGACCACCGCCATCGGAAACTTGATCATCGTCATCATCGAATCGGCCAAAATATTCGATAAGCAATCGTTGGATTTCTTCCTCTATGCAGGCCTCATGTTCGCCGACATGGTCCTGTTCGGTTACATGGCGATGAAGTACAAATACGTTGATAAAGACGAAGATCGGGAGGAACTTAACGGAAATGCGGCATCGTCGATCGACGAGAAGAAACTCTCAAACGCCATCGATAATCCCACGTTCGATGATAACAGCAAAGACGATTAATCGCCTGCGATTCGACTGACTCCTATGGAGTGTGCTTGTGTTATTGTACAATTTTCCGTGTATGTACGGTTTAAGGATCATTACTTACTTAGGTATTTATTAATGAAATTGTAACGCGATAGCTTATATCGAGCCACACATTTCGTTATTGTTGTCCAGGCTTGTAAATAACATTTTAATGATTAAATGAATTTTATCACAAGAAACAAACCAGTTTTTGGGTTCCCCCAAATTTCAAGTGCCTGTAACTAGAGCGAAGACGACTCGCAAGGGTAGAAAGCCCACGATGGTTTGCACCAAGTTCCATCGAGACGAGGTCTTAAATTTCAATAGGTTCGTCGAAGAGCTTGGGGGTTTCAGCACTGAATTGACCGTCACTTCGCGGACTACACATTTGGTGGTGGCAGAACCAAAGAGGACTATCAATATGTTGAAAATAATCGCGCGAGGCGGTATTGGTTTATCTGAGAAAAAAAAAATGATCGAATTTTCGAATTTTCAACTTTTTGAAAATTTCAAAGTGCTGTAACTTCTTTATTTGTTGAGATATCGACGGCAAATTTGAATTGGGTTCTAATTGAATCATCTGAAGTGAGAAAATGCGTCTAATATTGCCGTACCGTTGAAAATAGAGTAGAATTTTCAAACGGCCATAACATCGTTATTAGTGGAGCTATCGAGTCGCACGACCCAGGAATCGCTTAGTTAGCTCAAAATCTATCGGGAAAAGTGTCTGGATTTCGATTTGGACGACATTTAGTGATTTTCGATTTTTTCGGAAATTCATCACTTTGGGTACAAATTTTGCTCGAAATTTTCAATCGACCATAACTTTCGAACCGAAGCTCCGATCGGGATGGGCGGCCGCGCATTCGAAAGATCGTCAAAAAATCTACCAAATGCTCCTAGAGCGCATCGGAAAAAGGTAATTTTTCATGTGAATTATGGCCTCCGAAAAATCACCAAATCATCGGTCTCGTAAAATTGAAACCGGTCTAACTTTTGAACCGATCGAGATATCGATTCGGGCGACCCGGCAATCGAAAGAGAATCGAAAAATCTATCGAAAACAGTATGGACATGTGCGAAAAGCTTTCCAATTGACCGAAAATCGTGCTTTCTAAATTTTTGACATGAAATTTTTACGAAAATTTTAACGATTTTCGCAACCTTTAAAGTGGCGAAACTTTCTTATTAGACGAGATATCGATGAAAAATTCAAATTGGCTTCTTATTGTGTCATCGGGAGTAGATCCATGCGTCCAGTATTGGTTTATCTGAGAAAAAAAAATGATCGAATTTTCGAATTTTCAACTTTTTGAAAATTTCAAAGTGCTCTAACTTCTTTATTTGTTGAGATATCGACGGCAAATTTGAATTGGGTTCTAATTGAATCATCTGAAGTGAGAAAATGCGTCTAATATTGCCGTACCGTTGAAAATAGAGTAAAATTTTCAAACGGCCATAACTTCGTTATTAGTGGAGCTATCGAGTCGCACGACCCAGGAATCGCTTAGTTAGCTCAAAATCTATCGGGAAAAGTGTCTGGATTTCGATTTGGACGACATTTAGTGATTTTCGATTTTTTCGGAAATTCATCACTTTGGGTACAAATTTTGCTCGAAATTTTCAATCGACCATAACTTTCGAACCGAAGCTCCGATCGGGATGGGCGGCCGCGCATTCGAAAGATCGTCAAAAAATCTACCAAATGCTCCTAGAGCGCATCGGAAAAAGGTAATTTTTCATGTGAATTATGGCCTCCGAAAAATCACCAAATCATCGGTCTCGTAAAATTGAAACCGGTCTAACTTTTGAACCGATCGAGATATCGATTCGGGCGACCCGGCAATCGAAAGAGAATCGAAAAATCTATCGAAAACAGTATGGACATGTGCGAAAAGCTCTTGAATTGACCGAGAATCGTGCTATTTAAATTTTCGACATGAAATTTTCACGAATATTTTAACGATTTTCGCAAACTTCCCTAATTTGTAGCACGATGTGGATTTTTTCCTGCACTCTTCGTGTCCGTCTGCGATAGTGTGGTGAAGGGCATGTCGCTACAAATTCAGTGTCCGCACCGTCGGCATAAGGTACAGACATATTTCGATGGTGTGAATCTGTCTTGAGGGTGGGGATTGAATGCGCCAGGGACTGGCGGGACTGCCGCTGGGAGGTTGGTACGTGGAGCTACCTTCACACAAGTTGTCACTTGTCAGTTGATAACCTCACTTTTATCATTATTTTGTGATTTTGGTTTTCGGAGGTCTCAGAGGCTTTAAAGCCTCCTAACTAAAATGACGGACTTTCTGGCTGATAACAATTCTTGCGGACAAACGATCCTGCAATTAGTCTCACGGGGTAACGCAATAGTTGCCGAATTATTGAGACTGAAGGATTACATTCCCAAAATATACAAGTAAGCTCTTAATTACCCCCTCAACTGATTAATCGGACGGCCCGATTTCTAGATTATCCACGAAAGAAGACACCCAGAAGTATGGAGACATCATCATGGACTTCAGTTACTTCCGAATTGAGGAGGCCCAAAATAACAAAATCGAGAACTCTGACACATTACAGGATTTAGACGAAGAGTTCAAAGACAACAATATCGAAATCATAAGCCGTTTCTATTTGGCATTTGAAAGCATCCACACGTACGTCACCGATTTGAACCACTTCTTAGACGAAGTCGACGAAGGTTTCTACATTCACCAGTCTTTGGAGACGATCTTTTCCGATATGGAAGGCAAACAGCTCTTGGTAAATTCACCATAAAACCCCCAAAGCACCTACAATGATAATTTCAGTGCGAATCTCTCTATTTGTATGGTCTAATGCTGCTACTTATCGACGAGTACATCGAAGGCCCCATCCGGGAGCGGCTTTTAGTCTCGTACTATCGATACACGCCTCAAAGGAGCGACACCCAAAGCCTGATAGACGAAGTCTGTAAATTATTACGAGACACCGAATTCGGCACGAATAAAAGACCAGTAAACTACCCGGAGGATTATTTCAGGTGAGTTTGACTCGTAATAGAGTTCGGTCAGTACTCGCCTGCTTTTTATTCAAGACGAGTGCCGATAAAGTCGAACTTTATCGACGTGGTGATCGGCCATTTACGCACCGACGACATTTACGGCCAGTTGGCGCTCTACCCTCTCCCGAAACATCGGAGCACCGCATTGGCCAGCCAGGCCTCGATGTTGTACGTCTGCCTGTATTTCTCGCCGAATATTCTGCATTTTCAGACAGCGGTGATGCGGGAAGTCGTCGATAAATATTTCCCGGATAACTGGGTGATTTCGATTTACATGGGGTTCATAATCAATTTAGCCGAGACCTGGGACGCTTTCAAAGCCGCCAAATTGGCCCTAAATAACACCCTAGAAAACGTGAACGTCACGGGATACGCGGTGAATTACGGCAACTCTGTCGCGGATTTGTTAAAGGCGACCGGTTCGAAATTAAAAGAGGGCTGCATCACCGAGGAGACTCTACTGAAAGACATCAACAAGATTATTAATTTGTTGAGAGATTGCAATTTCATAATCAGGTGGCTGATGCTGCACACGATTACCGTTATCAAACCGGGCAATAAAGTCGAGGGTAAAATCCAGAAAAGGGTCAAGCAATTGAGGGAAACAGTAATGACCGAATCGAAATGCGAACAAGTCCAGTTATTCAAATTGCTGTTGAATACAGCGCAACTGGAATTGATAACGCGTGAAATTTACAAAGGTCTTTTAACGGAAAAGGAGATTCAATGGGCTGGGTTGAAAGACGAAAGTTTTAAAAGATTAGTGGAATTATCTGAGGTTTTCGGCGGGACGAAACCTTTGATCCGTTTCCAGAAAAACGAGAATTTAGAGAAATGGTTCGTGGAGATTGCGAATCAGGTGCGTAGTTTGGAACAGGGCGAAGGGCGTAAAATAACCCAATTGATCCAAGCCCTCGAGGAAGTCCAGGAGTTCCATCAGCTCGATTCTAACATGCAAGTCGTTCAGTTTTTGAGCGAAACGCGTAAAAGTCTCGATCAGATGATACAAAACATGAACGTGCGCGAAGACGTCCTGATAACTCTGCAAATTATCGGCGATTTGAGTTACGCCTGGGAACTGATCGACTCTTTCACCCCCATCATGCAGCAAGGTATCAAAAAAGAGCCGACTTTGGTCACGAAATTGAGGGCGATTTTCCTCAAATTGGCCTCGGCTTTGGAGGTGCCTCTTTTGCGGATAAACCAAGCGCACAGCGAGGATTTAGTTAGCGTCTCTCAATATTACAGCAGCGAATTGGAGATTTACGTGCGGAATGTCCTGCAGATCATCCCGAAAATGATGTTCGAAAAGATGGCGGGGGTTATAGAGATCCAAACGGGCGTCTTGAGGGAGCTCCCCACTCGCCTAGATAAAGACAAGCTGAAAGATTACGCGCAATTAAACGAACGATTCACTTTTGCGGAATTGACGCACTCGATTTCGGTTTTCAGTCAAGGGATGAGGATGATGAAGAGCACTTTAGTAGGGGTGGTTTGCCTAGATCCTAAAAAGCTCCTAGAAGATGGGATCAGAAAAGAACTGGTTTTGTACATATCCAAAGCCCTCCATTCGGAATTAATCTTCAATACGAAAGCCATAAAACCGGAAGACTTGGAAATTAAGTTGAAATCGCTCGGGAAAATCATGGATGGCTATAAAAGGTCTTTTGAGTACATCCAGGATTATATCAACATCAACGGTTTGAAAATCTGGCAGGAGGAAGTGACTAGGATTATTAATTTCAATGTCGAGCAAGAATGTAACGGGTTTTTGAGGACTAAAGTGAATTCTTGGCAGAGTTCTTTTCAAAGTCGCTACGTTCCAATTCCGCTGTACCCTTTGAGTGATAATACCAGTCAGAATTTCATCGGAAGACTCGCTAGGGAGATCATAAGACTCACGGATCCTCGCCAATCGGTTTATTTGAGCCAAACTTCGACTTGGTACGATATCAAGACTCGAAAACCGATTTTGAATAAAGAAAGTGTGGGATTGATGGCGTCGGCTATCGAGATTTCCGGTCTCGTCGGACTGGATCGGCTGTTTTCCTTCATAATCATCTCGAATTTGCAAAAGTTGGCGAAATTTTTCGACGGGGGTAAAACTAATCCCTGGCGGAATATATTGTTGACCATGGGTAAAGATCTAGGGGAGTTTGATGGAGTTTCGCAAAGTCCCGTGAGATTTTACCAGAGTTTCTCCAGCAAAACCACGAAAATTTGGACCAATTTCACCGAGCCTCTCCTATTGGTCGGTCAATTGCAACTGGTGAGGAATCTGATCGCTTTTCACTTGAATAAAGCGTGCAAATTCAACGCCAAGAATTTAGAGTCATCACTGAGAACTTTAAACAGGTGGGTAATGTAGTTACCGATAATCTAAGTAAGTCGCTCGCTACTTTACCGATTATTTGTGGTAATTCTACTCAGGGCCTTGCTGCAAGATATAAAAAGCGGGAAATGCTCACCAAGCGAAGACCTGATGCTGACTTTGAGCCAATATTTCGATTATTCCGGACTCAATAATCCGTTCAATAAAATCTACATCACCTCGAAATTGAGCGATTTACATTCCGTGACGATTTTCATGTTCGTTATCGCCCACTTGACCAAAATCTTCTTCCTTAAGCAAGCGGCGAGTGTCGGTAAAAGGAACGCAGGGGATCAAATAGATGGCGCAGCTTTTACGGTTGCCGTCCACACTTTGATCAAACAATTCCACGGGAATTTGAACGAAACTTTCATCAATTTCCTAGCCAATTATTTATTACAATTGACTAAATTCGGGACTAGGTATTTATCGGATGATTATTCATGAGTTTCGTATTGATTTAACGTATTTTCCAGTGGTAAAAATTCGGAATTGCCTGTAGAAGTCGCATTCGCTCTCAATTTTATCGACACTTATACCGGTTACTCCGAGGAATCGAGGCGATTAATCGACTTGAAAATTCCCGAAGAAATCCTACACCTACAACAAACTCTAATAAATCCTTAAGATTAATCAATAATCGTTGTGATATATTTTTTAAAAATTTATTATTAAAATTACAATACAAATTAATCGGTGACTTGTGTGAGCAAAGCAGTTCCTTTCAAAATCCAGTAACTTTGGGGAAAGTCGGTGGGTAAAAGTACGGCAATCACGAAATTCGTACTGTGACCCGTGGTGGAAAGGACCCCCGCCCTGATCGAAGTTTTATAAAGAGGGCTGACGTATCTCGTGTCGTTTTGGGGCATTGCAGTTTTGGGAATGAGCCAAACTGCCGGTAATAAAGGACTCGTCTCTCCCGGTTTCGGATCCACCAATTTCATAGTCGACATGTCCCAACGACCCGCATCCACGAATATCCCGTGCACTATCGCCCCGTCTTCTGGACTGACTAGACCTTTATAAACCGTTTGATCCTGGAATTTAGTCGATTAGTTTACGATTTTTGATAGAATTTCCAGTTTCAACTTCTTTTCCTTCTTCATCGTGGACTTTTTTCACGTCCTCTTGCTCTATTAAAACGTTTTGGATGACGAAATCGAACTTCAATTCGTCTATCGGTAGATTGTATTTCCTCGCGTGGGTTTGCAGAGTCCCCGTTAAGAAACCTTGAGGGAAATAGAAGCCGGAAATCCAGTAAGACGAGGGATGCCCGTATCGGACCCAAATCTAAAACAAGCAACGAAATTATTTTTGGAAATAATTAAGTATATAATTACTAAACTGATATAAAGTCTAAACGTAGAGCTAAATCTCTAATCCAACTGCCTAGGCTCTTGAGGGAGTTGTACGCTTTGGCCGACCACATTTTCGGAATCTAGGAAAAAGTCCGTTAATAAATTAGACGAAAATTCAATGGAGTTTTCATATTACTTGATTATTAACGAAAGCTCTGAAAACTTCCTCTAAAGCTTCAGACATGACGACCAGCCCTTTAATCGCTTTCTTCAGATTCTCCATCGACGAATGAATCAGTTTCAGCAATTTATTATAACGGTCCACTTCCTGTATCAAAACCGTGGTCAAAGAAGGAAGTCGCCCTTTTTCGTCCCTTTTAAACATGTGCATGTTGCATTCGTCCATAGATATTTTCTTAATGATAGAATCGGTAACCACGTTGGCTAGTTCGGTCACGATTTCATCAGTAGATTGTCCTTCCGTACCTCCAGATGAAGAAGGTTGACTCTCCATTATCGTCAAAATGACATTTTGGGTCTCTTTAATTTGGTAAGCGATGTTGGCGTTTTCGTGCATCCCGAAAATTTCCGGCTCCTCCAACACCGGCAAAGCCGCGATGAAGACTTGGTACTCTTCCAGTTTTTCAAAAGTCGGACAGTAATAAATCCCACTTTGCGAATATTTGTATTTAGGCTGTAAAGTGTGAGGCGCGAAAAATATCTTCAAAATCGTCTTGAGACATCTCAAATCCCAGTAATCTGTCACTCGACCTCCGTAAGTAATTTCACCGGTCAAATACTCGAGAGCGTCCCAAGGGATCGCGTCTTCCGCACAAAACATCTTCAAAGTGTTAAAGGCGAACTCTCGATCGCTGTCGTTGAACTCGTACGTGATGTTCCAACCTAAAGGGCCGAACTTCTTCCGTTCTTGAATCACCGCATGGAACATGCAAATACCGAAAAGCATCGATCTCCAATTCTGCTTCATATCTGAAATGTCACCCCTTAAAAACCGCCACGAGTATTTTTAAACGGTTTTCATACGATGTTCCTCGAAGAATTCCGGCATCATATCCGTAAAAGCCCTCTTGATATTCGCACGGATTCCTTTGGGAGGCTCGTTGGTCACTTTGACAGAGTTCTGCAATACCGACACCGGAAACGATTTGGAAGGCATAGAACTCATGTACAATCTGAAATCTTTGTGGATTTTTCCGGGCTCGTCGGCGATTCGCAAGACTATGCGCTCCATCGACAACATCCAGGAGGTTGCCAAGTGGCAGTTTTGCAAAAAGACCCAATCGCCTCTTTCCGAGCCCAATTCGATTATTTTCTCGGCGACAGGGCCCTGACCCTGGCCCAGAGAAATCGACTGGATCCGGTCCCTGAAACCCATCTCGTCCGCGAACCTCTGGAAGGCCCCGAACGGGTCCGACCCTGTGCTCAAGACGAAAACTAAAGGAGTCGCATTAGAAGTATCCTGATATCTGGAAATTAGGAAAAATTACGACATTTCTGACTATAGGTAAGTAATTATTACAAAATCTGTAAGGAGACTTGGGGACTTTCTATGAACGTTTTCCCTAATTTCATTTTGACGAATTCTGTAATGGCGAAAACCAATTTCTCCTCCTTTAGGGTTTTCAAAAGTAGGAGCTTATTAAAATCGTCTAGTGTTTCGTTCCAATTAGTCGCGCTTTTCTTGGCGTTTTTCCCCGGTATTAGCTGAATGTCTTGGCTAAAATCCGACACTTTTACCGACATAACATCGCAAATCTCTCTAGGAAGATTTTTGAACACTTCCATGGTACTGGCCAGGAAATTAGCAGCGAGCCACATGGCATCAGTAATTTGGGGGTAATTCGGTTTCGGCGGTAGCTCGATTTTAGCCCCGACCGGCCCTCTCAGCAAAAAGTTCCACTGGAAATCGTTAATTTTCCCCATTTCCTGCAAAATCGCCACGCATAACATAAAACTAAACACCAATTTGTGCCTTTCGAATAATCCCCTAGAAACGTTCGTGTACATGGCTAAAGTGATTTCGCGAAAGAGAATTTCCAAACGCGTGGGTAAATGGTCGGATTTCTCGCTACTTTGGATGACTCCATTGAAGACTTGGTTGAAGTATTTCAGGGAAAATTGATACATAGGGTCGATTTCCGCCAATTGGGCCACCACGAAATAAATTACTGAACCCCTGGTAGCGACTGAACGGTATTTTTCACGAGCTTCCGAAATTTTCTCTTCGGTTCTTTCCGTTTCTATTAATCTAGCGGCGATTATCGCGGACGTCTCTTTACTCTCGTTCAAAGTTTCGATTAGTTCTTCATCGTCTAGGATGTTGCCCTCGGATTGGTACAGCAATTTCAGGATTTTGTCTTCGATATTTTTCAGTTGGGTTTTATCGTCGTTGATGCGCACTATCAACTGAGTACGCTGCTCTTCCAGATCCGGCCTTTCTAAACGAACTACGTCCCTGGAAATTATGTTTCAAGAGAAATTCGCAAAATTTCTATGATTCATACGCCAATAATTGGTCCTCTAAACCGGATAAGGTTACGGTAAAGTTCACCACGGTGACTTGGATGCAAATTTCCGGGAGATAATGAGGATTCGCCAATTTCGTCGTGATATAAAATCGAAAATTAGGATCGTATTCGACATCCGTATCCCCTAGACGAATCAAAGTCCTTCCACTCTAAAAATTTCGTTTCATAAATCCGAAAAAGTGCCAAAAATACCGAGAAAAAATCACCTGCATGAAAGTCTGTTTCATGAGGACCGGTCCCAGGGTCGGATCGAGCGTTTCGCCCACTTCTTCCAAAAGCACGGGCCTTCCGATCCGAATCGAGCTTTCCAAAGTGCGCATGAAACCCGCGTCCGTCAATTTGACGATTTTCAGCTCGTTTTTCGTCTCCATTTGCCTGATCCAGCGATTCGCCTGCTCTTGAGGATCGATCATCAAAGCCCATCGGCTCGCTTGGGTCACCAAAATGGCGTTTTCTGTTGAGACTCTGTCTCGAGGCAAACCGAAAGTGTTCCACATCCTTATGTCGTAAGGATCGGCCAGGACCGTGATCAGGCTGAAAAATTTCGAAGCGGGAATCGCGAATTCGTGACATTTTTCCTCCCACATGTTCATGAGACTGATCCTGTAGGAACTGGTGAAAGCGCCTAAATAAGCCACGCAAGCGGCGGCGATTAAAACGTCCCCTAAAAGATTACTCAAAGCTGCAGCGAATTCCTTGGAGAAAATATCACACAGTTAATTTTCTACCATGACACACTTATTAAGGTAAGGAAATTACTTTGACTTGATTTTCCCAGCGGGTCTGTTCGTCCCCTAAAGCGACATTAAGTCTCCCTGCTCGATTTAAGCGATTCGATGTCAAGTCCATTTCGTCTTGAAGACTCTGCTTTTCTGCTAGAGTTTTATTGAATTTCGCTTCTAAAGAGGCGATCATTGCTTCGACTTCCGCCAATTGGCGCTGCTTTTCGCGTAAAAGACCCATGACTTGATTAAGCTCCCTTTCAGCAGTTTCCAGTCTTGAAAGAAAAAATTTATTAATCGAGGGAATTTGGAGAGATATCGAAATTTTACCTTTTTCTTTTAGGCTCGACGATTTTGAACACTTTCGCGTACATGTCGATCGCCTTCACCCACATGCACATACTTTTGCACACTTTCGAAACAGTTGCCACTTTTTCCGGTATAAAATCCGGGTGGTCTATGTAAACTTTGAGTTTGCGTAGTAAATTCTCGTTTATGTGCTCCTTATCGTACTCTTGGAGCTTTTTCAGGAAATTCACGTCGCCTAGGACCAATTTCGCCGATCCCCAATCAGTTCTGAAATCACATAATTGAATAAATATGAATTTTTCAAAATGATTCAATGACTTTGCTCCTAATAAAAGGCAGATCGATTCCATGACGAACTGGACGAGTTTCGGGGGTTTCTGAAAGACTTTCAGCTCGTTAATGTCGGTTTTGTTCAGCGATTCCAGGGCTTTAGTGGCGGCCTCTAAAGCCGGAAGGGCTGTATCGAGATCGCGTTGCGCATCGTCCGCCAAAGCTTGCGTTTCTTCCGCTTTAACTTTGGCGACTTCTTCGTCGGTTTTAACGATCGTCCTAACTTTATCCGCCTGCTTTTGCTCCGTCGCCAAATTTATCATCAATTCGGCGACGATTTCCGACTTTTTATTCAATTCCGGCTCGAGGGCGCTCAGCGTTTCCTTCATCGAGTCGATCACCTCGTTGGTTTCGTACAATTTCTAGTACGAAAAAAAGCAACGAATCATTATAATAGTCAACCAGGGGTGGGAAATAAAGGTGGCTCACTTTTAAACCGTTACTGATACGTTCTCGATACGCCAAAACCTTCTGCTTTTTATCTTTCAGCATGACTTTGTATAATTTTATGAGTTCCAAGTAGCTGCTAGGGGTTGTGTAGTAATGGCGCTTCATTTCGTTGTAGAACTTTTCAGTCATATCTTCGACGCTCTGAAAGACGTATTTCATTATTGAATCAGCCCAGAGGGGTGGAATAATCACGAGGGGTAAACCACCGGCAACGAATCGGCATTTTTCGGGTATACGAGTAGTTTACCCCTCGCATAATCACCAACTTCGTGTATCATGACGCAAATCGTGGACAGATTATCGCACACGGTTTCATCCCCTAGCTCTTTCAACGACTTTTGCGCCACCGAAAGTAGCGCCTCGTGCGGCCACTTTTCGAACCAATCGATCGTGCAACAGTTGACCAGAGACGGGAACATCCTGCACCTCCTCCTGAAAGCGTCGCCCACCGGACTCATGCAGATCACCAGGTGCAACTTGCTGCGCACCCTCCGTATGAAAAAGTCGAAGATCCCGTCGCGATTTGCCGTGTTGACGCCGGCCTCCTTGGCGCCGTCCCTGCACGCGATTATCACCTTCTCGTATTCGTCCGACTCGAAGAGGTTCGGCACGTCGCCGGAATTCAGCATGTTGTTGATGTCCTCCAGGAAGTCCTCCTGCACTATCTGGGTGTCGGTAAACAGGAAAACTGTATCGTCGTTTTTCGCGCCGGCGTTAAAGTAGATGCGCCTCAAGTCCTCGAAGAAGGCGCCTCGATCGTAATTTCTCGTCAGTTCGATTTGGAAACACTTGTAGGCGTTCAAGTGGGCAGAAAGTCTGGTCAAACTCTGCTTGCCCATGCCGCCCACACCCACCAAAAGGGCATTACCTCGTTCGGATCTCAATATACGGGCGACTCGAACGCAATGCTCGATCGCGTCCATGAAGAAAATCAATTTCATCTCTTTCGACGCCAAAATATTGTAATCGTCTAGATAATCCTGGAGGACGCTTTTCATTTTCTCCAAATTTCTAATCTCTTCGTATATTCGGTCCTCTTTTGCTGCTCCGAATTGCATAAAATCCCCAAAGAGGAGTGTTGGAGGATTCCTGATTACTGGTTCGTCCGGTAGAATTAGGACGGAAGTACCGAAATTCCTACCGCAAATTTCCCTCATCAGAAAGTAAAAGTAGGATTTATCCTCGACGTTGATCAATCTGTCGTGGAAAACGCGTAAACACTCGTGGTAAAAAAGCCTCAACATCCCGGATTCGTCCCTCATGGTACCCGAATCGGCCTGTAAAATGCCTTGGACGCATTTCGACAAATCCCTCAAATTGAAAACGTAATGCGATTTCGTCGGAGTGGGTAAAAGATCGGTCGCGATCCTCATGTAGATTTCTACAGCAGCGTTCACCATATAATCCCCCAAATCGCGGACTTCGTTCGAGAAATCAAAGAGGAAACCTTTCAGAATCGCCTTGAAAATCGCTTTTAAAGAAAACTCGTTCGGTGGAGGAATCAGCAACATCCCGAAATAACGAACGAATCTCGGAGTCAGAGGATTTCGACCACCCCCTGGAGGAGCACAAGCGCAAGTTATGATTACGTCTCTTATTTCCTTCCAGAAGAGCTTCTCTCTATCGTAAAGACCACCGTAATTCAGGAACTGCCTCAAAAGCTCTATAGGAGGTTGCGCCCCGTACGTTTCCAATTTGGGCATATTGACGTCGTCCACGAATAAAACCACTTTCTTGCCCAAAGGGGCTCCTAGTAGGGTTTTCTTCCGTTTTTCCAGTTTCAGCTCGAGGATTTCCTGCGTCCTGAAACTGCTAGTTTGCGCCGAAAAGTTCAAAGTGATCGGGACGAAATGCCCGGTTTTGAAGACTTGATTCAAAACGTCTTTAGCAATCACAGATTTCCCCACGCCGGTATCACCGACTAAAAGAACCGGGTAATCCACGTAAAGCAGTCGTTCCATGACGTACCCGAATCGTACCGTATCCACCGTGGGCACCAGAGTTTCGAAAAACGGCATATCCTTGTTGTAAGAAAATTTCGGAAGTATCTTAACCCAAGGTTCCAATCTACGATTCGGGACATCCATGAACATCGACCACATGTCTGTTCCGGGAGGTAAGCGAGCATCCGGATGTTCCTCAAACTGCTCTCTAACGAAAATCTCAAACGATTCCCTTGAAGACTCGGATAAGTTCCCACCCAGACCCCACAAGTACGAGAAAACGAACATCTGGCATAGGTAGCTCTTGACTTTACTTTTCTCCCCGATATTCTCCATGGAACCAGGCATTTTCATGTAGCTCTCCAAAAGGGCGCACACCATCGACACTTTACTGATATCGACTTGATGCATAGAGTAATCGCATGATTTTCGTACAAAAGTGAAACCGGCCTCTACTGCACCTTCGAACAAACCCACAACGTAATCCTTCATTTCTTGATTGAGTAAAGTGTCGTCCATTCTTTGAGTCCACGATTTCACATACGGTAACCATTTTAGTTCTTCTGAATCGATGTAGACCATTCCGCAACGACTGACTGTCGCCGGTGAAGCCTGGGCTAAATCTTGGACTTCGAAAACCATGTGGACGTAAGGAGTCAACTTGATCCGTTCGGAATTAGCCAGACAAAGCATTTTGTTGTCGTCCAAAACCGTGTTCAAATTCTCGATCCAGACGGCATCGACAGGGCCATCACAAATGATCCATTGATGATCTTTTTCTGTAGACTAGAAGATTATCAAAGTTATTCATAATCTATGGGGAATGAGAAAAGTAATACTTGAACTGCGGTCCTCATCATGATGCCCATCAATCCGTCCCTCCATTCCAAAGTGAAAGGGTTCACTTCTCCGTAAAGTTCACCAGCAGTTACCGCTTTGGGATTCATGGTGAAAGTGTGAACCGGGGCGTAATAAGGCCCTTCGATTCCATCAGAATGCATTTTAGTTAACGCTTTATTCAAAGTCTACGAAAACATTGTAAAATTTCGAATCAACAAGTGAGAGGACCTTACATTGAGTACTGCGGTTTTTCCTCCTCCAGTAGGACCAACCAACATCACTCCCCATCTCACGATCATTGTTTCATACAGTTGGATGACTTTTTTGATCATCGGCAATTCCGGTTGGAGAATTTGTTGAATCATCACCGCTTCGATGGTCTCCTGGAATAAACCGTAATCTTGTTCCGGAAGCTCCACTCCGGGGAACAAATCCCCTAAAATGCCCTGAAAGAGTAGAGCATCGTCCGCTAAAAATTTGGGCAAATTGCTATCCCTGAGGGCGCAAATTAGAACGACGTCTTCGCTTTTATCCGGATTCGCTCGCTTCAGCGATCCGGCCATCACTAAAACGCTTTTGACTGCACGCATCCCGAAATCGTAATGGTCCTGTTGAGACAACTGTTCACTGCACAACTTGTACATTTGGACCATTTTATGGGACAGGATTTTCGACGATTCGAAACCTTCCGAATACAAACTGACTTCCGCAATCAAAGCTAAAAAGACTTCTCCTTCAAAATAACTAGTAATATTTAGTAACAGATTTTACCATAGTCTGGAACCATCATGGATATAGGTCTAAATAGCGCTTTCAGATTATCCGGAAGCTCGGTCCTTCCGGCGTATCCCGGATTCATCGTTATAAAGGCGGCGCATTTCTGCACCAACTTGATTTCGCGTCCCTCGAACATGAACCTGGCCAATTTGGCAGCTTTCGCGTTCCTGATCGTTATGATTTGCTGGGCAATCACCGAAAGCACCTCGATGTCGATTCGGTTAAACTCGTCGAAACAACACCAAGCTCCGGATTGGGCCAAACCGGAAAAGAACCGTCCCATCATTTTGTAATCCAAGCCTTCCGAGCAATTGAAGACCACACATTGAATGGCCAAAGCTTTCGCCAAGTCTTTGGTGGTTTCCGTTTTGCCGGTACCCGCAGGACCTGCAGGGGCTCCACCCAGATCCAGTTGAAGCGCCCCCATGAGACACAAATAACAGCGATCCGTCAATGGGGTAATGACCAAAACACCCGCGGCTCCCAGGTACTCGTAACCGTAAACGTAGAAAGCGGAAGACATTTTGGCGACGCAATCGTCAATGTTCTCCTGCCAGTAGTACCTCAAGACTTTGAGCCATTCGAAACTCGAACTAGACTCGACTTTGGCAGACACCATATTACAAATGGTGTCTCTGGCATGAACATCTATGGTGATTAAGGCGATCAAGACTTTTCTAGTGACTGAATCGAGATCCATCCGAATCACTTGAGCGAGATTGTTCAAATCGGTGATGCACTTCTTCTCGTACGCTTCCAGTTTCTTCTGGATGTTACCACCGGCATCCAGAATCTCGTGCACCCCTTTAGCCCACATGATTTGCGATACCGTTAAAGTAATTTGATTCGGATGTCGTACGACCCAATCGGTCCTTCTGCTAGACATGTAGTCCGTCAACGAAAGCTTCATGAGTCTCCTCAAAGACAGAAACATGGAAGCTTCGACTTTACTGAGCCAATCTTCGACGTTGCCGCGCGCTTTCAGACCTTTGCCCAAAGCGACCTTTTCGCCTTCTGGACTGATCATGGCGACGATGTTGGTGGTCAAAATGACCTCGTTCGTGCCCGGTTTGGCAACGTCGCCCGCCTCTTCTCCGGTCGAATCTTCCGGGGCTTTTACGCCGAATTCGAGTTTCGAAATGGCGTCGAAGCACTTTCTCAGATGGGGCTGAACGGCGTGCGGGTTTCTAGTTTGGGCCAAAATCTCCAAGAGTTCGTCGTTCGACAGGAAATAGAAACGGGGAAAGGCCACTCTTTTCACTTCCAAATAGGATTCGAGGCATTTCATGATTTGCTCCAAAAGACCGTTGTTGGTTTTGAAAGTTTCCAGGAGATCAGGATACATCGCGGCCTCCATTGCTAGAGGCATCTGAAAAATTACTCACAATCATCCGGATCATTCTAGAATTTAACGCAAACCTTAGCAGTTCTTCTCATGATCTGTTTCCAGGATTTATCTACAATTAGGAAGAGTTTGGACTCGTTCGGAAGTTGCCTCTGGATATCCGGAGCAGAAAATATGACTTCCAGATAGATCCAAGTTTGTTGACACGTCATCCATTCATCCTAAAAATCTTCAAAATTGTATTCAAGACTAAAATAAGTTGAAAATCATACAAGAGTTCTCGAGAATAGGTCTAGTTGCCTGGCCCATTCGTCCACTCTCGGTTTGATTGGTCCAACATGCCTCGAACTCGCAATCGTATTTATATTGATACAGCTTTCGTCTAAAACAGTTTGGACTTCTTCCATCGATCCGAGAATGTAAGTGTCTTTCGAATCTTTATGCAGCATGACTTGGAACTCCAACGATTTCCAAGCTTCTTCGATTTTCTTCAGCAAAGCTTCCAAGCCTGCTTCACTGCTAGCTTGCCCGGACACTTCCATCAATTCGTTGCAATATTTGAACACTTTCAGCTCTTCCAATAAAGATAACGTCACAGTTTCGTCAGCTTTGAATTTGTAATTCAGGACGTTTTCGATTTTCAACCAATGTCGTTGTCTCAAACTGGGATTTCTTAGGTAGGCAATAGTGGCGAGTTTATTCTTCATCAATTCGACTTCGTCACGAAGTTTCGGTACTATCAGATTAGGTGGCAGGCCTTTTTCCAGTAGAGTGATATTTTTGGCGTTTTTCGCTGTGAATAAATTCATTTCTTCGACATTTAACGTGTTGAAATCGCAATGATACCACTCTTCCAGGGTTTGAGTCCAAGAAGTCACGCTCTCCCACAGAAGCATTCGTAATTTGACATCGTTCATCACTTCATCCAGCATATCAAATCGGGTAACTTCCAACTGGAATTGAAAACTATAAACTTGCGATATTTTCACGGGTAATTACAGTACCCTGAATTGTTTCTGGTAGCCTTTGAATTCATTTGCCCGTTTTTGGCATTCGACAAGACGATCATGGAGGTCGTTTAGAAATTCAGTCACTTCACTGATGTTAGATTCTATATCGTAGAGCCAAGGTTGCTGAAATTTTCAATATTTTAGTACTTTCAAGGTAAAGTTTTGTGAATTATTGAAATACCATGCATTCATCTTTGATAGTTCCGACTTGCGCAATCAAAGCGCTTATATCTTTATTGAGTACGTCATTCAGCCCTTTAATGGTTTTAGGGATTTCATCGATTTTTCTGTCTACCACATTACGTAAAGACGACATGGTTACACTAACTCCCAAATAATTGTCCATATCATCCCCGGGCACGGGGATTTTGAATTCCTCCATTATATCGTACAATTCCTTGCAGTAGTCCAAAACGTTTTCCATATCGTTGACTTTATCATTAGCCGAGTCGAGGTAAACCAAGAAATTGACAAAATCTAAGGTAGTCACAGGTTCTTCATTCAATCTAGTCTCTAGTTCATCAGCTTCTTCCATAAGCGCATCGATTTTCATTTTTCCGATCCACGGTAAAACCCTCATGATCGTCGATAAAAGTCTTTCGGGTTGCGGTAAAACGGTTTCTTTGAAATTTCGCAGTTGAAGGTAGAGAATGCCGAAAGGTTGACACTGGATGATACTCGAAACCAATTCGATTTCGTCGTTGTATCGTTGACACCAACTCCTGAAAACTTCAGCCTCGCGTTCTTCTTCGATCTGCTTCTCTTCCACTAATTCGTCTTCTGCGAAAAAATCACGAATATCGTCGAACCGGTTGATGTAAACTTGGGCCAATTCGTAATTGATCTCTAAATACGTAAAGATTTGCTTCCTCTCACTGGCCAAATCTCGATCGTCATTCAGGAAGAAGCCGAGAGTCGGACCGAAACCGCAAATTCTCTCTTCTTCTTTGCCATTAATTACTGGACTGTTGAAATAAGTTATTTTAATTGATTACAGTGGAAACGATAGGAATTACTTTGTGAATGGTCTGAACATGTCATCCCCTATGAAACTCTGGATGTCTATTGCATTTTCCTGCCATAAATTCATGACTTGGTTGAAGATATCGCAAGTCACTTGTAGGTTTGGATTTAAAGTCAATCTCTTGCTGTCGCATTCGACATCAGTAACGAAAAGTGGTAGCTGAGGGACTTTTTCTGGGCGTTCCAATTCCATAGGTCCTCCGATTTCGGCAGTTTCGATATGGTCTCTCGTGGGTAAATATCGGAAATGTTTATACAGAATCCCTTTTAGTTCATCTGTAGATAACGATATCATCAAATGCATCATATTGATCATCAAATAATCACAGAGTACGATGAAACTGGAAAAAACATGTAAATAATATTGATTACGAGATTGCGATGTGGAGGCGAACTGGGTTAGACGTCTGCAAAACTTCTTTTTGGCTGCTTGCTCAATGTATGAAGATTTTTTGGCCTTATCCATTTTTCGTCTTTCTAAAATCAAATTATTAGAAATTAGTTCAATTCACGTGTCCAATCATACCTTTGGCTTGGTCTGTTTGAACTTCATCCGTCACAAATCCTTTCGCTAATAAAGCTCCATGACAGGCATTATCGACAATGTCTTTAGCGACTTCCCTAAACTCCTGCAATTTCACCGTCACACTCTCCAGCTTATCCATTTGATTTTCGATGAAATAAAAAAGGAAAAACTCTTCTATACAAGAACTATTCACGAACGTGGTATCGGAAATCATGCAGCACATCTCCTGGATATCCAAAAGCCCGCGCCCTAATTGCAAATTCAAAATGAATAAATTATTGGAGAGGTGATCGGAAGCCGCTTTAAATTTCTTGAAGATGACGGTTTTACGCCAAACGTAAAACCCTTTCCAAAGACGAAACAGGAAGAATGTCTTCAATCTCATCAATTTACAGTACATCCTGAACTCGTCCTCCCATTTACACAAAGTGGTGAAAACTGTTTCAGGACCGATATGCTGCATCACCCCTTTCGAACTTATAGTGAAAAAGTTAGTTTTATCCACTTCGGAAAAAGGAACAATCCTTGGAGAATAAAAAATCAAAACTATCAAATTAACCAGTAATAGGAAAAGATGGTTACTTTAGGGCATAAGGGGTATAATGCTCTGACGATTTCGGCACCGCATACGTCATATAAAAGAAAGTGCCATCGGTGGTATTCCTCATTCTATTAATCAGTTCATTTTGATTGACCACGTCATCGAGTCTATGGTGAGGAAGGATCACTTCCGGTTCTTCTTCGGGTTCTTCCGATACGAGCGTGAGATCGGAACCAAATCTGGGTACTAGAAAAAAAATCGAGTATTCAGGTGTAGTTAAAAATCGATTTAACAATACTTTTAGGTTTTTTAATCCCGGTATCTGATGAACTATCCGATAATTCATCACGTAAGCCCATCTCTTGGGTTTCTTGAAATCCTGCCAGAGGTTCGGGCGGTTCTTTCTTGTACTCGATTTTCTCCAAGAGTTTCCGGTGGGGAATATGAAAAGGCACCACATTAGGTCCTCTAATTCAATTCAAGGTGTTAATAAAAGGGGTTTGCATTATTATTTATGATTTTACCTTTTGTATTCTTTCGGTGGTTTGCAGATGAGTCGATGTTGAGCTTCCGCGCTTTCATCGCCACCGGGCCATTCGGAAACCGGCAAAGATTCCTTTCGTTTTAAATGAGACGAACTCTTTTTGGTTATAGAGGAAATCCTGGATATACTTCGATCCATTTTCGCGCTATTTTGTCAATAATCTGGCAGCACCTGCCATTATCGCCATGGAAACCGATATTAAGGGTGGTTCGTGGTGGTTTCTTTGGGTCGTTTAAAAGATTTCGTCATCTTTTCCGAATTTCCGTCATCCAATCTGCGGAGGCATCGTTATAAAGAGATAAAAACGTCGTTGGAAAGCGGTCCCATCCGAGAACCTTGCGATCATCATTATCGTCATTACCGCCTTATCGATTTAGAAACAGAATTAATTCGTAAATTCTAAAAAACACGTCCGTTATCTCAAAAACTCGAAAATTAGGCTATTAAAAAAGACCATAGATAGGTTGGGGTATAAATATTGGGAAAAGTCGGATAGGAAATCATTCGAATCCGAGAATTCAATAACCAATCATCATGCATTCTACCGTAAGCCTCCTACTCACTAATCTTCAATTTAACATCTTATTATTATTGTGATATTTGACAGGTCGTTTTCGCCGCCCTTTTGGCCTTCACTTCCGCTTCCGCCATCTTCCCCACCACCCGGGTCTTGGAGGCGCCGATTTCCAGGACGAGCATCGTCGGCCCTTCCGGCAGCATCACGAAGGAAGACTCCCTTCCGGTCATCACCCACGACGCCGCCCTTGCAGTAGAAAGCCGCGCCATCATCGAGCCGACCCTCGTCGAGAGCCCTTTGGTCGTGGAATCGCGCAGATTGGTCGAATCGCCCGTGGTTGCAGTCGAATCTAGGAGGCTCGTGGAAGAGCCCTTGGTGGTGGAGTCGCGATCCATCGTCGACCCGATCCTTCGTCGTTCCGCCTTCGTCGAGTCGCCCTTGACTCGTTCGACCTTGGTCGAGAGCCCTTTGGTACGTTCCTCTTTGATTGAAACGTCTCCTCTGGTTCGGTCGTCGCTGATTGAATCTCCGCTGGTTCGTTCTTCTTTCGTCGAGTCTCCTTTGGTGCGTTCTTCTTTGATCGAGACGCCGTTGGTGCGTTCCACGATCGCGCATGAGTCGCCCTTGATTCGTTCGAGTTTCTTGCCCAGGGGGATCGATACGATTTCGGATTCTTTGATCGATTTCGATTACAGGGTCGCCGCCCCTCGTAGATTCTTGTATTAGTTTGATCTGAGTTGTAATACTTTGTCTCTGGAGAATGTTCGCTCGCTTATTATTCATTACTCTACTGTAGGTATTTGATGTAAGTGTGAACAATAAAAAAAAACTGCATAACTAATCAATTTTTTGATATCAAACCTTTTCCTGATAAGTTGAGTTACATCGGCTAAATTGCTCTCAATTTATGACTAGAAGCAAGGATACTAGAAGCATTCAAAAATAGTAGATTATGTTATTAGGATCAAAAGTGAAGCTTTACGTGCTGAGGCTGGAAGTTTGGCCAATCCAGTCAAAGCACATAAAGCTTCACTTTTGATCCTAATAACATAATCTACTATTATTACGTAATATTAAGTTCATACGGAGGAAAATTTGTCCATTTAATAATTCTTATGAGTTGGTTTGTTGAGTTGCCAACTACCTAGGTACTGAAAGTTATTGAAAGTTTTCTTGATATAACTTTCAACTTCCGCATTAGCCAATGCATAATTTAAAAATTCGAATAATATTTTCTGTTTTTCGCCGACTAATGAATACTATTGCTCGCAAAAAAAGCACAGACTATTCCAGTGTCAGAGTCAAAAGCTGAAGATCTCGTGCCAAGTTTTTGTAGCTTTTTTACTTTTGTTTTCCATTTTATTCAAACTCCCAAGTCACCAAAAGAAAGATAGGTACTGAGGAATAGATAATTCGCAGTAAAGGGCGATTTAGGGAAATTCTTTTGAAATAAAATACCCAATAAAATTCTTCGATTTTAGAGCCAAACTATAAGAGTTCCGGTTCTTCTAGTGATTCTAAACCGAATTTCTAACAAAATTATCCAGCATATTTTGCATCCCTTGTATTATTGGATAAGCGAAATCTTCTTGTAATAATATGTAACAAAATTCACAAAACAGGATTATTAAAATTCTCATGCTTTCGAGGATTCGTAACAATAATGAACAGAGAGGTCAATTTTTATAATTTATTCGAGGTGCATGTATTATACTTATACAGTAATATCAGTCAGAAAAAAATCTCATAATTTATTTGAACCTAAGAGAAAAAACTCAGCAGAAGGTACCGGCGCATCCGGCCAAACCGACGTGTCCGAAAGAACGGGCATAACCGTGTCCTAATCCGTGTCCGGCGAAACCGGCAGCGTGTCCAAGACCCAAACCGGAATATCCAGTAGCCAAACCGGCATGGCCCAAACCGGAGTATCCGGTGGCGAGTCCCAAACCGGAATATCCGGTAGCCAAACCGGCATGACCCAAACCGGAGTATCCAGTAGCCAAACCGCCATGACTCAAACCGGAATACCCGGTAGCCAAACCGGCGTGTCCCAAACCGGAGTATCCGGTAGCCAAACCGCCATGACTCAAACCGGAGTATCCGGTAGCCAAACCGGCATGTCCCAAACCGGAATATCCGTGTCCCAAAACGGCGGGGGCGGCGTGGGCGGTGATTTGAGCGCGTGCGTAAACCGGCTCAGCCACGGTGGAAGTGACGGCCACTTTGGCCTCGGAAACCACGGGGCGCTGCACGTATCCGGTGGTGACGGGTCCGATGATCGGGTTCTGCACGATCTTCTCGTGGACGGTCGGCACGGTTCGGGTGGTCTCGACGAGGACGGGCTGGTCGACGCGGGTCTCGTGCACCTCCGGACGGTGCTCGATGAAGGACGACGTCTTGATGACGGCGCCCTTGGTGCCGAAGACCTTGGCGGGCACGGGGACGGCGTACGGCGCCGGGACGTGCTTCTCGTGGACGACGGGGACGGTGCGGGTGGACTCGATGACGACGGGGCGTTCGACGCGCTTCTCGAGGACGATGGGGGCGGGCTGGATGACGGGGGTGGCGATGGGGGCGGCGTACACTTCGGCTTGGTGGAGGTGGCCGGCGGCGGCGATGGCCAGGAGGCCGAAAAATGCTACTGCCTGAAAATTTTCAAAAAAAAAAAATTATTAGTATTTTTTTTTATTTTTCATTAATAGTGGTTCTGGTTCTTACTTGAGTGAACATGGTGGTTTTGTGCTGGTGCTGGTCGTTGTGTGACTCTACTGGGGCTTTCCGGGCTTTTTATACCGTTTTTAGGCCCAGTGCTTCAAGTGCGGACACAATAATTAAGAAAAAAGTGAATGTAATTGTATTTCAGGTACTAGTTATGTATGTTATGTCGCTAAAGAGGTTTGACACTATCTCTCTTAAGGCTGGTATTCAAAAATTAGCAATCAATGATTATTTGTTTAGGTATCTAATCGAGAGCTTTTGAGATTTTGGTTTATTATCAATGATTGGAAAATAGTAGCAGAACTGAAATTCTTGAAAAAATCAAAATTGACTTTTTCAAAGATAAATATTGGAAGTAATGCAGTGCCAATAATCATATTCTTCTTAAGTACTAATACATACAATGAATAAAGGCCCATAACGAATTTCCTGAAATAAATCCCAAAAAAACATTTTTCATACCGAGCACTTCAGTGATAAAAATTTTGCTGAAAATTATGAAAATAAGAAAAAATCATCAAGCATCTTTAATAGGTAACATCATAGGGCAAGTAATATTTCATGGCGAAACTTAGATATCTACCGAATGAATATTTTCAATACTTGAAATACTTAGCTCCAATTTCCTCCAAACATTATTTAGTTCCTAACCGACCTTGCCGCTAATTTGTCCGTAATTACTACAACATTCGAAAAAACAATTGTATAATAAATTCATTAGAGGCAATAACTAAAAAATGCTACTCTGATAATTCCAATTTAAGTCTTTATATGACTTTTGATCTTTCATCAGATTTTCTAATGCAGGCCGGAAGAAATATTACTTACCACAATTTTTTAGTATAAAAGCACCGATAATTTCTGTAGAAATCATTCAAAATCAACATCTCCAACCATGAACACCATTGTGAGTTCGAAATAAATCTAATTCAGTTTTTCAGCATTTTGAAAATTTGCATTTTTCAGGTATTCTTCATCCTCGCCGCCGCCTTCGTGGCCGTCGCTTCCGCCCAATACTTGGGCTTCCCCGCCCTAGGAAGGACCAGCATCGTCGGCCCTTCGGGAGTCATCACCAGAGATGAGGGTCTCAACGTCGGCCTCGCCGCCCCCTTGGCCTACGGACACGGACTAGCCACCCCCTTCTTGGGCAGGAGCATCTACGGACACGGCGGACTCTTGTACTAAATATAAAATAATTGTATTTAATTAAAACCCTAAATAAACAACCTCAACTTGTACCACTTCTATTGATTCCTGATACGCAATAACAGAAGTATTCCTAATCAAGGGGAATGGAAATCTCAGAGGGTTTCGATATTATTGTTACGGGGATTTAAATTGGGTCAATCCGCGGCTATAGAATTTCATATAAAAACCGAGCAAATCCGGGACAAAGCCGTCAGTTTTGCGGTTAAATTCGAATGTGATAACCCCTAGAAAATGTACGCGCTCAACTCGACCGCCCCACCGAACTTCCAGGCCCGGTAAGTTTTCCCAAAATTCCCCTAAAATTCCTGAAAAACTCTTCAACTTTTCCTTTGGTAAGGGTGGTGGCGCCTATGGAAGGGGTTCGCCATAAACTGGGGTGGAACGTACCCCCGGATGAACTCGTCCATATTCCGGAACATTGGCTCAACTATACGGAACCGGAAGCATCCATGCATTTTCTTTTAGGCCTGATATACGTCGGGTTTTTCCTCATGGCCATAATAGGCAACGGATTGGTCCTCTGGATTTTCACCACGTAATTGATAAAACACCCTGTAGACTTTATTTCCATGGTTTAAGACGTCGAATTTTAGGGCGAAGAGTTTACGAACAGCTTCGAACATGTTCGTGGTGAATTTGGCCTTTTGCGATTTCGTCATGATGTTAAAAACCCCGATCTTCATCTACAACTCGTTCTATCGAGGATTCGCTCTAGGCCATTTGGGGTGTCAAATTTTCGCCTTCATGGGGTCGATTTCCGGGATAGGCGCAGGGATGACCAACGCGTGTATAGCCTATGACAGATACACGACCATCACCAGGCCCTTCGATGGTAAAGTGACGAAAATCAAAGCTCTGGTCATGATTATTGCGGTTTGGATCTACACTTTACCCTGGGCCATTCTGCCGTTGGTGGAGGTTTGGGGTCGGTACGCCCCTGAGGGGTTTTTGACAGCCTGCTCTTTCGACTACTTGACCGACACTTTCGACAACCACTTCTTCGTCGGCGTCATCTTTACCACGTCATATTTGATCCCGATGTCGATGATCGTTTATTTCTACAGCCAAATCGTCAGCAAGGTTTTCAGCCACGAAAAAGCCTTAAGAGATCAGGTAAGCATTTTTCGGCTTACCCCTCGCTCATACCCATAGGACGGTTTTAACGTTCGGGGTAAAAATACAGGCGAAGAAGATGAACGTGCAGTCGTTGAGGAGTAACCAATCGGAGGCGAGCCAGTCGGCGGAAGTGCGGATAGCGAAAGCGGCCATCACGATCTGCTTCCTGTTCGTCGCCTCCTGGACGCCTTACGCCGTTTTGGCCCTGATTGGAGCTTTCGGTGATCAAAATTTACTGACTCCCGGAGTGACGATGATCCCGGCTTGCGCCTGCAAATTCGTCGCTTGCCTGGATCCCTACGTTTACGCCATAAGTCATCCCCGATACAGGTCCGGTTTCGATTTCCGGCTTTTGGGGCTTTCAATTTTCAATGTGGTGATTTGTGCAGGGCCGAACTGCAGAAGAGGCTGCCCTGGCTCGCGATCAAGGAGAATGCGCCCGGTGGTGACGCGCAATCGGTGGCTACCGAAAATTCGTCTTCCGCTGCAGCAGCCAATGAGACGACCGCGACTTAGCAAAAATGGAACTCGAAATTGAAATTGCAATGAATAAGGAAGAAATCAAGAAACTCCGGTAGACCCAAAAGCTTATACTTAATGAAACTGTGTACATTTGTAGGTTGTTAGAAGCGTCTAGTGATTATAAATCCCGATTAAAATCCGTGTTTAATAACCCCCATATTTCACAATAATCTAAATAAGCTTTTTAGGAGAGGTGAGTTTGGGTACTTGTGGGTACTTTGGTGATGAAGTCATGAGGTTTCCCCACCATTTTTCGGCGGAGGTCGTTCATTATGCCGCCGTTATAATTTGCAGTTTATGGCGGACGATTGTATAAACTATGTCGGTCTGTGTCTCCGCATACGTTGACACATCCTGATTTCCTTATCTCCCTTCGATACGTAAAACAAGCAGAGAAATAATGCTAAACGCTCTACCGCCGAGTGCAGTAATATTGTCAGAAACATTCGCATCATTGACCTAAAAAAATAATAATTGATCTCTTGCCGGGCTAATAAACGATAGTACCGATAACGATGTTATTACCAGTGGCGAAAATTTAACTCGAGTTCCGAAATTCGGCCGAATGAAATGAATACGAATTCCCAATTGGTGCTAAACGACGACGATGGAAGTTCGCTGGATTTCCCGGATTTTTCCAGCGAAAGGGCGGTGAATCCGGCTTGTGGTGCTTCGATAAACATCGAGAATTCCACAGACGTCATAATTGGACCCGTCACCCAGTTCAATGGCCCCGTCACGATTTACCCCAATCAGGACGGTACCACCCTTAACGGAATCAAGAATCTGCCAAATTGCGATGGTAGGCTTGAATTCATCTATACAGTTACAACCGCATTTTGCTTTAGAAGATAAACTTCATGTTATCAAAAAGTTCACTGCGTCTTACTTCTGATATTTATAAATAATGATATAAACAGTATGTACATGGAGATTCGGGATTAGGGATCTTACAGTTTTCTCAGAACTATATTTATTTATCATTGAAAATCCGGCGAAAAAAAGTTAACAGATCAAGACGTGTCCTTGGCCTTAGGATGATCTCCATGCAATAATAAATAGGATCAAGTTTTTGATCGCGTTTCCCACACTGGACGTCACACGAGAAAAATCGACAATAAACAGACATTATTGCTCCGATTTTAGATTGACCAGACCCCCACCGGGGTTGCTATTTTCAAGACCGTTTTATAAATACGATAAACCCGCGATTTTATAGCACCTCGTTGTGTTTAAAAAATACATCGACAGTAGGGTATTTCTCTTCATCAATTACGTGGTGGCTCTCACCGGTAAACAGCCTTGATCTTTCGAATTTTTGATGTATAGAAGATTGTACCATCGATCTCTGCCTTGAACTGGCAATGTTGGTTATTTAAAAGTAATTTACACATAATGAAAACTCTTTGCGAAAACTGAAAACTCACCTTTTTTCGTTAACGCGATCGGGACTTATAATAAACTCACATCTCGGTGTATATTTTGGAAAGTGGATTTATACATCAAAACATTATCGCAACGAATTTAGAACTGTTTATACACGATCTCACATTAATACGCATACGTGTCGGGATTATTCACACTCGTGTTCTCTAGAAGCGTAGACCGGTACGAAATTTTTTCCAATTCCGATAGAAAAAACCGGAAAAATGCCGAAATCGGTTAAAATAATGACACCCCCTTATAAAAACGACAATAATGAAGTTGATTAGGGTTAATTCCAAGTGCCATCGGGAATACAGGAGTAGCGCAGTATCGAGAACTGGTGAGCCCCTTTAAAATCCTCAAAAATCACCACATAAATCGTGCCATCATCAAAAATCCTAATCTTTATTATATTGTTGCAGCAAAATTGGTGAAATCGGAGAGCACTGCATCGGATTCGCCCCAAAATAACCACAGTAACTCTTTGATAGCAAAGTTGCGAGAAACTTCCACGCGCTTCAAGTGTTTAGGGGTGGTTTTCTTCGTCCTGATCGTGATAGCGATTCTAATAGGGGTGGTCTTTTGGACTAAAGGGCCCCCCGAAAGGGGCGAGAAGCACCCGGATCCTGGCGGCCCTAAAGGACCGTCCTTCGACCCCCCCGACAGGACGCCCCTGGGCAAGCACTACTTGATCTCGCGTAAGGGTTGGGGCGCGAAACCCCCGCATGCGGTGGTGCCGGCTCAAACCCCCGTCTCCTTCGTAATAATCTCCCACACCGTCACCCCCGTGTGCACCACTTTTCTGGACTGCTCAAATAGGGTGAAAAACATCCAAAACTTCCATCTTTTTTCGTCCGGTTTGAACGACATTGGGCACAATTTCCTGATAGCGGGGGATGGTAACGTGTACGAGGGTAGGGGTTGGGGGGTCAGAAATATGCACTCTGCTAATTCGTTGGCCATTGGTTTTATTGGGGATTACATGACGAGCGAACTGTCTGAAAGTATGATCGAGGATTGTCAAGATTTGATCGAGATGGGGGTGCGGATGAAAAAAGTGGCAGAGGATTATCGTCTGGTGGGGCATAATCAGACGTTTAATACGCTAAGTCCGGGGGTGAATGTCTATAAAGTTATCAAAACTTGGGCGCATTTCGACCCCGGGCAATATTTCAATTTGCGATAATGAAATTTCGCTTATTCGTTCAAATAATTCAGACTGATGGAGCTTTTGTGTGTTTCGATGTGCCATTTGTAAATACAATTTTGTTATTTTATCGTTTTTCCTCCCCGCGAGGTTTTCTCAAAATGCTGTGTTTGTTTAGTACTTAGTTAAGTTTTTGCGAATGTGATTAAGTAATAATTATTAAGTGTTTGGTTAAAAGGCGTGTAAAATATTTTGGCAATCGGGTGTGTGCATGTGTAAATATTAGTTAGGCGATGCACGCCACTGACTTTTTTGCATTAACACTCTGCCGCCGATCCTATAATAACAAAAGTAGTTTGACTGGTTAATAAATATTTTTTTAATCTTGTTTATGAACATTTCCAAATTGCCTTATTACCTTACGTATTAAGAGAAATTTCGAATAAAACGCTTGAAATCTAAAATACCAAATCGTACATTTATTTCCCGTAAAAGACGAGTCGTTGAAAACTGATTTATGTATTGACGTAACTTATCACTTGGAATTTCCAACACCTGTATACCTACTTATACGATTGTTAAATACAACCATTCAGATTTGAGGTTTAGGATTATTTTAATAAATTAATATATTTTAATAAATAATCTACAGAATTTCCAGTTATTTCACTGCATTCCGATACTGTTACACCTTGATAATAGTACTTTAAATGAGTACTATTTTCTGAAGAAAGGTAAGGTAAATGAACTTAAATTATTTATCACTTCCATTAGGTATGCTTTGCACAATTTGTATAAACAGAGGTATACGTCATAGACATAAAATAAATAAGTCCTTCAACCCTTTTATAAAGTGGATACTTAACGATAACACCTGGATGACATTTAAGGAGTCTCCGATCAATTTTCCACGTTAATTGGAGCTTTTATCAGTAGTAATTAGTGGCGGAAAGCTTATCGAAAATTACCCGAAAAATCGCAGAAAACACATAATTTCTAATGAAAGAAAATTGTTGCCTTTTTATCTAACCCCGTTATTTACACACGTCGTCTGGTTGTTTAATAACGTTGATGACAAACCGTTATCGATAACATCAATAATACAGGTAGTTGCCTAATAATTCGCGAAACGACAGTAATAAAGTGGCGCGGTTCTTTTTTCTCCCTTTCTATAATCTCCCGGATTGGATAATTTGTTTAAATAATCCGGCACGCCACTGTCCCGGCAACAAACAAAATAATATTATTCCAAACGCGAACGAGGACACAACGCTCGTCGGAAAGTACGCGCAGTTTGTGAAAGAGCGCTAAAGTGTACACATATCATCCGGTAGATTATCAAAAATCGGGCGAGAAAAGCGACTTTATAGACCGGAAACCCCCGGAATTCCGGGATGGTCACGGAAAGGGCGATTTCGCAACCACCCAGCCTCGGATCCAGTGACGACGAGGGGGATGATTTCCGGATTGACACGAACAGCACGAATTCGGGGCAGTTCGATTACGACGGCGCCGTGGTCCTTCGCGGGGACCTCATCAAGGACGACGCCCCGTCCTTCAACAACATCTCGGTGGCCAATTCCAGTGACGTCCACTTCGGCAACAAGGCGTACTACCAGGGACCCGTGACCATCAAGCAGTTCCTGTACGCCGATGGCAAAGTGCACGGTGATAACGGTGATAATGATGGCGATGTCAAGAGAGAAATCGTCTTGGACCCTAACGTGATAGCGGCCGCCGGATTGAGCAATCCGGGGTTTATCGCGGACGCCAATGGGAAAAATCTAAAGGAGCATCCCCCGGAAGTGGCCACCGAAACTTTGAAAGGTAGTTCCGGAATCAGTCTAGTCTAGTGAGTTGAAAGTCTGAAGGTCTACCAAGTTTAACGCATTCGGTAGTACCTAGTCACTGATCTTTATTGCGGTTTTTCTTGGTATTATTGCTAAAAATAACATTTTCATGGTCCTTATTCACACAGTTTTGGCTCTCCTGATTCACACAATAAAAAATATGCGATATGTTTCTCAATAATATGGCTTGCAATATTCTGAGGTATTCCCGTGCGTAGAAATGTAATTCTAATGAATTATTTTCCCAACTTGTAATTATTATTGAGAAACTTGTTTTCCAATGGGACTAAATTATTTGTCCTTGTACAGTCAAAACAGTTTTTACATGTCTCTTTTCTTTATTGCCTTTTGCTAATAAGGTGTTATAAACTGAGTGCATTGGAATGAAACATAAAAGAGGATTATAAAAATTGGCATAAACAATAAGTATAACTTGGAAAAGTAATAGGAATTACGTAAAAATTTGCAATTCTAATTAGCGGAATAATTTTAGGATTTCGCACATTCGTTGAGATTTTTTAAACTTATCTCTCAGTTGCTATTTTCCAACAAAGATAAAGCATGAATGCAAGTTGTGCGCATGCAGTACATAAGTTGGTAAAGGTCAGTAAATATTTGTTCATATTTTGAAAATATCCTTTTATTCGTTTAATGAAAATGTCGTGTCTTTGATTATGAAAATAGAGTTGGAAAAACCGATTCCTATATGTATGGATTCTCTAGAATTAGCCGCAAATTAATCAGATTAGTACCTACCATAAATAAGCTAAACTCACTGGATGTGTTAAAATTGGTAAAATTCAGGACCTAAACACGCGACATTGTGGTTTCCGTTTCCGGTCAATGGATTTAATTTATTGTTACTTGAATACTTGAATTAAAATTGTCGATTCATGTTAAAACTATCATTTTTCATCGATGTTTTCGTGACAAACAGATTAAAGTACCTAAAACTCTTTGTCTTATTGGTTTTCAGGTTTCCAAAGGTTCCAAAAATTCTCCCAGAGACGCATGGTAGTTCTAGTCAGTCTCCTTGCCATATTCCTGGTCTCATTAGTGATATTAATGGTAGTGCTCTTAATTAGGCATAGCAATTCGGCACCTAATCGAAAAAATAACGGCCCGATTGTCGACAGCGACGAGCAAGAAACGAACGTCCCAGTAGACGCCCCTTATCTAGGTGAGTACCCCACTCCAATGAACCCTAATAAAGCTGATGAAGGAATAATTGCAACTAATAAAGCATCTGAGTATTGTTTTCGCGTTGTATACACGACCTTCCCGTACCTGGATCACCTCTAAAACGCATAAGCAATTACCCATACTCGACTATTCTTAATTATACACATTAGCCTTCATAAAAAAATACAAAAATACAACGAGTATAAAGGTACTAAGTACTTCTGGAAATCCATTTTGTAAATGATGGTTTTGATGTTCCAGGGCCTAACGGGACTTTCACCCTCCCCGGAAAACTCAAAATTATGAACAGATTGCAGTGGTTGGCGCAACCCCCGGAAGGAGAAGCCAACAATCTGTCAGTACCAGTGCCGTACGTCATAATCCACCATACAGCCACTGAAAGCTGCGCCTCCCAGGGCCAGTGCATCTTCCAAGTGAGGCACATCCAGCAGTTCCACATAGAGAGCAACCACTGGTGGGACATAGGGTACAATTTCCTGGTGGGCGGGGACGGGGAGGCCTACGAGGGCAGGGGTTGGACCGCGGAGGGCGCCCATCTTTACGGGTACAACTCGAGGAGCATAGGGATCGCCTTTATCGGCACCTTCACCAAGGTCGACCCCCCCATGAGGCAAATAATCGCATGCAAACAGTTGATACAGCAAGGGCTGGAAAAAGGGTTCATCCGGAAGGACTATAAGCTTTTCGCTGCCAGGCAACTGCAGACGACGCAAAGTCCGGGGGATGTGCTTTACAAGGATATTCAGACTTGGCCGCATTGGGCTGAAGTACCGGATACCAGCAGTAGTGATCATTCGACCACCACCATTAAAACTAACGCATAATGATTATAAATTATAAGAGTACCGTTTAGTGAGATTTAAAATTCCGAAGAGTACCTTCACTCGATACGTATTTCTCGTAGGAAAGTGCCGAAATTCGTCTAAAGCGAATTTCGTGTCTTTAGAATCGCTCAATATTTTATTTTGTAACATATTTTATAACTATCATAATTGTACATATACAAATAGGCCCTAAGACTGACGAAATTGGAGGAATAAAGTGATTATACCTGCAATTTATATGTTATAAACACTTATTTTGCTAAAAATAAATTAGAACTACCTAGTTCACGAAATATGAAAGACGGAGTTATTGGTTTATTATGACAAATCTTTCGACCAATAATGTTCCCAGTTCAGTTTCATGTCTTCAAAAAGTGCATCCCCTGGACTCAAAGTGTTGGAAATTTGCCTGGCTCCCACGACTTTGTAATCCTTGGCCAGAAATCCGTTTTTCAGTCCGTTCTCCATGAGTTTCTTGCACGCTTCCAGCTGTTTCTTAGGGGGTTTGGCTTGTTGAAAATTACCGATGAATGCGACGCCCACGCTCTTTTCGTTGTAGGTCAAAGTGTGGGCCCCTTGGAGTTGCCATCCGCGTCCTTCGTAAACGTTGCCATCACCTCCTATTAAGAAGTTGTAGCCAATGTCCCACCATTTCCTCGATTCCATGTGGAAATCTTGGATTTTCCTGGCGATTTCTGAGCATTTCGTCTTGGAGTCGCAATCGATGGTGACCGTGTGGTGGATTATGACGTAATGAGAGGGCACCGGCAATTTCGTTAGAGGTTCAGATGGAGGCTTGGCTGACCATTCTCCTCGGGAAACTACCGTAAGATCTGCAGGTGATACCAAATTCGAGCCTGATAATCAAGTGAATAATATCAATAAATAGAAATAATTAACGAATGAACTGGAATGGTGACCTCTCTGCAATGATTTTCTCACCTTCTTTCTGTGTTGATGACTTTGATATTAGAATCAAAACTATTAAGATACACTTGAAAAACATATTCACTCAAGTATTAAAGTAATTAGTAATTTTATTTCGCCTTTGAGGTAAGAACTGGTCAGGCTCTTATTGTGAACTGATGATGATTGAGTAAGTTTCGCTTAAGCATACTAATGAATGATGATAACAATTGTTGTAAATCCCCTATGTCATACGTTTCAATTATCAACAATATTACTTATGCCTGTGCTTATGCCAATTTTATTCTTATCGCTATATTTGATTCTTATAATCATACTTTCATGTACATAAATGCAAATGTAAATACTGTTAACTGCAATAAATGTACCGCCCTATTTTATTATCACAAAGAGGGGTCATTCTCAAATTACACACATTATTTTCAGGACTTTTATTGCGAGAAAACGCGCATCGTGGTTTATCCAAAATCTCCCAGGAATTTGAATTTTGGGATTTCCCGCGTTCATGTTTTATAGAATTGGGAGCGCTCTGTATCTAGAAGTGCGCGGAGTCAATGACCGCGCTCAATATCATCTGTATGATCCAATTTTTAAAATTCGAGGACTCTATCGCAACAAAAAAACGTAAAAGTATATGAATTTTGTCAAAACTAACCGATTACATTTTCATATCTTGTAGAAGAAGTAAGGGAAACGATGGAAAAACGAAATTTCTACTATAAGATAAAAATAAATTCTATTTTATTCTTATTTATTGGTCTCATCATACTTGCATAAAATAACTGATCTAATTATTATATTATTACAATAGCTAAGTGAGTAACATGTATAGTTCAACACGATTTTATAAAAGTAAATTTAGATAGGACACACAGAGTGAACATAAATATCTCAGCATTAATTATGATTACATCCCACACGATCCCCCGGCACAGCCTCCTACCGTGGGTGGATTGATATCCTTCATGGTCATTATCCGTTTTGAGGGTCCTCCACCACCGCCACTGGAAAAATCCAAGCGGTAAAAAGATTGACACTTGATAATTCCAAAAAAGTGAGCATACCCGAATGGACCACCCCCTCCGCCTCCTCCACCGCCGCCACCTCCTCCTCCACCACTGCCTCTGAAGGAAGAACCCGAACTGGAACCCTTATAACTTATCGGACGAGCATCTAAGCCGACCAGACTCTTAAAGCTGTAAACACAATTTCTATCAATTTCTTCACGTTCCAGTAAAGGCGGAAAACTTACAAAAACACGACAAAATTGATTGCGCCATAAAACAGTTTAGTTACGCGATCCACGGACCAAGGGGGGCTTTGGTGCACTGTACCATCTGAAAATGCAAGAGACGGATGAAATTTTAAACGGATTTTATAATTTCAGGAAAACACAGACCTCCGGCTATGTAAACCATGTCTTTTTAGCCTTTATCAACCAGGAAATTTTAAGTTTGAAGCGAAAACACGACAGTGGACAATTCTAGAAGAAATTACAACACAACCTGACACAACAGATGTTTTTGACATTTATTTGACATATGTCAAAAGCACGTGCACTTATTTGATTGGTGGGAATTGGCGGTAAATTTAAAACAAGCAAGCTGTGTTTTGATTTGAGGTTATGTGTGAGTGAAGCGAAAATGCAGCATGAAAATATCAAAAAACCGGCTAAAAAGCCCTGGAAGAAAGTGTTGTATGAAGACCAAGACTACCCTGATGACTACACGGACAAAGAAACATTTTTAAAAGACTTGAGGACTAATATCGAGTACGTGCCCCTAGGAAAGGCCGTTTTGGGTTCTACCCTGCTTTTAGAAGAATTCTGTACAGTGGTGGCCTTCGTATTGATCTACGTCTATCTGTTCAACGAGTGGATCGAACCGGACGTAGTTTTGAACATGTCCAGTGGATTCACGACGGTCGGATTTATTTTGTACCGTTTCGTTTACGTTAAAGGAGTTCAAACGAAACTCGGCCACGATTTGAACACCGTACTGATATTTATAGTCTTTGGGAACTTATTTTCGCCTGTATTGCACACGTTAACTGACACCATCAGCACTGACACCATTTACACCATGACTTTCTTCATGATGTTGGTGCATTTAATTTTCTTCGATTACGGCGTAAGCGCTGCAATAGTCTCAAATAGTTTATCGTTGAGTGCAGCGATATTTGCGTCCATTTGTCTAGCATCTAGACTGTCTTCCGCTTATCATGCTTTCATTTTAATCGCAGTTGCTGTTGAACTATTCGTACTGTTTCCCCTGTTGAGATTTAAAGTTAAATGTTCAGTTTTCTTTGCAGTATCTCTCCTAGTTTTCGACATTTATTTCCTGATGATTGTCTCGAAATTATTCATGGTGTTATTTGCTCTCACTGCTCTCCTTATAAATATTGTATGCCCTTTGATGTTCGTATCCTATCAAAAATGTAAAAAGAATATCTACGGTCCGTGGGATGAGGCCATCGTGGATGACGCCGATTCCATCATTAATAATAAAATAAAATGAAAGTCTTCTGCCTTGTCTTAATTTTTAAATTTAATGTCAAAAAAGTAAGATACAATTTTTACTTGGCATGTGCCTGGGCTTTGCGCATTTGGGTGAGAATGTTGGACAGCTCTTCCCTCTTCCTCTTGGCGCGGATGTGCGTGCCCAAACGCCTCTTGAGGAACTTCAGTGCCCTCTTATCCTTGGACACCTTCAACAATTCCATCGCCCGCTTCTCGTAAGGGGCATGGCCAACGACCTCGCGGATCAGATCACGAATGAATTTCGTGTGTTTGGTTTGGATCCCCTTCAACCTCGCGGGACGCACCTTATCCTCCTTGGTCTTTCCGGACTTTATTTTGGTGGTTTTGTGGCCCTTTTGGAGCCCGATGGCGATCTCATATCTGGGTGCCATTCTACAAACAAAAATCACAAAATAAGCACGAAAATAACCTCAATTATGAATTGGCACACATCACACTCGTTTTCAATAAGAATAAGTAATTAAATCGCGGATTTACCTTTAAATTAATCGGGAACGACGACTAGAAGCGTGTTCAAGAATTTGACAGCAAACAAGAAAAGAAAGATGGCGTCAGAGCAGGTTTCCGGTCTAGGGGAAGCGCGAAAAACCCTAAATTGAAACGTCAATTTTAAGCGGTAAATTTGAATCTGACAGTTAAATTACTTGTGTGAAGGTAGCTCTCCGTACCCACCTCCCAGCGGCAGTTCCCGCCAGTCCCAGGCGCATTCAATCCCCACCCTCAAGACAGATTCACACCATCCAAATATGTCTGTACCTTATGCCGACGGTGCGGACACTGAATTTGTAGCGACATGCCCTTCACCACACTATCGCAGACGAACACGAAGAGTGCAGGGAAAAATCCCCATCGTGCTACAAATTAGGAAATATCCCCAAACAAGGCGTGAAATGGGCATATTCACGAGAATCGTGCTTTTTAAATTTTTGACATGAAATTTTCACGAAAATTTCAACGATTTTCGCAAACTTCAAAGTGGCGAAACTTTCTTATTAGTCGAGATATCGATAAAAAATTCAAATTGGCTTCTTATTGTGTCATCTGGAGTAGATACATGTGCCCGGTATTGGTTCATCTGAGGAAAAAAAAATTATCAAATTTTCGAATTTTCAACTTTTTGAAAATTTCAAAGTGCTGTAACTTTTTTATTTGTTGAGATATCGACGGCAAATTTAAATTGGGTTCTAATTGAGTCATCTGAAGTGAGAAAATGCGTCTAATATTGCCGTACCGTTGAAAATAGAGTAAAATTTTCAAACGGCCATAACTTCGTTATTAGTGGAGCTATCGAATCGCACGACCCGGGAATCGCTTAGTTAGCTCAAAATCTATCGGGAAAAGTGTCTGGATTTCGATTTGGACGACATTTAATGATTTTCGATTTTTTCGAAAATCCATCACTTTGGCTACAAATTTTGCTCGCAATTTTCAATCGACCATAACTTTCGAACCGAAGCTCCGATCGGGATGGGCGGCCGCGCATTCGAAAGAGCGTCAAAAAATCTACGAAATGCTTCTAGAGCGCATCGGAAAAATGTAATTTTTCATGTGAATTATGGTCTCCGAAAAATCACCAAATCATCGGTCTCGTGAAATTAAAACCGGTCTAACTTTTGAACCGATCGAGATATCGATTCGGACGACCCGGCAATCGAAAGAGAATCGAAAATCTATCGAAAACAGTATGGACATGTGCAAAAAGCTTTCGAATTGACCGAGAATCGTGCTTTTTAAATTTTTGACATGAAATTTTCACGAAAATTTCAACGATTTTCGCAAACTTCAAAGTGGCGAAATTTTCTTATTAGTCGAGATATCGATAAAAAATTCAAATTGGCTTCTTATTGTGTCATCTGGAGTAGATACATGTGCCCGGTATTGGTTCATCTGAGGAAAAAAAAATGATCAAATTTTCGAATTTTCAACTTTTTGAAAATTTCAAAGTGCTGTAACTTTTTTATTTGTTGAGATATCGACGGCAAATTCAAATTGGGTTCTAATTGAGTCATCTGAAGTGAGAAAATGCGTCTAATATTGCCGTACCGTTGAAAATTGAGTAAAATTTTCAAACGGCCATAACTTCGTTATTAGTGGAGCTATCGAATCGCACGACCCGGGAATCGCTTAGTTAGCTCAAAATCTATCGGGAAAAGTGCCTGGATTTCGATTTGGACGACATTTAATGATTTTCGATTTTTTCGAAAATCCATCACTTTGGCTACAAATTTTGCTCGCAATTTTCAATCGACCATAACTTTCGAACCGAAGCTCCGATCGGGATGGGCGGCCGCGCATTCGAAAGAGCGTCAAAAAATCTACGAAATGCTTCTAGAGCGCATCGGAAAAATGTAATTTTTCATGTGAATTATGGTCTCCGAAAAATCACCAAATCATCGGTCTCGTGAAATTAAAACCGGTCTAACTTTTGAACCGATCGAGATATCGATTCGGACGACCCGGCAATCGAAAGAGAATCGAAAATCTATCGAAAACAGTATGGACATGTGCAAAAAGCTTTCGAATTGACCGAGAATCGTGCTTTTTAAATTTTTGACATGAAATTTTCACGAAAATTTCAACGATTTTCGCAAACTTCAAAGTGGCGAAATTTTCTTATTAGTCGAGATATCGATAAAAAATTCAAATTGGCTTCTTATTGTGTCATCTGGAGTAGATACATGTGCCCGGTATTGGTTCATCTGAGGAAAAAAAAATGATCAAATTTTCGAATTTTCAACTTTTTGAAAATTTCAAAGTGCTGTAACTTTTTTATTTGTTGAGATATCGACGGCAAATTCAAATTGGGTTCTAATTGAGTCATCTGAAGTGAGAAAATGCGTCTAATATTGCCGTACCGTTGAAAATTGAGTAAAATTTTCAAACGGCCATAACTTCGTTATTAGTGGAGCTATCGAGTCACACGACCCGGAAATCGCTTAGTTAGCTCAAAATCTATCGGGAAAAGTGTCTGGATTTCGATTTGGACGACATTTAGTGATTTTCGATTTTTTCGAAAATCCATCACTTTGGCTACAAATTTTGCTCGAAATTTTCAATCGACCATAACTTTCGAACCGAAGCTCTGAGCGAGATGGGCGGCCGCGCATTCGAAAGAGCGTCAAAAAATCTACGAAATGCTTCTAGAGCGCATCGGAAAAAGGTAATTTTTCATGTGAATTATGGCCTCCGAAAAATCAACAAATCATCGGTCTCGTGAAATTAAAACCGGTCTAACTTTTGAACCGATCGAGATATCGATTCGGGCGACCCGGCAATCGAAAGAGAATCGAAAAATCTATCGAAAACAGTATAGACATGTGCAAAAAGCTCTCGAATTGACCGAGAATCGTGCTATTTAAATTTTTGACATGAAATTTTCACGAAAATTTTAACGATTTTCGCAAACTTCAAAGTGGCGAAACTTTCTTATTAGTCGAGATATCGATAAAAAATTCAAATTGGCTTCTTATTGTGTCATCTGGAGTAGATACATGTGCCCGGTATTGGTGGAAGGGCAAGTCGCTACAAATTCGGGAAGTCCTTCAAAATAAATTAAAACCGTGAAAATGCTCATTTCACGCCTTGTTTGGGGATGTTCCCTAATTTGTAGCACGATGTGGATTTTTCCCTGCACTCTTCGTGTCCGTCTGCGATAGTGTGGTGAAGGGCATGTCGCTACAAATTCAGTGTCCGCACCGTCGGCATAAGGTACAGACATATTTCGATGGTGTGAATCTGTCTTGAGGGTGGGGATTGAATGCGTCAGGGAGCTGGTGGGAGCTGCCGCTGGGAGGTGGGTACGGGGAGCTACCTTCACACAAGTGAAAAACCCTAAATCGAAACGTCAATTTTAAGCGGTAAATTTGAATCTGACAGCTAAATTAGCAATTCTTGAACATTGAACTTATTTTTTTGATAAAATTTCGCCTTTATTGGTTATCGACAGGAGATAATGCCGCTCGACGATATATGAATCAAGAACTGGATCAAAACATCTCAGTCATTGTAAGAGTCCTTCACTTACGGTCTCGTAAAACAATTATAAATTCAATTTTTAGGTTATACTGCCTTGAAATGATCAAAATGAAGATATCCCTTGGTCTCTTATTATTGATAAGCTTGAATGTGATTCAGTTAAACGCTTGGAAGATTTTCCATCTCGGTCGTATGGTCGGGGGAAATTTAGGGAAACCTCCTGTAAGAAGAGAGGACGCCCCCATAGTTTCGGAAGAGTGGTTCAATCAAAAACTCGACCATTTTACACCCACCGAAGAGACCACTTGGAACCAGGTAAAGCTTCACCAATCCATATAAAAAAAAGCCCTAATAAAAAAATGTATTCAGCGGTATTTTGTAAACGATGAATTTTACAACGTCGAAACCGGAGGCCCAGTTTTCCTGATGATCGGAGGAGAGGGCGCCGCCTCCGACAAATGGATGACGCAGGGCAGTTGGGTCGATTACGCCAAAAAATTCGGAGCCCTACTTTTCCAATTGGAGCACAGGTTTTACGGCAAGAGCCACCCAACCGAGTGAGTCAAATTTTTCTTATCTCGAGTGTCAATAATCGTAATAACAATGAACAACAGAGATATGAGCACCGAGAGCTTGAAGCACTTGACCAGCCAACAAGCACTAGCGGATTTGGCCACTTTCATCACCGCAATGAACACGAAATTCAATTTACCGAGTGACGTAAAATGGATCGCTTTCGGGGGCTCGTACCCTGGCTCATTAGCCGCTTGGTTGAGATTTAAATACCCACATCTGGTTCACGGGGCTATGTCGGCAAGTGGCCCCATTTTAGCCGAATTAGACTTCAAAGAATACTTCCGAGTAGTCAAAGACTCATTGGCGACTCATAGCGAACAATGCGTGGATTCTGTCACTCGAGGAATCGAACAAATCGAGGTTTTATTAAGCCAAGAGATCGGCCAAGTCAATGTAAACGAACTATTCCGTTTATGTGATCCAGTACAAGAATCGATCAATAATCCTAAAGATATTTCTAATTTATTCGAGACTATCGCGGATAATTTCGCAGGGGTTGTGCAGTACAATAAAGATAACAGAATCGGCAGCCCGAAAGGGAGCAACATTACTATCGACACTGTCTGTGATTTAATGGCGAACGAAACCATTGGTCCGGCTTATAAACGTTTAGCCGCCATTAATGATCTCTTATTGGACACTTACGAACAAAAATGCACTGATTACAAGTACGATAAAATGTTGGGCACGATGAAGAACATAAGTTGGGAGAGCGAAGGAGCCGAGGGTGGTCGTCAATGGACTTATCAGACTTGTACCGAGTTCGGATTTTACCAGACATCCACTGATACTCCCCACATTTTCGGGGATCAATTCCCGATTTCGTTCTTTGTGGAGATGTGTAAAGACATTTTTGGGGATATTTACGACGAGTCGTTTTTGGAATCCGCAATAGAAAGAACCAACATTTTGTACGGAGGGTTGGATATCGAAGTGAGCAATGTGGTTTTCGTCCATGGCTCGATCGACCCTTGGCACGCTCTGGGGATCACAAAAACTCTGGATCAACAAGCTCCGGCCATTTTCATTGAAGGTATTCTAGGTTTCTTTACGTGATTACAGGAATCTGTAATTATGGTAATTGCAGGGACGGCGCATTGCGCGAATATGTACCCCAAGTCTGATGACGATTTGCCGCAACTCACCGCCGCTAGGGAAGAAATCGAAGGATTGATTGATACTTGGTTGAGTTCTTGAGATAATATGTGATTATTATATGAAATTAAGAAAAAATTTGAATATAACATAAATATATATTTAAATTTCGTATATTACAGACTTAAATCTTAGGTACTTCACTAATAATAATTACTTTATTACTAATTTACTATTATCGCAAAGGTGCGCGCTTAATATCTATAATTAAAATGATTTCACATATGCCTATTAATCCAAATGGCACTAACGTGTGGTTATACCGTCCCTATAATATTATCTGATATCATGTTTTGTTTAAAAAAAAATACAGTTAAAACTCCAGAAGTAAGAAGATGTAACGGATTGAAGAATATCCTTACTTTAGTACTCGATCAGTCCGTAAATAGTTATATTATAAGTGTCCGCCGTTTTTGTACCATCATTGAATCACATTAGCCTTAATTTCACGCACTTCCAATAAAAATCGCATCCTCCGCATATGAGACAACGATACAGGGCGATCAATCGAACTTTCCATCCAACGTTGAAAATTGTTCGACATTTTTAAGGGTGCTAACGAGAAAAAAAAAGTAAGGCCAAGGAATTCAACCACCGATGCACTCGAATGTACGGCATTACGAAAAACGATCTCAAGTAAAATGTAATAAATAAGTTAAAAATTTCTTCGCCTAAGGGCGGTTTTCGTCCAATTCCAGCGTGATGATCATGCAAGGTTGTCAATATCTCTTATGGTCTCTGTGGGGGGGCGGTCGCGCCTCGCGCCACTCCCTCCCCTGCTCCTTGGTGTTGTGGGGCTGCCGCCCCTCGTGGTGGTGATGGTGATGGTGGTGGCGCTTCTTGTTCTCCCCCTTGTTGACATTGTTGCCGGGTGCGTTGTTGTACGTCTCCGAGACGACCAATTCCGAGCCGTCCCTGTGTCGTTCCCCGTTCCTGTAGGGCTCATCTAGGGTCTCCTTGCGTTTCAGGGGTGAGTGGTGGTTCGCCTTCAACCCCGCTTTGCTTCCCGCCGATTCGTGGAGGTTTTCCCACGCCTGCCGGTAGTAGCGGTTGAGGCCGTTCCGGCTCTCGGAACTGGACGAGTCGAAAGAAGCTACGGTGTTGCAGTCGGGGGAGGCGCGATGGCGGTAATGTTTGGCACTTCGATTCCTACAAACCACCGAAAAATCATTATAAAGCTCCGAGTGTTTCTGGAGAAATTCGGTGCTCTCTCGAAAAAGAGAAGTCCACAAAAGCTCACCGCATGTGCGATTGCAATAGAGGTGATATGAATAAAACGCAAAACGCCATTAGAAAAAAAAACATGCAGTGCAGTGCGGGGTCTGGTCTTGTCGTACCTACTGTAAAATTGGCCAGGGCACACGAAAAAAGGCCACTAACAAAAAGGCCGTCGCTAGAGCGGATTGGAGAAGTACCCGGCGCGATGCGAACGGTAGTTCCTCGAGAACTCCCTGCGGCCGATCTGCTGATCGGGAAACGGCAGCGCCAGCAGCGTGTACCAACGGGAGGGCATAGCACTGGCGGCGGGCAGCCGGTGCGAAGACCGCGCCGAAGCCCCCGCACTGCGACCGCAATCAGAACAATTTAATCCAAACGAAAGGCGAAGAAACCATCATAAATCCAAACGGGATAGAGGAAGACATCATCAGCGACTTACCTTCGTACTAGAATCACGATGGTCGTGATGATGGCGGCCAGGAAGACGAAGCCCCCGAACGCACCCAGCGCTATGATGGCCCCCAAATTCAACTTGGCACCGAAAGTTTCGCGCCTTTCACCGTCCACGGAAAGAGGCACGTTCACGTTCGGAATTTCCCCGTGCTGCACGTTGGAACTACCCGCGATTTCGTTGTCTTGAGGATGCCCGGCGACGATAATCTGCGGTGCTTTCGTACTACTAGTACTCGTTATAACACTAGACGAAGGCGTTTTAGTGATAGGCCTCCTAGTCCTGTTCGTCACTTTCATAATATCCGGCTGTTCGGCCCTGATCGTCGTAGGGGCCGGCTTAGGAGGGCGAGTTCTTTGCGAATTCCTCGAAGGAATCCTCGGAGCGATGGATGAGTACCTCGATGTACTCGAAGGGGTAGTTTTCCCGGTTGTCGTAGTACCCTCGGTTGCTAAAACAGAAACGCATTTACAACTACAAATCTCAGAAATCACTTGATTAGAACCACCTTGGCATGAAGGCGGTACTGCATCGAATTGGCCATTGGATAGACACGTGATGGCTTTAGGGCCCACCAGTCTGAATCCGGGTTGGCAACGATATTCCAGAATCGACCCGAAAGTCGTGTCGTTATTGGAAGAGTCGAGTATCGCGTTGGGTACTTCCAAAGGAGGCTCACATTGTATAGCTAAAATCACCGAAATCAAGAACTACTATCTGTTATCAAATTGTAGTACCGAATCTTACGTTCGCATCTGGGTGGAGGTCCGTTCCATCTTTCGTCGATATCGCAAGCCAATTGGGCACGCCCGATCATTTCGTACCCTTCTTCACACGAATATACGACTCTACTCAAGTACCCCACACTGTCGTTTACCAGTAAATAGTCGCCGTTAGAAATATCGGCAGGATATCCGCATTGGATCCCTTCAAAAAGGCATTAATTATCGGTTTTAGACGAGGTAAAGTAACTTTATAGTGAGGAACTATACATTTTACAGTTTTAGTGACTTTTGCTTTGGCCTGGTTAGTTCCCCAATACAACGTTAATCCGCCTTTATGGTTTCGGTACTTACTTTTGCATACTGGGGGGAATTCGTTGTAAAACCCAGTCTCCAGGCAAGTCCTGGCGGTTGGCCCAACCAGGAGGTGCCCTTCATCACATGCGTACTCTATGGTGGTACCGACATTGAAATTCTTCGCAGACATTGTGGAATTCGGGGGTTGTTCAGGCCGACCACACGCTTTCGGTTCTAATAAAGACCAAAAACACGAAATCAATTCCGTACAATGATGAGCGCTAAGTATAATCTTACGGTGCTGGCAGATGTAGTTCAAGTGCATGTTGCAATCAGTGTCGGACCATAACCATCCTTTGGTGCCGTCGTATCTGGAGCAGTCGCCATTACCCACGGGCAGATTCCAGAAAGAGACCGTGACCTCTTCACCCCTCAACCAGTTCCACCCTCCCAGTTTCTTGTCCCTCACGGCCCCCATCCAGTACTGCCCACTGGCGTCGCTCCTGTGCCTCCTCCATAACTCCCAACTGATGAACCCCTGTAAAGCGGGGTTGCTCTCGTCGACCAGAGTCCCCCCGCGCCCCCTGCAAAAGGACAGGGCGTCCCGGAACTTCAAGGGCTGTCTGTTGTAGAAGACGTAGCACTTTCCGTTGTAGGTGGCGGTACTGCCGGGCGGCTGGTCCCGGAATTGCGGGCACCGTTCGATCGGTAAAGCCTGGTCGGTGTAGACGAAAGCCTCGCAGATTGACAGCTGACTTGCGACCGGTACTTCAAGATGGACGCTCACGAAGGCCCCCGGCATCGGCGGGTTGCAAGGGAGGAAAAGCGGTTGGCCTTCTTCGAGGAAGCCGGTGAAACGGTTGCAGATCGGGTTGGTACCCAAATCGGGGCGGTTGTTGCCGACCCGTACCACTATAGTCGCCGGCTTGTTGGCACCTGAAACCGAAATCTTCTTGTTCAATTTGTGTGTCATAATGCCTTTGGTAATGATGCTCAAAAGTGACGTTTGCGCAGTCTTTCAGAACAAAACTGATTAATTAAAGTTCGAAACTGATGGTTTGAAGCGCTCTCTTCGTTTTTGCACTACTTTGCGGTCGACGCCATTATTGCGAAAAAAGAACCGGGCCTCTCTGATATTAATTTCTCGATACCACGAGGATAAACGTGCGTGATTTTTTCGTGAAATGAAAGTGCGTAAAAATTTAAGTACGTGATTTTCGGTACTCACCGCAGCAAGGTTTCCCAAAATCCAGGCGTACCAACTGTACCATGTACGGTTCCAGAAGGTTGACGTACCACCACGGGGTCCTTTCGGCTTTGGTCAGGGTGCAAGTGTCAGCGTTGAAGAAGGCGCTGGTACTACCATCGATCGCTTTTTGCGGGATTCCTCCGTTCTCGGTACTCACTTGCATGGGAGCTTTTCCGGCCGCCACATTCAACACTGAAAGACAATAAATTCAATTGTATTATTAGGAGAAGATTTCTATGGTACTGCAATTACGCGGGTAGATAATAAAGTACTAATTTATACTATACTAGTGATGTCTCATTGTGTGGAGGTGAAAATAATGCCCTGGGTATCTAAAGAGAGTAGAAATCATCAAGCGGGTTCACTAGATGACTCTATCGGAAAAAGTGTATCACTTTCACCGCCAATATCAACCAGTTACTTATTAATAAAATAATAGAGGAATCTTGATTATAAAACGGGCGGAAAGTAGGTGAAGCCCCTAATTTTATTGCCCGGTTAGTTCGGCATTAAGGTAATTGCCTAAAAATGTCTTCATTTAAACGCTTTACTGGTCACACATACGCGCGTCCTCAATTACCTCTCTCTCTCGTCTACTGAAGAACCCGAATAGTAAAAATTGGGGTATTTGAAGCAACAAATCGTCGCGATTTATCTGGGGTATCAAATTTCGGTGACTTTCCGATGGTTGGGTGTTGTGGATGACGGAATTGCCATGTGAAAAACGAGCCGAATTTCCCCAAGAAGCGTAAAATCCGACACACGACATTCAAGGATCAGTAGCAAAAGTGCGCCGTTATAATCGTGTCACGGCATCGCCGCCAAATTATCCTAACATACTTGCCTTTTGAGCAATTTTCCCTGTTTTGCATAGAAAATTGCGCGCGTCCCACTTGTCGCCCGCATCGAATTCCGCGGGCATCCATCACCGATTCATCTGCGTCGTATTATTACGGCGAATCGCATCTGTGCATGCGTTTTGAAATCGCCTCTTCCGACAAATTTATGCGCAAATCGGAACTACTTACTAATAAATTCACTGGACGCGAGCGAGAGCTTTCACCGTTAGATTTTTTACCGCAACGCTTTTCTCATTAACATGTCTCTTTAAAAAAAAATCGTAACACGTCCGATAGACGGATCAAATTGTCAATTAAAATCTCGACTTTCATCGATATAAGCGAGACAGGGTGACCAATTACTTTTCTCTATTCGATTCGGCCATCTTCGAGATCGGGTACTCTTCGGGGGTCGTCTACTGGCTAATAATAAAGCGATTTCCATGAGTGGATTGGCGCAATTATATGCGAACTGGTCGAGGCTCGCCTATAATACGAGCATATAAGAAATGTTAAGGTAGCGGCCACATTTTCCCGCATTCCAGGCTATGGTCGATGACCGAGCAACTTTGCACGAGAGGAGTACCTATAGTAAAAGAAGCGTAAACCCATTCACCGACACTCATAATCATAAATACGAGCCGATCGAATTAAACGCTCATCAAAACGCCTTTAATCAAAGTTTCGCGTTCGAAATCGACAGATTTATTTCCACTATCACTCAAATCGACTAGTCCTGGCACAGGTGGATCCGTAATAACAGTACCATCATGTGTTTCATTCGCGATTAACCATAAGAAGCGATGAAAAGAAAAGGAAGTTCAGTGGAGAATTGCGTGTTGTTGTTGCTCTCCGGTGCCTATCTTGGCAATTATTCAAAGTACCACCCGAATTAATTTTCGTATAACTTACGCCCATATGCATGATATATTACACGAGTAGAGAAACGAAACTGAAAAGCCGTCTTCCGCATAAACGCGATGCTGTGGAATAAATCATGCGATAATAACGACGACGGCAGTACCTCCGGTTATCTAATTGGCCGATTTAATGCCGGCGATTTATCGGATTATTATATTGTCTCGCCGTTCCCACACGTCGGCTCTGTTTAAAAGGCTCGAGCAGTTCCTGACCCACTAAAAGTGGTACCATGACGGCACCGAGACCCACATACTTACGTCCATACGTGACTCCACAAAGCAAACAAGAATCATCATGGGAACATCTCAATTTCGACTCTTCTAGATTCGCGTTTTCCTACTAGTAGTACTCTTTTGCTAGGACGAAATTCCCCTCAGTTGGTATAGTACGACTATGCGCATTCAGAAAAATGGTATTTTCCGCGTTCTTCGCGTGCCTCTCTCGCCGCATTCAGTGCATAAAGAAAACGGATGACGACTTATTGGGCGTGCCCCTTGCACTCCGGCGTGAGGTAATTGACGTTCAAAGTACCCGGCAACCTATAAAGAGATCTGCATTCTGAGATAACGCCACTTTTGTTCCTTTCGATACCTACCAGTAAAGTATCCACCTACTGCACTCTTTCAGTAGGAAGCGAAAACCGTACCAATTAAAGCGGAGAATACGAAGAGTTCAAGTTCAATATCGAGCTTACAGGGAGGAATTGAGGGTACCACCGCCGTCTTATGGACAGAGGACCGTTAGCTATGCATCATCGGGAGCCGTTTATGGAACAATATAATACTTTTCGGTTCGAATATCAATCTCGTTATGACAATGGGCACCACCGTGACTAATGGTGCCTGATGCTCGAATCGATGACCGACCGGATTCCTCCGGTACTCCTGAGCGGAATTCCGCACCGGGAAAAGCGAAAATTGCGCAACGTCTATTACGCGTTTCGTGCAGAAAAATATGATTTCTTGCTCGGCTTAATCGCGCCTCCGATGATGGACTTTCTCTGTAATCGCCGATTTGCATAAGGACCGTCGCGAATCGTCACAAAAACGTGCAATTAATCGAAATTTGCGTAATTGATCAAAATCGTCGTCTCGTTTGATGAACACAATAGCACTCATTCAATTACATAACTATACCCATCAACCGTCAAGTAGTATGTAAGTACCATTAAATAATAACATGGAGAATTTCTAATTTGTAATTATCGACATGTATATTATTACAGTTAGGACGTTTATTATTAGTGATAATAATTCGAGACAGATTTTTAATTAATTTTTACGACGATGAAAGAATGAAGAGACATGGTTGGCTAGTGTACCTTTCGGGAATGAGTAATTAACCGGCACCTACTTGGGACGACCCACTTTTTCGTCATAACGAAGGAGATTCTATTATTCCACTATTGCCTCGAACCGGTCGACATGTTTCATCAGCGCCTTTGGGCCGAAAAAGTCGCGGAAAAAATCCGAACCGATCATTACAACTTTCTTCGACAAATTCCTCATCGTCTCTTCGAATCAGAACAGATTTATGCAAATTATTCAGTATAACAGTAGGTGGATACCAAATATTCTACCCCTCATTCGTTATATTTTTTTCTCACTTTAGTCATTACCGATCAACAATGACATGAGTAGTACCAACCAGATGTTTGAATAAGCGCAACTTCTAACTGTGATATTATCGGCGTGTCGTTTAAACGTATTAAACATGAATAATTACAATAACTGGTGGCAGATATGCACCTCGATCGACGGTAAATTTTCCAGTAAGCGATTACATTTTTTAAACAAGACGTGGTACCTTTTGTCAACCTCCTGATTTACCGTACGGTATTTACATCATTTAATTTTTCTCACCATACACCAAAGAGTAAGACGTTAAAAAAAAAGAGTCAGATGTCGTCCCCATGAATGATGACTTAGGAATGGAATGAGAAAAGCGAAAAAGACGTGTGCTGTTGTTGGTACGACTACAATAACGCGCACCTCCGATACTTTAGAAATTAACCGGCATGTGTTTGACTAGAGATGAGAGACAAAGGTAATTAAAAGGCATTACGCATTCCGTTAAAGCACCATAAGACACACGACCGATCCGCAACAAACGTAACTCATCCTTATCGTCATCGATAAACGCACACGTGTAATTACGAAGAATTTAAACGTCCCGAGTACCGTTAATATCGAGGTTGGTCCACCTGTTCGGCGAGATTCCGGAATTATACACGGTACCACCTCATTTTTTATTACCATAATCACCCTCGAAATTTAGTACCAGAATTTCGGGCCGAATCTATCAGTGGTACTGCTCGGAGGAATTCGGTCGTGTCGCCATAGGTCCCGGGTCAAAAGTCACTGTGCTGTTGCCCGAAAATCAACGAAATTGTGCAGATAAACGTGGGTCGAGGATGATGTTGCGCGTACCGGCGAAGAGATTGCTTATTCATGTGGGCCTTGACCTGCCTAGGAGCTAAAGGCGGCTCTTACGAAGGTCTCGGACACTCGGAAAAGCCGATTATTCAACCCGGAATCGAATCGACGGTTTCCCGTCTTCGGCAGGGAAGAGCGAAAGTGCGCTTTTTCGGCCCGGAATTCGGTACTTCCCGTCTGATGGCCCACTTTCGGTACCATTCCGTTACATTTCGCGATTATCGTTCGCGTCTTTGTTCACCTACTTCAATAGTCGTCATTTTGAGTGGCACTTATGAGATATCGCGAGGTACTCACCGCAAAAGGGGATTCCTTCGGGCAGCCACTGCCCGTTTTCGCACACTCGCCTCGAAGGGCCCAAAAGCTCGAAACCTCGTTCGCAAGTGTAGGTCGCCACGGCTCCGGGGCCCAAATTTTCGTCCGAGAAAATGATGGACGAGTGAGCGGGGGCCCCCGGGAACCGGCAGCCAGTCGGCTTGTCTTCTTCACTGACCGCCCCTGGAATTTCAAGAAACAGAGGTTATAATTAAAGGGTAGGACACTTTCATGAAGATAGGTAACGACCTCGTGAGAAATGTCTCCAGAATTATTTCATGATTATGAGGTACCATAAATCTTGTCTTATAAAATGAGCGGTTTAAAAATATGAGAAAGTTTGCAGAGTGTGGACACTCTGAATTAGTAATCCGAACGTATTTCTTATAAGGAAGCAGAATCCGTCCGTTCTTTCGAAGTTTATTGTCTGCAATGTACCAGTAACCCAGAAATAATACCGGCTGCATATTATACACCACATACTATTTTAAATTATGAGAACCGCGTAGATTTTCACACCGGAAATACCGGCCGTTTTATCGTGTTATTATTGTTATAAATAAATAACTAAATCTTTGCTCTGATAGACCGGAGAACTGTATGCATTTAGAGACAGCAGAAAGTCTGCGCAATATTCAAATTCGATGCAATTTCTAACGACTTTCTTTATATTCTCCCTTCAGACTCCGATCCTGGATGACGTTAGTTATTTATTATTAAAGTGAATCGTGCGCATATTGTCTGATATATTAGAAACTGCAATTTATTTATTACGCACAAATGGATTAAATTTCACTTTTTCTCTCGCTTATTGCAATAAAACCCGCTAAGGTTTCGTCTGCGGTTTATTATCCACAAGAGACTTTTAGATCACACTCGCTGTAATAAAATATTCCTAGCCTAGAAATTATTATTGAAAACCCGATGGTTAACATTATCTCATCTCTAGTAATTGGCAGAGTATATTGTTGCAACAAAAGTACCGTAACTTTAACAACGCTGATCATGTTCTTTATTAACACCTGATTAGTGTACTAAGTGGGAATCAAACTATACATACATGAGAAAAGAGGATTTGTGCGATATATGAAAATCACAAGATCAGTACCGTCTTTGGTACCAACTCCAGGAACTTGTTTAGCTCCTTATAGCGAAATGAGATAATTCCAGTGTAAATAACTGTAATCGAGTTGTAAATTTCGCCTATTCCATTGACAAAACCGCCAAGAGTGGTAAAGAGTACGTCTAGCTAGTATTACGCTATCGGCCCAAGCACCAGTGGCCATGGTTCCGCTCCGATTACTTCCCCACTTGTTGCAGGCGGAACTTCCGGTTGAAAACGAGACGTCGAGTACCCACATAGATACTGCGCTTCTTTTACGGGAATCGAGCAACGAAAAACACCTGGAAATCGTGTAGTGCGATAATGATAAAATAGAAACCTCCATTGAATTCAGTACGTAAACAATTTTCTGATTGACTTTGATGGCAGTTTTTCAGTGCTTAGAGATGATTCTGTAAAAACGGGTAACGCGGAACCGTTGACTTTGTGGTTGGTACGCCAGTTGTGCCCGTAGTACCGGTTGAAAGTGCGTCTCTGTTAATGATGAATGCATGTACGAACCGCGATGCAATTTCCTGGGCTTTTCTCGTAAATACGACCCCCCGTTTAGAAAAGTACTCATTTTCGCCGGTACTTGGGCGAGATGACGAAATAAAAGAAACCGCAGCGCTCGAAACAAATAACCAGAGACTCGGTAGAGGAACGATAATGTAATTGAGGACAATAATACGAAAAACGTGACGAACCTACATGAATATCACGTCCTACCTACTGAAGATTCTTCCTCGAGATTACCTTATATTGTCAAGATCATCAACGGAAAAGTCGATTCGCATTGTTGTGTGCACCTGACGCATTCGAAATCACGATCGTAATAATGGGAAGAGGCATGTGGTAAACGCATCACAGATCAAAGAGTACCATTTTCATTACGGCCGGTTATTTGTGTAGGCGGGCATTAGCATTCAATTAAATTTTTATTACCTCGTATTACACACGAAATTACAGAGTTGCCGGTGCTTTCGCTTACACATATTCCGATAATTAATCTTCAACTGTACCATCATGCGAGTCTTGGACTCATTAGAAGAGCCGTTGCTAATTTAATTCAGGTACTGTATGCGTAGGATTGTTTTGGTCGAATATTTTATGTGAGAAATTATCTATAACCATAAATAATGGTAATCTTCGACCGCGGGTAATTGCAATAACGCGATAAATACAAATTCGAACTCGATATTATAAGCTGATGATGTCTTGTCAAAGTTAACGACCTAAACTGTTAGTTGAACTACACTACAAAACACAACAGGAACGTAATAAGGTGCAGTGCCTAATAAAATAAAGGCCGCTTAACAGTAGAATTATTATTCCGGCGTTCTTCAGGTTCTTTTAGGTTTTTCGTATAAAAAGTGAAATGGTGAATGATGACCGTTTACGTGGTCTACTGACGAAAAATTGCGTGTTGATTCGGATGTACCCGGTATTATTTCGGCCTAATTTTGATGCTCTGAATAGAAGACGAGTCGAATCGTCGTAATCATCATCGTCATCGATCGGCCGGTTGATCAAATTTGATCCGTTTAAAATGCGTACGACCCAAACGGAGAAGAAAGCGAGAGAAACGCCGAATTTTATTCTAATCGGGCATAAATATCGGAATTAGAAGAAATTTCTATTGATTACCGTCTAACCATACATCAAGCTAAAGTCACGGTTTTGATTTTATTCAGAATTTAAGTATTGCGGTTTGATTTTCGACCCGGAGTATTTTCATCCAAATTAGTTTCTCGTGTTTCGGATTTTCGGACATCGTTCTCAGACGACTTTAACAGTTATCGGATTTGAATTAAATGAAATCGCATGTAAATTCCGATTGGAGGTCGGCAGATAACCGTAAAGCGAGGATGCACAATCGCAAAAAAACACTGTAGTACTTGAAAATGCGAAAGCTCGATCATTAGAAAAGCGAAATCCGTAAAGTACCAATTTTCTGTCTAATGGAATTTACATTTCAGGCGATTATTAGATTGAAAATTTCGATTACCTATCTACATGTAGAGGCCTATAAAACTTTATTGCGAATTTTCGAGGTGTTTACGTGACATTAAAGTGTCGTTTCTCGCTTTATAAATTCGCCATGAAATGGTCGCGTCTCGAAAGAAGAGTCGTAACAATTATCGCGGCGCAGAGAGAGACCGTTATCGGACCGCAACCTCAAAAGTGCGGTACTTTCTCGACATTTCCATTCGTTTTCCCGCGAGAGGCGGAAAAGCCACTCTACCAGTAAGTACCGTACCTTTGGTCAGGAAGAGCGTAATCCCGATTATGGCCGGGAAAAGTCCGCACGGGAAGTTAGGGGGGCGCGCGCCCCTTTTCGTCCACTGGCACCGAACGACCGACATGTCGAATATCGCGGAACTCTCTGCACGAGCCGCCGGTGAATGTCTTGCACCTGTCGCTTCACCGGTAACACTGACGCCGCTTTGCTGGCTTTCTGGCTCTTTCTCTCTCGAGATTCTCGTTCTGTGCTGTTGGCTGGCGGCGTCCGACTGAAGAACCGCCGGTGCGGAATCAGGCCGACTTGACACCGAACGGGGGCCGTCGATGACGATGGCGTCTTTTGCCGCTTTTCTGAGGTGGAGGCGACCTGGGTGGCGGAACCACCCAGGACACTTCCAAATCGCATAACTACCCCGGAAGCGCCGCCATTTTACCAAATGCTACTCTTTGATCTTTCATGGTAACTTAATTGATGAGGAACTTGCTAATAAAGGGTGCCAACAAAGTAGAGGTAGGCCAACGATAATCTTATGTGATGAGAAGAATCAGAATTCTTCAAATTTTCATTGGTAAAATTCCCTGCTTCTAGTTTCTAATTTGAAAGTGGTTCTTTCTACCCTGAACTATCCTGCAACGTCCCTAAGTAATCTTTTCGCGTTTTTGTTTGATATAGCGAAGATATTTCTAAACTTCCATATGTCACACTCGACTTATTCCAGTTTGTAACTTCTTCGACCATGGCCAAGGATTATTATTGTGTTTACACTTTACGTGTTTCCAGATTGTGTAAAAATCCTCCCCGCGAGTGAGGCACCAATGCCACGATAATAAAAAGCTTTCTAAAAAGGATAAATTTAAGTGACAAATCTTCACCGAGAGCAATGACTCCGGATTCCGGATCTGTCGGATATTCCCGTCACGAAATCCTCACCTACATACATCAATAATAACAATATAACTGGGTGTCGATGAAGAGATCTCAGCCGATGACTGAGCCGAATCCGAAAATATTTGCCCTCATTATCGGTAAAAGTATTCGCGAATACGTCCATCATTTAAAATTTAAATATACAGCAGAGGCGGATCGGTGGTAAAATATTATGTGCATCCACATTATTTCAATCTTCGCATGTAATAAAAAATAAATCCACTAACCGATGGTAACAAGTACCGTAATATGCCCCCGGGACTACAATTAAAAATTCGGATAGAGATTGACGTGTAATCATTTGCATTTCTGCTTGTCTTCTTCGGGGGACCAAAGCAAAATTTCTGTCCTTTGTGTTGTTGTCGCATATGGTTAACCATGTAAAAACTCGGTCAAATGCCAAATAATAATCTTCACTTGAACTTACTCGTATATGGTGGTGTACTCGTGAAAAACTCTGAATATTCATGCGGTCAAATGTGCGATAAAACCGGAGGAACTTGCGTTAATTCGATTATGATTATTATGTGTGTATGGCGGTAATGATGATGATTATTAAATGTATCCGGGAAATCGCGGGTTCTTTAGTCTTTAGAATTCCATGACGAAATCGATGCGCTCTCTGTCTTTATCCGTTCACTCTCCATCTCGAAATTAATTCATTTGAAAAAGCGTGACCTTCCGGACGAGAAAACGTTGCGAAAAATTCATTACAGTTATGCTTTTCATTAAGACGGCTCCGAATTGTTGCAATTCCTCGGTGTTTATTAGGCATTAATAAATGTGTATCACTTATTCTTATATGGGTATCGATAGTTCTTTAAAGGGTGTGCGACTAGCGGTATAAAAATATCAATTTTCGAAACACACACACTGTTTCAGCCGAATCGATATGCAATGAAATATTCTGGTAAAGTTACAGAAAAAGAGATTCTTCCTTGTAAATGAAACCTAATTTCAATATTTAATTACCTACTTTGAAACGAAATGCGTGTTACGGTAAATTAGATTTCTTTCTCGTGCAAAGAATTCGTCTCGAATGTTTTTAAATTTACTTCTGGGATTAATTCCGATTACGTATATCAACTTTCTTCATAATCACATTCGATTAAGTGGTTCTAATTGGGGGAAAAGACTGGAGACTTCCGCAAATCCGATGCGAAACCAATTTTCCCCGGCCACTTTTTCAGCAGTAACGATCGGGTTCGTGTCTTACCCATGCATCTCATATCGGAGTCTCCTCGTATTTAGGAGTCGCTTATTATTTGCAGAGTATCTTTTGATGATGATTTATGGTACAATTTCGTGTTGTTCCTGCCGGAAGCGGCACGTTTAAAGTCTCGTTTACAAGAGGTCCTCCTACAGCTCTATTATAATTACACGTATTATCGTCATCGGAAGAAAATAACACACAAAAGAACTATGGGCGCATTGTATTTTTTACAAGATCGTTCCAATAACGAGTCGCCCGGATTGTGAACAGATTTTCTGCGATTTTCTTCGGGTGAAATTTTATTCGCCTCATTGTTTTTTGCGATTTTCCCAAGACTTTTAACGAGATGGTCACAATCGGGTCCCCTTCAGAATGATTAAGCGATACAGGAGTGAGTGCTCGCTATCTTCACACCGGATCTCGCTCGAATCGTCCGATGAAATATGCAGAAATGACGAGAAAGTCACTTTTTCTGAGAGAATCGTGGGAAAAGTGTGAGTAACAATGAAGAGGACTTCATCTGGTTGAAGGGCTCTATAAACCCATTTATTTAATATCGGGTGATAAGGTGGAGAAAAATAAATGATTAGAAAGCCATATCACTTTCCATTTCGTTTATTCATAATTTATTTATCATTTATTGATACCATAAAAGCTTTGAATTTTTTGCAGTAAGGAGCAATTTTTGCGACGCAACGTAAGCAAGGGTGCCACCGTCGCATTATGCATCTAGATGACACAAATCCGCGTATCATTTCAGTTTTTAACGATATTATGAAACTCACAGTTTCGAATTCTGCCCGAAATAATTTCCGTTACGGTTTTTCGAGTGAATGAGAGCCATAAAAACCGACTGAAATGTTTGACGCTGGTGGATGCTGACATAAATTCGCCCATTATGGAACGTCAACAGTGTCGCATTTTTCGTGATACGAATTAGCGATTTATGGGCCCGTGCTGCATTGATCGCCATCGAGGTCGCTTTTGCGGACTCGTTTTCGTCGCATTTTTCGGAAGAAATTCCCCCAATTTAACACCATCATCATCCTATTTATTTTCTGGTATTTCAGGTATTAATTAGCGATAGACAAATCGGAATCCCACGCTCTCGGAATACAACGGAACTTCTTGGATTAAACGGAATGATGGTGGAAACTGTTGAGGTTTTCTCCAAATCGGATCGAATCGAATCCGTCATCATCGTCGTCCTAATTATCCTTCAGCGCGATTAAAAGTGTTCCAAGGTGAAAAATACGTCCTAACTATTATTGTTAAAAGGAGAAACGATCGTATAATGTATTATTGCGAGTCGTATTGCAAAATACGACACATTATTACTATAAAAACTTCGGATATCACACCAGATTATCAACAACTCGGAGTAATAATTAAAAAATAAATTATCATCTTCCATTGTTGGCTTATTTCCTGCATTTCGGAAGTGGCTAAAACCACCTTGGTGATATGTTTACACATATCGTGTATAAGTAATAACGTAAAGCTTATGAATAAGCTACGCCTTCCTGTGCAGAAATTTCTCTTGTCTCGTTATAAATGCACGCGATCTTTAATGAGGTGTCTCAATTTTTAGTGTTCTAGAGAGAAACGAAATTTTCCGGAGTTTACTGATGACGGTATTATAGCAGTGGCTCATCCTCATCACGCATCACTAAATTATATTATTTATTTATTCTTGATAATGACGCACGTATGTAAAAGAATCCCGTGTCTAGTCGAAATAACTGGAAAAACTTTCTCATTTCACTCGGTAGGAAGCATGATAATCTCCGCATTATACGGCATGGTGGAGAAACCCATTTTGAAAATCATCTCCGGTTATTAGTTATCCTGTTAAGTATGGAGGGTGAAGTTCTAGAAATGACTCTGAACTATTCACGGAATTTTAAGTAAAAAGATAACCTCTTGTTGTTTTCAAGGTAAGACACCCTCCAATCTTATCCTTGTTACTTTTACAGGTAGAGACGAGACTCGCGGGGATAAAAAAAGGTACCATCAGACTCAGCGTTTCTGTATCTCATGCTTTATTGGATTTGTTCGTTTCCATAACAAATATGAGTTTCTTTTTTACTAGAAAATTCCTTTGGATTTGTTGTAATTGTAAGAGTTTTATGACCACACGAAAATTGTGGGTGAACAGTTTAATCCAGTCTTAACGTTTCTAAAGGCGGAAGAATAAAATTCCATTGACGGTTTCTCTACCTGAATCGACTTATGTGCCGCCGTCTTTACGCTCATTTAGGTGGCTTTTCGAACCTTTGTGAGCTTTTAGCTTTATCTGGACGAATTTTGCCCGATTTTCTCATGGACATAAAGCGATAAAACTACAAAAGGATGTTATTGGAGTTAGCCAATACCACATCCTTATTTGGAGGGTTTATATTATTCTAAGTAACATGGAAAAAGACTTAGATCATCGTTAGATGCATCGAGATCAAGATTTTCCTCTAGACTCGTCCAAGTCTGAAACCTTGATGGAGCTTATTTGTACAGACGAACTCTTTCCAGGCGCTCGACAAATTCGATAACATTATTTATGATAAAATTAAAGAAGAAGAGACTTCAATGCTCGACGCTTAGGGCGCGCGGCGAACCCGATTTTGGGTAGGCTTTTCGGGTTCGGGGAGCTTCTCGCATTCGAAATTTCTATATTAAAATACTAGTGTGTATACTTACATATAAGTTCAACAAACACCAACAGATTTATTCAAAACCTTGGACATTCAAGTAAAGATGACATGAAAACATTGCAATAATGCCATGCATTCATTTGCGGTCTTTCTTTATAATTGCAAGGCTGAATAATAAAATGAAGCTTATAATTGTAAAGTGTTTTCAAACTCTAATAGGTATCTGCCCATACTTATTTGAATTTTCTGATTATACAGTTAATAAAATCTCTCGAACACAAATTCCTACATGTTTTTTAGTAGGTATGGAATGGTAAATATGATTTATTGATAAACTGCCAATCCCATACTTAGGTATTTGTACCATGCGTGGAATCCATCATTACATTACTGTATTATTACATAGGAATACATCATAGTAAGAAGTCAGGAAAGGAAGGAAAATCGAAAATTTGTGAATAATTTTCAGCTAAGAGTATAGGCAACACATTATACAGCTAGGAAATGCAGATCTTCTATTTCTATTCTATTTAAGGTGTTCAAGTTCTGTGGTTTGTCTGTTGATGAGACAGTTGACAGCTGTCAAATATATTTTGATTTGTTGGCGCCCCTGTCCGCGTGCGTGCCCCTGCCCCGAACTTCACTCTTGTTCACTCTAGATCGGGGGCGCTGGAGTGCGAGCCCTTCATTGCAGCAAGACTTTGCTTCATAACTTCCAAACTAACGTATTTATTTAACATACTTCATCCACCCCTTAAGGTAAATTACTATTCAATACTCATTTATTAAACAGAACAAAAAATTTGAAATATCTTTTGAGATTTGAAGACATGATGCAGAGGCTATCATCTTCGGATTCCCCTGTAGCGAAAAGGACTCGCAGTCGCAACCTACGCCTACGCAAACCTACACATCCAAGATCTTCCACCAGAAGAAATCTCGAAATTATCGAAATCTCTGATGATGTGAGATTTTACTTTTTATAAAATGTTTTTGCTATATTCTCCATTCTTTGTTCCCAAATAGACATTAACCATGTCCGAAACTAAACAATTTGCAAACGAAATCACGCAGAACGTAAACTCATTTTTCCAGTCACATCATTTGGAATCAAGTGATGATGAGGTAAGGACATCTCATTTCATATAAAAAGTATCCTCAATAATTTGTCTTCTTGTGTAACAGCCAAGCATAATTGAAGTGTTTGATTCACCTACAAATAATATTCCCCAACCAAGTACAAGTCGCAATGCAACTCAAGATAGGTATGTTTTCATTGAAGTATAGGTATAATTTCCATTTATTCATTTAAATTTGTCCAGTGGGTCACACGATGATGCACTGATGGATTTTATAGATCTCACAAGGATAAGCTCTGGTGGAGGATCAAAGAAACAAACGTAAGTTTTGTTAACGTAAACCAAACAGATTTGGCATACTTATGACCTATTCCAATTCCAGTTTTTCTGAGTTTATGAATGATACTCAAAAACTATTGGATAACACCAAGCAAATGTTGCAACAAATTGCAGGAACAATTCCAGTAGAAGAAGAAAAGGTAAATAAACAAACAGAATTTCTCAAATTCATAATAATAAATTAAATTTTTCAAGTCCGCACCACCTAAACCACCAGCAGTAATTGAAGTTGTTGATGATGAAAAAGATAAAGAAGGAGCCTCAATGGATTGTCCTGTGTGTTTGAGTCTTTTGTCTACAGGCCCCATTTTCACCACCTTTTGTGGACATTTGTTCTGTGAAGATTGCATCAAACATGTTGCAAAAACCTTAAAGAAATGCCCAGTTTGTAATTGTAAGGGATTGACTTTGAAGAAAATCCATAGGATTTATATGTGATCTGATTTCATATTAGTGGTGCTCATAGATGAAATCCATGATGCCCTTTTTTATAAGATTTCGAAATGAGTTCCCCCAGTTCCCCATTGATAATTTAAATATATTTTTTCCTCAATTTCATCTCAACTTGTTTTATTGCGAAGCTAACAAATTGAATATTCCTGATAAAAATAATGGAATGATTCGTTCTTGGGAGAAATTTCAAAAATCCTTTCGTTTTTCGCGGGCTGCTGGGTTGGCGCCCCTGTCCGCGTGCGTGCGTCGAACTTCACTCCAGACCGGGGTGGGGGTCCCCGCCTGCGCCTAACTTCACGCGCATCGTGCGCCATATTGGATCCTCGTGTGGTGAAAGTTGTCATAGAAATGTGCGAAATTTCAAGTTTACGTTCGTATCCGTGCGAAACAGACTAGAGAACGGCCGTAGTTATGGCAAACGGCAACGGCGAGGGCGCCGACAGCAGTCCCGAGGCCGACCAGGACTCGCCGACAGACAAGGTGAGTCAATGTGCGTTCTGGTGCGGATTCGCGCGTTTCGCCTCTAAATTTAGCCGGAGACGGTCCGGCCGACGTCCCGGCCCGCGGCCTCGTCGTGGGGCCCCCGGGACCGCCCCCCGGCGCCCGCGATCCATCCCGCCGCACATTTCTAGGTTAACCCGCACGTCCGGCGCATCGCCTTTTTCTACCTGTTTTGTGTGCTGTGTTCCAGTCGTTCGTGGGCAAGATCGTGTCGGGCCTGATCAGCAACACGCCCCTGTCCAAGTGGTTCGGGCCCTCCAAGCCGACGGTTCGCAGACGGGACGAGCTCGAGGATGACGAGGAGCCCTTCGCCATGCACCAGCCGCCCTACAAGCGCGCCAAATTGCCCTCGGAAAGAGAGCGCGGCACTTACCTGCCCTCCGCCAGCAACAACGTCGCCCCATCGGCCAGAGTGTACAGTAACTTTCCGGAACCCGTGCCCGGGCCGTCCGGGATCCACAATAACCGACAAATGTTCTCGGGAGGATACAGCAACAGTAGTGTCACAGTTACGAAATCAATGCTGGAGACGCCAGTGGACAGTAGGGACCGAGACTTTCTGAACGGTGCAATCGAGTCGGACAGTGAGGAGTCGACCAGTGGGTACTGTTCGCAACCGCAGAGGGGGCCCAAAAAGGCGCCCAGTGACGAGAGGTCCCTCGAAACTTCCATCGACACTAGCAGGAGGGCCCATAACAGATCCCTGTTCGGATCGAGTAAGTTCCCTCTGGAAATTTTCTGATTTGTTTTATTGCGAAATATCTCGAGAATTTCCTCTCTCTCTGTTTATGACGGTCGTGACGTTTTGCTGATAAAGTAGGCATCTGTACGGAATTTTAATTGCGTTCATTAATAAATTTTTACCTGATATCTGATTAAATTAGGACCTTGACTGCACACGGTTGTTAACTATTCAATAAGGCCACTTCACAAGTCTTGTTTCAATTGTGAGGCTTGTCGATAAAGTAGGAATCTTGACGCTCCTGCGAGGCGGCCATCTTGGATGCGTTCGACAAGTGTGTGGATGCCCTTTCTGTTCGATTTATTAATTTCTACTTGAAAGTACTGAAAACTTTTAGGTTATGCACCCTCTCTATTAGTAAGCGAAATGAGATTTTTCCATTTTTGAATGGTTTTGTCTTCTAATATTTGACAAACGATTCAAGATGTCCGCTTCTCAAGTCGGTTTTCGCTCGTCATTGGTTCCTCGACCTTGATGATTTAAAATGTACATTTTACGGTAGAAAATTCCAGTTGAATTTTGGCGCCAAAATCCGAGTCCAAAGTCGCGAACGCATTCCGAGACGTTCCCGCGTGCAACACTCATTACCGTAACCCCGTGGCGCCTCAACAAGTCGCCCAGAAACCGCTGGAACCCTTCCAAATGCAGTGGGCGCCCCGTAAAACGGCCGGAAATTGACGAAATTCTCGTTTCAGCGCACGGATCGAACCGCTCGCTGTTCTCGGACCGCAGCCTGAGCCCCCACAGGGCGAACGCGTCGCTCAGCTCGAGGAGGCCCGCATTCAACGCGTCCACCTTCGGCACCCACGACTTCCTCGACAGGACGACCGTCACCAGGCGCATCCTGAGCAGCCCGTTCTACAACGGGCGCACGATGTACGGCGGCGCCTCCGCCTGCCGCTCGAGCCGCTCCAGCTCCGAGTCGAACCAATCCAGGGCCTCCGTTCAGATGAAGCCGATCAACGAGAGGCCATCGGAGACGCGGGCGGCGCTCAGCAAAACCGCGCGCAGGATCCTGAGCACGCTCGAGCAGTACAGCACGCCGATAAGCGACGCAAAGAAGATCCCCGTAGGCGAAAAACGCAAGGGGTTCTTGTCGCGTTACGTCACCGGCTCCCCGTATTCCAGAAAGCTTCCCGGTGAAAAGGCGGACACCAACGAACTTCAAGTACCGACGATACCTCAACTTATCCAGCTCAAGCAGAAGGAGCGACTGCAGAATAGCACCGTGTCGGTAAGGCAGATCGCGACAACTTCGAAATCGCAACTGAACGAAGAATACAAGATGAGGCCGGATCAAGACGGCCGATCCAGTAAAAGGAGCGGCAAGATGAAGAGCGGATTGGGGGCTTCCAGGCAGAAACCGATCGATTTGGAGCCGCCTCCTCGGGTGAATCTGCCGAAAGTTTCGCTGCCGATTACGAATTTGCCGAAATTCGATTTCGTGGTGGCGCCACCTAGTGAGACGTCCGCGCCGATCGAAAAGGCGAAACCTGTAATACCGGCCAAAGCGGAGGCGCGAACCAATCTTGCCGCTTTCAAGTTCTCGCGTCCGGTCGTGATTTCCAGCGAGGTCAAGAAAGTGACCGCCATTAACGACTTCAAGTTCAGTCAGCCGTTGGACGCGACCAAGGAGGCGAATCTCAATTTCAAGATGCCGGAGAGTCGGGCGGTCAAGGCGAAGAATAACGGCGATAAAACGAACGTCGTCTCTCGGGGCGTTTCGGACGTTCAGAAACTGCAGAAGCAGACGTCACCTAGTAAAGGAAGTGACGTTTCTTTTCTGTCAGCGCCATCTGGTGATAAACCGTTCGATTTGGATTGGACGGTCAGTCCGGACACTTGGAAGTGCACAACTTGTCTGATACGCAACAAAAACGAGGTGAGCAAGTGCGCGGCGTGCGAAATGCCGCGCGAAAACAGCAAAAAGCACGGATTCGATTCGTTCTGGGAGAAACAGAAGCACATGCCGCCCACTTGGGAGTGCCAGAGTTGTCTGGTTCGTAACGAGAGTTGCAGCTACAAGTGTCAGGCGTGCGAGACGCCTCGAGAAAGCGCCCGAACGCCTTTCCCGACTTCACCGATCAAAAAGAGCCTGTCGGAAACCTTTAAAACTCCTTCGAATACCTGGGAATGCCCGACTTGCATGATCAGGAACAAGGATGTCGATTTGAAATGCGTCGCTTGCGAAACCGGCAAACCGGGAGCGCCCTCTACCGGTTCAAGTGAGAAACCCGCCGTTGCTACGACTTACAGCTTCGGTATTAAGCCGAGCGCACAACCTTCGACCTCTTCCGGCTTCGGTTTCGGGGCGAAACCGACCACTTCTGCAGAACAGAAAACTGTCAATCAGTTCACTTTCGGAATAGTAGGAGTGACGAAAGCGCCTACTACCGCTTTCAGTTTCGCCAAGTCGAATTCTGTCACTTCGACCACGAACAGTTTCACGTTCGGGGATAATCGGGCGAAATCGGGCGATAAAAGCAGTCCGAAAGGAAAGTCGCTCGGATTCGGCGACACTTTCCGTAAGAAGGACGACGAATGGGAGTGCACTTCGTGTCTGGTCCGGAACAAGACGACGGTGACTTCGTGTTCGTGCTGCGGCACGCAAAAACCGGGTTCTTCAGTCGTCCCCCAAGTGTCGGTAGAACAGAAACCTGTAAATCAGTTTAGCTTCGGTATAGTCAAGACGAACGAGTTCACGTTCGGCATACCGACGGTGGCGCCTCCCGTCAAGAAACCGGAAGAGGCGGAGACGAAGGCGTCGGAAGTGACGTCATCGACGACGACGGCGGCGCCACCCACTTTCAGTTTCGGTGTGGTGGCACCACTGGCGGCACCGGCTGTGACGACGGTTACCACGGTCACTACGGTGCAACCTCAGACCGGATTCACTTTCGCCGCGAAAACTGTCGAAAGTGCAGTAACCAAGACGACCAATCCGCTCTTGAAGCCCAACGAGAAGTTGCCGCCGAAAGTCGAGCCGATCGCGTCACCTTCCACTGTCAAATTCGGGGTGCCCGTCGGCAACAAGATGGCGGATAAACCTGAAGTCGGGTCGGTTTTCGGTGCGCCTCCCGCTCCTGTCGTCACCGTTGCTAAGGAGATGCCGAAAGCGACATTCGAATTCAAACCGAGCACCATGACGACGGTTAATGGCGAAGTGGAGCGTAAAAACGACTTGTTTTCGAGTGCCGTCAAAACTTCGGCGCCTTCGTTCAAATTCGAGCCGGTCTCGTCGACAACTGCGAATTCTTCGCCCGCTCCCATGTTTAAATTCGGTTCGGGCGGTTCTTCGGAAGCCACGGCTCTTCCCAGTTTCGGCGCCACCGGCAACAACAATAACAATAGCGGTGCGACGGTCAAGAGGAGTTTCGGGGAGTCGCTGCAGAACAATAAGGATTTTAACAGTGTCGCCAACAGCAGCAACGGTTTGGGGGCGAAAGTGGCGGCCTTCGAGGCGCCGAAGACGTTCGGGGCGCCGCCGAGCGCGACCGAGAGTGCGCCGTTCGGGTTCGGGGACGCCGTCAAACCGGTCGCGGAGTTCGGGTTCGGTTCGGCCAGGTCCGGAAACGCCGCCACCTTTAAATTCGGGGAGGTTGCCACGGCGGCGCCATCTTTCGGTTTCTCGCCGGCGCCTCCTCAAGGGGGCGGCTTCAATTTCGGGGGTGGCGCCGGCGTGAACAAGACTGAGTCGTTCGCGCCGGCCGCCAACGTTTTCGGAGCGGCGACGGTGGCGCCGGGGGCGGTCAAGAACGGCAGTTTCAATTTCGGCACGCCCGCCAACAGCAACCAGAAGGCGATCTTCACTTTCGGGGCAGGGCAGACGAGCGGGAACCAAGATGGAGGGTTCCGGGCGGAGGCGGCGCCTCCTGCGGCGACGGGCGGCTTCAATTTCGGCGCGCCGGTAAGTTAGGGAATTTCAAACTCCGTATCATGATCGGTCGTTTAATCGATTCGTCTCTTTCGGTTTCAGCAACCGGCGGCGCCCGCTCCTGGTGGTTTCAACTTTTCCGGGGCTCAACCTTCTTTCAATTTCTCCGACGGAACGGCGTAAGTTTTTAGTCGGATTTTCCCGTTTTCGATTTTTCTCACGGTTTCGTTTTTTTTTTCTTTTTGATTGACAGTGGTCATCCCCAGCGCAGGATTCGAAAGGCGTTGCGGCGGACGCATCGATAGTTCACTGCACCGGTCTGTACATAGGTAGCGTCGTAGAGGTTAGATGAAATTAAAATGTGAACGATTTTATCATTGGGGGGGTGATCGAGGATGCTAAAACCACACGCAAAGACGTATAAGAACGGTCGATTTACCTGAATAATGACAGATACATATATGAAACAGAAACCATACGGATGTTTGTTGATTGATATTAAAAATGACATGAAAATGATGGGTATTTTCGTTTTCGGACCTATAAATGTTTATAGTTAGGCGTTAAAATTAAATCAATTCGGTCCATCTGAGAAGATTCGTCTAAGTAATGCCTCGAGAAGCGAATGTTTCTCGGGACGAATAAATTGATAATAATATGTGAAATATAATGGAAATGTTCACAGATGGGCCCGGTAAAGTCGTGTATATGGCTGGCTAATAATATTACTCCCTAAGAAAAAAACTATACCATTTTAATAGGGTAGGCATTTTGCGGGTCTGATCCATAGAATGTAGAAATATTTTCTAATTATAATTATATGAGCGATGTGCGATATTACAGACATCGATCACGGATTCATCAACAATTTATCGAGTATAAGTGAGGTTGTAGTTTGTTACTATTTTAATAGTGCAGAAAATCGGTGGGGAATTTTTGATGAATAGTGTAAAATTTTCGAAAAAAGAAAACATATAATATTTATATGGAGACCTTGATGGGGTCAATTTTACTGTGATATTCTCATGGGTCAGGCCGCGTACACACTATACATAAAAACTTACACATATTCAAGTGAGGATGCCGCGTGAAAACGCAGACAAAACTGTAGGAGGAAGTGCATAAATTATTTGTATTATATTGCCATGCAATACAATGATCATCATCAGGGGGTTTTGTCCGTGTCGATGCGGCGGTTTAATTTTTTTTTAAGACAAAAAGTAGGCTCACTCCTTCGTTCCTAGACGAAACGACTGTAAATATTTGTTTATAAAGAAATAATGATGGGAAAAAAAGATGAAAACCGATTGTTAATTTTTAACAACACATCTATTTTGTATATAAACGCTATATTTATATAAACGATGAGTATATGATATACGAGGTGTATTTGAGATCCGAAACAGATTTGTTTCCGTTTTGTTATTTAATTATTATCTATCTCCCTTTTTCTTATTACGATTATATGAAATATTTGTGTTGTTCGTTTTTTACTTAAATAATTTAATCGGAATGATTGAGATCGAGGGCCATCAATTGATGGTCGGTCGCCCTGAATTTAGTGAGATTCACACGAAAATTCGAGAATAAAAAGGAGTTAGACTGCTTCGCCACTGTATATAATAATATCATCTAATGGAAAAATAAAAATGTTTGGCTGAAAATTTCATTTAGAAACCAAGTCTCATCGAGTTCAAATAAATCAAGTGTAATATTAAATCAAATGAAAGATGAGAAATGAAAAATGAAATTTTCAGCACGTTTGTGCCTTTATTTTTTTAATTACCTATGTAATTTTTATTAGTTGTATTTCTCGTGAACTTGGCCTATTTTCTTTTTCAACAACAAGTTTTTGTTTTTCAGTTACAATATAAATTTACTGTACGTAAGACGTCGGTAACAATTACAGTCACTACAAAACGTTTTTAACTTATGTTCAATTTTCGAAAGGCATTCCTCTGTTTCGGTTTTTCTTCTTGATATCTTATCATTATCACAACGCCAAGTTTTGTTAAAATTTGTTTTAGTTAATAAAAGTTCATTAGTTAACATTTTCGTCTTTTATTTTTCTACGTACAGATTTCGAGGACTTGCAATATCGCCATCTTGACAGAAATGTCAATCGCGTGACAGGTCTGTCGATGACCAAAATGACGGCATTGCAACAAAAGCCCCCCAAATAACCATTAATAATAGTGATAATAATAAATAAGTGACTTTAGATTAAAAAGTTTTTTAATGTTACTCGTATGGAACATTTCAATTTTATAAGATTATAATATTATAACAGACATACACTCAAATACATGGAGACAACTATACAAAGTATTTCCTCAGCCAAAAATGAAAGATGTGCTAAAAACGTCCAAAGATGCTTATATAAACTCGTGTGAAAATTATATCAGTAATGTTATTTTTATGTATGTTTAAAAAGTCATTTTCCAAAATCGGCGACAGTACAAAGAGCTAGCGAGGAGCTCGTCGTTTTTTTTCTCTTTTAAAAGCGACGTTCAGAACGAACAGAAAACGGGGATCAAATGTGACAGCTTTAATATATCACAAGATATTTGAAGATTTTTAGTTTTTCACTTTCTCTTGGAACAATATAACATAAATTTGAAGGAGAGCAATAATCGTACGTGTATATTTCCATTCGATCTCTTCAACATTTACAAATCATCAAATAATAAAAAAGAATATTTTGTACACCATTTTAATGACAAATCAAATCGCATGATCTAACACATTATCATTATACAACTACTTAACAACAGAGAAAAAAAAAAACGGGTAGAATAGAGAAATTTGTACAGATATAAAATTGCGTCTGTAAAGGGGGTCTTTGATTCCATAATCGCAACCTACCAAATGAAAATATACACCTCAGAGTGAAAAAAAAACTATTTCTATATTATATTAATTTATCTAAATCTAAAACATAAAACCATTATAATACAGGTCACATATTATTAAATTCTACCTATAAGAGAAATAGTCTTTAGCGTCTAACGAATTAAATAATGATAATAATAATAATTAATAAAAAATGCCGAAATAGGCCCAAATCTCCATGATCGACGAAAGGGGCGAAGAGAAGAACATAAATATACATACACCGGCCGTAAGAGCGAGATACATAAATTAATTTAAATTATGTTATAATGCGTACTTTTTTCACTTAACAGAGAAACGAACAAAGTTTTAGCCGTTAACACTAAAATCTTGTGATATAGCATCATGTCAAAACCACTAAGAATCGTCCGACATGAACGAATTTTGCGACTTCAGCTCTTCCAATTCTTTTATTTGCTGACGGAGGAATAGAATTCTACAAAAAAATAAAAAATAAAACGAAAATCATCCGACTATTAAAATATTACCTCTGTTCTTGTAGAGTGGCTTGAATTTCGGTTAATCGAACTATCGACCTGGCCGACTTCAATTCGGCCGACACCTTGGAACACTGTATGCTGCCCATTATGTGAGCCTCGTCTGCTAACTTTTGGGCCTGTAAAACGATTGATATATGTAGTAGTTTACATCACTAGAGTGGTAAGTAGCGAATTACCCACGAGAGCGTAATTACTTTACCACTCGAGGAACGCACACCGAGTACTTTATCTACGACCCTAAAAAATTTGAATTGAAAAGATTGATTGCGTAATTTCTGGGGTGATAAGACTGGTAAAAAATCGTACAAAATCGACAACTTTACTTGGCCCGGTCGTAGATAAAAAGCGAAACGTGCCAGACCCGTCACTCACTTGTTTCTCTAAAATTTCGGCCGGCCACCCCCTGACGTGGTTGACGAGATCGTCCCGATAGTGGTTGGCCAGAGATGGCGTTATGGTCGGCCCTTGCGGCCGCAACGCCTGCAACGAACTCGCCATCCCCTGCAGAGTCGACAGACCACCCGGCGGACTACCGACAGGCACCGAGACGACTGCAACGAGAAGAAAAAACGACATTCGAAACGAGTCGGCAACGCAGATCCCTGTACGTACTTTTCGAGCAATCGGGCGTCTCGGAGTGCGTGGGCGTCGGCGGCCCGTCCCCGCCCGCCCCCGTATGATTAGTGTCCACACTGAGCGACGCGTGCACTGCACTCTCCCCTCTGGCCTTCATTTCGCCGTCGCTTTGCGCCATGATCCGCGAGAGGGCGCTCAGCGACGAGGGCGGACCGGGGGCGTTCGACGTGACGACGGAGGGCGGCGCCGGGGTGTTTTGGGGCGACGCCTCCGTCCGTCCCGGCGTCGAGGGGACGTGCGAGGGGTGCGAGATGAGCCGGGGGAGGGCGTTCGCCAGCAGGACGGGGCCCAGGGTGGCGCCCTGCTCGCTCTGGGTCGCGTACGACACCTCCGAGGTGGGCGTGCTGTCGCCCGGAGAGATGTCCATGTCCTGGGAGGACTGGGCGTTCTCGTCCGGGTGTTTCCGCGAGGGGGCGCGCCCGTCGCCGTCGTCGCCGCGGCTGCTGCTGCTGCTCCAGTGCCGGCTGCCGGTCGCGCTCTCCTTGCTGCCACCGCCGCCGCTGTTGTTGGCCGCCCGAGAGTTGGAATGTTTTTCGTGCCCTGAAACAGTCCCACACATGCCACATGTCATATCCGTTTTTCGTTGACATCTCTACGTTAAAAAGCAGAAACCTGTAGTAGGTAGTACCGACATCAGAAATTTACATTCATTTTGGTATTAGGTCAGTGGTCGAGTCCGGAAAACATGAGCATCATTTCATTTTTTCAAATCGGTCAAAAAATTAAAAAGTTACAACTTTGAAACTATTAACATTACAAATATTACACAAAAACCAGCGTCTTCAATGAGTAAGTTGACTGAAATCGACACAAAATGGCGGCGACGCAAGTCCACATTGACTGTTTGACGAAATGCGTTTCTCGCATGTCAAAATCTCCAAAATGGACGCGTCGCAAGTGGCTCGATGGCATTTTTGACAGACGCGTGGAGGAAAGCGGAGTTTGCCGAATGAGAGTGGATAGAAAAAGCGATAAACCAACTTACGCGTACCCGAGCGACTGTAGCAACGATCCGAATCCCTGTCTCTGTCCCTGTCTCGGCTTCGAAACCGATCTCGTTCTCTCTCGATCCATTCTCGCGGTTTCTCCCACTGGGAGACTTCCGTTTTACAGTTGTAATAGTACTTCTTACCCGAGGAACTCACATGTTCCGACCAGTCCCCGACTCGATTCACTCTTTCCCTTTCGTCCCTCTGAAAAAATAAATGACAGCGTTAAGAGTGACATTCCGGTTTTGACAGCGATTTGACGTCTTGCCTTATCCACGGAGTTGTTGTGCACGGGTTTCCTGTCTCTGGACAAGTTCTGGGACATTTTTATTGGATGCAAGATGCTTTTTTCGTCATTTCTATCATTATTGGTCCTGTGCTCAGAGTCCCGGCTGCGTTTGTCCTTGGGCGACCTGGCACATTCTGAAAATCGGATCAGTCAAGTACGGAAATGGTCGATTTTACACGTCGGTGAGATTGTTGTCACCTGAATACTTGTCTCTCGACATCTTGTAGTCTCTGTTTTCTCTCTCCTTTTCACGCATTTTCTGTATATAGGAGCTCTTCGACTGGTAGGATCTGTCCCGGTCCCTGGGAGACTGCGAGTCCGGACTGTCCGACCGGTAATTGCCGTTCGGGGAGTCGCGGATGCGCTCGTACCGGTCGCTGCTCGATCCATAACTCTTTGATGAACTATACTTGGAGTTCTGCCGAACAAAGACAAGTCAGCCCCGTCGTCGACAAATTCCGGCCGAAATCCCCGCACCGAGACGAAAGTTATTAGCCCCGATTCGCGCCTCTGATGACGTTTCTACTGTGAGCCCCATTCGGGGTTCAACTGGCACTCTGAAGCGAGAACAGAGGGCGGTCGGCCCTAAAACTTGAACTTTTGCAGGAATTTCGAACGATTTTGCCGGTTTCGCCGCGAATTTGCGTCAAAAACATCGTGAAAAACCGAATTCCAAGGCTAAATAGGTTATGTTGCTCTAGGAAGGTAGCCATGTTTACTATTGTTTTGATAATAATTGGAGTTTTAATCGGTCCGAATATCGATTGGGGCCGCGTTCGAGCCCCATTTCGAGACCGCCGTCCTCCTTATCGGGGCAAATCGGGCACCGCACCCCCTAAATCCGCGCCAATTCCCTCGAATCACTACAACAGATTCAGTCAGTTTTACGTCCTTTTAATCGACAAAAAGGCCTTAAAACCAAGTGAAACTCGCGTTTTCCTGCATTCGTTAAAGGTTTTCGTGGTCCGGGCCTCGTTTTGCGGGCGCCTAAATGGTCCGTTTACCTGATAGGGATGGGCTTGGTGCTTCTCGAAGTACCTGCACATGAGAAATTGATTAGTGAGGGCCGGTCCGGCTCTCGGGAAGGGTGAATGAGGGCCCCCCGCAAGTCTGGGGCCCCCGTTCACCCTGTTTTGTTTGTTTTTCACCGATATTGGTCGCGTACCCATCGTTCATCCGCTGAGTTTTCCTTGCATGCATTACCATCAATGCAAGTCTCTAGAGAATGTCTGTGGCTTTTACAGCAAGCCGATCCGGGCGATAATGTCATAAAAACAATAATTAAACGTTTCGGAACTGATCAAGAACTGAATTTCCTACCAGACGCCATGTCACATAAGGGAACAATTCGCAGCTGAACGAAGGTAAATGGTCCGAATTTCTTCCGCAGTCTCATTGGTTGACGTAAGAAAAGTCACCAGATTTCAACTTGACCAAAATAAACTCCCTAACTCTTCAGAGGTTAAATTACGTAAAACATCCGAATCAAACTACGAATCTCCCTACGAATGTATAAATAATTCAATTTCAGCTTTACAAAACTCATTAAGCTACAATAAATAAGGGTTTACGCCGTAAATCTGAAATGAAAAATCGACCATTTAAGTCATACGGTTGGCGGCAATGCGTGAAAGTGACTGCTCGACTGCCCCGCCATCCATCGCCAACCCGTCATTTTTATTAAAAACACTTCCCGTATTATGACAGGGGTGTGTAATTGTTTCAATTTATCTGAATCGTGGCGATTTTAATGTGATTTTTGTGTTTTCCAATGGATTTTCAGTGTTTTCTGATACACAATTTAACGGCCGTCGTGCTCCCGACATTTAATTACTAATCTAAAAGTGTGTTCCAAACCACCAAAGTAGGTCTGCCAGTGACTGTTGAGGTGTTTATCATCGTTATTCATAATAACTTTTGTTGAATTTCTCCTTTCTACTTCATTTCCGACTAAATTCTAAATTATCAATACTTTTTCATTTTACAGGAGATGGATAACCAAAAAGTTTTACAAAAAGGTACCTACCTGCTGAATTTATATGTTTACTCCTTGAATGAGCAACATAACTAGCCATTTACATTCTAATTTTGCTACCCTTTACTAAATTTAATATCAATTTCAGATAATTTCTCAAGATTGCTGTTGATGGTGCTTCCCGATGACCATGATTCTCACCATCCTTCAAAATGTCATGAGTTAGCCACATCTCTCTTGAGGTATTTAGTCTGATTACATTCCTGAGGAATTTGGTACTTGACTTTAACAGAACTCCAGAGGAGAAAAGAAGAAATTCAACACATCGATTGATGAATTTACTAGTCAGTTCAAACTAAGTCAATATATTTTTTTTTTCTTAAATTTCTGAATCAAATTCAAGTCAATATGGAATTTTTGAGTCATCATATCATCATGCAACAACTACGAAAAAGAAGAATGAAGATCACTGGAAACTTGAAGACACCAACAGCAGAAGATAGTCGAAATATGAAGAAGACACCCGATTAAATTGTCATTTTCAAATATCGTAATTTCAAGTCATAAAGTCATTATTCAAATTATTATTTGCTTTTTGAAATGGTTTTTAAATTTGATGCCACTCGGAAAACAGCAGCCATAAGATGTTTGTAAATTTTTCCCTAAAAGTGAAAATTTTCAGATACATCAACACTAAATCACAACGTAAAAAAAGATCAGACGAATTCGTTAAAGAAATACGTAACAAAATTTATTCCCTTCACCAGTACAACATGGTTGTTGAAAAGGTATTACAGATTCCTGTAATATGACAACATCAGTTGATTGACGTTTCTCCTTGTATTATTTTCAGATTCATAATAAGTATCCCACCTCAAGGCACCTGGATGCACTTATCGTGAAATATGTGGAGCTGGAATTCGATGTTTTATATTACGGCCGGAATAATTCGATCAACCAAAAAATAGAAACGCAAGTTTTGCAGAAAGTTTCAAAGTTCCTACAGATTATCGCGCACAAGACTCAAGGAAAAAATCGTGACGATATTAGATCAATTTTAGCAATACTGGCCGACGTCAAATCGGATTATTTCGAAAAGGGGAAATTCATCTATACTTTAACGAGGTAAATCTCTCCCAATAAACTGATTTTTTTTTGCAATAATGTTTTCGCCGTTACAGTTACCTGTTGAGCAGGTTTGGTGCCAAAACTAGTACAAATGTACCCCTTCGCGATTATTTGAAGCGCCATTTTGGTTCCAACAACATTTCGACAACTGTAAATCCAAATGATAAAACGAGTGATTATGAAAGTGCTGAAAGTGATCCAGAACACTCAAATCAAGTACGCTAGTATTCACGTTTTTACTTTTTTTTATTTTATCTGTGGTTTTTATTTACAGGAAACTGTAAGTAGAGCAGCATCGTCATCCACACCTAGAGTCACAATAGAATTATATGACGACGATGATGATACTTATATGGTGTATCTTCAAAATCCAGAAAAAACTGCCAAAAACAATAGTAATAATAGTTCGAGTAGACAATCTGAAGTTGTTTTGTTATCTTCCGATTCGGAGAATGAATCTGAAGAACCTGCAAGAAGTAATAAACGGAAGAAACCTGTAGTGACTTTCGAAATTCTCGACGACGATGAAGAAGGAAACTGTAATAGTTTCATGGTGTATATAGGTAATGAAGTTGAGACTAAAAATAAAAAACCAAGGAAAGAAACCATGACTGGTGCAGAAATTGAAGCAGTCGCCATATCCGATAGCGATGAAGAAGAAACTATAGAAAGAACCAAAAATGAAAATTCACATCAAATTAAAACAGAGCTAAGTATTGGAGAAATTGCTGAATGTCAAGAGGACGTTATGGAAAAAGATATCGAAAGTGAACAGGAAATTCAAAGTATCAAAGAAGAAGTCCATGAGCCTTCTCAAGAGGAAATTCTCATAGTATCTACTGATGTTCTGCGAGAAGAGGAAGGTGGTGAATTAGGAGAAAACTCGTTAGATTTTCAAGAAAATGCATCCAAAAGTCATATTAAAGAAGAAACTGAAATGATTAAAGAAGAAGTTTGTGAGCCTTCTTCTCAAGAAGAAATTCTTATGGAATCTACTGGTGCTTCACGAGAAGAGGAAGGTGATAAATCGAGAGAAAACTTGTTCGATTTACAAGAAGACGCATCCAAAAGTCCAATTGAAGAAGAAATTGAAATGATTAAAGAAGAAGTTTGTGACTTATCTCAAGAGAGAATTCTTATAGAATCTACCGATGTGCAAGAGGAGGAGGACTCTTTTTACTCAAACAGAGAATCATTTGTGGAGTCACCTACGATAGTTCCAGTTGAGGAAAAAATTGAAGTTGTCGAAGAAGAAATCTGCGATCCGTTTCAAAATGACGTAATTTCGGAATACTGCGATCCTCTGCAGGAAAACGGTCGATCTATAGAGGACTCTTTCATTTCGCAAGCGGAATCGGCTAAAAGTGTATCGAGTATGATTATGAACGCCAGTTCTGACATTTTCAACAGCAATAACATTTCCGGACAAATCCCAGCCACCTCCACTCCCGTTTCCAATTCTCCCAGATATGCAGTCGGTGATTTCTCGACCGTCGCGACTTTTTACAATATGACATCATACAGTACCGTTATTTCCTCCCCCCAAGGTTTCCCTGCCAGTTTCAACTACCTTTTCACGCACAATTTCTTCGGGAACATCGAGGAGGTCTTCCAAAATCAACCGAGTACCTACATGAAAACCACCGATCAAGTTTTGGAAAATTCGAACTCTTTGGAGTTTCCAGATCAGAAGTGCCTTTTGAACTTTGGCAATTTCGGGGACGTCGATGTGAACGAAATGATCGACCCCTCTTTGATTCTGAATCGGCCGCCTGCCAAAAATGTCGGTAACGAGTTTTCGGAATCTACGACCGATTCAGGTAACTGCTTTACCGACTTTGTCGTTAATAGGACTAAATTGTGGATGTTTCAGATGGGACGGGAATTGGTGGCATAGATACCACGTTACTGGTCAATTTGCTGGACAACACTCCGAATCCCGATGTTCTTGAGAAATACGTTTTCGGGAGTGAATCGGATAATAGCATGGAGCAACTGACGAAAATTGCGCTTCAAACAAGCGATTTCAGACATTCTACCGGAAATACTCAAGAGAATAGTCACAGGTGACGTATAGGAAATACAGTTTTCTGCAGATCTCGACGCTTCACGAATTAGTCATTTATGCTTCTTACAGCTATATTACGACAGTATTGTTTTTGCGAATGTAAAAAGTTTTGTATTATTTTTGTATCACGTTTTCATGTATTTGTTATTGATTATTATTAAATTATTGAACTGAACCGTTGGCGGCATTTTCAACAGTTTATTTTTTCTAACAAATTATAAATATAGACAACACAAATTCACTAAATTAATGCATAGCAATCAATCACTTAATGTTTACAGTCAATAAATAGTTGGTTTACCGATCAGTACGTTCTTAAAAATTGTAAATTTACATAATGAAATTATAAATAAAATAGAAGATGATAATAAAGTAACAGAAAATTACGTATCCACGGTAAAATAATTCTACAAATTTATAAATTAGATATTTAAATATGCCGTTCGCTTCATCTCGGAAAATTCTCAGAATTTTTCTTTCTGAAAGTGAGTAATCGCAGGAAAAATGTCACAATTCTAGTCACACCTATCTTACCTGTTGCTAAAAGAATCCTACTCGAAGAGATCGGGATTATATATAACTCCTTCCAAATTTTTACGCCACGAGTGATCTTCCCCGTTATTTACCGACAATTTCGGATTGGGAACTGTCACCATTCCAGTAGAGGTCAGTTTGGTTATTTCGGCGTGAGTCAACCATCTGTTATTGGGGGGAACGTAGCCGCTATTGTGCGAATAAGAACTGGACTGAGGGCGCTGATGGTTCCTGCCCCCCGAAACTCCATTAACCCCTTGCTTTAGTTGAGTGATGACATTCCTCGTACGAATTCGATCGGAATCGTTCGGTTTCTTGACCGACTCTACCGTAAAAGAACTCGCATCATTTTTCGCAGGAACCCGGGATTTCGGAGTGTTATTGTCGATAAAGTTGACATTTACAGGCGGTTTCCTTTTGAGTTCATCAAACAATTTATCGATTTCTACATTATTAGGAGGCGGTTTAGGATCAGAATCACGCCGCTTTTTTATCCTGGAAATCTGACTATCGATACTTTTCCTTTTTTTATCGTCTCCGTTATGATTATTATTAGCGATGGGAGATTTCTTTTGCCCATCCAATGACAAGGAGTAACCGATCTGATCGGTGTTTCCGCGCAAACGACTTTTCCTCGGCAAATCCGGTGCTGAAATGATCAAAAGATCGCTCATATCTTTAGTCTTGTTATTATTCGTCCCGGATCGATTGTCACGATCATCATTCATCGTCATTTTATCATCAATCTCGATAGGTTTGAGGTTTTGAGGACTCCTAGTCGATTTCTGTTGAGTGACCTTTCGAGCAGGCGGTGGTCTCACTTTATTCTTATTGTTCTTCCGTTTGAAAAGAACTTCCATGTCCAATTCTCCCTCGGTTTTACTCGGATGAGGATGAGGAGCAGGAGCACTCGCCTTTTTATCACTACTCTCAAATTGGTTATCGTTACTTGAAGGAGTCATGGGATTTGCTACATCTTTATTAGGAATCTCATCTTTAACCGTTTCTTTTTGAATGGAATCAGCAGCGGGTGTTGGTACTGTTGTTGTGGTACTACTCTCAGGATGAGTGCTGTTCTCAGATTTGAAAATGTTGCAATCGATGAGAGACAAGATGCTAGTGGTCGCATAATCGGAGATATTTTCGTTGGAGAGATCGTCTTCCGATATGTTGCTCTTATTAGAGTCTTCACGATGCGCCGATTTTACCCGGGATGAATTTTTCAAATTCGAACATTCGGAATCGTTCAGTTCTTTACTGGACATTTCGTTCAATCTCTTCAACAATTTCCCAGCGTGACCGATAATCTGAGGAAACTCTTCGAAATCGATATCGTTCACGTTGTCGCTCGATGTATTCAGATAGGAGCCGTCGATCCGTCGATCCGTCTCGTCACCTCGATAGGTCGTTTCGTAAGAATTGACAAATTCGTCGAATTCGTCCGGTTTCTCTTTTTTGCAATCGAGCAGAGGCACGAAATCCGAATCGGAATGATCGCCGATGATCATCGGGTCGTCGAATTGGCTGCTGAAAGTGCCCATGTTGCCCGTTTCCGCCACGCACGCTTTCAGCTCTCCACTCAATAAATCGTTATCGTCGCCTGGTTGATTTCCGCTCAAGAGCGGCCCCGCCACGATCTGATCGCCCTCGCAATAGTCCGCTTTGGACGTGGCGATGTCGAACTCGCCCAAATCGGCGTGCGAAGTTTCCTGCATTACCGACGGATCGTCGTCTGCTTGCGAGCTGAACGCCAACGACAGACACGTCTTGTCCATGAACATTTTCGTCGGCGATTCCACCAAATTCGGGAAATCGGTTGGGGGAGTGCAGATTTCGTGGTCGTCTCGCGTTGGCGTTTTTTGTTGAGAACCGACGCTGGCAGGGGTGTTGATGCTTTGAGAGGTGACACTTTCGTAGCCCTGGTCCGAGTTGAAATCCGTTGCGTGCGGTTCCGCTCCTTCCGCTTCCATGCCGACCGATTCCTGGGATGACGTAACGATCGGAATTTCGGTACCTATCGAAGTTGACTCTGAATTCGGTGCAGACATATCAGGTGCATCAGATATCAATGGAGGCACTCGGATTTTTCTCTCATCATCGGCAACTATTTGAGGTGGTGCTGATTTTCTACACTGTTTCCGTCTCTTGACAGAGCTGTGATGCTCATTTTCGTGTGATCTTTTTTTCGGGGATCTTTCAACTTTATTCATGTCACTTTGTTCGATTTTGATGGCTTTGGGTTCACTAGCATGGATGGGTTCTATTTTATCGTTGGATCTCTCATTTTTAGATTTGTCTTGCTTTACAACTTCGAGTTTGATCTTTGCATCACTTTCACTTCTACTCGGCTTTTCACTTTTCCTTCGTGTTTTTCTTTCTCGATCTATTTTATGCCCCATTGATTCCTTCGAGTGACTCCTTTTACGATTTTTGTCTTTTTTGGACTCTTCCACATTAGATTTACTCCTTTTCCTCAATTCTGAGATTTTCTCCGGTTTGAATGAACAGCTTTTATCTCTATCTCTATTTTTCTTGCCATCTTTCAACGAAATTTTCGTATCTTTGGTTTTTACATCTTTCAACTTAGAATCCGGATGGCTTCTAATCTTTTCTTTATCATTTTCTGCTGGTTTATTGACCACTTTAACTTCTTGGTGAGGTTTATCAGAGAATAACTCATTCATTTGGTCAAGATAAATCGATCTTGCAGATTCATTCGATTTTTCTGGCTTACTGCCTGATTTGCCAGTCGTAGACTTTTCACGTTTTAAATAACTGCTACTTTTAGGTGATTCTTTTACTACGGGGATCTTTTTCAGTTTCGAATTATTCACCAAAGAATCAGATTTCTTATGACTTTTACCTGTCTGCAGAGACTTTTTCTCTTTATCTAGAGATTTTGAATGTTCCATATTTTCTTGCGAATCGTCACTTTTAGATTTAGAACTTGATCCATCATTCAGTTTGCTTTCTTCGTTGTGGTGATGTTTAACATCGATTTTTTTCTCACGTGATTTTGAAGATGATTTTCTCTTCTTATCACTTCCACTATGCGTTTTTTTATCAACATTCTCCGAAGATGTTGATTTACTTGAAGATCTACTAGACGATGTTCGACGGTGTTTTTCAACAGATTTTTCAGCTTCCGATTTGCTTCCATCAGAATTCGACTTTGACCTGCTACTCTCACTTTCATTAACTTTACCCTCAATTTTGGTTTTTATCTCCAAAATTTTACTCTTTTCTGGTAAGCGATTACTATCATTTACCTTCTTATTTTCTAGTGAATCGACAGTTTTAGATTTGCTATCTTCATGTTCGTCAACTTGGTGATGATTAACCCTGATATTCTTCTCAAGCGATTTCGACTTGTCCCTGTCACTTCCGCTATCAATTTGTTTACCATCCATGTCCAAAGATCTACGAGAAGATTTTCGATGATCTCTTTTCTTCGATCTTTCAGATCTCGATCTGCTTTCATCAGAAGAATACGATTTGGATCTACTGACACGACCATCATTTTTATCCACCACTTTAACATTCTCTTCCGAAATTGCAGTGTTTCCTGATGGACTCATACTATCACTCTTAGATTTCTGTACGCGTTCCTTAACTTTCTTAATCGTGTTCTCCAAAGACGTCTTCGTATGTTTTTCGGACGCATTACGCGATCTCGTGATTCTTTCAATAGGTTTCGTCGTCGGCTTCTCCTTGACCGGCGATGTAACGATTATAGGAGGCATGGAATTAAAGGGATAACTAGAAATGTCTGCATCACTAACGTTTTCAGATTGGGACAAATCGAGGCTCGTGGGAACTTTGACTGCTTCCATTTGACGTTCCAACTGAGGCGGTTGGTCGAAATCGGAAGTGGACAGGGTTTTCGGTACGACTTGAATTGGCTCCTGCTGAATAAGAACAGGCGGTAAGTCCAAGTTTATTTCGCATGGAGAGGCACCAACCGATTCTGTTACTATTTCGACGTCTTCAGCTACAGTTTGATGCATCATTTCTACCAGTGGCGGTAGAACTTCACTCGAGTATTCACGTTGATCAAAGCTGTCATTCGCAGACATCTCTGAGAGTCCAGCAACTTTAACTGGAGTCGGCTCTGGAACGGGGACTTCCATTTGGGCACTTTCGACGTGTTCTGTTTCATCTAGGAACAATTCGGTCGCAGAATCAACTTCAACTGCCTCTTCTGTGGAAACTTGCTCTGAAATTATCTGATCCTCTACCGAATCGTTTTCCATTTGCTCAGAACTCATTTCTTTTTTCATTGGGGGGGATATTTCAGGATCAAGGTTGACATCTGCAATAACCAATACAGCAACCACTTGCTCCGAAATTACTCGTTCTTCTATTGATTGGGCACTTTCTTTGGAACATTCAACAGGTGGATTGATTTCATCTTCATTTTCGACATCACAATTTCCACCTATAGTAATCGATTCGCAATCTGGAGGTTTCACGAATTTTCGAGGGAATGGATCCAGATCCAAGTAATCAGTGTCTAAATGATGTGCAATTTTTCGCGCTCCGAAATTGAGACTTGTTGAACGTAGTCGTGGTCTTTTTATCGTACCTTTGCCTATTTCATGATTACCTTTGTCGAAAGATTTCAGGGCACCTTTGGATTTGAAAGGTTGTTCCTGATTTTCGTCAACTCGATCAACTTTCAAATTCGTTGCACATTCATCTACAACCGTGTCACCGATAATGGAATCCTCCTCAACTGTCGACAATGGAGGAATAGTTACATCTTTCTTAACTGTGAAATCTATGGGAATTTCTTCCTCGTCAGTACTATTCATTGACTCCATCAATTTCTCTTTGATATTGTTCTCGAAATTATTTCGAATTTTGTCGACAAAGTTTTCAATCGGATCGGAGGAGCCAGAATCATTTGGAGAAATTACTTCACTCGTAGTAGTTGAAGTGTTCAACAAACGTTCAATCCTGTGATCGGTTTGTTTGGTCGAATTCGCTTCAGTCACACACTCTATCATAGTATCTTCACTTTGATCTCTTACGATATTGTGAAAATCCGCCTCCAGTTTCGGTATGATAATGCAATCTGCATCATAACTGACAAATTCTAAACCATCATCAATCGTTTCTTCATCATAGAGTGGATGTACGACTGATTTATCAGTGATTTTACCTTCATCAATAATTAAACTATTTTCACAACTGTCAGCACTGTCCTCACTGATTGCGTTAGTTTCGCTTACTCTTTTTTCAGCGTACACGTTGTTAGTAGGCGTCGATGTAGAAGAACTCTGTAGAGTTATAAAATCATTCGGTGTGAACTCGTTCTCTACAACTTTAGACGGCCACATTGCTCTCTTAATTGAAAGAGGTTCCGTTTCTTTTTGGTTATTGGCGAAATCATTGGTGACAAGGCGTCGCGATATTCTGGTCGGTCCCTGCTTACGCTTAACAATAGCCATTCCTCCTTCAGATTTGCGAGTTCTTGGAGTTTTCTCATTCAGGGCAATCAAATCGACGTCTTTTATCAGCAAAGACTCCTCGTTACCCGCAGATGATACGATGTCGTCGCAATGAGGAGAATCGGTGATTGAGGGCGAATCTTTTATTTCTTGAGGTAAAATGGTTGGAGTCTGGTCTTCTTGTACAATGTCTTCCGTTTTTTCGTGGGAGCAGTGTACTGGTATAGGTTCCAATTCTTGCTCTGGTAATTTTGAATCAACAACTGACTCATAGTTTAATGACTTTTCTTCTATTTGTTTAGATGTTTCATCAATTGACGGTTGGACCGAGGACTTGTCGGTTCCCTCGCTTTCACCATTTTCACTTATTATTATTACAGGTTCCTGTACATTTTCATCTTCTAGACACTTTTCCGGATTAGTATTCATTTCAGTTTCTTCATCATTGACACTGTTGGTTACTGTTATTCTCACGGTATTTTTTTCAAGTTCGTTATAAATGTCTGCAGTTTTTTCCAAATCCAATTGACTGACCTCTACTGGTTCCACTACTTTTTCAACGATTGCCGGTTGAGTAATTTCTTGTGCTTGTCCATCATCAGTTAGCTGTTGTTGTAGTTCTTTGACAATTTCTTCAAGAGACTGATCTTCCTCTTGGTTATTAGGACACCTCTCAAACACTTGCGATGTTTTTGGACTCTCTTCCAATTCCATATCTTGAAGTTGTAAGTCGTCTTCACCATTAACGAGTTCTTCATTCAGGTGATCTCCTTGTGCTTCATCTTCAGAGACATTCTCAAAAATATTTGTTTCTGTAACCAATCCTTGATCTTGAGTAAGCACAAGTTCTTTTGAATTTTCGACAGGTAGCTCAAGAGGTGGTTTATAGATATCGTTCGACGGTTCTTCAAGCACAAGCAAATTGGATTCTTCAACTTCCTCAATTTGATGACAATCCACTTCATGTATAATTTCTTTAGAACAAACAACTTCATTTTCTTCCGTTTGCTCACGATTACCACAGGAATCGTTGGCGTTCAGAAAGTCGTTACTCAAATCATCAGAATTTGGAATTTTCAATTGGTTGTCAGTACCAAAACCACCGCCTTCTCCATCCCCTCCAGAAACAGAGTTCGGTGAAGCACTCTCATCATTTTCCACTTTGATATCGACCACTGCCGGCCACTCTGAAGAAGTTATAGAGTTGTTATTCTGTTGATTATAATCATAATCGTCATCATCATCGAGGATTTCTATGGTGACGATGGCACCGGTTTGTTCGTGTCCTGTTTCACAGACACTTCTCCGAGATATGGCGCCAGCTTGTCCATTCTTTGAACCCTCTTCTAATAATTGTACCCCACAACCATCATCACCGACGGGTAGATTACTATTCGGATTTCCATCGTCCCCACCACTATCACTTGGGGGGCTAACGCAGAGATCTGTTTTTTCTTCTTTTATCGGTATGAGTGGCAAGTGTTTGACGTATTTCGGTGTCTCATTGTCCCACTCGTCGGAACTATTGGTGAAGTCTTCGTCGTCATCAGAATCAAAACTTTCGCTGTCATAGTCACTGGTGGTGAGCTTGCGACGCAACTCCATGGCCTCAGGTTCTTGGAAAAATTCATCCAAGTAGATGACGCTGTTTTTTTTTCTGAATTCGTTCACTTTATCCAAGCAACCGATTTGATCTACGATTTTACTGTAACAAAAACATCAATAGAACGAAATGTAGATTTTCAAGTTTTGAAACTTACACTATAGCGTTGTCGATTACGTTATTCTTCTCAACAATATCCCTCCTAACGTCTACCAGCACCTTTAGGATGATTTTTAAACAAATATCCCTGGTGGTGTTTATTGGGACGTCGTTCTTCTGAATTGCATCGTTTAAAATGGAGTGGACAACTTTCAAGACGCGCTTTTCCACTTCAGCTTCTTTCTGAACAGGCACCGGTTCCGTAGTGCGGTATAAAAGTTCGCATTCCAATTCTACATATAAGATCAGCAGTTTGTAAAGTTGTATCGACTTGGGGTACTTATTACCCTGAAAATGTAATTTGAAAAGGTTCAGTTGAGAATTTTATCAGAATTGCTGCGAATTGCTTACCTTGGCCACTTCCAAGTTGTATTCATGTAAACACAACAACTTGCTCTTTATTTCAGCGACAAAAACTGGAGATTTTCGCACGTAATTTTGCTCCGACTTGATAAACCTAAGAAGAGTGAGGATTTGTCAATATTGTACAAAAAAAGCCATAAAAATACATGATAATTTAAAAATAGATGATAGAGATATAAAATTACCTTCATAATTTATTAGGCGACTTCATAAAATTCATGGTGTTAGAATAAAAGTATTGAAATTATTGAATTAACGTTGAATATTATGAGTCAATCAAAATAAATTGAATACAACTAAAATTAAAGGGATAAACGACCAAAGAACCAAGGTGAAGAGGTTTCTTCTTAGAGGTGTTCTCGTCGGTATTCCCCAATCAACTGCATCTTCTTAGTTTTCCGGAGTGAGGTCCAACATTTGCAATAATTTAAATATTTACTGATTGAAAACTTGAATGAATAAAAGCATGCACCAAATTGAATTTAATGACTTTTTTCATCAAAATATTGATCAAAAATGACTGTAAATGAATGGTTTTCTTCAGGCAGTTGTTGGTTATCTCTTCTTTGCGATCCTTATTAGTAGATTGGGTCCTTGAAAGACTACAAACTGTTCATGAAATTTGGGCTGTACCTTTTAAAAGCGATCGCCAACTTTCTGGACCTGGAGGCCTTGTAATCATTCTGATGTGCCTTGACCAACTTAAGAAATATCTGATTCCTGCTCGAAATGCGACCTGTAAACGAGAATGATAGGTAGCTATTCCAGATTATTCCATTTTTTAATATTACACTCTACAAATGTATACCTGTTATCTTCGACTTTATAGAATCTCCAGAGCTGGTTTTTGGGTACTGAGACATGATGGTGGCCCCTGGAATGTAAAAATGCAGCTGTTCATCAGTGCTCATAACAAATCCAAGGACGATTATTTTGATATTGGTTCAGCGGTCTGGGCACTGACGAAAATACGTGGCTCAAAAATTCGGCTTCCTCATGGTGATTGGATTTAATTATTTAATTGAGAAAAGGGGTCTGGTTTCTGGTATGGACGAAACTCCGAATTTGCAATCACAACAAACTGGGTTTGGGTTATCAACATATCAACAGCCGTTTTCACAGAGGTCAAAGTCTCACAGATTATCGATATGGATCGAATATCGATGTTTATCGCCCATCTCTGTTGACTAGGCTAATGCTTTGGTACTTGTGTGAAGGTAGCTCTCCGTACCCACCTCCCAGCGGCAGCTCCCGCCAGCTCCCTGGCGCATTCAATCCCCACCCTCAAGACAGATTCACACCATCGAAATATGTCTGTACCTTATGCCGACGGTGCGGACACTGAATTTGTAGCGACTTGTCCTTCACCACACTATCACAGACGGACATGAAGAGTGCAGGAAAAAATCCCCATCGTGCTACAAATTAGGGAACATCCCCAAACAAGGGGTGAAATGAGCATATTCACGAGAATCGTGCTTTTTAAATTTTTGTTATGAAATTTTTACGAACATTTCAACGATTTTCGCAAACTTCAAAGTGGCGAAACTTTCTTATTAGTCGAGATATCGATGAAAAATTCAAATTAGCTTCTAATTGAGTCATCGGGAGTAGATACATGCGTCCGGTATTGGTTTATCTGAGAAAAAAAAAATGTTCGAATTTTCGAATTTTCAACTTTTTGAAAATTTCAAAGTGCTGTAACTTCTTTATTTGTTGAGATATCGACGGCAAATTTAAATTGGGTTCTAATTGAGTCATCTGAAGTGAGAAAATGCGTCTAATATTGCCGTACCGTTGAAAATAGAGTAAAATTTTCAAACGGCCATAACTTCGTTATTAGTGGAGCTATCGAGTCGCACGACCCGGGAATCGCTTAGTTAGCTCAAAATCTATCGGGAAAAGTGTCTGGATTTCGATTTGGACGACATTTAGTGATTTTTTATTTTTTCGAAAATTCATCACTTTGGGTACAAATTTTGCTCGAAATTTTCAATCGACCATAACTTTTGAACCGAAGCTCTGATCGGGATGGGCGGCCGCGCATTCGAAAGAGCGTCAAAAAATCTACGAAATGCTTCTAGAGCGCATCGGAAAAAGGTAATTTTTCATGTGAATTATGGCCTCCGAAAAATCACCGAATCATCGGTCTCGTGAAATTAAAACCGGTCTAACTTTTGAACCGATCGAGATATCGATTCGGGCAACCCGGCAATCGAAAGAGAATCGAAAAATCTATCGAGAACAGTATGGACATGTGCAAAAAGCTTTCGAATTGACCGAGAATCGTGCTTTTTAAATTTTTGACATGAAATTTTTACGAAAATTTCAACGATTTTCGCAAACTTTAAAGTGGCGAAACTTTCTTATTAGTCGAGATATCGATAAAAAATTCAAATTGGCTTCTTATTGTGTCATCTGGAGTAGATACATGCGTCCGGTATTGGTTCATCTGAGAAAAAAATATTTTTCGAATTTTCGAATTTTCAACTTTTTGAAAATTTCACGCCTTGTTTGGGGATGTTCCCTAATTTGTAGCACGATGGGGATTTTTTCCTGCACTCTTCGTGTTCGTCTGCGATAGTGTGGTGAAGGGCAAGTCGCTACAAATTCAGTGTCCGCACCGTCGGCATAAGGTACAGACATATTTCGATGGTGTGAATCTGTCTTGAGGGTGGGGATTGAATGCGCCAGGGAGCTGGCGGGAGTTGCCGCTGGGAGGTGGGCACGGGGAGCTACCTTCACACAAGTTGCTTTGGTTAGGTTGGTGAACGTGTAATTATTGGAAGTGAAGTTAGTCACGTTGATGGAGAGAAGCTGACGAATCCAACCACCTATCTTCACATCCTTCATTCATCACCACAATAAAATGCAGTGTGACAAATTTGACATCCTGTGAAGTAATGTTACAATTTTTAATATGAGAAGAATAAACTTTATAAAATCGGTATTTTGAATATATCTAAATGATTGTGTTGATAATTGATCACACTCAACACCACCACATTTGAATCATTGTTAATCCGGGTTTGTGTCTACCACCATTGGATTTTTTAAAAAGTATTCCCATTGTTCCAAAATCTGAACACAGAATGGAAAGAACCTCTTTTTAGGTAAGAAATCTTTTGATCTACTCTTATACTCTTGATAATATACAGACGCGACGTATTGTGCAGGTTACATGTAATTTTTATGAAGCTTATGATGTAGTTCTTGGACTCGGGATGGCCATCAATGACACCGCTATTTTGTATTTATTTTCGATTTATTACTCACCAATAATACGTATACAGTTTGATGTCGAAATGGGGTACAGTTGAGGGGTCTTTTGTGTACATAACCTCAGACCACAGTCGAGGCTTGGCCGCAATTGCCCATTGAAGATTTAGGCTAAATTATGAATAATCCGTAATAACCTATTCAGTTCATCCATTCCAAGCTCAATAATGCTTCAATTTCGGAAATATTGACTGAGTGGTTTCTCGAAAATCCGAGTCCATTTCTTATATTTCAGTTATTTCACCCCACAAATCTGCTTTCAGTCTTGGTGCCATGGATAGTTTGCACGTGACGGCTTCTCAACCAACAGGAAGCAAAACCTCCAGCAGAAGTACTTCTCCGTGTCGACCATATCATGCCCATCACACCAAAACTCTGAGTCACGGATCAGATAGTGGAAAAGTACGTAGGTATATGGTTTGTATCATCAGACGTGATGATTACAATTTTGTCATGAATTTACAAAACGAATTTATTCGAAATAATGGTCGTGTGATCGAGAGAGGGCCGTTCTCAACGCTAATCAAATAGCATGACGTTTGATTTGTGTCATAGGCTAAAAGGTTACCTACATCCGCAGTACAATCATATCTATTAGCTGGAACAATATTGAAATTCATGTTTAATCTCGGTCCGCACTTATCAGTCTATGACAATCGCACAAATTCGACTGAGTGGCACATGTAGAATTATTAGAACTGAATTCGCAAATATCTGGGTATAATAAATGCCTTGTCAAAGTTGTGTAAGATTGATTGTTGTACTGGGAATAGTTATTTGTGCAACAAGTTAAGGAATGAGGCATTTTTCCGTTGAGGCGCACGTTTTTTAAACGAGGTGCAGCCGAGTTTAAAATGTGTCGCCGAGAACGGAAAAATGCAGTTTCCTTACGTGTTGCACACAACTTTTTTCCGCGTACTGAGGGAAAATGTGCAAATTTGAATAAAAATCACGTTAATGCATTTTCGTCAAAATAAAATGAATAGAAAGCTTTGAAGAAAACTACCTACATATCTATGGTTACGCTTTTCAAAATTGTAATCAGTCAGAAAAAACTGTGGAAAATGGTTGAAATTGCTGAAAATCTCTCGAAAAATCCCGATGGAAGAGATTCTAAAAGCAGCTTTAGAAGCTTCGACGCCTTTATTACCGTCCAAGTCAAGAGAAAAATACGAAAAACGCTACGCAGAGTGTATACCTATTAAAAAGGTGGGTTCAAAATAAGTCTGTTTTTACCGATATTTTACCATTTTTCTTCTCCTTACCAGCCTGAAACATTGAATTGGAAGTCATCCACGCTTCGGTCCTGTTACATAACATCATGTACCAATAAATATAGTGAATAAATAAAAATCATACAGTAATGAGTTGCTATGCAGGAATGAGTCGCTATGCAGGAATAGACCCCATTTCTAAACGATTTTTTCACCAACAATTTGCATATTTCCATCTAGTACGCGGAAAAGAATTTTCTCGAAGCATTTAATTGTTAACCGCAATAAGTTTGCGAATGAATAATGGTGTAAAAAAAAAATCAGTCATAAACAGGGAAGACAATGTTACAAAGCAGAAATGACTAAAACATGAGAGCGGCGACGATTTGTTTTGAACTCGATACGATTTGACTTTGTTCCAGTCTCAAGATGGCGTAGGTGTGGCGCCGCATTCGTCACATCGGCCCTCTAGACACGTGTCGCCGATAAGCCGGATCGGCGGTGCCATGGAAGAGGTCGGAGCCGGGTCGTCATCAACGGTGGCGGCGACCGCGACGACCATGGCGACGACGGTTGCGATGGCGGCGTCTCAACACCATCACCAACAGCAACAAGCGCACCATTTGCACCACTTGATTTTGGACGATTCCGGGCCGAACGAAGGAGACGCGACCTCGGACTCGTACTATTCGTCGTTCATTTCGAACGGAAGTAACGACCAAGTAATGTCAATTAAACATCAGACGGACGACGAGACCGATAACATCGATCCGAAAATCGGTGCCACCCTTGAACATTTAGCGAATAAAATTGTTAGAGTGAGAGATAACATTAGGACTGAACAAAAATTAAGAGACGGTGAGTAGTTGTTCTTCTTGTCGGTTTCTCACTTTTTTTCTTCTGTGATTTTATCGTAGATAATGTGAACGAGTACCTAAAACTGGCGGCGAATGCGGACAAACAGCAAGTTCAAAGAATCAAATCGGTGTTTGAGAAGAAGAATCAAAAGAGTGCACAAGTCATATCGCAATTGCAAAAGAAACTCGACAGTTATCAGAAGAAGGTGCACGAATTGGAAACGCACGGTCTCGTCCACAGCCACAGACCCAGAGAAGTCTTACGAGACATGGGGCAAGGTCTCAAGTGGGTCCTCGCTCTCTTTTCTCGATGTGAAAGGTCATTTGATATTTCGTTTCCGTTTCAAGGAATGTCGGAGGCAACATAAGGGATGGAATCACGGGATTCAGCGGCAGCGTCATGTCCAAGCCCAGAGAATTCGCTCATCTCATCAAAAATAAATTCGGAAGTGCCGATAACATCAGCCAACTTTCAAGTATGTCATTATCGTTTTTATTATCGGACAAGGGTCTTTTAATGATCATGGGAGAAATGGTATATCGTATTTTTATGTTCAACACATTTGTACTTTTTTGTTTAATGCAAACACGATAAGCGGGAAACTTTTAGCGTAATTCGCACGAGTATTATAGTTGAAGGTAATTACGCTGAACATGAGTACGATTATTTTTAGAAAATTCATTGCATTACATGTCCCAAGTCGGATTCATAAATAGGGAGGAAGAAAGTTCATATCTCTATTTGTGATTCAGTCACTGTTTACCTCTGGGTATAATTTAAATAATACTCGATGGGAGAATAATGACTCAATTTATGTGATAGGTGGTGCATTGGTTCCTTTTTCTTTCCGTAATTTGAGTTTCACCTCAAGTAAGAATCGCTGTGTGTGTGTGTTCACGCTTATTTGATTTTCTTAATCGTTTACTAATTTCCGTTATTATTTATGAATGTTACTAAATTTGTGATATTGATTTCGGCATAATAGTAACCCCTGCTGACACTTGATTAATAAATCGGCCATGATCCAAATAACTGTTATCTGCACATGTAATAATAAATAGTAATAGTAAAAGTAAGTTTGGAAGGATTAAAAAAGAGCAGCATGATGATGGCTATATGCACCGCGCACTGTAACACCATGATTATAATCCGTAGCGTGGTACATAGGGCCCGGAGCGACCGGATCGGAAGGAAGTGCCGCAAATGGCGGGGGCGGCGTAGGTGGCGGCGGCGGGACCGGCAGCGATCAGGGAGACAAGACTCACCATCACGGCGGTTCGTCGACATTGCCGGCCACTTTACACGGTGCCACTTCGCAATCTTCGGTCGGACAACACAATAAGCCGATCAACAAGTTCCCCAGCGATGAAGGAAGCGAATGCAGTAGCGTCACCAGTGACAGTATCGGAAGGTTCGTAATCACCCCATGATTAGGTAAAATTCTTTTCATCTCAATTTCATACTGAACGCTATAAATAAATGCCTACGCGTGAGAGATTTGGCATTTTTCCAAAAAAGTTAATGTTGCATTCGCACACACTATAGGCGATTTAAATATTTCCTGGAATAACCTAAACTTGAATTGCTGCACAGTATTTTACACATAATAAATACACAATTTGTCCTCTTATTATTTGAATTTATAACTCTGTCTTCTTAGGTTTGGTAGAAATCCGGGAAGTGGTAGTCATCAGGAGTCTCTGAAAGTTCTGGCGAAACAATTACAAACGAAACAGGAGGAAATCGATTCGCTTCGAGAGAAAATGGAAGCGTTGAAAACGCTGCCGCAAGAAGTTCAGTATCTTCATGCCGCATTGCAGGTTTTTATCCGGATTTTATAATAATACATCGTTAGCAGTAGATTCTTTATGTTTAATAGGAGGAACGGTTTCGAACCGAACGACTCGAAGAACAGATAAACGATCTGACGGAACTGCATCAGAACGAAGTGGAGAATTTGAAGCAAGCGATGGCCGACATGGAAGAGAAAGTGCAGTATCAAAGCGAGGAACGGCTCAGGGACATTCACGAAATTTTGGAACACTGTCAGACAAAAGTATGAAGACTGACTGGAATGCATTTATTTCAATCGGTGAATTCTGTTTCGTTCAAGATTCAAAAAATGGAACATCAAGCTCTCCAACAGCAACAGTATGTGACTCTGGAGGGTTTGGATAACTCGAACGCACGTGCTCTCGTTGTCAAACTGATAAACATCCTACTCACCGTGCTGCAAGTGGTCTTACTCTTGGTGGCTACGGGAGCTGGGATTATTATGCCGTTTTTACGTACCAGGTATGTGTAGCGATAAATTCATTACTCTTTCGCAATGCGTATTTTCATGGTTTTACCACCCTCACGCCCGCCTTAAAATGTCGGTCTTGATTTTTATTCATTTAAAAAAGGTTTTAATTCGTTCATTTTTTGTTTGTTGATTTTTCATAAATTTTTTGTTTTGTGTTTTATGTGATAGGAATAGATCTGATAGATCTGTAACTGTTACTGAGAGTGTGGGTGGAAGATCCGAGAAATGCTTCCTAAGCTTCACCAGGTCTTCCATTTTTTCGAAACGTCTAAAACGTGACGAGAATTAGGTAAAAGGGTTGTTTCTTTGTTTCTATTTTTTATTTCATTAATCTAATTCGAAAGGTGAGTACTTATGTAATTGATAACGAAATTAAATTGCCTCTTGCAGTTTGAATTTCATGTGATATGTTTAATGTTGTTTTATTTGCGTTTTTCAGGGTGAGGATCCTGACGACGGTATTTATAGTTCTGTCGACAGTTTTTATACTGAAACAGTGGCCAGAAGTGCAGGACATTGGGTCCCATGTAATGAAACATCTCAAGGATATGTTGGATCCGGTGAAATAGCACTTAATGCCCAATCATTATTTCAGCGATTGAATCTTTCTTTCTCTCTAAAACTATTATACATGTACCCTATGTATAATAAATATGATTTGTTTGCAAAAAATGTTCTAAGCAATATGTATTTTGTGGACGTCATAATTTCACCCAAGTCGTATGTATGTACATATTTTTGCTTTTTGAAATATTCGCTTTTTGCAAGTCTGTTCATAAACAAATCAAAAAGTGTTGTTGCTTGACCTATTTACAGTCGGCGGATTGTGATTTTATTAATTAATTATTTTCATTTCCCGTAATATAATCGTTATTGAGCATATTATATCAGATAAGGCATTCTAATGGATTCAAGCTACCCCACCAAACGCCAATTTGAATGTTCACAAGGGCCGTCGAGGGTGGCTTGTTTTTATTACAATATCTCTTATGGTGTGCTCAAATTTATTATCCAGTTTGTCCGACGCAATCAATTTCTGTTTATACTACCTAACGTGAAAATCATCAGTGGAATATGAAATTCACAGGATATGTTTTAATATCTCTGTTTCGGTGTCAATGAAATATCTACTGTAATATTTTAATTCTTGATGAAACTTGCTTGGTTATAAGGTTGTTATACACCTACTTATGTATAATTATCAAATTTTAGCGACTGAATTAAAATTCAGTCTGTGTTAGTCTGAGTAGGGCTACCCCTATTTTACCTCCACCACCTCCACCCTCATTCTGACGTTATTATAACCGTCCAGTTTTTATTTAACTTCAAGAAATTTGTCATGATTAATTAGCATTAATTAAAAATAATTCGATTAATCTACAAACGCATCTGCCAAAATAATATACCCCTCACCTCCTCTGTTACTTATTCTCGTAACATTTCAATTGAATCCACTGATCCACGTATTTCTGTTGTGAAAATTTTAATTATGCCTGCACCCTGCACTCTCATTATTTGACACTTTCAATGCTTGGAACCAAAATGTGGTTGATATTGATTACAAATCAATTGCATCAGAAACCTAACTACATAATACATATTTGTAAGTACAAGATACAATGCAAAATTTCGTCCAAATATTAAATAGCGAAATATCATTATATCGTTTGTGGTTGTGTTATGTTATTTTTTATTATTGCCTAATTTTCTGATTTCTCTGTTTTTATTTGTTATTATTTGATCATTGAATCAATTATTCACATCATTTGCTTTGCTCTATCATAATTTAAACAAAATTTATTAAAGTAGTGTTTATACATATTTTCTCTAAGTATTTAAATAATAAAGATTTATTTTTTCTGTTCTATCGTTTGATTTTCGAGTTTTTTTTTTAGCTAAACCAAATAACGCCATTCCAAGAAAAAAGCTGAAAAGAACATTGAAAAGTATCCAAAAAAGCGATACAAAAATTAGAATAATGCAATAATAATGTAAGGAATTGTATAGTTGTAAAATGGAAGTGATTCTAGTTGAAATTAATGAATCTCCATCAGCTTGTATGATGCAATAGAACTAAACATTTGTTGTAGTGTGTACCGGGCATAGGACATTTTTTTGTTATAACATCTATTTAAGATATTCAACCTGATTTTGTCTTTACTACCTGCTAACCATTTCTAAATAAATAACATTGTTAATTATTCAAATATGACTAATTGTTGGAAAATGAATTTCAAATGTGGAAAAGATGAATATTTGTTTGATTCTGATGGTGTGGATGGTGAACCGGCGAGACGGCATATTAGTTATTTCGACCTTTTATTCAACTTGAATTTATTATATGCATAAACATTTAATATTTTATACTTAGTACAGATAATGCAAAGTAAATAAGAACAAGTATGATAACTCATTTCAACTTATTAAGTAATGAATATTTGTTTATCCTGACCAAAGATTCTGACCAAAGTCTAAAAATAATTATAAACATCTATCATTTCCATAATAAAATCATATCAAATTGTATAATAACTATAATACGAAACATGCAGATCTTGTTAATTTATCGTAATTTTTCAAACGCGATCAGTATAATTACTTATATCGCGTTGTTCAGATACGAAATTGAAATTATATTTATTTACAAATATACTTAATGCATGAATGTATTTTAGTAGGTACCCTCGCTGATAAAATATTATCTCTGATAAAATATCGTAATAAGTTATAGACATATTGGCCAAATACATTTTACTTTCGCGACTCAGACTGTTCGTGCGTGAGGACCATCAAATACATAAGTGAACATAATTCGGATGAAAATATGTCTGGGAATCTTTTGAGAATCGGTTTCATTGGGGGTGGGAAAATGGCACAGGCAATGGCCAAAGGCTTCATTTCTTCCGGTGAGTTCTTTCTGTTTTTACGTCATATTATTCTCAAATTTATGATTTCCCCCAGGATTGGCCAAAGGGGAGACTATGATATCTAGCTGCCATCCTTCGGATTTGGCATCCGCAAAAGCATTTAAGGTGAAGTTGCCGTAGGTAAGCGTAGGGATAATTAATATTAATAATAAAAGTCTGATAAATAAATATTAAAAAAAAATTATTGTAATTATTATACGACACATGAGCTGTGTTATTTATGTGTGTGTGTTGATAATATAAATGATAAATATTTTTCAGGATTTAGGGGCCGAATCGCTAATAGAAAATGTCCCGGTTGTTGAAAAATCCGATGTGGTTATTATATCAGTAAAGCCACAAATTGTTCCGATTGCTTTGGCCGATCTCAGAAAAGACCCCAACATAAAAGCAGATAAGCTATTTTTATCAATTGCTATGGGAGTTACAATAAAACAGCTCCAACAGGTTATAAGATGTTAATTTTGGAAAAGTTCGTAATTTTGAAAAGTGTTGTATTTTAGTATTTACCAAAAGTCTCTAGAGTTATGAGAGTCATGCCGAATACGCCTGCTTTGGTTAGGAGCGGAGCTTCGGTTTTTGTGAGGGGAACAACCGCAACCGACGAGGATGCAAAAATTACCAGTAATCTACTGAAATCCGTGGGGACTTGTGAAGAAGTCACCGAAAATCTTCTCGACGCTATCACAGCTTTAAGCGGATCTGGACCTGCTTATGTAAGATATAATTCATCATTGTCGATAATCAAAATAAAATTTCATCATCATCGATCATTATTTGGAATTTTGTTATTTATGATTTCTTGTAGATTTACGTTTTGATCGAGTCTCTGGCTGACGGTGGTGTGAAAATGGGTTTGCCTCGTGATTTGGCTTACAGACTAGCCGCTCAGACAGTCTTGGGTGCCGGGCAAATGGTGCGCGATACTAAAATCCATCCCGGAATTCTCAAGGATGACGTCACATCGCCTGCAGGATCGACAGCAGCAGGATTACATTACTTGGAACAAAAAGGTTATTAATTATACTCGCGCCAGTGACCATAATACTTCAAAATTCATATAAATTTGGAACCAAGATCACGAATTGAAATCAGTAATTTTGGAAACAAATGGAATCACGTTTTCGACTAAAAATTTTGCAATTTTACCTAGATAAAATAACACCACATTGAATACTCATTATTTTTATAGGATTCAGGGCTGCAGTTATTGGTGCTATTCAAACCGCTACTGAAAGATGTCGTGAAGTGTCTAAAATTGATGCCACTAGTTCTTGAAATTATTTTATTACTTATACTTATAGATTAGGTAAAATAACGGATGTATACATACATGAATAAATACTTAGGTATTTAATATCACATCACGACCATTTAAAAGACAAACGTGAATTAACATAAATATGTAACAAAAATTTATAACCATCTCTAGAAAAATTATCATTATCGTCAAATCATTATTGCAGCCTCATGAAGATGTACCAAGGTAACATCATGGTGATGGCAATGCAAAAAATGCACGTCATTCCTATTGTTAAATTTGGGGAATTTTCTTGACGTACGGCCCATTCGGAGTCGTCCGTTTCGTGATCCATCCTGTGGAATTCTTTGACTTCGACATCATGGCGGAATTTTACTCTTGATGGAAATGAAAATATTATTTATTGCTTTTATTATCTAGTAACCATCCTTATAATTAAGAGTACTTATAAAATATCGATCGATCATACTTTAAACTTTGAACTGGAATATGATTTTTATCAAATCGTACTCTACTCGTATCTACCTGGAGTTATTTTGGGTGGAATCTCTCCTCCAGTACAACGGCCCGGATCCGGTCCTAGCCAGGATCCATTGAGGTTCAATGTTGGCTGCGGCGACGACGCCTTCCACCACTTTCATATCAGAATTCATCAGATTGATCTCTTCTCTCCCCCGATTTATTCAAGGAAAACTTGCACCCTTTAACCTACTCGCAATTGATTTCCACCAATTTCCATCAAATCATAACTTATTAGATCAAGTCAGTCATTCATTTGTAAATGTATTTTGAATGGTCGTCGTTTCGACCTGGAAAATGGAAAAAATGTTCAGACACGTTATGTTTGAGCGAACAGTATGTATAGGATGTAGGTCTTACACGTTTACTTAATACGTGAGGAAAAGGTCAAAGTTTTCTTCAAGATTAAATATCCATATGCGAGTATAATAAAATATAATATCAATTCCTAAATACATCTGACGTAATTGTACATGCACGGATTATTTATTACAAGAAATGTATCGTTTTCAATATCGGGGAGCCGGGAGATATATCATTTATTATACTGTTAGGTAGTTGGGAACTCACCTGAATAACTTTTACCGTGTATAAAATGCGCGCACTTTTAACCGCCTGTGGTTGCGATACGGAGGCGACGATATGGGAAACACTTGTGGAAAATAATTAAGCAACAACATTTAAACCACACATCAGCAGTTGTACTTAAATAAGATTACCGTATACGACATTTTACACATTACACATGCGCAAAATTTAATGCGTTTAATATAAAGTTGACTTTTGACTCCTTATTCACATACAACATTCATAAAATAAGTATGATACTTTTCAGTTTTTTTACACAAAATAAAATAACGTATGTAGTACATACAACGATGAACAAAATAGTAGAAAGTTTGTAAGAAAAATGGGAATGGAATAAAACGGATACCTTATTTGAGGAATTTATGACAGCATTCATTAAGTTTTTCAAATGCATGCAATTATTTAATGCTCGCCCCCGCTTGAATTGCATGAAATAGGAACTAATTGAAAAGACGGAAATATAGCTTTATTGAAAAATCGACATCATCAATTTAATTTGATCCAAAATAACCTATCGCCATCTATGAGACGGTAAGATAAGAACGATTTTCCACATTAACATTACTGTTTCTGTTTGGATAATAATAACAACTCAAATTAAAAGTACACGATGGCGCTTACATAAAGAACCGTCGCAGAAAAATATATCGGAGTCATTTGGGAAAGCTTTCTGTTAAGCACACTTGAAAAAACTATTTTTTTTAACTCATAAATCAAGATATAATTCCTTTTACTCATCTCGGGACATGCTGTCTAATATGAGATCATGATATTACACAGAAGGAACGATTTGTTTCAGGTTCCACCGTTCGGCACCTTGAATGTATAAGTTCGCCTACATAATTTTTTCGTTTCTAATTGGTCTGATTCGTTGATTCGTATGATTTTTTAATAAGTTTTCCTTCTACTATTATTGTGTCCCATTTAAACTGAACTAAGTAATCTCGGTCCTTTGTGATAATTATATTGTGTTCGCCTCGATCTCACTCACTCACTTGCATTATACATTTATTTACTACAGTTCGGTGAACTTATTGTCATTATCGTACGAGAATACGCCAGACATTATTATTACTTTTTGTTAGATTTATCTTTATACATATACTTACCTATATTCTAAAACTGCATTATTAATACAGGCTCATCTACGCGGTGCCATAGTGTAACGGATACATAACGTGCAAGTGAAGAAGCGCCTGGATCTTTGTATGGTAGTCATCATAAATGTAGGTAAGTCCTTCTTTATAAAATATGATGATTTTCGATATAATTATAGTTATCTCTCGAGTTCCGTGCTATTGATGGGTGTCTACATGCATAGTCAATTAAAAAAAGCCATCTTAAGTTTCTTTACTAAATAATGATGACCTGACCACCATACTTATACAGCAAATTCAATTTGTTAAAAATGTAATCATGGGAGGAAATAAGAACGGATGGCGAACGCCTTCAGGTCCAATTTTGCGACGCAGCGCGCTGTCTCAATAATGATGAATCATTAATATTGACTGACTTAATTTTTTGATAAAGTCCATTGATCTGGACTCGTTTTCAGTTAAAGCTCGGAATATAATTAGTTTGACTCTTCAATGCATGCACTGTATCGAATTTCGATCTTGCGGTCTTGTTTCTTATACATATTGTTTCGACCAATAATAAAAGACTTATGTTGAACACGATCATGATGCGGATATCGCGCATTTGCAGACACAACATAAGCACAAATATCTCATTCATAGTACGTATGCTTAGGTACCCATAAAAGCCAATACTTACGTGAAACAATAACATGCATCCATTTACAGTGACATAGAGTTATATTAAATAAATGCGCCCTTGAATTAATTGTAATGATTACCGATTATAACGACCGGTTAACTTTCTAACCACTTATTAATAATGAATTATGTGACGATTACTATACTTTTAACCATTTATCCGTTTATAACGTGTGTATGTATAGAAAAAACGTCACTAAAAATTTAAGCAGCCTCTGTTCTTTATTTGTTAAGTTTCTAGTCTTTTATCGATTGAATTGTAAGGGGATTATCCGGAATAATCAGTACTGGACGTGGCAATGAGGAAAAATTATTAATAAATAATTTATTATATTGATAACCTATCCCCTTTACATTTTAATATTGAAAGAAAAAGCTGTTTCCGTGGACTTTGGTCTTTGAGATGGATTCACTTGGACTTGAGAGATAATTTCGAGATCTCTGATGGATTTGGAAAATAGAAAAGATGCGAAATGTTCACGATAATTATTGTCATTATGATGATGCTAGCCAGTGTGCTAGCCTAGATTTAGCGACTGTACAAGGTCAACTTACAAAAACATCTTGCATAATGTTCATTGACCTCTTACATCATCACTGTCGTGATTCGATCACTTTTTTCCAATACCAATTTCAATCGAATACAACAGTTTATAAAACATATAATTATTCTTTTATTATTAGCCAAAGGTTATGTAGTGATTTTTCTGAAACCTTGATATAAAAGGAATCCATACAGTTAGTTTGGTTTCACAGAAATATATTATTATAATTAACATATGGTAGATTTTTGTGATTTTGTGGTATTTCCTGCGAGTAAATTTAGATTTGAACATTGATAGAATGTGGTTGATGGGTCATGAACTGTTTGTTTATGCCCGGACCATCGTGTAGTAATCCGCTGATGGCCGACAGGGCACATCTGCTTGCAACGTTTATGTAACATCTCTTGGCAAATGAGTCTGATGCATACTTATGCCTATTATGATGCCGACGAATATTGGTGTTTTACTTAAGTTTTAGAATGAGTTGTTTCTAATTTATGTAGGTATGTTAAGTGCATATACATTTTCTATAAAAGAGTTATCAGTAAGTAGTGGTAAACTGCGATTACATTTGCTCGTTGTACATTACTTTATTATAGCGTGTGGTTGATGATGCCCATCACGACGTTGATAGTAAGTTGATTAAAATCCGACAAATATTTGCCATCGCAGTGTACGACAGGGAGGGCTGCTCGAGGGGCTGCTCTCCTTTTTTGTTTGTCTTCAATATATTAACAAAAATAACATTTACACAACAATCTTTTTTGATAGGTGTCTTCTAGTTGCTCCTAGTCTAGACAATAATATAATAGGTTGAAGTACAATCATATTTGTTGACACTACCATCCAATACACACATGTAGACATCTACTTGGTGGGTTTTAAGTTTTAATTAAATTTAAACTTGGAAAAATGGTCGAAAAATGTATATGTGATGAATTCATACATAATTAACTGATTATTTCTTGTGTACATAACTTATTGATGCAGTGCGAAGTAATTGCGTGATTATTGTTTAAATCGGATTTTATCGGGTCAAGCGATGACGCAAAGTCGTCTGAGAACTTTTAATTAAGTAAAATAAGTATATTAATAATATAAATAATTTATTTTCTAATCTGTATCGGAATTTCGTAGTAATTAATAGGAGTAATGATGAGGATCGAGGTAGTTGCGATGTCGATTGGCCTAAAACGTGCCCATGAGATCGAACGAAGACGACGTTGTGGACTGTTCTAAATCGCCAAGTGATGAAGATGTGGGTGAATTATGAGATCGGTCCGTTATAATAGTGTCATTTCCGCTATTTTCCCTGATATCTTTGGCGCGTTCTTTTGATAACAGACATTGAATTTTCGCCTGCACTTCCAACGCTCTACAAATTGAAAGTTGTCGAAGTTGACACGCCACATGCTTTCCGAAAATATCAAATTCATCTTCGACGTGATGAAAACTCGGTAGGATCTGAAAGTTGTTGCATGCGCCCCCTTCACTCAATTTTCTACGTTTTGGTTTTTGATGATCTCTGTTGTTGTTGTTGTTGTTGCTGTTATTGTCGAATGGAATCGGTGATGACGGATGTAAGGAATTCGTTGATATTAATTCCGAATCCATCGGAAAATCTGGAAGCGGTTCTTCTTTTATTACAAAGTCTTCAATCGATGACTCGTTCATCTACATACAAAAAGTAACAAATCGAATAATTCCTTCAATAAACAAAACATGACGACAATTAAATGTGATACGATAAAGAGCACCGAACTCACCACCTCACTAGACATCACTTCAATTTTCCCATTCGGAATACTTTTTATAAACGATTCCATTGCGCTGAACCAAACCAAATTTGGTCTATAAACATCTTCGCTCCTGTACGCTACCCGCATAGATTCGTTAATTTTTTTAACTTCTTGAAAATAAGTTGCTCGTAAATTCTTTATTTTCGTCTTCACGTCATGCACGCTCATGTCGAATTCGTGCGATAGCGAATTGTAGGCCGCATCTCTCATATCTCGGTCTTTGTAGATGGACTTGGAGATGTCCCAGAGACAAACGTGACTTCTGTACGTCTTGATGAAACGGAACGTACGATCAGGCGACCATTTCTTATTCATTTTTGGCACTTTTTACTGGATGCTTATTTTAATAATTAGGTATATCGTCAACAACACTTTCGTATACAAACCAAGCACGTCAACAACATTCTGGTCGAGTTTATATGTACCTACGTAGTTGTGCTTTCGACTATTCCTGATGGCGTGACCGAGTCGGCCTCTCAACTCGGCCGAGTTTTCTCGATTCTACTCGAAGGCAACTCGTCGATAAATCAAGGGGCCAGAAGGAAAAGAGGAAATATCGCGTATGCGCATTAGTTAGCACTACTTGGAGCTTATTTCTATTTGTTATATTTTTACTCTCCATAATAGAAATAAGCGGGAAGCGCCATTACTACAAGCTACAAAACAACACATATGGGATCTTTCAAATTCAAAGTCGGTAAAACACCATGACGTTTTGTTTTGCTGCTTTATTATTTCTCGAAAACGTGTTCGCGGTATTTTCCGCATTTTGGTTTGTTGAACTGCGGTTTGTTTGGGTTCGTTTCGTCTTCCGCTGCGTTCCAGATTTAAATTGAAACTAAACACAAACATTTTAAACAGAAATCCATCTAGACTGATGTTTCAGTAGAATGATTTCTATTATACCTTATGTAGGTACTTTAGTACTTATGTATACACACGTCGTACAACGGGTACAATCAACCTTTGAGACACGCAGTCTATCATCACATACATAGATGATAATAAAAAAGGTTATCTTTGTCAAAGGACTGTGATTCATGTCCCAATTCTAAGTTGTAGCTGTATCTTAGCCATCAAGCATTGCGAAGCAAATTAAAAACCCAAATCAGAGTAAGTACGTAGGAGTTCTAAGTAGTCCCGTGTAGTCCTAATGATTACAGTTGTTTCTGGAATTGAACAGGATATGGGGCAGAGTCGCTGGATTTCGGTGTATACCTATGCAACAGCACAACCCAGGTATGGCGATTGGGGGTTGGTCAGTTTATTTTTTATGTTGTTACACCGAGTGCTTGCAGTTTGTTTGACCGTATACTATAAGGAGGAGAACCAGAACGGTCAGTGTGAAGTAGTACTCGGGTTGTTCGGGTCGACGTCGGTACCAAGTTCGCGTTAGATCGGTCGCAAGTAAACAAAAGTGGAACACAAACAAAACAAGAACTCTCAGCTGTTACTAGGCGAATTGAACGGATCAGCTGATCTGAAAGCGTGCAATGGTCGGATTGCGACCAATCAGGCTGCCGGAAAACGTGCCCCTCTCGGCCCGGCTCGTTTCTCGTCATGACCGCGTGTTATCCTTCCTGCCGTTCGTTCGGCTATGCCGTTCGGTTTCTCCTCGACTCGCACCGAAATGCTCTCTCCGGCTGCAGCGACATCGACATACACAGCCCAGCCCGGCACGAGCGGGCTCAGTATCACAGTTTCCATCCGTACGCAGTTTCTTTCAGCAGGATAGTCGTTCGTTTGCTAGTATAGTTGTCACATATCACGTCGCGTCCTCTCTGTTTTTAACTTTTTATAGAAAAAGCGTTTGTTTTGTAGGAGTAATTTCTTAGTTTCTTCATCATAGCGACGACTTGAACAGTGATTATTTTGATGCGAAAAAACTCACAAGAAGTAACTAGTGGTTATTAGTTTTTTGTTTCTTTAATGCGCCAGTGTACCCGACTGCCGAAACTCCACTCATCATTCCACTTTATTAGGTGATGGTGGTGGTATGATTGATTTCCATGACACGTTCGGCCGTTCGGTAACAAAAGTGTAATTTCCACAGTACAAGTACCCAAGTGAGTGAAACCTTGTTGGCATCTGGTACATACAGCAGCAACACCGGTACTCTCTTGCTGAAGCTATTTGAGCGTTTCGATTTGGAGATAACAGATACAAAATCAACAACCGACAAGATTCCCGTTGCTAAGCAAGGCCTCGGAAGGGCCCGCGAAGGTACGACCATGGGACAAATACCCCAAAATGTGAGTTATCCAAAACCCTTAATTAATTCCTCCCCCACCGCTCAATAGCTCGACCGGCAGTAGCGGGATAAAATATTACTTGAAAGTTAGAAGTTATTACCTACTTGAGAAATGCTGGATGTTTGTCCCTTGATGCTGAGCAGTGTTATAAGAATTGAAAATACCATTAAATGTGATATGAAACCTGCGATGTTACTTATTTTGATGATTTCTGTAAAATAGTAATAATAATATTTGAATACCTACATATGATGTATATTATTCTTGTAGATGTTTACCGATGGTTAGGTAAGGGAGCTTAAGTATAACGTTTACTTTAAATGCAATAATTTATTATTTTCTTTTCCGTGTTGCTACTCGTATTACATAAGTATACATATCTATGTATACATATTCAACTCAAGGGGAACCGGTTCGTCGTAGTGAAGCGGTTAGGTGATAGGTACTTACCTTTTCGGTTCCTCAGCTTTCAATGTTCTCGTTTACTATTTTTTTCAAGAAAAACAAACTGGTATGTACCTACTTAAGTACTTACTGTAAAATGAGGAACTTTCACGGGAACATTTCATACCTCCTGAAGCTTATGGATATGATACTTTTTGTGATTGTTGCGCCGGTCAAACCTCTCTTATATGCATGCCTCAATTCTTGTAAATTTCCTCATCCATGCTCAATCCAAATACATAATATTCTACACCTGGCTCGTGTTACTGTGAATTTCCATCTTATCTGATTGACACACTTTGTCATTGGACCAAATTGTATCCTTAGGATATGTCGATAGTGATGGATCGATGGGTATCATAACCACATCATCTATAGGTTTACCTGATACATAAACTGTAGCTGATCAATCCGGCGTGAATAAAACATGGAATTATTGTGGAACAATGGATTTGTCACGTACATAATGGCGATTGTATGACTGGAGATAACCTGACCTGACCTGGATTTACCATTAATAACTCGCGCGGTGCATAAACAACTTGACGAAAATAGCACCAAGCCTCAATTCTCCATTGTCTATTAACTTGGATACATACCTACTTACCAACAAAAAAAAATCTAACATTGGTTACGGATCAAACATTTTTTAAATGTTCTAATCTTATGTCTTTTTTGCCAAAGATAATGATGGAACGCTCTAAACTCTCCGATCATTATTGAAATGAAAATTACATTATCGTTAAGGTTATCTACTGTGATATCTCTCACGTATACGTATGTATATCCTTGAACATAAAACGAGCCTCTTATCTCTGAATTAATGATGTAGAATTCGATTTAATTATCATATGTAAGTCACCATCTCTCGACATCAGTGTGGAACCAACTGATGATTATTTAATTATACGTATGTATGTATGTACCTCCATTGTTGGGCATTGGTGATGGATGTTCTCATTTTCCTTATCAAATGATAAGTAGTTAGTTTCTGGTGAATACTGAAGATTATTCAGTATGGTCTGATTTCTTAAATGCGGAAATAACCTGTTTAAAAGAGTATTGATTTGTTTACTTCACGCGTTCAACTCGAAAGAATTTTATTTTGTCATTTTATTAGTATGTTGGCAGCCAAGTTTTGAAAGTTTTAAATAAATGTTGCTGCCAAATCAGTCGTATCGAACATGATGCCGTTTCTAACTGCAGTTAGCAGTTTTATTTTATTCTTTTTAACGATCAAAGTGCATGCCATTAACGAACCAAGCTAATCTCAAAAATAACACCTTTAACGAGTTCTTCATACAAATGGATTAATAATAGATAATCATTTTATTGCAGAATCTATTTTATCAGTGCGAAATCGAGAGCAAACCAAGTAATTTGTCGATTGGGGCACTGTCCGACGATTTTGTGGACCGTTGATTGAAAGTAAATAATAAATAAATACTCTTATAGTGGCGGTCAGAGGCCGTGATCACGATTAAATGGCACAATAGACGACTCCAATTACATGGTATACTTTATGTATGTATTTTACGCGAAGGACCTTTATAAATAAATCGTTCTTGATTATTAAGACTGCCTTGGATATTTTGAAAGACCAGTAAACAACATCTATTTTTGCTGACTTTTTTCTTACAACTTTCTCGTATAAGATAAGGGGTCCGACCGAAAAGGCTTTGAATACAAATTTTGCAATGTCAATTCCATCATGTATTTTCGTGACTTGCAGAGGCCTATTATTACAATTTGAAATACTTACTTATGCAAAGTGGTTGCGCAATTTCGACTTATCGCTCGTCCTCTATTTTCTTGTCGTTAACCTAATTGAGCCGTTTTGGCGAGCTTCTCCTCATCTGATGTATGACGATCCGTGTTTGTGACCTTTTGTTGTGACCACGTGTATTCCTCTATTCCTTTTCGCTGCAAACATTGGATCAAGACGAACCAACGTACAAAACATTTTTCTAGAGATGGCTTACGTAATAATACTTACATAATACACATGAGTGACCTAAATAAATTATCTATCAACAAACTCGCGGCTGCGGATTTTTATATCCTTCTTGATAAAATTGTAGTCCAAAGATTATTATTATCGTGCTATAAAAAAATCAAACACTCATTGACTATGTTATGTACTTACTTATGTATGTATGTACTAATGTGGAACGGAGACTTGGGGATACATACATAGTTGAATTTTTATTTAGGTTGGTTGGTTTCGTCTCGGTCGATTTATTGCTCTCCTGCTGTGTACAGTATTAGTAAATTCTTTCGGCCGAATATTTTGGGATCTTTCACGTTATAACTGAAAGTTATTACTAGGAAGCAATTGATAATAATAGCCGAAATATACCAAAGCTCTGGATATTTACTAACTTCTATCACGCGATATCTGCATGTTTCCTACTACAAAAATAAACAATTTCTATACCACCACCCTATGTAGAGTATTATAAATATGATCACCGGGAGGGAGAGACTTTTTCCATCTAAAAGAAGGTTTATTTCAAGACTCATTTTGTCTGTTTATCATCATCATAGAAAGCCGAGTGGGAAGCGTTTGAAGTATAGAGGAAATCCTCGAGGAAAACATGTGGATAAAAGTAGAAAAAGCCTCACCAAAAACTTGGGAAAAAAATCCAATCTAAATTTTCATTGGCTGACTAATTTTTCGGTTTTTCCATAATGCTAAAATAATTGTATTAACCTAGATTACCGTAAACATGAGTATGTTTAATTAATAATCGAGTAATAGTTGTTATTTACGCAGTAAGAAGTTGAATTGACCAGTCACGAGGAGCGATTAGACCTTTTAGTGTACCGTTAACATTTCAATACATATTTTCATTCCAAATATGAATACAATTAATAATAAGCGCTTTGTGTTAACAAAATATGTATTATAATGTTATAATTTGTCATGTTTAGTTAGGCGAGAACATGTGTAATTATTATTTTCATTAGCAAGTGGAATAAATTTGCTCTGTTTATTCGAAAGTAGGTATCACAATTTACGATAAGGCGTGTGAGGGTGGGTGATTGAACTGGCGCACCACGTGTTATGGGGTTCATCCAGCGCCCTCCGTCACACCTAACGGTAACAATGCCGCCCCTCGCTTGAATTAATGAACAAGGCCGCGAGTTGGATTTTAATCATAAAGCATGCGACAAGCCGACCATATTAACTAACAAAAAGTTCAACAAGTTACGTATAACGTTTGGTGATTTGCGATTCGTATAATTGCCAGAAAAATACCGGGCCAGATTGCGATTCAGGTAGAAAATGTAATGGCTTATAGTTTATTATTATTATGACAATGTGAACGTTGTTTTTCTTTTCTTCTCGTGTTGAATTTGCGGTGTTGATTTGCTAAATTTATGCCAAAAATATGGTATGCAAGGTTGAATATTTATATCGATGGAAGGCAACTCGCAAACAATAAACGTAGTAACTTTTCCCATTTTCTTCGAGATTTGTTGTATTCCGCATCTCGCCCTACATGCCTACTTGAAATAGTCCATTCATGATCTACATAATACGCATAATATAATGCCTTCATATTATACTTTGCCATTAAACACGTGTTTTTTTTTCTATTTGGGATAAACAAATTGAAAACAATATGTGGGTAATACATACGTCAAGGCTACTTACAGTAGATACTCCCGCGTTTACGTTAGACAGTATAAGTACTCTAGTAAAATTTTGTTGATGTTCATGTTACAGGATCAAGTAGGGTTTACAGATTATTATACATATTTATGTACTTTAGTGTCTCATTTACATTTATTCAGATGTGAAGATGTCTTTTCTCTCTCGCCGTTTGCCCTGATTCTCGTTTTTGTGTTTGGAAAATTAGTTTTGCTTGTTTTTGCATCAGGCAGGTGCACGCCACCATAAATTACCATTAACATTTCCGCCTTTTTCTTTATGCATTGCCCACCTTCGCGTTTGTATACTCAAGTACCTATATGGGATTAGGAATAATGTCTTCGTGTGCTACCGAGCGTGGCTCGATTGTTTGCGTCTTATCTGGTACACAATCCTCGACTTGGCAATAATTAAAAGCGACATACAGTTTTGAATTTTTATCAAATTCACGGATTTTCTCTTTAGATCGAATGGACGAATGACCTCCATATGTATGTAAATGAGAATTTAGGATACGTCGAGTATGTCACCTTCGATTCGATTTGATATAGCGAGCGAGGTGGACAATAACAAAATTGTAGGTAGTATATCGAGTTGTTTACCTCAATCTTTTTAGGAAAATCAGCAAACGAGCAGTCAAGGTTATTACATAAAGGTGTCTCTAAAAACTATATCGATACATAGAATCTGGGCATATTTAGGTACCTTCATTAACCTTTTGTAGAGAGAAATTTGTAAATCGACAGTGATATTATAGGTATTATTATCATTGACGCGATTATTTTTCTTTTGACATCAGTTTCAATTGAAATAAATCCTCTTCGTTATGAAAATCAATATTACGTATTTACTAGCATAAAATGATTGTTGAACAAAATAATAACGGAAATAAGTTTATCTATGTAGAAAAACGTGTCGCATCATTCATTTCGGGCATAAACAACATAATAAACCAGACACGTGTGTAGACTGACAATAATTGTACTAATGCAACTTGCTGGCATGTATAAATAAATTATGTAAATTTCGATGCCCATCTGAGTAGTTTTGCATATACTCATTTACGTGATCGAATGTTGTATGTGGATTTCACATGATTCACGTACGGAAAAAAAACATTATTGTATTTTCCGTTTTTCTTCAATTTTCAGACGAACAACCTCTTCGTGGACGCTTTTCTGCAGAGCAACAGACTGGACCATGTTAGTCAGGTGATGGGTTATCATACCTTGTATCTGGACCACTTTCTCAAGACTCAAAACTTCATTCTGAGAGGAGATGGACCACTTCCGTTTCATTATAGGCATTATATCGCAATTATGGTAAGTTTGAGTAGTTCTAGCTAGGTTTTTATTGGTCTTTTTCTTTATGTAATGTGTTCTTCAGGCCGCCGGTCGTCACCAGTGTGGCTATTTAATAAATTTACAAAAGCAGGAGTTTCTCCTGCAGGGAGGCGAAAACAGTTGGCTAAAAGGCCTCGGTTGTATACCGGCCAAATTGAAAATTCTCTACGACATCAACAAGATACTGGCGCACAGGCCTTGGCAATTGAACAAGTCTCATATTGAGGTGAGTGATTTCGATCTATACCGTAATTTTCTTAATTCATATCAATAAGTATGGCTTCCCGATTTCAGAAATTAACTAAAGGCAAAGACAGCTGGTCTTTGGCCGAAGTCATACACGCCATAGTCATATTGACTCATTTCCATTCGCTGTGTTCGTTCGTGTTCGCCTGCGGCGTCAATCAGGAAGTCATGGACCAAGCCGGCGGATACAAGTGCCAAGTACCGGAAGAGGTGGCCGCCGTTCGACCCAGCAATACCAACATCAACTGTAAAACCAGCAACCCCAAAGAAATACCAACTGTCGATATTACAGAAGGTAATTTCCCCAAATCGTGTTCCATCTGTCATCACCCAGAATAATGAAGAAAATTGAATGAATTTTCAGACTGGAAAAACTCGTGTCCACCGTCGTCGCCGACCGAGCCCGAAGTGGGAATCAACACGCTGATGCAACGCATGAAGACGCTGTCCGAGCAAAGCGAAGAGTGCAATCCGGTCGAGTTGGCGAAACGTTTCGAAAGTATAGAAACGCAATCGGCGGAACTCGGCGTGGTCGGAGAGGACAGGCAAGAGAAGACTCCCCCCGCCGACGTCAGCTGTTTCATCGAAGACGACGATTTCGGCTATCAGGATTTCGCCAAGCGAGAGGAACAATCCGACATAACCACGTTCCGGGTGCAGGATTATTCGTGGAACGATCACGGCTACTCGCTGGTGAACAGATTATATAACGACGTCGGGAATCTGCTCGACGATAAGTTCAAGACTGCGCAGGATTTGACCTACTACACGATGGGAGGACGGACGGACGTGGACACTTCGCGTTTCCGGCGCGCCATCTGGAACTACATCCAGTGCCTGTTGGGCATACGGCACGACGACTACGATTACGGCGAGATCAACCATCTCCTGGAGCGATCGCTCAAGACGTTCATCAAGAGCGCCTGTTGCTATCCCGAACGAGTCACCAAAAAGGATTACGATCGCGTCCTCCGCGAATTCAAACACAGCGAAAAGGTTATTTCTCCAACACCACTGTTCATTTTTATACTTCTACATATTAGGAATAATAAGAACCGAAATAAAATTCGATTTCATATTCTCTTCGCCTTACAGGTCCATGTGAATTTGATGGTATTGGAAGCCCGGATGCAGGCGGAACTGCTCTACGCCTTGAAAACTGTCAACCATTACATCCACACTACAAATTAGTCCGATGTGGAAAAAAATATAAAGAATAGATTGCGAGCCCAAGTTTGTATGGGGAACTTCCAGTATATGTCATCCAATGTACGTATACATAAAATCAGTTCTGAATATAACATAAAACCTGTATGGAGAAAAGTATTGCACGCCATACCGACCATTTGTATCTATTTGTAAATAATTTTCAATAACGATTTCTATTGTGAAAATAGTAAGTAAACTACGTCATTTTGATCGAGTTTGAAAATTTTCCTGCATTACCGCCAGCGCTCTCTGTTTTAATCATAATCATTTATAAATAATTAACAACACTACTTTGTATACGGTTGTTAATTATTAATAGTTGTTCTACTGAATTCGTCTGCGTTTTCTGACCTTGTCAGTGTATAAAATATAATTCTATCAGTTCTTTCTTTTCGTATAATAATATAAGCGTTATAAATACTATACCTACCTATATATTTTATTTTGTATGGATCTGGTCAAGTTATAATTTTCATTATTTTATGTTGCGATGCGATTATTAATTAGCGAGGCTTGTTTTATTCTCAATTTTAATTTTATATTATAAAACGACTGATTGAAATTCAATTGTGAACTGATATGTATGTGATGTGTGTGTATGCTTTATGTTTTGCGTAAGTATTTTTATTATTACTAGTTTTTATACATATAACGTATTCAGTTTTTCAATTATCATTGCAAATAAGGTACGATGTGTGTTGATTGCAGGTATGCTTGTATGCTAAAATTTTCGCGTGTTGATCTCAGTATTAATTGTAAAGAAATATAATTAAAACAAGAAGAATAATCGGATAACTTTTAGAATGTTTTCACTGCCATAAATAATAAACTTGTAATAATCACGCCCGGAATAAATGAAACAAAGTACATATGTGCATCGGAATGCTTATTTATAAGTACAAAAAAGAATAACTGTTTTATTCTGATTAATTTTAGTGCCTATATTGTAATATTTGCAGATTTTTGTCTCCGATATACCCAAATTTTTATCAATATATCTTCATCTTCTGTGTAGAAATGATATGATACATACTGTGATGCTACAATTATTGAATTTTCAATGATGTTCTAAAACATTATTACTTTCATATCCAATTTCAAAGAAAAATAATAATTGTGTACAATTAGGTACTTTAAATTTGAGTCAATTTGATCCATTTATAAATAGGTTGCTCGACTACTTCCGCACTGACCAACTTCTGCCATTTTTTACTGTTACATTAGTAAAGTGATTTGTCTGACTAATATTGAGAAAAAAAAAAGTGGAATTGCAGCACAATTACAAAATAATATAGCATGATTGGAAGAATGTAAAAGGAGAAACTGATAAAATTGAGTCGGCACGCTGAAACTTTATAAATAATTCATCGAGTTGATGGATGAGCCACACTGGCCAAATGGTCACTTTCTCCTTTATTATGTCAGTTATGTTGTTGTGGGGTATTCTCCAATTTGTGATATTCATATTAATGTGATTACCGTGTAATAGATTTTAGATTGTTTCATTTGAATGATGCCTATAATAAGTTTTGTTGATGTTTTTAACCGTAGACTTTTAGTGAGATGTTGGAGAAGATGTTTTAATTTAATTAATCCACATTCAAATAAAGTAGTTTCATGCTACAATTTGTCTTTTATTTTTTCTTATGGGAAAAAACCCTGGACACTTTATTAGATGATGTATTAATCGATAAAAAAAAAACATTGTAAATGTCGTATGTTTGATGAGAGTCTTGAGTAATATATTCACGATAAGTCCGTAAAGGTAGCGTTTCAAATATTAAAATAAATATTAATTTACAGTCTTTTTGTTTGAAATTACCATGATCATCATTTCAATACTGAACAGTGAATATTGTATGTAGGTAATTATTCCAATATCGTTGTTTGCATTAAAGCAAAATGCAAATGCGCAATTTCATTTGTGATCAGTTTCGTCTCATCTGAGATGTTTTTTAGCGTGTGACATCATCGTCGATCGAGACACAAAAGTCTTTCCGCAACTTTCACAAGCGTAAGGCCTCTCTCCCGTGTGAAGTCGCTTGTGAATCGCCATCGGTGTGAACTGGGTAAAAGTCTGTCCGCATACATCGCAACTAGAAGAAATGGATCATGAAACAAGGTTGATCATCATTTCAGATGGAACATGTGCCTACCTGTAAGGTCGCTCTCCGGTGTGGGAGCGCCTGTGACACCTGAGGGCGTCTCTCCTGGCGAAAGCCTTTCCGCACATCTCACAGACGTACGACTTTTCCCCGGTGTGCATCGTCGTGTGAATTCTCAGATCGACTTTAGTCAAGAATCCTTTGCCGCACACTTCGCAAATGAACGGTTTCTCTCCGGTGTGGATCCGCAGATGCGTCTGCAGGTAACTCTTGGACACGAACATTTTCTGACAGACTTTGCACGAGTACTTTCGATTATCCAGACCGGTGTGGACTTTCTGGTGCGCTTTGCACAGTCCTTTCGTGATGAAGCCGCGACCGCAAGTTTCGCATATGTACGGCTTCACACCCAAGTGCCGATTGGTGTGGTCGAGCAGCGACTGCTTCGTCTTGAAATTCCTGCCGCACGTGGTGCAAGGGTACGGTTTCACGTCGGAATGCACTCGCTGGTGCACCATCAGGTAGCTTTTGCATTGAAATCCTTTGCCGCAAGTCGGACACGCGTAATCGTATTTCCCCGTGTGTTTGGCGGCGTGCTGAGCCAATCCGATCTTGGATCGAAACTCTTTGTCACAACTGTCACATTTGTACGGCTTCTCTCCCGTGTGCTTCCGCATGTGCTCGTTCAATTTGTAATTCGTCTTGTAGGTTTTTCCGCATTCCGTACACACTTTCGGAGACCACACTTTCGCCTTGCCACCGTCATTCGATTTATCCCGTTTGGTTTTGTTTCGGGTCGAGACCACCACTTCTTCTTCTTCTTCTTCGTCGTCTTCTTCGACGTCATCATCTTCGACGTACTCGCCGCTGCTGCTCTCTTCGCTGTTACTGTCGTCGTCCTTTTTTATCGAAGACGGCTCCGGGTGCGCCTCTTTCCGGTGTGAAGTTAGCACGTCATCGGTGGTGAACACGGCCTGGCAAACGTCACACCTGTGAAAGTGCGACTCGTAATGCGAACCGAAAGCGGCTTCGTCGAAACTCTTGCCGCAAATGTTACAATACGTCCACTCCCTTGTTGTTGCCGCAGTGCCGCCGCTCGTCTCCTCTACAGTAGTACGGACCGCATAGACTGAAGGTTTCACTTCCACATTACGACCCAATTCCAATCGATGTTCGTCTATCAAAAGCGAATGGTTACTGTTGTTGCTATCTTCGCCTTTCATATTGTCTATTTTCACTTGCAAATTGTTCAATTCGATGTTGCCGGTATAATCCAATTCCAATTTCTTGTCGTCCTCTTGATGACCCATGTGATAGGTGGCGTGCATCTCACTCCCGATATCGACTTTTCTGTGATCAGTCAAATTTTCCTGAAGGACGTGCATCTCGTGATGTTCGTGGGGCAGTCGGAATTGATCGTTTAAAAGCTGTTGATGGTGCAACAAATCGATCCCTTCATTACCGGCAAACTGATCGTCCGTGTTATTGTTATTGTGAAGGCTATGATTGGAGATGTCCTGACCGGCCAGTTCGTGATGATGGTTAAGGTCTATGCTTTCCAAGGCTTGGTGTGTCAATATTATTTCGTGGCCGACAATCATTTGTTGCTCTCTGTTGCCCAATTGAGAGTAATCGATTTCGTCCACGTTTGCCATGTCGTGATTAGTCAAAAGTTGCTGCTGTTGGACCATCAACAGATCGTTGTGATCCATTTGCACTACACTGAGCGGTTGATGCACCTTCCCGACATCTTTGATTAAATTCAGAAGAAGTCTTTCGGTGCGTACGGTTCGATCTCGAAAATCAGACAGCAAGTTGAGCTTGTAGAGACATGTTTCGCAGACCATTTTTGGCAGCTGGTCGCTTTCGTGCACCTGAAATAAACATAAACACGTGAATCGGATGTATGGCGAGATGGTAGTTAACCTAGAAAATTTTACGTGAATCGGAAGACAGGATTCGATTTTCTTTCGCAATTGCCCGACCATTCCGTCGGTCTGGAAGATGTGGATGCCTAATAACATGGTAGTTTTAGCGGCACAGAGCCTACAAAGCTCCTCGTATCGAGCAGGATCGATGGCGGCCATATTTCTGTGCTTTATTATGATCAGCAAACTACAACTCGGTCATTTTCATTTCTCGGCACGTTTCACGTCTCAAATTGGACTGCACGAAACAGGATAACGTTCACCTTGATGACTTTCCCACCGGAAATCATCAAATTATATTAATATTAATAAAAACTCTCTCTAATATCCAAATAATGATATTTGACACCTATTTGACATCTGTCTAGTAGAGTAGAAAAGTCTGCTTCACACCATGCAAACAAGAAAGACCATCCCTCGACCATCCCTACGAAAAAGTCGAGCGCCATATTCAGTAATTCAAAATAATTCTTCACATTTTTATTAACAACGGAACGTATAAGCAGTTACAAGTGTAGTACCTAACTGTAATTCATTCGGGCAAAAGATCATCGCCCAACTCTTCATTCCCGAAATCATCAAAGTCCAAAGGTTTTCCAGCTCCAGTTCTTGGGCGATAAGGTTGAGGTCCAAGAGGATCACTATAAGACGCATCTAATCGGCACACAAATTAATTACAAAATTGAACGAGGCTACCGATAGGTATAATGTGCCTGCCTACCAATTGTTGTCTGAGCGAAACCGGAATCGCTGCTTCCCGCACTGTTATGCGAAGTCATCAATCTTGAAGTGCGCAAATTTCGACTTCCCGAACTAATCGGACTCCTTGGGGGACCATTTTCAGGAACTGGCGTGAATCCGGAACCCGCCCTCGATGATAAGCCGCTATTACTTCGGCGGGAACCTGAAATATTTCGTCGTATTTGAAAATATAAGTCATTTATTGCTTTATAGTGAGAGATATATGTTATTACTGGGTCTGCTACTGTTGACTCTTTCGCGAACTTGTCGAGTTTTCTCCAACTTTTTCAATTCCAGAATGTAATCCTGAGCCTCTCTCATTCCCATATCGTTACACAGTCTGACCAAAAAGCGCAGGCACTCGACGTTCTCCGGAAACTGTCTGTGGATCTCTTGGTACAGGGTCAAAGCTCGGTGCATGTTGCCACTGCGTCTATGACAACCGGCCACCATCATGTTCCATTTGGGATCATTGGGTTGCATGAGCGCCGCCTTTTCGAAGTAAATCAACGCCTTTTCGACCACTTGCATCTCGATGTAATAGGAACCCAACCAATTGATCACCGATAAATTCGAAGGGTAGTATCGGAATGCCTAATGATTATTAATTGAATTGCATATGATGATGATGCCATCAACGTGTCAAAAACGAAACAAAATTATACTCACTTCCACGTGATAGTGATGAGCTTGTTGCTTGTCTCCGTCGTGATCGTACAGCTCGCCAATTTTCTGGAGAGCGCCCGCATCCGAAGGAACCAATCCGAGTAACTGTTGGTACATATCGGCGGCTGCTTCGCTGTCCCCCTTCACCTCGAGAAGATGGGCCACTTGATAAACCACCCCAGGCAGTAAAGCCAAACTGCCCGAGAATCTCTGGAAACACTGAAGCGCTTCAGGGTAACGGCCCTGCCGTTTCAGCACCAGTCCTAAATTATAAATCGCTTGAAAATGTGTGGAATGCAAATCGAGCGCATTCGTGAAGCAGTCGATCGCCTCTTCCGGCCGTCCCTTGTCCATCAAGCACACTCCCAAATTGACGAAACCGTCGGCGCTCCTTTTGTCATCATTATCGGTAGTTTGCGCATATTTCGTCGCATTTTCCAGATCGCCTTGGAGGTAATAAATGAAACTCAAATCGATGGCGGCGCTGGTCGGGATCTCGGAGTCTTTCTCGAACGCTTTCAACGTTTCGACCGCTTCGCCTAACTGCTTCTGCTTCAGAAACATGACCGCCTTGTTGATTTCCAAATCGGAGGCCAATCTGGCGTACTCTGAATTTTTGATGGCGGCCACGCACCAATCGTAACCGAGACCGAAAGTGTCCTCGATTAAGGGCGCGATCAACTTGGCTCCCGTCAGAATACAGTGATCCGCCTCCTTGGTTTTTCGGGTTTCGAGTCGGTGCAAATCGTCGTTCCGAATCGCCATAGTTATCAGGACGTCTTCGGGATTGTCCTGTTCGACTGAGTACTTGTTGTTGTCGTTGTCGAGATCTAGAGGGACTCCCGTGAGCATCGCGAAGGCCGTTTTCATCCGGTCGCCGTCCTCCAATGCCCGACAACAGATTACGAGATGGAGCCCTGCCCGGTGGCTGGCCTGTTCGCCCATTATGTACTCCAAACTGGACACGGCTTCCTCCCATTGGCCCATCTTTATCAAGACCAAAGCGATGTTGTGCATTATTTTTATGCGCAGATTTTTCTGGCTCGACGGCACTTGATCCAACGCCATCCTGTACATTTTCAGAGCCATTTGGTACTGCTTCTGTTTGAAGTAGATGTTGCCCATGTTGATTTTCAAACGGTGAGCATTCAGAAACATGCGATTTTTTATTATCATCTGGTAGGTGCTCAACGCTTCCGCGTATAATTCGTTGGCCGCGTATTGATTTCCAAGCGTGAATAGAACCTTTTGATGGAGTAAGAAAATTATTATAGGTATGTATGTACCTACTTGAGAAAAAAAACGTCAAGTCTTACGGCAAATGTGAGATCGACGTCGTGCAAATCGGTCAAATCGGCTTGTTCCTGCATGCGAATGAGATTCCTTTCTTTATTGGAAGCGTCTTTAGCTTTCGTCAATGATTTCCTATAGTCGCCTTCGCATTCCGCTATGCACGCCTCCTCCATTAATTGCATGATTTTGATTTTTTGTTGGCGAATTTTTCGCTCGGGACTAAAGTTAAATCCATTCATCATTTATCGATACCTCAATTTATAATAATTATCAATATTACGAGTCATCTTTTTGAAGTTCCAGGGGTGGCGTCGGTAATGAAGCTGCCTGATTCAGGGGATCGAAAGGTTTACCATGAGAAGTGTACCCGGCCCCTCTGACCGCGGTCATAGGTCTATTATTCACTGCATCCGTTCCGGTCGCTGGACGAAATCCCGATCCACCCGATGCAGTTCCCGGCTTGAAATTGATCGTGGGTTTGAATCCCGTGCCTGATCTGTATCCAGTGACTGATGGCCTATAGGGAGTACGCGGAATGCTCGATCCCTGTCTTTGGAACTGAAAATCGCAATCAAGATGTGATTGCCACTTGAATATGATAATTACCTCAGTGGTTGCGCCTAAATACATCACAGGCTTCGGGGTGGATAATCTCGCCATATCGGCAATTCGTACAGTTTTTCCTGTGCCCGGAATGTGTGCCTCTGGGTGATGATCAGTGATGGTCGATGACATCACTCGCTCCAGATCTACTTTTCGGATATTGATGAAATCGGGTGATCCCGCAGCGGTCGTCATCGGTAGGTAGGTACCTAATTGAATTTAATTGATTCTTGAACGACGTTTAAAGTACAAATCTAATCAAAGCAAAGAGCACTGAAGAAACAATCTTATATTTTTAAATAAATTGAATATCTATAACTTATTTAACGTTTCTTTCGCTGAACAAAACCACGGAGCTCACCAAACGACCTCTGTGTACAATAATCGATATTGTTGATTCACTCAGTTTTACGTCGTCAACGACATCAATGACAACATTACAGTAACCATAGCCCGTATAACCAGCGATACAGGAATATTTTACCTATATTAATTAGATAAATATTCCATGAAGATCCGTCGATAAAGATGAGACTTTATCGGATAGATGTAGAATAAATAAATACATTCTTTACAGATGTCCACTTTACTAGACCTATACAGAAGCGATAAATCGGTTGCTTTAAATAATTTTTCTATGCAGGATCTATATTCCAGCTTTATCGGACGCGTGAAGTATCGTTATCGAGTGGATACCAATCCATCGCATTCCCTGTAAATGTATTCGCTAAAGGTTTTTTCGTTATTGAATATGTATTAAAACTTTATACTAATACTATGGGGGTCCTATTACAATTCTATATTAAACAATGAAGTATTCTGTGGTGGTCCTATACACGGACCTATACCGAGTTTTCTCAAGATTGAGTAAATGTTAAGTCAATATAATTTTACAGTAAAATATAAAAACAATTTAATAATGATTCAATTAAAACTGGATACCGACATTCTTATCGTAAACTATAAATATTGAGGATGTTCTCCGTCTTTTTGGTGAGAATGTATAGGTTTTATGACGTTTAAAAGTTAGTCAAGCAAGAACAATTAATTTTGAGACGGTAAGGACTAGTTGCCAGACAAACAAGAGCGGAATAATAAACGTGTTTTAGAAAACAATATTTTATAATAACAATAATTTTGTTTCCTCAATTTTGTTAACTTTAATCGAATTCTTTGCAATTTCATTATGCCTACGTACACCGATCCGACGACTTTATATACTGTAGCCACCTCTTCAGTACGCATATTTGCCCAATGTTGAGTCATTTTCATTTTGGTTTTCGGTTTGGCTATCGATTTAGTTATCTCAAGTCACCAGAATATCACAAGTCCTACAACAAGGTTGATAGCCGAATGGTATCTTATGAAGTAAAGAAGAGTTGGATCCGTAAGGTAGGTGGTTCAAATCCCGCCAGTGACAAACAAGAAGTAGTGAATTTTCCGGATGAACTTTCAGTGGTAAGCTAGGTGCGCATGATAAACGATCGATAAATTCAGATTAAAGTCTTCTTGAGAATATTCAAATGAATAAAACCATTTTATTCTATATAGAAATTGTTGGCATATAATATTTTTCATGGAGTATAGATTAGCGCAATTTTCAATATAGATTGAATATAGGCAATCTGTATTGATATAATTAAGATTCAATACAGTGGTCTTGATTGAGACGAAGCCCAGAACTCATTCGTATCGATATTGATTCGATAAATACTAACTTTATTCAGCCTATACTCAAAATATATTCAAACCCGTATCGTCGCTGTGTCATTTTAATATAGGTAGCCTTTATCGATGTAAAGATATCAATATAGAATCGCTATTGGTTATATATAGCTGGTTATACGGGAGCAATCGTATAAAATTAACATTACGGATTTTGTTGTAATTACGAGATGAAATTTTTGAAATTTAACAGATGAATAAATTTTTGTCAGTGCGAAAAGCTTTCAAATTGACCGAGAATCGTGCTTTTTAAATTTTTGACATGGAATTTTCACGGAAATTTCGACGATTTTCGCAAACTTCAAAGTGGCGAAACTTTCTTATTAGTCGAGATATCGATAGAAAATTCAAATTGGCTTCTAATTGTGTCATCTGGAGTAGATACACGCGTTCGGTATTGGTTTATCCGAGAAGAAAAAATGTTCGAATTTTCGAATTTTCAACTTTTTGAAAATTTCAAAGTGCTGTAACTTCTTTATTTGTTGAGATATCGACGGCAAATTTAAATTGGGTTCTAATTGAGTCATCTGAAGTGAGAAAATGCGTCTAATATTGCCGTACCGTTGAAAATAGAGTAAAATTTTCAAACGGCCATAACTTCGTTATTAGTGGAGCTATCGAGTCGCACGACCCGGGAATCGTTTAGTTAGCACAAAATCTATCGGGAAAAGTGTCTGGATTTCGATTTGGACGACATTTAGTGATTTTTGATTTTTTCGAAAATCCATCACTTTGGGTACAAATTTTGCTCGAAATTTTCAATCGACCATAACTTTTGAACCGAAGCTCTGAGCGAGATGGGCGGCCGCGCATTCGAAAGAGCGTCAAAAAATCTACGAAATGCTTCTAGAGCGCATCGGAAAAAGGTAATTTTTCATGTGAATTATGGCCTCCGAAAAATCACCAAATCATCGGTCTCGTAAAATTGAAACCGGTCTAACTTTTGAACCGATCGAGATATCGATTTGGGCGACCCGGCAATCGAAAGAGAATCGAAAAATCTATCGAAAACAGTATAGACATGTGCGAAAAGCTTTCGAATTGACCGAGAATCGTGCTTTTTACATTTTTGACATGAAATTTTTACGAAAATTTCAACGATTTTCGCAAACTTCAAAGTGGCGAAACTTTCTTATTAGTCGAGATATCGATAAAAAATTCAAATTGGCTTCTCATTGTGTCATCTGGAGTAGATACATGCGTCCGGTATTGGTTCATCTGAGAAAAAAAAATGCTCGAATTCTCGAATTTTCAACTTTTTGAAAATTTCAAAGTGCTGTAACTTTTTTATTTGTTGAGATATCGACGGCAAATTTAAATTGGGTTCTAATTGAGTCATCTGATGTGAGAAAATGCGTCTAATATTGGCGTACCGTTGAAAATAGAGTAAAATTTTCAAACGGCCATAACTTCGTTATTAGTGGAGCTATCGAGTCGCACGACCCGGGAATCGCTTAGTTAGCTCAAAATCTATCGGGAAAAGTGTCTGGATTTCGATTTGGACGACATTTAGTGATTTTTGATTTTTTCGAAAATCCATCACTTTGGGTACAAATTTTGCTCGAAATTTTCAATCGACCATAACTTTTGAACCGAAGCTCTGAGCGAGATGGGCGGCCGCGCATTCGAAAGAGCGTCAAAAAATCTACGAAATGCTTCTAGAGCGCATCGGAAAAAGGTAATTTTTCATGTGAATTATGGCCTCCGAAAAATCACCAAATCATCGGTCTCGTAAAATTGAAACCGGTCTAACTTTTGAACCGATCGAGATATCGATTTGGGCGACCCGGCAATCGAAAGAGAATCGAAAAATCTATCGAAAACAGTATAGACATGTGCGAAAAGCTTTCGAATTGACCGAGAATCGTGCTTTTTACATTTTTGACATGAAATTTTTACGAAAATTTCAACGATTTTCGCAAACTTCAAAGTGGCGAAACTTTCTTATTAGTCGAGATATCGATAAAAAATTCAAATTGGCTTCTCATTGTGTCATCTGGAGTAGATACATGCGTCCGGTATTGGTTCATCTGAGGAAAAAAAAATGCTCGAATTCTCGAATTTTCAACTTTTTGAAAATTTCAAAGTGCTGTAACTTTTTTATTTGTTGAGATATCGACGGCAAATTTAAATTGGGTTCTAATTGAGTCATCTGAAGTGAGAAAATGCGTCTAATATTGGCGTACCGTTGAAAATAGAGTAAAATTTTCAAACGGCCATAACTTCGTTATTAGTGGAGCTATCGAGTCGCACGACCCGGGAATCGCTTAGTTAGCTCAAAATCTATCGGGAAAAGTGTCTGGATTTCGATTTGGACGACATTTAGTGATTTTTGATTTTTTCGAAAATCCATCACTTTGGGTACAAATTTTGCTCGAAATTTTCAATCGACCATAACTTTTGAACCTAAGCTCCGATCGGGATGGGCGGCCGCGCATTCGAAAGAGCGTCAAAAAATCTACGAAATGCTTCTAGAGCGCATCGGAAAAAGGTAATTTTTCATGTAAATTATGGCCTCCGAAAAATCACCAAATCATCGGTCTCGTAAAATTAAAATCGGTCTAACTTTTGAACCGATCGAGATATCGATTCGGGCGACCCGGCAATCGAAAGAGAATTGTAAAATCTATCGAAAACAGTATAGACATGTGCGAAAAGCTTTCGAATTGACCGAGAATCGTGCTTTTTACATTTTTGACATGGAATTTTCACGGAAATTTCGACGATTTTCGCAAACTTCAAAGTGGCGAAACTTTCTTATTAGTCGAGATATCGATAAAAAATTCAAATTGGCTTCTCATTGTGTCATCTGGAGTAGATACATGCGTCCGGTATTGGTTCATCTGAGGAAAAAAAAATGCTCGAATTTTCGAATTTTCAACTTTTTGAAAATTTCAAAGTGCTGTAACTTCTTTATTTGTTGAGATATCGACGGCAAATTTAAATTGGGCTCTAATTGAGTCATCTGAAGTGAGAAAATGCGTCTAATATTGCCGTACCGTTGAAAATAGAGTAAAATTTTCAAACGGCCATAACTTCGTTATTAGTGGAGCTATCGAGTCGCACGACCCGGGAATCGTTTAGTTAGCACAAAATCTATCGGGAAAAGTGTCTGGATTTCGATTTGGACGACATTTAGTGATTTTTGATTTTTTCGAAAATCCATCACTTTGGGTACAAATTTTGCTCGAAATTTTCAATCGACCATAACTTTTGAACCGAAGCTCTGAGCGAGATGGGCGGCCGCGCATTCGAAAGAGCGTCAAAAAATCTACGAAATGCTTCTAGAGCGCATCGGAAAAAGGTAATTTTTCATGTGAATTATGGCCTCCGAAAAATCACCAAATCATCGGTCTCGTAAAATTGAAACCGGTCTAACTTTTGAACCGATCGAGATATCGATTTGGGCGACCCGGCAATCGAAAGAGAATCGAAAAATCTATCGAAAACAGTATTATAGACATGTGCGAAAAGCTTTCGAATTGACCGAGAATCGTGCTTTTTACATTTTTAACATGAAATTTTTACGAAAATTTCAACGATTTTCGCAAACTTCAAAGTGGCGAAACTTTCTTATTAGTCGAGATATCGATAAAAAATTCAAATTGGCTTCTCATTGTGTCATCTGGAGTAGATACATGCGTCCGGTATTGGTTCATCTGAGAAAAAAAAATGCTCGAATTTTCGAATTTTCAACTTTTTGAAAATTTCAAAGTGCTGTAACTTTTTTATTTGTTGAGATATCGACGGCAAATTTAAATTGGGTTCTAATTGAGTCATCTGAAGTGAGAAAATGCGTCTAATATTGGCGTACCGTTGAAAATAGAGTAAAATTTTCAAACGGCCACAACTTCGTTATTAGTGGAGCTATCGAGTCGCACGACCCGGGAATCGCTTAGTTAGCTCAAAATCTATCGGGAAAAGTGTCTGGATTTCGATTTGGACGACATTTAGTGATTTTTGATTTTTTCGAAAATCCATCACTTTGGGTACAAATTTTGCTCGAAATTTTCAATCGACCATAACTTTTGAACCGAAGCTCTGAGCGAGATGGGCGGCCGCGCATTCGAAAGAGCGTCAAAAAATCTACGAAATGCTTCTAGAGCGCATCGGAAAAAGGTAATTTTTCATGTGAATTATGGCCTCCGAAAAATCACCAAATCATCGGTCTCGTAAAATTGAAACCGGTCTAACTTTTGAACCGATCGAGATATCGATTTGGGCGACCCGGCAATCGAAAGAGAATCGAAAAATCTATCGAAAACAGTATTATAGACATGTGCGAAAAGCTTTCGAATTGACCGAGAATCGTGCTTTTTACATTTTTAACATGAAATTTTTACGAAAATTTCAACGATTTTCGCAAACTTCAAAGTGGCGAAACTTTCTTATTAGTCGAGATATCGATAAAAAATTCAAATTGGCTTCTCATTGTGTCATCTGGAGTAGATACATGCGTCCGGTATTGGTTCATCTGAGAAAAAAAAATGCTCGAATTTTCGAATTTTCAACTTTTTGAAAATTTCAAAGTGCTGTAACTTTTTTATTTGTTGAGATATCGACGGCAAATTTAAATTGGGTTCTAATTGAGTCATCTGAAGTGAGAAAATGCGTCTAATATTGGCGTACCGTTGAAAATAGAGTAAAATTTTCAAACGGCCACAACTTCGTTATTAGTGGAGCTATCGAGTCGCACGACCCGGGAATCGCTTAGTTAGCTCAAAATCTATCGGGAAAAGTGTCTGGATTTCGATTTGGACGACATTTAGTGATTTTTGATTTTTTCGAAAATCCATCACTTTGGGTACAAATTTTGCTCGAAATTTTCAATCGACCATAACTTTTGAACCGAAGCTCTGAGCGAGATGGGCGGCCGCGCATTCGAAAGAGCGTCAAAAAATCTACGAAATGCTTCTAGAGCGCATCGGAAAAAGGTAATTTTTCATGTGAATTATGGCCTCCGAAAAATCACCAAATCATCGGTCTCGTAAAATTGAAACCGGTCTAACTTTTGAACCGATCGAGATATCGATTTGGGCGACCCGGCAATCGAAAGAGAATCGAAAAATCTATCGAAAACAGTATAGACATGTGCGAAAAGCTTTCGAATTGACCGAGAATCGTGCTTTTTACATTTTTGACATGAAATTTATACGAAAATTTCAACGATTTTCGCAAACTTCAAAGTGGCGAAACTTTCTTATTAGTCGAGATATCGATAAAAAATTCAAATTGGCTTCTCATTGTGTCATCTGGAGTAGATACATGCGTCCGGTATTGGTTCATCTGAGAAAAAAAAATGCTCGAATTTTCGAATTTTCAACTTTTTGAAAATTTCAAAGTGCTGTAACTTTTTTATTTGTTGAGATATCGACGGCAAATTTAAATTGGGTTCTAATTGAGTCATCTGAAGTGAGAAAATGCGTCTAATATTGGCGTACCGTTGAAAATAGAGTAAAATTTTCAAACGGCCATAACTTCGTTATTAGTGGAGCTATCGAGTCGCACGACCCGGGAATCGCTTAGTTAGCTCAAAATCTATCGGGAAAAGTGTCTGGATTTCGATTTGGACGACATTTAGTGATTTTTGATTTTTTCGAAAATCCATCACTTTGGGTACAAATTTTGCTCGAAATTTTCAATCGACCATAACTTTTGAACCGAAGCTCTGAGCGAGATGGGCGGCTGCGCATTCGAAAGAGCGTCAAAAAATCTACGAAATGCTTCTAGAGCGCATCGGAAAAAGGTAATTTTTCATGTGAATTATGGCCTCCGAAAAATCACCAAATCATCGGTCTCGTAAAATTGAAACCGGTCTAACTTTTGAACCGATCGAGATATCGATTTGGGCGACCCGGCAATCGAAAGAGAATCGAAAAATCTATCGAAAACAGTATAGACATGTGCGAAAAGCTTTCGAATTGACCGAGAATCGTGCTTTTTACATTTTTGACATGAAATTTTTACGAAAATTTCAACGATTTTCGCAAACTTCAAAGTGGCGAAACTTTCTTATTAGTCGAGATATCGATAAAAAATTCAAATTGGCTTCTCATTGTGTCATCTGGAGTAGATACATGCGTCCGGTATTGGTTCATCTGAGAAAAAAAAATGCTCGAATTTTCGAATTTTCAACTTTTTGAAAACTTCAAAGTGCTGTAACTTTTTTATTTGTTGAGATATCGACGGCAAATTTAAATTGGGTTCTAATTGAGTCATCTGAAGTGAGAAAATGCGTCTAATATTGGCGTACCGTTGAAAATAGAGTAAAATTTTCAAACGGCCATAACTTCGTTATTAGTGGAGCTATCGAGTCGCACGACCCGGGAATCGCTTAGTTAGCTCAAAATCTATCGGGAAAAGTGTCTGGATTTCGATTTGGACGACATTTAGTGATTTTTGATTTTTTCGAAAATCCATCACTTTGGGTACAAATTTTGCTCGAAATTTTCAATCGACCATAACTTTTGAACCGAAGCTCTGAGCGAGATGGGCGGCCGCGCATTCGAAAGAGCGTCAAAAAATCTACGAAATGCTTCTAGAGCGCATCGGAAAAAGGTAATTTTTCATGTGAATTATGGCCTCCGAAAAATCACCAAATCATCGGTCTCGTAAAATTGAAACCGGTCTAACTTTTGAACCGATCGAGATATCGATTTGGGCGACCCGGCAATCGAAAGAGAATCGAAAAATCTATCGAAAACAGTATACGGGGTGTTGAAAAAACCCCGGTACCCCGGAATAACTCCTTTTCACTGCATTGCACCGGAAAATGTCTAGGGAAAAAGTTGTTCGTCTTCCAGGGGAGCATCGTTTCCACACAAATTTTTCTCTCACCCCTCACCCCCTTAGCAGGGTTGGGGGGTAACATGAAATTTTTAAATGGCAACCCCCATTTTTTATCGGCTATTCGAGTTCACCGATTGAAAAAAGACATCTTTTGTCTGAAAAATTTTTTTGTTCGGACCCATTCTTCACGAGTCATGGAAGGGAAAAACTTGAGATCGAGACTGCAAAACTCACCTATCATCCCCGGATTAACGCTTTTTATCTGAATTGCACCCGAAAACGTCTGAAGAAACAGTGGTTTGTCCCCAGAGATCTTCTGGTGCGATGCAGAGATGAAAAGTTATTCGGGGGTACCGGGGTTTTTTCAACACCTTGTAGACATGTGCGAAAAGCTTTCGAATTGACCGAGAATCGTGCTTTTTATATTTTTGACATGAAATTTTTACGAAAATTTCAACGATTTTCGCAAACTTCAAAGTGGCGAAACTTTCTTATTAGTCGAGATATCGATAAAAAATTCAAATTGGCTTCTCATTGTGTCATCTGGAGTAGATACATGCGTCCGGTATTGGTTCATCTGAGAAAAAAAATGCTCGAATTCTCGAATTTTCAACTTTTTGAAAATTTCAAAGTGCTGTAACTTTTTTATTTGTTGAGATATCGACGGCAAATTTAAATTGGGTTCTAATTGAGTCATCTGATGTGAGAAAATGCGTCTAATATTGGCGTACCGTTGAAAATAGAGTAAAATTTTCAAACGGCCATAACTTCGTTATTAGTGGAGCTATCGAGTCGCACGACCCGGGAATCGTTTAGTTAGCACAAAATCTATCGGGAAAAGTGTCTGGATTTCGATTTGGACGACATTTAGTGATTTTTGATTTTTTCGAAAATCCATCACTTTGGGTACAAATTTTGCTCGAAATTTTCAATCGACCATAACTTTTGAACCGAAGCTCTGAGCGAGATGGGCGGCCGCGCATTCGAAAGAGCGTCAAAAAATCTACGAAATGCTTCTAGAGCGCATCGGAAAAAGGTAATTTTTCATGTGAATTATGGCCTCCGAAAAATCACCAAATCATCGGTCTCGTAAAATTGAAACCGGTCTAACTTTTGAACCGATCGAGATATCGATTTGGGCGACCCGGCAATCGAAAGAGAATCGAAAAATCTATCGAAAACAGTATTATAGACATGTGCGAAAAGCTTTCGAATTGACCGAGAATCGTGCTTTTTACATTTTTAACATGAAATTTTTACGAAAATTTCAACGATTTTCGCAAACTTCAAAGTGGCGAAACTTTCTTATTAGTCGAGATATCGATAAAAAATTCAAATTGGCTTCTCATTGTGTCATCTGGAGTAGATACATGCGTCCGGTATTGGTTCATCTGAGAAAAAAAAATGCTCGAATTTTCGAATTTTCAACTTTTTGAAAATTTCAAAGTGCTGTAACTTTTTTATTTGTTGAGATATCGACGGCAAATTTAAATTGGGTTCTAATTGAGTCATCTGATGTGAGAAAATGCGTCTAATATTGGCGTACCGTTGAAAATAGAGTAAAATTTTCAAACGGCCATAACTTCGTTATTAGTGGAGCTATCGAGTCGCACGACCCGGAAATCGCTTAGTTAGCTCAAAATCTATCGGGAAAAGTGTCTGGATTTCGATTTGGACGACATTTAGTGATTTTTGATTTTTTCGAAAATCCATCACTTTGGGTACAAATTTTGCTCGAAATTTTCAATCGACCATAACTTTTGAACCGAAGCTCTGAGCGAGATGGGCGGCCGCGCATTCGAAAGAGCGTCAAAAAATCTACGAAATGCTTCTAGAGCGCATCGGAAAAAGGTAATTTTTCATGTGAATTATGGCCTCCGAAAAATCACCAAATCATCGGTCTCGTAAAATTGAAACCGGTCTAACTTTTGAACCGATCGAGATATCGATTTGGGCGACCCGGCAATCGAAAGAGAATCGAAAAATCTATCGAAAACAGTATAGACATGTAAGAAAAGCTTTCGAATTGACGGAGAATCGTGCTTTTTACATTTTTGACATGAAATTTTTACGAAAATTTCAACGATTTTCGCAAACTTCAAAGTGGCGAAACTTTCTTATTAGTCGAGATATCGATAAAAAATTCAAATTGGCTTCTCATTGTGTCATCTGGAGTAGATACATGCGTCCGGTATTGGTTCATCTGAGAAAAAAAAAATGATCGAATTTTCGAATTTTCAACTTTTTGAAAATTTCAAAGTGCTGTAACTTTTTTATTTGTTGAGATATCGACGGCAAATTTAAATTGGGTTCTAATTGAGTCATCTGAAGTGAGAAAATGCGTCTAATATTGGCGTACCGTTGAAAATAGAGTAAAATTTTCAAACGGCCATAACTTCGTTATTAGTGGAGCTATCGAGTCGCACGACCCGGGAATCGCTTAGTTAGCTCAAAATCTATCGGGAAAAGTGTCTGGATTTCGATTTGGACGACATTTAGTGATTTTTGATTTTTTCGAAAATCCATCACTTTGGGTACAAATTTTGCTCGAAATTTTCAATCGACCATAACTTTTGAACCGATGCTCTGAGCGAGATGGGCGGCCGCGCATTCGAAAGAGCGTCAAAAAATCTACGAAATGCTTCTAGAGCGCATCGGAAAAAGGTAATTTTTCATGTGAATTATGGCCTCCGAAAAATCACCAAATCATCGGTCTCGTAAAATTGAAACCGGTCTAACTTTTGAACCGATCGAGATATCGATTTGGGCGACCCGGCAATCGAAAGAGAATCGAAAAATCTATCGAAAACAGTATAGACATGTGCGAAAAGCTTTCGAATTGACCGAGAATCGTGCTTTTTACATTTTTGACATGAAATGTTTACGAAAATTTCAACGATTTTCGCAAACTTCAAAGTGGCGGAACTTTCTTATTAGTCGAGATATCGATAAAAAATTCAAATTGGCTTCTCATTGTGTCATCTGGAGTAGATACATGCGTCCGGTATTGGTTCATCTAAGAAAAAAAATGCTCGAATTCTCGAATTTTCAACTTTTTGAAAATTTCAAAGTGCTGTAACTTTTTTATTTGTTGAGATATCGACGGCAAATTTAAATTGGGTTCTAATTGAGTCATCTGATGTGAGAAAATGCGTCTAATATTGGCGTACCGTTGAAAATAGAGTAAAATTTTCAAACGGCCATAACTTCGTTATTAGTGGAGCTATCGAGTCGCACGACCCGGGAATCGCTTAGTTAGCTCAAAATCTATCGGGAAAAGTGTCTGGATTTCGATTTGGACGACATTTAGTGATTTTTGATTTTTTCGAAAATCCATCACTTTGGGTACAAATTTTGCTCGAAATTTTCAATCGACCATAACTTTTGAACCGAAGCTCTGAGCGAGATGGGCGGCCGCGCATTCGAAAGAGCGTCAAAAAATCTACGAAATGCTTCTAGAGCGCATCGGAAAAAGGTAATTTTTCATGTGAATTATGGCCTCCGAAAAATCACCAAATCATCGGTCTCGTAAAATTGAAACCGGTCTAACTTTTGAACCGATCGAGATATCGATTTGGGCGACCCGGCAATCGAAAGAGAATCGAAAAATCTATCGAAAACAGTATAGACATGTGCGAAAAGCTTTCGAATTGACCGAGAATCGTGCTTTTTACATTTTTGACATGAAATTTTTACGAAAATTTCAACAATTTTCGCAAACTTCAAAGTGGCGAAACTTTCTTATTAGTCGAGATATCGATAAAAAATTCAAATTGGCTTCTCATTGTGTCATCTGGAGTAGATACATGCGTCCGGTATTGGTTCATCTGAGAAAAAAAATGCTCGAATTCTCGAATTTTCAACTTTTTGAAAATTTCAAAGTGCTGTAACTTTTTTATTTGTTGAGATATCGACGGCAAATTTAAATTGGGTTCTAATTGAGTCATCTGATGTGAGAAAATGCGTCTAATATTGGCGTACCGTTGAAAATAGAGTAAAATTTTCAAACGGCCATAACTTCGTTATTAGTGGAGCTATCGAGTCGCACGACCCGGAAATCGCTTAGTTAGCTCAAAATCTATCGGGAAAAGTGTCTGGATTTCGATTTGGACGACATTTAGTGATTTTTGATTTTTTCGAAAATCCATCACTTTGGGTACAAATTTTGCTCGAAATTTTCAATCGACCATAACTTTTGAACCGAAGCTCTGAGCGAGATGGGCGGCCGCGCATTCGAAAGAGCGTCAAAAAATCTACGAAATGCTTCTAGAGCGCATCGGAAAAAGGTAATTTTTCATGTGAATTATGGCCTCCGAAAAATCACCAAATCATCGGTCTCGTAAAATTGAAACCGGTCTAACTTTTGAACCGATCGAGATATCGATTTGGGCGACCCGGCAATCGAAAGAGAATCGAAAAATCTATCGAAAACAGTATAGACATGTGCGAAAAGCTTTCGAATTGACCGAGAATCGTGCTTTTTACATTTTTGACATGAAATTTTTACGAAAATTTCAACGATTTTCGCAAACTTCAAAGTGGCGAAACTTTCTTATTAGTCGAGATATCGATAAAAAATTCAAATTGGCTTCTCATTGTGTCATCTGGAGTAGATACATGCGTCCGGTATTGGTTCATCTGAGAAAAAAAAATGCTCGAATTTTCGAATTTTCAACTTTTTGAAAACTTCAAAGTGCTGTAACTTTTTTATTTGTTGAGATATCGACGGCAAATTTAAATTGGGTTCTAATTGAGTCATCTGAAGTGAGAAAATGCGTCTAATATTGGCGTACCGTTGAAAATAGAGTAAAATTTTCAAACGGCCATAACTTCGTTATTAGTGGAGCTATCGAGTCGCACGACCCGGGAATCGCTTAGTTAGCTCAAAATCTATCGGGAAAAGTGTCTGGATTTCGATTTGGACGACATTTAGTGATTTTTGATTTTTTCGAAAATCCATCACTTTGGGTACAAATTTTGCTCGAAATTTTCAATCGACCATAACTTTTGAACCGAAGCTCTGAGCGAGATGGGCGGCCGCGCATTCGAAAGAGCGTCAAAAAATCTACGAAATGCTTCTAGAGCGCATCGGAAAAAGGTAATTTTTCATGTGAATTATGGCCTCCGAAAAATCACCAAATCATCGGTCTCGTAAAATTGAAACCGGTCTAACTTTTGAACCGATCGAGATATCGATTTGGGCGACCCGGCAATCGAAAGAGAATCGAAAAATCTATCGAAAACAGTATAGACATGTGCGAAAAGCTTTCGAATTGACCGAGAATCGTGCTTTTTACATTTTTGACATGAAATTTTTACGAAAATTTCAACGATTTTCGCAAACTTCAAAGTGGCGAAACTTTCTTATTAGTCGAGATATCGATAAAAAATTCAAATTGGCTTCTCATTGTGTCATCTGGAGTAGATACATGCGTACGGTATTGGTTCATCTGAGAAAAAAAAATATGCTCGAATTTTCGAATTTTCAACTTTTTGAAAATTTCAAAGTGCTGTAACTTTTTTATTTGTTGAGATATCGACGGCAAATTTAAATTGGGTTCTAATTGAGTCATCTGAAGTGAGAAAATGCGTCTAATATTGGCGTACCGTTGAAAATAGAGTAAAATTTTCAAACGGCCATAACTTCGTTATTAGTGGAGCTATCGAGTCGCACGACCCGGGAATCGCTTAGTTAGCTCAAAATCTATCGGGAAAAGTGTCTGGATTTCGATTTGGACGACATTTAGTGATTTTTGATTTTTTCGAAAATCCATCACTTTGGGTACAAATTTTGCTCGAAATTTTCAATCGACCATAACTTTTGAACCGAAGCTCTGAGCGAGATGGGCGGCCGCGCATTCGAAAGAGCGTCAAAAAATCTACGAAATGCTTCTAGAGCGCATCGGAAAAAGGTAATTTTTCATGTGAATTATGGCCTCCGAAAAATCACCAAATCATCGGTCTCGTAAAATTGAAACCGGTCTAACTTTTGAACCGATCGAGATATCGATTTGGGCGACCCGGCAATCGAAAGAGAATCGAAAAATCTATCGAAAACAGTATAGACATGTGCGAAAAGCTTTCGAATTGACCGAGAATCGTGCTTTTTACATTTTTGACATGAAATTTTTACGAAAATTTCAACGATTTTCGCAAACTTCAAAGTGGCGAAACTTTCTTATTAGTCGAGATATCGATAAAAAATTCAAATTGGCTTCTCATTGTGTCATCTGGAGTAGATACATGCGTCCGGTATTGGTTCATCTGAGAAAAAAAAAATGCTCGAATTTTCGAATTTTCAACTTTTTGAAAATTTCAAAGTGCTGTAACTTTTTTATTTGTTGAGATATCGACGGCAAATTTAAATTGGGTTCTAATTGAGTCATCTGAAGTGAGAAAATGCGTCTAATATTGGCGTACCGTTGAAAATAGAGTAAAATTTTCAAACGGCCATAACTTCGTTATTAGTGGAGCTATCGAGTCGCACGACCCGGGAATCGCTTAGTTAGCTCAAAATCTATCGGGAAAAGTGTCTGGATTTCGATTTGGACGACATTTAGTGATTTTTGATTTTTTCGAAAATCCATCACTTTGGGTACAAATTTTGCTCGAAATTTTCAATCGACCATAACTTTTGAACCGAAGCTCTGAGCGAGATGGGCGGCCGCGCATTCGAAAGAGCGTCAAAAAATCTACGAAATGCTTCTAGAGCGCATCGGAAAAAGGTAATTTTTCATGTGAATTATGGCCTCCGAAAAATCACCAAATCATCGGTCTCGTAAAATTGAAACCGGTCTAACTTTTGAACCGATCGAGATATCGATTTGGGCGACCCGGCAATCGAAAGAGAATCGAAAAATCTATCGAAAACAGTATAGACATGTGCGAAAAGCTTTCGAATTGACAGAGAATCGTGCTTTTTACATTTTTGACATGAAATTTTTACGAAAATTTCAACGATTTTCGCAAACTTCAAAGTGGCGAAACTTTCTTATTAGTCGAGATATCGATAAAAAATTCAAATTGGCTTCTCATTGTGTCATCTGGAGTAGATACATGCGTCCGGTATTGGTTCATCTGAGAAAAAAAAATGCTCGAATTTTCGAATTTTCAACTTTTTGAAAATTTCAAAGTGCTGTAACTTTTTTATTTGTTGAGATATCGACGGCAAATTTAAATTGGGTTCTAATTGAGTCATCTGAAGTGAGAAAATGCGTCTAATATTGGCGTACCGTTGAAAATAGAGTAAAATTTTCAAACGGCCATAACTTCGTTATTAGTGGAGCTATCGAGTCGCACGACCCGGGAATCGCTTAGTTAGCTCAAAATCTATCGGGAAAAGTGTCTGGATTTCGATTTGGACGACATTTAGTGATTTTTGATTTTTTCGAAAATCCATCACTTTGGGTACAAATTTTGCTCGAAATTTTCAATCGACCATAACTTTTGAACCGAAGCTCTGAGCGAGATGGGCGGCCGCGCATTCGAAAGAGCGTCAAAAAATCTACGAAATGCTTCTAGAGCGCATCGGAAAAAGGTAATTTTTCATGTGAATTATGGCCTCCGAAAAATCACCAAATCATCGGTCTCGTAAAATTGAAACCGGTCTAACTTTTGAACCGATCGAGATATCGATTTGGGCGACCCGGCAATCGAAAGAGAATCGAAAAATCTATCGAAAACAGTATAGACATGTGGGAAAAGCTTTCGAATTGACCGAGAATCGTGCTTTTTACATTTTTGACATGAAATTTTTACGAAAATTTCAACGATTTTCTCAAACTTCAAAGTGGCGAAACTTTCTTATTAGTCGAGATATCGATAAAAAATTCAAATTGGCTTCTCATTGTGTCATCTGGAGTAGATACATGCGTCCGGTATTGGTTCATCTGAGAAAAAAAAATGCTCGAATTTTCGAATTTTCAACTTTTTGAAAATTTCAAAGTGCTGAAACTTTTTTATTTGTTGAGATATCGACACCAAATTTAAATTGGGTTCTAATTGAGTCATCTGATGTGAGAAAATGCGTCTAATATTGGCGTACGGTTGAAAATAGAGTAAAATTTTCAAACGGCCATAACTTCGTTATTAGTGGAGCTATCGAGTCGCACGACCCGGGAATCGCTTAGTTAGCTCAAAATCTATCGGGAAAAGTGTCTGGATTTCGATTTGGACGACATTTAGTGATTTTTGATTTTTTCGAAAATCCATCACTTTGGGTACAAATTTTGCTCGAAATTTTCAATCGACCATAACTTTTGAACCGAAGCTCTGAGCGAGATGGGCGGCCGCGCATTCGAAAGAGCGTCAAGAAATCTACGAAATGCTTCTAGAGCGCATCGGAAAAAGGTAATTTTTCATGTGAATTATGGCCTCCGAAAAATCACCAAATCATCGGTCTCGTAAAATTGAAACCGGTCTAACTTTTGAACCGATCGAGATATCGATTTGGGCGACCCGGCAATCGAAAGAGAATCGAAAAATCTATCGAAAACAGTATAGACATGTGCGAAAAGCTTCCGAATTGACCGAGAATCGTGCTTTTTACATTTTTGACATGAAATTTTTACGAAAATTTCAACGATTTTCGCAAACTTCAAAGTGGCGAAACTTTCTTATTAGTCGAGATATCGATAAAAAATTCAAATTGGCTTCTCATTGTGTCATCTGGAGTAGATACATGCGTCCGGTATTGGTTCATCTGAGAAAAAAAAATGCTCGAATTCTCGAATTTTCAACTTTTTGAAAATTTCAAAGTGCTGTAACTTTTTTATTTGTTGAGATATCGACGGCAAATTTAAATTGGGTTCTAATTGAGTCATCTGAAGTGAGAAAATGCGTCTAATATTGGCGTACCGTTGAAAATAGAGTAAAATTTTCAAACGGCCATAACTTCGTTATTAGTGGAGCTATCGAGTCGCACGACCCGGGAATCGCTTAGTTAGCTCAAAATCTATCGGGAAAAGTGTCTGGATTTCGATTTGGACGACATTTAGTGATTTTTGATTTTTTCGAAAATCCATCACTTTGGGTACAAATTTTGCTCGAAATTTTCAATCGACCATAACTTTTGAACCGAAGCTCTGAGCGAGATGGGCGGCCGCGCATTCGAAAGAGCGTCAAAAAATCTACGAAATGCTTCTAGAGCGCATCGGAAAAAGGTAATTTTTCATGTGAATTATGGCCTCCGAAAAATCACCAAATCATCGGTCTCGTAAAATTGAAACCGGTCTAACTTTTGAACCGATCGAGATATCGATTTGGGCGACCCGGCAATCGAAAGAGAATCGAAAAATCTATCGAAAACAGTATAGACATGTGCGAAAAGCTTTCGAATTGACAGAGAATCGTGCTTTTTACATTTTTGACATGAAATTTTTACGAAAATTTCAACGATTTTCGCAAACTTCAAAGTGGCGAAACTTTCTTATTAGTCGAGATATCGATAAAAAATTCAAATTGGCTTCTCATTGTGTCATCTGGAGTAGATACATGCGTCCGGTATTGGTTCATCTGAGAAAAAAAAAATGCTCGAATTTTCGAATTTTCAACTTTTTGAAAATTTCAAAGTGCTGTAACTTTTTTATTTGTTGAGATATCGACGGCAAATTTAAATTGGGTTCTAATTGAGTCATCTGAAGTGAGAAAATGCGTCTAATATTGGCGTACCGTTGAAAATAGAGTAAAATTTTCAAACGGCCATAACTTCGTTATTAGTGGAGCTATCGAGTCGCACGACCCGGGAATCGCTTAGTTAGCTCAAAATCTATCGGGAAAAGTGTCTGGATTTCGATTTGGACGACATTTAGTGATTTTTGATTTTTTCGAAAATCCATCACTTTGGGTACAAATTTTGCTCGAAATTTTCAATCGACCATAACTTTTGAACCGAAGCTCTGAGCGAGATGGGCGGCCGCGCATTCGAAAGAGCGTCAAAAAATCTACGAAATGCTTCTAGAGCGCATCGGAAAAAGGTAATTTTTCATGTGAATTATGGCCTCCGAAAAATCACCAAATCATCGGTCTCGTAAAATTGAAACCGGTCTAACTTTTGAACCGATCGAGATATCGATTTGGGCGACCCGGCAATCGAAAGAGAATCGAAAAATCTATCGAAAACAGTATAGACATGTGCGAAAAGCTTTCGAATTGACAGAGAATCGTGCTTTTTACATTTTTGACATGAAATTTTTACGAAAATTTCAACGATTTTCGCAAACTTCAAAGTGGCGAAACTTTCTTATTAGTCGAGATATCGATAAAAAATTCAAATTGGCTTCTCATTGTGTCATCTGGAGTAGATACATGCGTCCGGTATTGGTTCATCTGAGAAAAAAAAATGCTCGAATTCTCGAATTTTCAACTTTTTGAAAATTTCAAAGTGCTGTAACTTTTTTATTTGTTGAGATATCGACGGCAAATTTAAATTGGGTTCTAATTGAGTCATCTGAAGTGAGAAAATGCGTCTAATATTGGCGTACCGTTGAAAATAGAGTAAAATTTTCAAACGGCCATAACTTCGTTATTAGTGGAGCTATCGAGTCGCACGACCCGGGAATCGCTTAGTTAGCTCAAAATCTATCGGGAAAAGTGTCTGGATTTCGATTTGGACGACATTTAGTGATTTTTGATTTTTTCGAAAATCCATCACTTTGGGTACAAATTTTGCTCGAAATTTTCAATCGACCATAACTTTTGAACCGAAGCTCTGAGCGAGATGGGCGGCCGCGCATTCGAAAGAGCGTCAAAAAATCTACGAAATGCTTCTAGAGCGCATCGGAAAAAGGTAATTTTTCATGTGAATTATGGCCTCCGAAAAATCACCAAATCATCGGTCTCGTAAAATTGAAACCGGTCTAACTTTTGAACCGATCGAGATATCGATTTGGGCGACCCGGCAATCGAAAGAGAATCGAAAAATCTATCGAAAACAGTATAGACATGTGCGAAAAGCTTTCGAATTGACAGAGAATCGTGCTTTTTACATTTTTGACATGAAATTTTTACGAAAATTTCAACGATTTTCGCAAACTTCAAAGTGGCGAAACTTTCTTATTAGTCGAGATATCGATAAAAAATTCAAATTGGCTTCTCATTGTGTCATCTGGAGTAGATACATGCGTCCGGTATTGGTTCATCTGAGAAAAAAAAAATGCTCGAATTTTCGAATTTTCAACTTTTTGAAAATTTCAAAGTGCTGTAACTTTTTTATTTGTTGAGATATCGACGGCAAATTTAAATTGGGTTCTAATTGAGTCATCTGAAGTGAGAAAATGCGTCTAATATTGGCGTACCGTTGAAAATAGAGTAAAATTTTCAAACGGCCATAACTTCGTTATTAGTGGAGCTATCGAGTCGCACGACCCGGGAATCGCTTAGTTAGCTCAAAATCTATCGGGAAAAGTGTCTGGATTTCGATTTGGACGACATTTAGTGATTTTTGATTTTTTCGAAAATACATCACTTTGGGTACAAATTTTGCTCGAAATTTTCAATCGACCATAACTTTTGAACCGAAGCTCTGAGCGAGATGGGCGGCCGCGCATTCGAAAGAGCGTCAAAAAATCTACGAAATGCTTCTAGAGCGCATCGGAAAAAGGTAATTTTTCATGTGAATTATGGCCTCCGAAAAATCACCAAATCATCGGTCTCGTAAAATTGAAACCGGTCTAACTTTTGAACCGATCGAGATATCGATTTGGGCGACCCGGCAATCGAAAGAGAATCGAAAAATCTATCGAAAACAGTATAGACATGTGCGAAAAGCTTTCGAATTGACAGAGAATCGTGCTTTTTACATTTTTGACATGAAATTTTTACGAAAATTTCAACGATTTTCGCAAACTTCAAAGTGGCGAAACTTTCTTATTAGTCGAGATATCGATAAAAAATTCAAATTGGCTTCTCATTGTGTCATCTGGAGTAGATACATGCGTCCGGTATTGGTTCATCTGAGAAAAAAAAAATGCTCGAATTTTCGAATTTTCAACTTTTTGAAAATTTCAAAGTGCTGTAACTTTTTTATTTGTTGAGATATCGACGGCAAATTTAAATTGGGTTCTAATTGAGTCATCTGAAGTGAGAAAATGCGTCTAATATTGGCGTACCGTTGAAAATAGAGTAAAATTTTCAAACGGCCATAACTTCGTTATTAGTGGAGCTATCGAGTCGCACGACCCGGGAATCGCTTAGTTAGCTCAAAATCTATCGGGAAAAGTGTCTGGATTTCGATTTGGACGACATTTAGTGATTTTTGATTTTTTCGAAAATCCATCACTTTGGGTACAAATTTTGCTCGAAATTTTCAATCGACCATAACTTTTGAACCGAAGCTCTGAGCGAGATGGGCGGCCGCGCATTCGAAAGAGCGTCAAGAAATCTACGAAATGCTTCTAGAGCGCATCGGAAAAAGGTAATTTTTCATGTGAATTATGGCCTCCGAAAAATCACCAAATCATCGGTCTCGTAAAATTGAAACCGGTCTAACTTTTGAACCGATCGAGATATCGATTTGGGCGACCCGGCAATCGAAAGAGAATCGAAAAATCTATCGAAAACAGTATAGACATGTAAGAAAAGCTTTCGAATTGACGGAGAATCGTGCTTTTTACATTTTTGACATGAAATTTTTACGAAAATTTCAACGATTTTCGCAAACTTCAAAGTGGCGAAACTTTCTTATTAGTCGAGATATCGATAAAAAATTCAAATTGGCTTCTCATTGTGTCATCTGGAGTAGATACATGCGTCCGGTATTGGTTCATCTGAGAAAAAAAAATGCTCGAATTTTCGAATTTTCAACTTTTTGAAAATTTCAAAGTGCTGAAACTTTTTTATTTGTTGAGATATCGACGGCAAATTTAAATTGGGTTCTAATTGAGTCATCTGATGTGAGAAAATGCGTCTAATATTGGCGTACCGTTGAAAATAGAGTAAAATTTTCAAACGGCCATAACTTCGTTATTAGTGGAGCTATCGAGTCGCACGACCCGGGAATCGCTTAGTTAGCTCAAAATCTATCGGGAAAAGTGTCTGGATTTCGATTTGGACGACATTTAGTGATTTTTGATTTTTTCGAAAATCCATCACTTTGGGTACAAATTTTGCTTGAAATTTTCAATCGACCATAACTTTTGAACCGAAGCTCTGAGCGAGATGGGCGGCCGCGCATTCGAAAGAGCGTCAAGAAATCTACGAAATGCTTCTAGAGCGCATCGGAAAAAGGTAATTTTTCATGTGAATTATGGCCTCCGAAAAATCACCAAATCATCGGTCTCGTAAAATTGAAACCGGTCTAACTTTTGAACCGATCGAGATATCGATTTGGGCGACCCGGCAATCGAAAGAGAATCGAAAAATCTATCGAAAACAGTATAGACATGTGCGAAAAGCTTTCGAATTGACCGAGAATCGTGCTTTTTACATTTTTGACATGAAATTTTTACGAAAATTTCAACGATTTTCGCAAACTTCAAAGTGGCGAAACTTTCTTATTAGTCGAGATATCGATAAAAAATTCAAATTGGCTTCTCATTGTGTCATCTGGAGTAGATACATGCGTCCGGTATTGGTTCATCTGAGAAAAAAAAATGCTCGAATTCTCGAATTTTCAACTTTTTGAAAATTTCAAAGTGCTGTAACTTTTTTATTTGTTGAGATATCGACGGCAAATTTAAATTGGGTTCTAATTGAGTCATCTGAAGTGAGAAAATGCGTCTAATATTGGCGTACCGTTGAAAATAGAGTAAAATTTTCAAACGGCCATAACTTCGTTATTAGTGGAGCTATCGAGTCGCACGACCCGGGAATCGCTTAGTTAGCTCAAAATCTATCGGGAAAAGTGTCTGGATTTCGATTTGGACGACATTTAGTGATTTTTGATTTTTTCGAAAATCCATCACTTTGGGTACAAATTTTGCTCGAAATTTTCAATCGACCATAACTTTTGAACCGAAGCTCTGAGCGAGATGGGCGGCCGCGCATTCGAAAGAGCGTCAAAAAATCTACGAAATGCTTCTAGAGCGCATCGGAAAAAGGTAATTTTTCATGTGAATTATGGCCTCCGAAAAATCACCAAATCATCGGTCTCGTAAAATTGAAACCGGTCTAACTTTTGAACCGATCGAGATATCGATTTGGGCGACCCGGCAATCGAAAGAGAATCGAAAAATCTATCGAAAACAGTATAGACATGTAAGAAAAGCTTTCGAATTGACGGAGAATCGTGCTTTTTACATTTTTGACATGAAATTTTTACGAAAATTTCAACGATTTTCGCAAACTTCAAAGTGGCGAAACTTTCTTATTAGTCGAGATATCGATAAAAAATTCAAATTGGCTTCTCATTGTGTCATCTGGAGTAGATACATGCGTCCGGTATTGATTCATCTGAGAAAAAAAAAATGCTCGAATTTTCGAATTTTCAACTTTTTGAAAATTTCAAAGTGCTGTAACTTTTTTATTTGTTGAGATATCGACGGCAAATTTAAATTGGGTTCTAATTGAGTCATCTGAAGTGAGAAAATGCGTCTAATATTGGCGTACCGTTGAAAATAGAGTAAAATTTTCAAACGGCCATAACTTCGTTATTAGTGGAGCTATCGAGTCGCACGACCCGGGAATCGCTTAGTTAGCTCAAAATCTATCGGGAAAAGTGTCTGGATTTCGATTTGGACGACATTTAGTGATTTTTGATTTTTTCGAAAATCCATCACTTTGGGTACAAATTTTGCTCGAAATTTTCAATCGACCATAACTTTTGAACCTAAGCTCCGATCGGGATGGGCGGCCGCGCATTCGATAGAGCGTCAAAAAATCTACGAAATGCTTCTAGAGCGCATCGGAAAAAGGTAATTTTTCATGTAAATTATGGCCTCCGAAAAATCACCAAATCATCGGTCTCGTAAAATTGAAACCGGTCTAACTTTTGAACCGATCGAGATATCGATTTGGGCGACCCGGCAATCGAAAGAGAATTGTAAAATCTATCGAAAACAGTATAGACATGTGCGAAAAGCTTTCGAATTGACCGAGAATCGTGCTTTTTACATTTTTGACATGGAATTTTCACGGAAATTTCGACGATTTTCGCAAACTTCAAAGTGGCGAAACTTTCTTATTAGTCGAGATATCGATAAAAAATTCAAATTGGCTTCTCATTGTGTCATCTGGAGTAGATACATGCGTCCGGTATTGGTTCATCTGAGGAAAAAAAAATGCTCGAATTTTCGAATTTTCAACTTTTTGAAAATTTCAAAGTGCTGTAACTTTTTTATTTGTTGAGATATCGACGGCAAATTTAAATTGGGTTCTAATTGAGTCATCTGATGTGAGAAAATGCGTCTAATATTGGCGTACCGTTGAAAATAGAGTAAAATTTTCAAACGGCCATAACTTCGTTATTAGTGGAGCTATCGAGTCGCACGACCCGGGAATCGCTTAGTTAGCTCAAAATCTATCGGGAAAAGTGTCTGGATTTCGATTTGGACGACATTTAGTGATTTTTGATTTTTTCGAAAATCCATCACTTTGGGTACAAATTTTGCTCGAAATTTTCAATCGACCATAACTTTTGAACCGAAGCTCTGAGCGAGATGGGCGGCCGCGCATTCGAAAGAGCGTCAAAAAATCTACGAAATGCTTCTAGAGCGCATCGGAAAAAGGTAATTTTTCATGTGAATTATGGCCTCCGAAAAATCACCAAATCATCGGTCTCGTAAAATTGAAACCGGTCTAACTTTTGAACCGATCGAGATATCGATTTGGGCGACCCGGCAATCGAAAGAGAATCGAAAAATCTATCGAAAACAGTATAGACATGTGCGAAAAGCTTTCGAATTGACCGAGAATCGTGCTTTTTACATTTTTGACATGAAATTTTTACGAAAATTTCAACGATTTTCGCAAACTTCAAAGTGGCGAAACTTTCTTATTAGTCGAGATATCGATAAAAAATTCAAATTGGCTTCTCATTGTGTCATCTGGAGTAGATACATGCGTCCGGTATTGGTTCATCTGAGAAAAAAAAAAATGCTCGAATTCTCGAATTTTCAACTTTTTGAAAATTTCAAAGTGCTGTAACTTTTTTATTTGTTGAGATATCGACGGCAAATTTAAATTGGGTTCTAATTGAGTCATCTGATGTGAGAAAATGCGTCTAATATTGGCGTACCGTTGAAAATAGAGTAAAATTTTCAAACGGCCATAACTTCGTTATTAGTGGAGCTATCGAGTCGCACGACCCGGGAATCGCTTAGTTAGCTCAAAATCTATCGGGAAAAGTGTCTGGATTTCGATTTGGACGACATTTAGTGATTTTTGATTTTTTCGAAAATCCATCACTTTGGGTACAAATTTTGCTCGAAATTTTCAATCGACCATAACTTTTGAACCGAAGCTCTGAGCGAGATGGGCGGCCGCGCATTCGAAAGAGCGTCAAAAAATCTACGAAATGCTTCTAGAGCGCATCGGAAAAAGGTAATTTTTCATGTGAATTATGGCCTCCGAAAAATCACCAAATCATCGGTCTCGTAAAATTGAAACCGGTCTAACTTTTGAACCGATCGAGATATCGATTTTGGCGACCCGGCAATCGAAAGAGAATCGAAAAATCTGTCGAAAACAGTATAGACATGTGCGAAAAGCTTTCGAATTGACCGAGAATCGTGCTTTTTACATTTTTGACATGAAATTTTTACGAAAATTTCAACGATTTTCGCAAACTTCAAAGTGGCGAAACTTTCTTATTAGTCGAGATATCGATAAAAAATTCAAATTGGCTTCTCATTGTGTCATCTGGAGTAGATACATGCGTCCGGTATTGGTTCATCTGAGAAAAAAAAATATGCTCGAATTTTCGAATTTTCAACTTTTTGAAAATTTCAAAGTGCTGTGACTTTTTTATTTGTTGAGATATCGACGGCAAATTTAAATTGGGTTCTAATTGAGTCATCTGAAGTGAGAAAATGCGTCTAATATTGGCGTACCGTTGAAAATAGAGTAAAATTTTCAAACGGTCATAACTTCGTTATTAGTGGAGCTATCGAGTCGCACGACCCGGGAATCGCTTAGTTAGCTCAAAATCTATCGGGAAAAGTGTCTGGATTTCGATTTGGACGACATTTAGTGATTTTTGATTTTTTCGAAAATCCATCACTTTGGGTACAAATTTTGCTCGAAATTTTCAATCGACCATAACTTTTGAACCGAAGCTCTGAGCGAGATGGGCGGCCGCGCATTCGAAAGAGCGTCAAAAAATCTACGAAATGCTTCTAGAGCGCATCGGAAAAAGGTAATTTTTCATGTGAATTATGGCCTCCGAAAAATCACCAAATCATCGGTCTCGTAAAATTGAAACCGGTCTAACTTTTGAACCGATCGAGATATCGATTTGGGCGACCCGGCAATCGAAAGAGAATCGAAAAATCTATCGAAAACAGTATAGACATGTAAGAAAAGCTTTCGAATTGACGGAGAATCGTGCTTTTTACATTTTTGACATGAAATTTTTACGAAAATTTCAACGATTTTCGCAAACTTCAAAGTGGCGAAACTTTCTTATTAGTCGAGATATCGATAAAAAATTCAAATTGGCTTCTCATTGTGTCATCTGGAGTAGATACATGCGTCCGGTATTGGTTCATCTGAGAAAAAAAAAATGCTCGAATTTTCGAATTTTCAACTTTTTGAAAATTTCAAAGTGCTGTAACTTTTTTATTTGTTGAGATATCGACGGCAAATTTAAATTGGGTTCTAATTGAGTCATCTGAAGTGAGAAAATGCGTCTAATATTGGCGTACCGTTGAAAATAGAGTAAAATTTTCAAACGGCCATAACTTCGTTATTAGTGGAGCTATCGAGTCGCACGACCCGGGAATCGCTTAGTTAGCTCAAAATCTATCGGGAAAAGTGTCTGGATTTCGATTTGGACGACATTTAGTGATTTTTGATTTTTTCGAAAATCCATCACTTTGGGTACAAATTTTGCTCGAAATTTTCAATCGACCATAACTTTTGAACCGAAGCTCTGAGCGAGATGGGCGGCCGCGCATTCGAAAGAGCGTCAAAAAATCTACGAAATGCTTCTAGAGCGCATCGGAAAAAGGTAATTTTTCATGTGAATTATGGCCTCCGAAAAATCACCAAATCATCGGTCTCGTAAAATTGAAACCGGTCTAACTTTTGAACCGATCGAGATATCGATTTGGGCGACCCGGCAATCGAAAGAGAATCGAAAAATCTATCGAAAACAGTATAGACATGTGCGAAAAGCTTTCGAATTGACCGAGAATCGTGCTTTTTACATTTTTGACATGAAATTTTTACGAAAATTTCAACGATTTTTGCAAACTTCAAAGTGGCGAAACTTTCTTATTAGTCGAGATATCGATAAAAAATTCAAATTGGCTTCTCATTGTGTCATCTGGAGTAGATACATGCGTCCGGTATTGGTTCATCTGAGAAAAAAAAAAATGCTCGAATTTTCGAATTTTCAACTTTTTGAAAATTTCAAAGTGCTGTAACTTTTTTATTTGTTGAGATATCGACGGCAAATTTAAATTGGGTTCTAATTGAGTCATCTGAAGTGAGAAAATGCGTCTAATATTGGCGTACCGTTGAAAATAGAGTAAAATTTTCAAACGGCCATAACTTCGTTATTAGTGGAGCTATCGAGTCGCACGACCCGGGAATCGCTTAGTTAGCTCAAAATCTATCGGGAAAAGTGTCTGGATTTCGATTTGGACGACATTTAGTGATTTTTGATTTTTTCGAAAATCCATCACTTTGGGTACAAATTTTGCTCGAAATTTTCAATCGACCATAACTTTTGAACCGAAGCTCTGAGCGAGATGGGCGGCCGCGCATTCGAAAGAGCGTCAAAAAATCTACGAAATGCTTCTAGAGCGCATCGGAAAAAGGTAATTTTTCATGTGAATTATGGCCTCCGAAAAATCACCAAATCATCGGTCTCGTAAAATTGAAACCGGTCTAACTTTTGAACCGATCGAGATATCGATTTGGGCGACCCGGCAATCGAAAGAGAATCGAAAAATCTATCGAAAACAGTATAGACATGTGCGAAAAGCTTTCGAATTGACCGAGAATCGTGCTTTTTACATTTTTGACATGAAATTTTTACGAAAATTTCAACGATTTTCGCAAACTTCAAAGTGGCGAAACTTTCTTATTAGTCGAGATATCGATAAAAAATTCAAATTGGCTTCTCATTGTGTCATCTGGAGTAGATACATGCGTCCGGTATTGGTTCATCTGAAAAAAAAAAAATGCTCGAATTTTCGAATTTTCAACTTTTTGAAAATTTCAAAGTGCTGTAACTTTTTTATTTGTTGAGATATCGACGGCAAATTTAAATTGGGTTCTAATTGAGTCATCTGAAGTGAGAAAATGCGTCTAATATTGGCGTACCGTTGAAAATAGAGTAAAATTTTCAAACGGCCATAACTTCGTTATTAGTGGAGCTATCGAGTCGCACGACCCGGGAATCGCTTAGTTAGCTCAAAATCTATCGGGAAAAGTGTCTGGATTTCGATTTGGACGACATTTAGTGATTTTTGATTTTTTCGAAAATCCATCACTTTGGGTACAAATTTTGCTCGAAATTTTCAATCGACCATAACTTTTGAACCGAAGCTCTGAGCGAGATGGGCGGCCGCGCATTCGAAAGAGCGTCAAAAAATCTACGAAATGCTTCTAGAGCGCATCGGAAAAAGGTAATTTTTCATGTGAATTATGGCCTCCGAAAAATCACCAAATCATCGGTCTCGTAAAATTGAAACCGGTCTAACTTTTGAACCGATCGAGATATCGATTTGGGCGACCCGGCAATCGAAAGAGAATCGAAAAATCTATCGAAAACAGTATAGACATGTGCGAAAAGCTTTCGAATTGACCGAGAATCGTGCTTTTTACATTTTTGACATGAAATTTTTACGAAAATTTCAACGATTTTTGCAAACTTCAAAGTGGCGAAACTTTCTTATTAGTCGAGATATCGATAAAAAATTCAAATTGGCTTGTCATTGTGTCATCTGGAGTAGATACATGCGTCCGGTATTGGTTCATCTGAGAAAAAAAAAATGCTCGAATTTTCGAATTTTCAACTTTTTGAAAATTTCAAAGTGCTGTAAATTTTATATTTGTTGAGATATCGACGGCAAATTTAAATTGGGTTCTAATTGAGTCATCTGAAGTGAGAAAATGCGTCTAATATTGGCGTACCGTTGAAAATAGAGTAAAATTTTCAAACGGCCATAACTTCGTTATTAGTGGAGCTATCGAGTCGCACGACCCGGGAATCGCTTAGTTAGCTCAAAATCTATCGGGAAAAGTGTCTGGATTTCGATTTGGACGACATTTAGTGATTTTTGATTTTTTCGAAAATCCATCACTTTGGGTACAAATTTTGCTCGAAATTTTCAATCGACCATAACTTTTGAACCGAAGCTCTGAGCGAGATGGGCGGCCGCGCATTCGAAAGAGCGTCAAAAAATCTACGAAATGCTTCTAGAGCGCATCGGAAAAAGGTAATTTTTCATGTGAATTATGGCCTCCGAAAAATCACCAAATCATCGGTCTCGTAAAATTGAAACCGGTCTAACTTTTGAACCGATCGAGATATCGATTTGGGCGACCCGGCAATCGAAAGAGAATCGAAAAATCTATCGAAAACAGTATAGACATGTGCGAAAAGCTTTCGAATTGACCGAGAATCGTGCTTTTTACATTTTTGACATGAAATTTTTACGAAAATTTCAACGATTTTTGCAAACTTCAAAGTGGCGAAACTTTCTTATTAGTCGAGATATCGATAAAAAATTCAAATTGGCTTCTCATTGTGTCATCTGGAGTAGATACATGCGTCCGGTATTGGTTCATCTGAGAAAAAAAAAAATGCTCGAATTTTCGAATTTTCAACTTTTTGAAAATTTCAAAGTGCTGTAACTTTTTTATTTGTTGAGATATCGACGGCAAATTTAAATTGGGTTCTAATTGAGTCATCTGAAGTGAGAAAATGCGTCTAATATTGGCGTACCGTTGAAAATAGAGTAAAATTTTCAAACGGCCATAACTTCGTTATTAGTGGAGCTATCGAGTCGCACGACCCGGGAATCGCTTAGTTAGCTCAAAATCTATCGGGAAAAGTGTCTGGATTTCGATTTGGACGACATTTAGTGATTTTTGATTTTTTCGAAAATCCATCACTTTGGGTACAAATTTTGCTCGAAATTTTCAATCGACCATAACTTTTGAACCGAAGCTCTGAGCGAGATGGGCGGCCGCGCATTCGAAAGAGCGTCAAAAAATCTACGAAATGCTTCTAGAGCGCATCGGAAAAAGGTAATTTTTCATGTGAATTATGGCCTCCGAAAAATCACCAAATCATCGGTCTCGTAAAATTGAAACCGGTCTAACTTTTGAACCGATCGAGATATCGATTTGGGCGACCCGGCAATCGAAAGAGAATCGAAAAATCTATCGAAAACAGTATACGGGGTGTTGAAAAAACCCCGGTACCCCGGAATAACTCCTTTTCACTGCATTGCACCGGAAAATGTCTAGGGAAAAAGTTGTTCGTCTTCCAGGGGAGCATCGTTTCCACACAAATTTTTCTCTCACCCCTCACCCCCTTAGCAGGGTTGGGGGGTAACATGAAATTTTTAAATGGCAACCCCCATTTTTTATCGGCTATTCGAGTTCACCGATTGAAAAAAGACATCTTTTGTCTGAAAAATTTTTTTGTTCGGACCCATTCTTCACGAGTCATGGAAGGGAAAAACTTGAGATCGAGACTGCAAAACTCACCTATCATCCCCGGATTAACGCTTTTTATCTGAATTGCACCCGAAAACGTCTGAAGAAACAGTGGTTTGTCCCCAGAGATCTTCTGGTGCGATGCAGAGATGAAAAGTTATTCGGGGGTACCGGGGTTTTTTCAACACCTTGTAGACATGTGCGAAAAGCTTTCGAATTGACCGAGAATCGTGCTTTTTATATTTTTGACATGAAATTTTTACGAAAATTTCAACGATTTTCGCAAACTTCAAAGTGGCGAAACTTTCTTATTAGTCGAGATATCGATAAAAAATTCAAATTGGCTTCTCATTGTGTCATCTGGAGTAGATACATGCGTCCGGTATTGGTTCATCTGAGAAAAAAAATGCTCGAATTCTCGAATTTTCAACTTTTTGAAAATTTCAAAGTGCTGTAACTTTTTTATTTGTTGAGATATCGACGGCAAATTTAAATTGGGTTCTAATTGAGTCATCTGATGTGAGAAAATGCGTCTAATATTGGCGTACCGTTGAAAATAGAGTAAAATTTTCAAACGGCCATAACTTCGTTATTAGTGGAGCTATCGAGTCGCACGACCCGGAAATCGCTTAGTTAGCTCAAAATCTATCGGGAAAAGTGTCTGGATTTCGATTTGGACGACATTTAGTGATTTTTGATTTTTTCGAAAATCCATCACTTTGGGTACAAATTTTGCTCGAAATTTTCAATCGACCATAACTTTTGAACCGAAGCTCTGAGCGAGATGGGCGGCCGCGCATTCGAAAGAGCGTCAAAAAATCTACGAAATGCTTCTAGAGCGCATCGGAAAAAGGTAATTTTTCATGTGAATTATGGCCTCCGAAAAATCACCAAATCATCGGTCTCGTAAAATTGAAACCGGTCTAACTTTTGAACCGATCGAGATATCGATTTGGGCGACCCGGCAATCGAAAGAGAATCGAAAAATCTATCGAAAACAGTATAGACATGTGCGAAAAGCTTTCGAATTGACCGAGAATCGTGCTTTTTACATTTTTGACATGAAATTTTTACGAAAATTTCAACGATTTTCGCAAACTTCAAAGTGGCGAAACTTTCTTATTAGTCGAGATATCGATAAAAAATTCAAATTGGCTTCTCATTGTGTCATCTGGAGTAGATACATGCGTCCGGTATTGGTTCATCTGAAAAAAAAAAAAATGCTCGAATTTTCGAATTTTCAACTTTTTGAAAATTTCAAAGTGCTGAAACTTTTTTATTTGTTGAGATATCGACGGCAAATTTAAATTGGGTTCTAATTGAGTCATCTGAAGTGAGAAAATGCGTCTAATATTGGCGTACCGTTGAAAATAGAGTAAAATTTTCAAACGGCCATAACTTCGTTATTAGTGGAGCTATCGAGTCGCACGACCCGGGAATCGCTTAGTTAGCTCAAAATCTATCGGGAAAAGTGTCTGGATTTCGATTTGGACGACATTTAGTGATTTTTGATTTTTTCGAAAATCCATCACTTTGGGTACAAATTTTGCTCGAAATTTTCAATCGACCATAACTTTTGAACCGAAGCTCTGAGCGAGATGGGCGGCCGCGCATTCGAAAGACCGTCAAAAAATCTACGAAATGCTTCTAGAGCGCATCGGAAAAAGGTAATTTTTCATGTGAATTATGGCCTCCGAAAAATCACCAAATCATCGGTCTCGTAAAATTGAAACCGGTCTAACTTTTGAACCGATCGAGATATCGATTTTGGCGACCCGGCAATCGAAAGAGAATCGAAAAATCTATCGAAAACAGTATAGACATGTGCGAAAAGCTTTCGAATTGACCGAGAATCGTGCTTTTTACATTTTTGACATGAAATTTTTACGAAAATTTCAACGATTTTCGCAAACTTCAAAGTGGCGAAACTTTCTTATTAGTCGAGATATCGATAAAAAATTCAAATTGGCTTCTCATTGTGTCATCTGGAGTAGATACATGCGTCCGGTATTGGTTCATCTGAGAAAAAAAAATATGCTCGAATTTTCGAATTTTCAACTTTTTGAAAATTTCAAAGTGCTGTAACTTTTTTATTTGTTGAGATATCGACGGCAAATTTAAATTGGGTTCTAATTGAGTCATCTGAAGTGAGAAAATGCGTCTAATATTGGCGTACCGTTGAAAATAGAGTAAAATTTTCAAACGGTCATAACTTCGTTATTAGTGGAGCTATCGAGTCGCACGACCCGGGAATCGCTTAGTTAGCTCAAAATCTATCGGGAAAAGTGTCTGGATTTCGATTTGGACGACATTTAGTGATTTTTGATTTTTTCGAAAATCCATCACTTTGGGTACAAATTTTGCTCGAAATTTTCAATCGACCATAACTTTTGAACCGAAGCTCTGAGCGAGATGGGCGGCCGCGCATTCGAAAGAGCGTCAAAAAATCTACGAAATGCTTCTAGAGCGCATCGGAAAAAGGTAATTTTTCATGTGAATTATGGCCTCCGAAAAATCACCAAATCATCGGTCTCGTAAAATTGAAACCGGTCTAACTTTTGAACCGATCGAGATATCGATTTGGGCGACCCGGCAATCGAAAGAGAATCGAAAAATCTATCGAAAACAGTATAGACATGTAAGAAAAGCTTTCGAATTGACGGAGAATCGTGCTTTTTACATTTTTGACATGAAATTTTTACGAAAATTTCAACGATTTTCGCAAACTTCAAAGTGGCGAAACTTTCTTATTAGTCGAGATATCGATAAAAAATTCAAATTGGCTTCTCATTGTGTCATCTGGAGTAGATACATGCGTCCGGTATTGGTTCATCTGAGAAAAAAAAAATGCTCGAATTTTCGAATTTTCAACTTTTTGAAAATTTCAAAGTGCTGTAACTTTTTTATTTGTTGAGATATCGACGGCAAATTTAAATTGGGTTCTAATTGAGTCATCTGAAGTGAGAAAATGCGTCTAATATTGGCGTACCGTTGAAAATAGAGTAAAATTTTCAAACGGCCATAACTTCGTTATTAGTGGAGCTATCGAGTCGCACGACCCGGGAATCGCTTAGTTAGCTCAAAATCTATCGGGAAAAGTGTCTGGATTTCGATTTGGACGACATTTAGTGATTTTTGATTTTTTCGAAAATCCATCACTTTGGGTACAAATTTTGCTCGAAATTTTCAATCGACCATAACTTTTGAACCGAAGCTCTGAGCGAGATGGGCGGCCGCGCATTCGAAAGAGCGTCAAAAAATCTACGAAATGCTTCTAGAGCGCATCGGAAAAAGGTAATTTTTCATGTGAATTATGGCCTCCGAAAAATCATCAAATCATCGGTCTCGTAAAATTGAAACCGGTCTAACTTTTGAACCGATCGAGATATCGATTTGGGCGACCCGGCAATCGAAAGAGAATCGAAAAATCTATCGAAAACAGTATAGACATGTGAGAAAAGCTTTCGAATTGACGGAGAATCGTGCTTTTTACATTTTTGACATGAAATTTTTACGAAAATTTCAACGATTTTCGCAAACTTCAAAGTGGCGAAACTTTCTTATTAGTCGAGATATCGATAAAAAATTCAAATTGGCTTCTCATTGTGTCATCTGGAGTAGATACATGCGTCCGGTATTGATTCATCTGAGAAAAAAAAAATGCTCGAATTTTCGAATTTTCAACTTTTTGAAAATTTCAAAGTGCTGTAACTTTTTTATTTGTTGAGATATCGACGGCAAATTTAAATTGGGTTCTAATTGAGTCATCTGAAGTGAGAAAATGCGTCTAATATTGGCGTACCGTTGAAAATAGAGTAAAATTTTCAAACGGCCATAACTTCGTTATTAGTGGAGCTATCGAGTCGCACGACCCGGGAATCGCTTAGTTAGCTCAAAATCTATCGGGAAAAGTGTCTGGATTTCGATTTGGACGACATTTAGTGATTTTTGATTTTTTCGAAAATCCATCACTTTGGGTACAAATTTTGCTCGAAATTTTCAATCGACCATAACTTTTGAACCGAAGCTCTGAGCGAGATGGGCGGCCGCGCATTCGAAAGAGCGTCAAAAAATCTACGAAATGCTTCTAGAGCGCATCGGAAAAAGGTAATTTTTCATGTGAATTATGGCCTCCGAAAAATCACCAAATCATCGGTCTCGTAAAATTGAAACCGGTCTAACTTTTGAACCGATCGAGATATCGATTTGGGCGACCCGGCAATCGAAAGAGAATCGAAAAATCTATCGAAAACAGTATAGACATGTGCGAAATGCTTTCGAATTGACAGAGAATCGTGCTTTTTACATTTTTGACATGAAATTTTTACGAAAATTTCAACGATTTTCGCAAACTTCAAAGTGGCGAAACTTTCTTATTAGTCGAGATATCGATAAAAAATTCAAATTGGCTTCTCATTGTGTCATCTGGAGTAGATACATGCGTCCGGTATTGGTTCATCTGAGAAAAAAAAAATGCTCGAATTTTCGAATTTTCAACTTTTTGAAAATTTCAAAGTGCTGTAACTTTTTTATTTGTTGAGATATCGACGGCAAATTTAAATTGGGTTCTAATTGAGTCATCTGAAGTGAGAAAATGCGTCTAATATTGGCGTACCGTTGAAAATAGAGTAAAATTTTCAAACGGCCATAACTTCGTTATTAGTGGAGCATCGAGTCGCACGACCCGGGAATCGCTTAGTTAGCTCAAAATCTATCGGGAAAAGTGTCTGGATTTCGATTTGGACGACATTTAGTGATTTTTGATTTTTTCGAAAATCCATCACTTTGGGTACAAATTTTGCTCGAAATTTTCAATCGACCATAACTTTTGAACCGAAGCTCTGAGCGAGATGGGCGGCCGCGCATTCGAAAGAGCGTCAAAAAATCTACGAAATGCTTCTAGAGCGCATCGGAAAAAGGTAATTTTTCATGTGAATTATGGCCTCCGAAAAATCACCAAATCATCGGTCTCGTAAAATTGAAACCGGTCTAACTTTTGAACCGATCGAGATATCGATTTGGGCGACCCGGCAATCGAAAGAGAATCGAAAAATCTATCGAAAACAGTATAGACATGTGCGAAATGCTTTCGAATTGACAGAGAATCGTGCTTTTTACATTTTTGACATGAAATTTTTACGAAAATTTCAACGATTTTCGCAAACTTCAAAGTGGCGAAACTTTCTTATTAGTCGAGATATCGATAAAAAATTCAAATTGGCTTCTCATTGTGTCATCTGGAGTAGATACATGCGTCCGGTATTGGTTCATCTGAGAAAAAAAAAATGCTCGAATTTTCGAATTTTCAACTTTTTGAAAATTTCAAAGTGCTGTAACTTTTTTATTTGTTGAGATATCGACGGCAAATTTAAATTGGGTTCTAATTGAGTCATCTGAAGTGAGAAAATGCGTCTAATATTGGCGTACCGTTGAAAATAGAGTAAAATTTTCAAACGGCCATAACTTCGTTATTAGTGGAGCTATCGAGTCGCACGACCCGGGAATCGCTTAGTTAGCTCAAAATCTATCGGGAAAAGTGTCTGGATTTCGATTTGGACGACATTTAGTGATTTTTGATTTTTTCGAAAATCCATCACTTTGGGTACAAATTTTGCTCGAAATTTTCAATCGACCATAACTTTTGAACCGAAGCTCTGAGCGAGATGGGCGGCCGCGCATTCGAAAGAGCGTCAAAAAATCTACGAAATGCTTCTAGAGCGCATCGGAAAAAGGTAATTTTTCATGTGAATTATGGCCTCCGAAAAATCACCAAATCATCGGTCTCGTAAAATTGAAACCGGTCTAACTTTTGAACCGATCGAGATATCGATTTTGGCGACCCGGCAATCGAAAGAGAATCGAAAAATCTGTCGAAAACAGTATAGACATGTGCGAAAAGCTTTCGAATTGACCGAGAATCGTGCTTTTTACATTTTTGACATGAAATTTTTACGAAAATTTCAACGATTTTCGCAAACTTCAAAGTGGCGAAACTTTCTTATTAGTCGAGATATCGATAAAAAATTCAAATTGGCTTCTCATTGTGTCATCTGGAGTAGATACATGCGTACGGTATTGGTTCATCTGAGAAAAAAAAATATGCTCGAATTTTCGAATTTTCAACTTTTTGAAAATTTCAAAGTGCTGTAACTTTTTTATTTGTTGAGATATCGACGGCAAATTTAAATTGGGTTCTAATTGAGTCATCTGAAGTGAGAAAATGCGTCTAATATTGGCGTACCGTTGAAAATAGAGTAAAATTTTCAAACGGTCATAACTTCGTTATTAGTGGAGCTATCGAGTCGCACGACCCGGGAATCGCTTAGTTAGCTCAAAATCTATCGGGAAAAGTGTCTGGATTTCGATTTGGACGACATTTAGTGATTTTTGATTTTTTCGAAAATCCATCACTTTGGGTACAAATTTTGCTCGAAATTTTCAATCGACCATAACTTTTGAACCGAAGCTCTGAGCGAGATGGGCGGCCGCGCATTCGAAAGAGCGTCAAAAAATCTACGAAATGCTTCTAGAGCGCATCGGAAAAAGGTAATTTTTCATGTGAATTATGGCCTCCGAAAAATCACCAAATCATCGGTCTCGTAAAATTGAAACCGGTCTAACTTTTGAACCGATCGAGATATCGATTTGGGCGACCCGGCAATCGAAAGAGAATCGAAAAATCTATCGAAAACAGTATAGACATGTAAGAAAAGCTTTCGAATTGACGGAGAATCGTGCTTTTTACATTTTTGACATGAAATTTTTACGAAAATTTCAACGATTTTCGCAAACTTCAAAGTGGCGAAACTTTCTTATTAGTCGAGATATCGATAAAAAATTCAAATTGGCTTCTCATTGTGTCATCTGGAGTAGATACATGCGTCCGGTATTGGTTCATCTGAGAAAAAAAAAATGCTCGAATTTTCGAATTTTCAACTTTTTGAAAATTTCAAAGTGCTGTAACTTTTTTATTTGTTGAGATATCGACGGCAAATTTAAATTGGGTTCTAATTGAGTCATCTGAAGTGAGAAAATGCGTCTAATATTGGCGTACCGTTGAAAATAGAGTAAAATTTTCAAACGGCCATAACTTCGTTATTAGTGGAGCTATCGAGTCGCACGACCCGGGAATCGCTTAGTTAGCTCAAAATCTATCGGGAAAAGTGTCTGGATTTCGATTTGGACGACATTTAGTGATTTTTGATTTTTTCGAAAATCCATCACTTTGGGTACAAATTTTGCTCGAAATTTTCAATCGACCATAACTTTTGAACCGAAGCTCTGAGCGAGATGGGCGGCCGCGCATTCGAAAGAGCGTCAAAAAATCTACGAAATGCTTCTAGAGCGCATCGGAAAAAGGTAATTTTTCATGTGAATTATGGCCTCCGAAAAATCACCAAATCATCGGTCTCGTAAAATTGAAACCGGTCTAACTTTTGAACCGATCGAGATATCGATTTTGGCGACCCGGCAATCGAAAGAGAATCGAAAAATCTGTCGAAAACAGTATAGACATGTGCGAAAAGCTTTCGAATTGACCGAGAATCGTGCTTTTTACATTTTTGACATGAAATTTTTACGAAAATTTCAACGATTTTCGCAAACATCAAAGTGGCGAAACTTTCTTATTAGTCGAGATATCGATAAAAAATTCAAATTGGCTTTTCATTGTGTCATCTGGAGTAGATACATGCGTCCGGTATTGGTTCATCTGAGAAGAAAAAAATGCTCGAATTTTCGAATTTTCAACTTTTTGAAAATTTCAAAGTGCTGTAACTTTTTTATTTGTTGAGATATCGACGGCAAATTTAAATTGGGTTCTAATTGAGTCATCTGAAGTGAGAAAATGCGTCTAATATTGGCGTAACGTTGCAATTTTCAAACGGTCATAACTTTCCAAAAACAACCCCTAAAAATGTGAAAAAATTCCTCAACATCCGTTTCTGAGCCACCAACAAGAATCCGTTGTCGGAATGTCAAAATTCAACCTCGAAGTGACTCAAAAACGTAATTTTTGAAAATCGACCTTTTTGGCCTTATCAAGGTACTTTTTTTATGATCGTCTCGTGGATATTTTTCGATTCCGCGTCGAACGCGACCATCCCGGTCGACGGGAAACGTCGGGAACGTGGTGAAATCGACGTGTGACCTTGCGAAGGTCGCATCGTCATCTCACCGGGAATATGTAGCCACCACCACCCCACCGGCCGCTAATAGAGGCGCCGCCACGAAAAAAATTATTCCAACACTTTCGCTACTATTCCGTACTCCGTGCCCCGAATCCCCCAACGACAATGGGTGGGAAGTGATATTGGGCTTCGTGTGGATGGGAAAGATAGAGGGGGTTAGGCCACATTGGAGGGTGTTCCAAGAGGTAGGGGTTGTTCCCGAGTTTAGGGGTAGTTCACGGGGTCTCGTAATTCGCATTTTCCGTACTGCGCATGCGCGGGGAAAATTCAGGCGGAGGGGTGCGCGAGGGGTGGCGATGGAAGCGCACGGACGAGGCAAAGCCGAGTATTGTGTTTGCGCAGGCGCGCAAGCGCCGGGACGCCAAGTGGAGAAGGGGGCGTGTGAGACATGCGCACGGGGTGATTTCGGAATCGGGTACAAGTTTGCAAGCGACAGACACCCACTGCGCACGCCTGCGTGCGCCAGGGACCCGAGTAGACGACGACGCACGGCAGAGCTGCGCAGTCGGTCGCATCCGACTCGGGCTAGACCACCGACTCTCATGCGACCCACTGCGCACGCGTGGCTGCGCAGTAGCGCCAAGTAGGCAACCGCGCATCTCATAGCTGCGCAGTTAGTTGCATTCGACTCGGGTTAGCTCGGAGAGTGGTCAGGTCAGGTTAAGGTATGGCGCAGGATCGATAAGGACTTTTTGGATTTTTTTTTCGCCAGAAATATTCTAAATCGAAAAAAAAAATACCCCTGTTCAAAGGGTCAACTAAGTCATGCCGTTTTGCACCCTCTACGAATTTTTTAAGTTTTCCCTATACCACAGCATTACTCTAACACCCGAAAAAATATTAAAACGGCCGTCATTCCGAGGGCAGGTGTTTTAAAAATCCCCAAAAATTCATACGGCCTTTCGAAGTGGTCTTCTACCCGAATTCGTCATAAAAAAAGTGACGCTCCACCCTTAAGTGTGAAATGTCACCCCCGTGAAACTTTAACCTCACTTTTCTCGAAAGGTTATTTTTTTAAAATTCCCAAATTCACACCGAAGACACCTTGGACCATTCCCCAGCAGAATCCGGCGACAGAAAAGTGACGCTCCACCCCTAAGTGGGTGAAACCGCCCCCGTAAAACTTTAACCTCACTTTTCTCAAAAAGTTATTTTTTTAAAATTCTCAAATTCACACAGGACATACTATGGACCATCCCCCAGCAGAATCCGGCGGCAGAAAAGTGACGCTCCACCCCTAAGTGGGTGAAACCGCCCCCGTAAAACTTTAACCTCACTGTTCTCAAAAAGTTATTTTTTTAAAATTCCCAAATTCACACAGGACATACTATGGACCATCCCCCAGCAGAATCCGGCGGCAGAAAAGTGACGCTCCACCCCTAAGTGGGTGAAACCGCCCCCGGAAAACTTTAACCTCACTGTTCTCAAAAAGTTATTTTTTTAAAATTCTCAAATTCACACAGGACATACTATGGACCATCCCCCAGCAGAATCCGGCGACAGAAAAGTGACGCTCCACCCCTAAGTGGGTGAAACCGCCCCCGTAAAACTTTAACCTCACTGTTCTCAAAAAGTTATTTTTTTAAAATTCTCAAATTCACACAGGACATACTATGGACCATCCCCCAGCAGAATCCGGCGACAGAAAAGTGACGCTCCACCCCTAAGTGGGTGAAACCGCCCCCGGAAAACTTTAACCTCACTGTTCTCAAAAAGTTATTTTTTTAAAATTCCCAAATTCACACAGGACATACTATGGACCATCCCCCAGCAGAATCCGGCGACAGAAAAGTGACGCTCCACCCCTAAGTGGGTGAAACCGCCCCCGGAAAACTTTAACCTCACTGTTCTCAAAAAGTTATTTTTTTAAAATTCTCAAATTCACACAGGACATACTATGGACCATCCCCCAGCAGAATCCGGCGGCAGAAAAGTGACGCTCCACCCCTAAGTGGGTGAAACCGCCCCCGTAAAACTTTAACCTCACTTTTCTCAAAAAGTTATTTTTTTAAAATTCTCAAACTCACACAGGACATACTATGGACCATCCCCTAGTAGAATCCGGCGACAGAAAAGTGACGCTCCACCCCTAAGTGGGTGAAACCGCCCCCGTAAAACTTTAACCTCACTTTTCTCAAAAAGTTATTTTTTTAAAATTCTCAAACTCACACAGGACATACTATAGACCATCCCCCAGCAGAATCCGGCGGCAGAAAAGTGACGCTCCATCCGGTTGAGGAGTTATGAATTTTTTTGTATTTTATGTGAATAAAATTTCGTTTTTTCTTCTAAATATATTTTCAAAATTTTCCGAATTTTCCACCATTCCAACACCTAACTCACTAACGGGACCGGGGGTGACAGGGGCCCCATATGGGTGGGAACGACAATGAAGCTACGTGAAACGGTGTTCCAAAACATAGAATTATTCCAAGACAGAAGGGTATTTCTTTAATTTTTTTTCGGGCTTATGGGTTTTCAAAATGCCATTTTGGCATCATTTTCGGGCTTATGGGTTTTCATTTTGTTGTATTAGGTCATTTTTGGACTTGGCGCTCGGGTCAGAGTGCGGCAATCGGGTCAGGAAGCGGTCGGGTTAGCTCCGGAGTGACCGGGAGGGACCGGTGTCGGGTTTGGGGTGTTGTAAGACGTCAGGTCAGGTCAGGTCAGGTCAGGTCAGGTCAGGTCAGGTCAGGTTAAGGTATGGCGCAGGATCGATAAGGACTTTTTGGATTTTTTTTTCGCCAGAAATATTCTAAATCGAAAAAAAAAATACCCCTGTTCAAAGGGTCAACTAAGTCATGCCGTTTTGCACCCTCTACGAATTTTTTAAGTTTTCCCTATACCACAGCATTACTCTAACACCCGAAAAAATATTAAAACGGCCGTCATTCCGAGGGCAGGTGTTTTAAAAATCCCCAAAAATTCATACGGCCTTTCGAAGTGGTCTTCTACCCGAATTCGTCATAAAAAAAGTGACGCTCCACCCTTAAGTGTGAAATGTCACCCCCGTGAAACTTTAACCTCACTTTTCTCGAAAGGTTATTTTTTTAAAATTCCCAAATTCACACCGAAGACACCTTGGACCATTCCCCAGCAGAATCCGGCGACAGAAAAGTGACGCTCCACCCCTAAGTGGGTGAAACCGCCCCCGTAAAACTTTAACCTCACTTTTCTCAAAAAGTTATTTTTTTAAAATTCTCAAATTCACACAGGACATACTATGGACCATCCCCCAGCAGAATCCGGCGGCAGAAAAGTGACGCTCCACCCCTAAGTGGGTGAAACCGCCCCCGTAAAACTTTAACCTCACTGTTCTCAAAAAGTTATTTTTTTAAAATTCCCAAATTCACACAGGACATACTATGGACCATCCCCCAGCAGAATCCGGCGGCAGAAAAGTGACGCTCCACCCCTAAGTGGGTGAAACCGCCCCCGGAAAACTTTAACCTCACTGTTCTCAAAAAGTTATTTTTTTAAAATTCTCAAATTCACACAGGACATACTATGGACCATCCCCCAGCAGAATCCGGCGACAGAAAAGTGACGCTCCACCCCTAAGTGGGTGAAACCGCCCCCGTAAAACTTTAACCTCACTGTTCTCAAAAAGTTATTTTTTTAAAATTCTCAAATTCACACAGGACATACTATGGACCATCCCCCAGCAGAATCCGGCGACAGAAAAGTGACGCTCCACCCCTAAGTGGGTGAAACCGCCCCCGGAAAACTTTAACCTCACTGTTCTCAAAAAGTTATTTTTTTAAAATTCCCAAATTCACACAGGACATACTATGGACCATCCCCCAGCAGAATCCGGCGACAGAAAAGTGACGCTCCACCCCTAAGTGGGTGAAACCGCCCCCGGAAAACTTTAACCTCACTGTTCTCAAAAAGTTATTTTTTTAAAATTCTCAAATTCACACAGGACATACTATGGACCATCCCCCAGCAGAATCCGGCGGCAGAAAAGTGACGCTCCACCCCTAAGTGGGTGAAACCGCCCCCGTAAAACTTTAACCTCACTTTTCTCAAAAAGTTATTTTTTTAAAATTCTCAAACTCACACAGGACATACTATGGACCATCCCCTAGTAGAATCCGGCGACAGAAAAGTGACGCTCCACCCCTAAGTGGGTGAAACCGCCCCCGTAAAACTTTAACCTCACTTTTCTCAAAAAGTTATTTTTTTAAAATTCTCAAACTCACACAGGACATACTATAGACCATCCCCCAGCAGAATCCGGCGGCAGAAAAGTGACGCTCCATCCGGTTGAGGAGTTATGAATTTTTTTGTATTTTATGTGAATAAAATTTCGTTTTTTCTTCTAAATATATTTTCAAAATTTTCCGAATTTTCCACCATTCCAACACCTAACTCACTAACGGGACCGGGGGTGACAGGGGCCCCATATGGGTGGGAACGACAATGAAGCTACGTGAAACGGTGTTCCAAAACATAGAATTATTCCAAGACAGAAGGGTATTTCTTTAATTTTTTTTCGGGCTTATGGGTTTTCAAAATGCCATTTTGGCATCATTTTCGGGCTTATGGGTTTTCATTTTGTTGTATTAGGTCATTTTTGGACTTGGCGCTCGGGTCAGAGTGCGGCAATCGGGTCAGGAAGCGGTCGGGTTAGCTCCGGAGTGACCGGGAGGGACCGGTGTCGGGTTTGGGGTGTTGTAAGACGTCAGGTCAGGTCAGGTCAGGTCAGGTCAGGTCAGGTCAGGTCAGGTTAAGGTATGGCGCAGGATCGATAAGGACTTTTTGGATTTTTTTTTCGCCAGAAATATTCTAAATCGAAAAAAAAAATACCCCTGTTCAAAGGGTCAACTAAGTCATGCCGTTTTGCACCCTCTACGAATTTTTTAAGTTTTCCCTATACCACAGCATTACTCTAACACCCGAAAAAATATTAAAACGGCCGTCATTCCGAGGGCAGGTGTTTTAAAAATCCCCAAAAATTCATACGGCCTTTCGAAGTGGTCTTCTACCCGAATTCGTCATAAAAAAAGTGACGCTCCACCCTTAAGTGTGAAATGTCACCCCCGTGAAACTTTAACCTCACTTTTCTCGAAAGGTTATTTTTTTAAAATTCCCAAATTCACACCGAAGACACCTTGGACCATTCCCCAGCAGAATCCGGCGACAGAAAAGTGACGCTCCACCCCTAAGTGGGTGAAACCGCCCCCGTAAAACTTTAACCTCACTTTTCTCAAAAAGTTATTTTTTTAAAATTCTCAAATTCACACAGGACATACTATGGACCATCCCCCAGCAGAATCCGGCGGCAGAAAAGTGACGCTCCACCCCTAAGTGGGTGAAACCGCCCCCGTAAAACTTTAACCTCACTGTTCTCAAAAAGTTATTTTTTTAAAATTCCCAAATTCACACAGGACATACTATGGACCATCCCCCAGCAGAATCCGGCGGCAGAAAAGTGACGCTCCACCCCTAAGTGGGTGAAACCGCCCCCGGAAAACTTTAACCTCACTGTTCTCAAAAAGTTATTTTTTTAAAATTCTCAAATTCACACAGGACATACTATGGACCATCCCCCAGCAGAATCCGGCGACAGAAAAGTGACGCTCCACCCCTAAGTGGGTGAAACCGCCCCCGTAAAACTTTAACCTCACTGTTCTCAAAAAGTTATTTTTTTAAAATTCTCAAATTCACACAGGACATACTATGGACCATCCCCCAGCAGAATCCGGCGACAGAAAAGTGACGCTCCACCCCTAAGTGGGTGAAACCGCCCCCGGAAAACTTTAACCTCACTGTTCTCAAAAAGTTATTTTTTTAAAATTCCCAAATTCACACAGGACATACTATGGACCATCCCCCAGCAGAATCCGGCGACAGAAAAGTGACGCTCCACCCCTAAGTGGGTGAAACCGCCCCCGGAAAACTTTAACCTCACTGTTCTCAAAAAGTTATTTTTTTAAAATTCTCAAATTCACACAGGACATACTATGGACCATCCCCCAGCAGAATCCGGCGGCAGAAAAGTGACGCTCCACCCCTAAGTGGGTGAAACCGCCCCCGTAAAACTTTAACCTCACTTTTCTCAAAAAGTTATTTTTTTAAAATTCTCAAACTCACACAGGACATACTATGGACCATCCCCTAGTAGAATCCGGCGACAGAAAAGTGACGCTCCACCCCTAAGTGGGTGAAACCGCCCCCGTAAAACTTTAACCTCACTTTTCTCAAAAAGTTATTTTTTTAAAATTCTCAAACTCACACAGGACATACTATAGACCATCCCCCAGCAGAATCCGGCGGCAGAAAAGTGACGCTCCATCCGGTTGAGGAGTTATGAATTTTTTTGTATTTTATGTGAATAAAATTTCGTTTTTTCTTCTAAATATATTTTCAAAATTTTCCGAATTTTCCACCATTCCAACACCTAACTCACTAACGGGACCGGGGGTGACAGGGGCCCCATATGGGTGGGAACGACAATGAAGCTACGTGAAACGGTGTTCCAAAACATAGAATTATTCCAAGACAGAAGGGTATTTCTTTAATTTTTTTTCGGGCTTATGGGTTTTCAAAATGCCATTTTGGCATCATTTTCGGGCTTATGGGTTTTCATTTTGTTGTATTAGGTCATTTTTGGACTTGGCGCTCGGGTCAGAGTGCGGCAATCGGGTCAGGAAGCGGTCGGGTTAGCTCCGGAGTGACCGGGAGGGACCGGTGTCGGGTTTGGGGTGTTGTAAGACGTCAGGTCAGGTCAGGTCAGGTCAGGTCAGGTCAGGTCAGGTCAGGTTAAGGTATGGCGCAGGATCGATAAGGACTTTTTGGATTTTTTTTTCGCCAGAAATATTCTAAATCGAAAAAAAAAATACCCCTGTTCAAAGGGTCAACTAAGTCATGCCGTTTTGCACCCTCTACGAATTTTTTAAGTTTTCCCTATACCACAGCATTACTCTAACACCCGAAAAAATATTAAAACGGCCGTCATTCCGAGGGCAGGTGTTTTAAAAATCCCCAAAAATTCATACGGCCTTTCGAAGTGGTCTTCTACCCGAATTCGTCATAAAAAAAGTGACGCTCCACCCTTAAGTGTGAAATGTCACCCCCGTGAAACTTTAACCTCACTTTTCTCGAAAGGTTATTTTTTTAAAATTCCCAAATTCACACCGAAGACACCTTGGACCATTCCCCAGCAGAATCCGGCGACAGAAAAGTGACGCTCCACCCCTAAGTGGGTGAAACCGCCCCCGTAAAACTTTAACCTCACTTTTCTCAAAAAGTTATTTTTTTAAAATTCTCAAATTCACACAGGACATACTATGGACCATCCCCCAGCAGAATCCGGCGGCAGAAAAGTGACGCTCCACCCCTAAGTGGGTGAAACCGCCCCCGTAAAACTTTAACCTCACTGTTCTCAAAAAGTTATTTTTTTAAAATTCCCAAATTCACACAGGACATACTATGGACCATCCCCCAGCAGAATCCGGCGGCAGAAAAGTGACGCTCCACCCCTAAGTGGGTGAAACCGCCCCCGGAAAACTTTAACCTCACTGTTCTCAAAAAGTTATTTTTTTAAAATTCTCAAATTCACACAGGACATACTATGGACCATCCCCCAGCAGAATCCGGCGACAGAAAAGTGACGCTCCACCCCTAAGTGGGTGAAACCGCCCCCGTAAAACTTTAACCTCACTGTTCTCAAAAAGTTATTTTTTTAAAATTCTCAAATTCACACAGGACATACTATGGACCATCCCCCAGCAGAATCCGGCGACAGAAAAGTGACGCTCCACCCCTAAGTGGGTGAAACCGCCCCCGGAAAACTTTAACCTCACTGTTCTCAAAAAGTTATTTTTTTAAAATTCCCAAATTCACACAGGACATACTATGGACCATCCCCCAGCAGAATCCGGCGACAGAAAAGTGACGCTCCACCCCTAAGTGGGTGAAACCGCCCCCGGAAAACTTTAACCTCACTGTTCTCAAAAAGTTATTTTTTTAAAATTCTCAAATTCACACAGGACATACTATGGACCATCCCCCAGCAGAATCCGGCGGCAGAAAAGTGACGCTCCACCCCTAAGTGGGTGAAACCGCCCCCGTAAAACTTTAACCTCACTTTTCTCAAAAAGTTATTTTTTTAAAATTCTCAAACTCACACAGGACATACTATGGACCATCCCCTAGTAGAATCCGGCGACAGAAAAGTGACGCTCCACCCCTAAGTGGGTGAAACCGCCCCCGTAAAACTTTAACCTCACTTTTCTCAAAAAGTTATTTTTTTAAAATTCTCAAACTCACACAGGACATACTATAGACCATCCCCCAGCAGAATCCGGCGGCAGAAAAGTGACGCTCCATCCGGTTGAGGAGTTATGAATTTTTTTGTATTTTATGTGAATAAAATTTCGTTTTTTCTTCTAAATATATTTTCAAAATTTTCCGAATTTTCCACCATTCCAACACCTAACTCACTAACGGGACCGGGGGTGACAGGGGCCCCATATGGGTGGGAACGACAATGAAGCTACGTGAAACGGTGTTCCAAAACATAGAATTATTCCAAGACAGAAGGGTATTTCTTTAATTTTTTTTCGGGCTTATGGGTTTTCAAAATGCCATTTTGGCATCATTTTCGGGCTTATGGGTTTTCATTTTGTTGTATTAGGTCATTTTTGGACTTGGCGCTCGGGTCAGAGTGCGGCAATCGGGTCAGGAAGCGGTCGGGTTAGCTCCGGAGTGACCGGGAGGGACCGGTGTCGGGTTTGGGGTGTTGTAAGACGTCAGGTCAGGTCAGGTCAGGTCAGGTCAGGTCAGGTCAGGTCAGGTCAGGTCAGGTCAGGTCAGGTCAGGTCAGGTCAGGTCAGGTCAGGTCAGGTCAGGTCAGGTCAGGTCAGGTCAGGTCAGGTCAGGTCAGGTCAGGTCAGGTCAGGTCAGGTCAGGTCAGGTCAGGTCAGGTCAGGTCAGGTCAGGTCAGGTCAGGTCAGGTCAGGTCAGGTCAGGTCAGGTCAGGTCAGGTCAGGTCAGGTCAGGTCAGGTCAGGTCAGGTCAGGTCAGGTCAGGTCAGGTCAGGTCAGGTCAGGTCAGGTCAGGTCAGGTCAGGTCAGGTCAGGTCAGGTCAGGTCAGGTCAGGTCAGGTCAGGTCAGGTCAGGTCAGGTCAGGTCAGGTCAGGTCAGGTCAGGTCAGGTCAGGTCAGGTCAGGTCAGGTCAGGTCAGGTCAGGTCAGGTCAGGTCAGGTCAGGTCAGGTCAGGTCAGGTCAGGTCAGGTCAGGTCAGGTCAGGTCAGGTCAGGTCAGGTCAGGTCAGGTCAG